>OY282641.1:131931093-132652095 GCA_958299015.1 Tetanocera ferruginea | reverse complement strand
GGTGAATTTTAAGCAGATACAGCTGCATCATCTGGCAACAATCTTGACGTCGATGTTGATCTTGATCTAAACGCAAAACTAAAACGGTATGTGGTGTAGAAAAACTAAGCCAGCGAAATTATAAAGCATAACAATAATTTGTAATGAGCTAAATAAAAGAAAAACTCAAAAGAAAAGCTGCAAAGAAACGAGTAAAAAAAACGTAAACAATAAACTTATTTTAACATTTTTTCTGCATTAAAAATAAATGTTTAAATCTTTAGAAAACGCAGTTTATCTATGTCGTTTTGCATATGTTTTGCTTTGTTATCTGCTCTTAATTAAGCTCTATATAATATGGATAATTTTTGAAAAAAATAGCTATAAATCGTAAGCTTTTGGTTACCATAAGTTGAGTAAGAAATATTTAAGATTCATTTGAGTTTGCCTCAAGCTCGGATATTTTAAAGCTTGTTATCTCGACCGTTTTGGAGAAAACAACCATAAATTATTAATCTTTTATATATTTTGAAACCAATTGAAAGCTCTAATTATTCGACTGTTTTTTTTTTTTTTTTTATATATACACCATAAACATGTTTAAATGTAAGCTTTAACATATTAAATAACTAAGTTTTAAAAAATTAGTTTATTATATTATTTATCTTTTTCAAAATCATGAAAGCTTTAAAAAATAATCATTTATAATAACACTGTTTTAAAATTTAGTTATTTGTAAATATTTTTATAAAATTCGAAAAGTTTCAAATATTGTTTTTCAATTTTAATATAAATTGCAAGAGATCTTTTTTTATTTTTCATTTGATTTACTCATATGTTAAACACTTTAAAGTTTGATTTAAGCTTGGACTTTTTATATATTTTACAGGTTTTTTTAATTTCAAATTCAACCTTTTACAGTTCAAATTAAACTTTTTCCCAAATCAAACGCAACTTTTGCAAAGTCGAAAACAACTTTTTACAATTCAAAAATTACTTTTTCCATTTCAAATTCAACCTTTAACAGTTCAAATTGTAATGGGAAAAGCTAAATATGAACTTTTAAATGTTGAATTTGAAGTTGAATTTGATTTGGGAAAATTTTAATTTAAAATGTAAAAGATTGAATTTTAAATTAAAAAAATGAAACAGTTACGATAGTATCATAAGTGCAGACGTAGAATTCCGTTTAAGTTGTAACCGCTTCTACTTTGTCTTTTGGTCCGATTGTTTTGCCCATTTTGCACGCATTTTTTATTGATCTTCCGAAAATTAACAAACATATTAATAACACTCAATTATGGATTTCTTATCGAGACCAAAACATAGAAAAAGTTGAATGTAAGCATGAAAAAATGAGCAAGCAAAAAGAAACAAACAAAATGTCAAATTTTTCGATCATTTCGTTAAGTTTGACAGGTTGAGTTCATTGACTTAGTTGAAAAGAAGGCGAAACAAATGCACTTTCCATTGGTGCCACTTTCGTCTCTGCCCGATATATAGTTTGCGAGCTACAGTCAGTTTAACTACTAATTTCAAATTAAAATTAAGACCCCGATTTTTAAAAAATCGTATGGTTACTATATTTCACGCAGAGCACATGTCCTTTCCATTAGTGCCACTTTCGTGTCTGTCCGGTGTTTAGTTTGCGAAACTTTCGTCTCTGTTCGATGTATAGTTTTCGAGCTACACTCCCTAGTGCTTGTGGGATCCAAGTTAATTTGCATTAAGCCTGAAATACAAAAGAGCGAGAGTACGATGCGAGAATGCGTTGCGTTTTTGTAACAAAATCTCGCACGCACTGCTCTCGCATGCTATGTACAATGGAAACGTCAGTTTTGAAGGAAGGAGGAAAAAATAAAGTAAACAAAAAATTAATAACTACAAGAATTTCGAAGTAGTGCTTAAAATATGAGAAAAAATTCAATGAAAAAATTTTAGTTGCCGGCTTGGCCGCATGTTTAGCTCGGATTAAACTTAGAAAGCGTTCTAGCCAGCGTTCTAGCAAGCGATGGTAGGTCCGACCCATTTACCAAGATCAGATCGAGATTCCTTAGGTTTTTATGAAAAAACATTTAAAACCATGAAGCGAGACGATTCGCAGATGTGTATAAGAGCCACAAGAATGAGCGTAGCCCATTTTAATGTGCTTTTAACTTGTGTTGGACACCGGTTAGAAAAAATATCAATACGGAAACCAATTTACCCTGAATGTAGGTTGGCCTTTACACTGACGTAAATATAAATTACAAACATCTTTTTAAATAGTTATTATATCTTGTATTAAAGATTTTTAGCACGCGGTGGACCGCGCTATGTCTACGCATGGAAGTTTAAAATGTCCACATCAGTATTAAGACGAATAATATACGAGAACTTATCACCTCCAAGCCAAGAAAATTGGTTGAGCGTTGGCAATGAATATGCTACTCGGTAGAACATTCCGAATTGCATTGGTGCTATTGATGGCAAAAACGTTTCGATTGTTTGTCCACCGAACGGAGGATCTTTGGATTTTGCTTTCGTGCGGCTCTTCTACTTAAGTACACCAGCTCGGAAGTTTTAAAATTCGATTATTTGAAAGAAACATATCTATTTAGAATTATTTTAAAAATATTTTTTTATGTTAATATAAATTTTTGAAGGAAATTGCAACGCGCTCAAAATTTGTATTATTTTTCAACGGAATTTTTATGACAGCCAGTCATCGCATGCGTGGTTTTTCAATTTTTCGAAAACACCTCGCAACGCAATAACGCATCGCATAGCATTGTAGATTAATGGATATGAACTCTGCTTATGAAAATCATTTGACAGATGGTACGAGATTCTTACGTTGTCTCGCTTCACACTCTCGCACTATTGTATTTCAGGCTTTAAAAACAAAAATTAAAATTGTACGCCATCTATTGGACAAAAGCATAAAACGAAATGTGATCCAACTCGTTTTTTTCATAAGAGTAAAATCTAACCGGATCACAAACCCATTTCGGTAAGTTTGACAGTTTGAGTTCATTGACTGAGTTGAAAAGAGGTGGTGTGATTGACATCTTGCGTTAAAATAGAGCACTCATTTCTAAGTAGTACATATAAGACATACATTCATTAACAATGAGAAGCCTTCGAATCAGTTCGTATAAAACAAAAACAATACAAGCAAAACCAACGAAAAAAAAAACAAAGAAACCAACAGGCACAGCATTAGCAGCTAATGATTGATTTTCTTAAATAAACACATGAATTTTTCTTCTTGCATTTTGCTATTTTGTGACTTTAATATAATAGTGATAAAATCCAAAATAAGATATTCATTCAGCGCAGGATATATCTGATATTTTAGTATATAAATTATATTTGAACGATGAGTATTAAAGGCTGTAGGTATACCTTAAAGTATTCGTCAAAAAAGTTTCATTGCCTTGAAAAAAAATCTGTTAAAACGACCCCATACAAACCGCGCTGTAAGACGTAATTCTACGTCAAAACCTGTATCTTCATTTAATAGTAAAAAGCTTGTAAATGTGTCTATAGCTGTGTTTTTTATCAAGCGAGTTGTTAAAAAACGACCGCTTATCATATGTATACTCGCTTAAATAACACAGGAAACTGTTAGTCGCTTAAAAGTTTGCCGACCAAACGAAAAAAAATGCTTCCAAGTTATGTTTCAATAATTGTATAAATTTCCTACAAAGGTGGCAACTATATCTGATTGATAGTCAATAGTGATGTATGAAATGAAAATTTTTTGTACCAAATACTTTTCACGAAATACTCATAATTTGGTTTAGATCAATATTTCAATAAAAATACATAATAATTTAACAGGTAAGATAAACAAAATTTATCAAATATACTCATTATGTAAAACTATGTTGCTTGCTTAAGCTTTAAGCACTGAAAATCTTTTGAGTATCGGGTTTGTTTTCAGAACCGAGTCTCCAATGCTTAAAATCTGAAAATTTATGCATCACTAATTGTCAAAACTTTGATATATAAAATAAATTTGTCAAAAATTGTTTACAAAAATTTGATCAGAACATAAACAACGTTTTTGACTTTTCAGAAAATGCTTCCAAGTTTTAAAAAAATTCTTAAGCGAGTAAGCAGTCGTTTTTTGACTACTCGCTTGGTAAAAAACACAGCTTATGTATAAATTTTGAAATTTAGGCTGTGTGCGAATTGATCTAAAATTTAGAAAATGACTTTTCTTTTCATTGGAAAGTTCCAGCCCTGCAATAGTTTAGATAAAGGCTGATAAATTTGTGCGAATACATATTTGACAACTAAAATCTATTGCGGTAGCATTTGTTTTGCTTTGTGTTTTTGTTTTCTGTGTTTTGTAAATAATTAATTTTGATGAAATCAAGCACGCCCATTTTGTATGTGGCTTAGTTTTGATGTAAAATGCATTCATATCACATTTTAATTCAGAGCTTAAATACAACCCTCTGCATAATGATTTAAAATTTGTGATTATATGGGAGCAAGAGGTGTCCATTGGCGGACTCCAAAAATATTCAATAGTGCAAATCGAAAATATATATATATCAAACTTCATACAACTATCTCAGCCTTTTTCATATACTCTGTTAACGGACAACACGCAGACGGACGAACGGTCAAACACAGGGCTAAATCCCCTCACGAGGTGACACCGATCAAGAATATATCCACTTTTCCATTCCGGACTCCCCTATTTCTAGGTGTTACAAACGTTTGCACCATCAAATTACATTTTTGGGGTATAATCACTTGAAATAAACAATCAAGAATTTTAAAATAAACTTTCACTTTTCCCTTCACACTTTTCCCAATTAAGAACTCTCACATTTTGTGGCAAAAATAAAATAGAACAATATGGCACCTTCACCAATTTAGACATGAAAAGTCTGCTCAAAACTTTTCTAAATTGTAGGTAAGCACTGCAATACTGACAAACTTCCAATAATTTAGTTTAGACACTCAATTAAGATCAATTCGCACACAGCCTTAATATAAATTTGTCATGGCCGTTCATGCTTAGTGTATGACATTCGAGTTCAATCGAGTTCAATCCTTCAATCTGGCAAAAAGTTTTTTGAAAATACAGCTTCATCGCTTCGAAGAAAGTGTATGAATCCGTTGTTTTGGAATTGGTTGTGAAGCCTCTCAACGCCACTTTATTTTAAAACAGGCCCTGACCCTTATAACAAGATTCTGCTCCGTCCCATAAGGCTAAATTAACTCAAGAGTGGCTCAAAACCAATGTAGTACATTGAATGTACCGGACTTAATTTCCTTGGATCTCAGTGACCCCAAATATCGAGTCTAAATATTCGGACCAAATTCGCTCGAAATTCGCAAATCAAAGCCATTTGGAATAAGTTGTCCTACAATTTGTACACTCAACAAAATATCAACTGTACCACTAACAGTCGGCCGCTGTTATTTCAAACACTGTTAGATTGAATGATTTGTGTTTAAGTTAACAGTTTTGTTAACATCCATTGTTCACAGTTTTCTTTGTTTTCTTTGTGTGCTGTTAAAATCATATGTTGAAATATTTTTGTGTTTTTATTAAAATGTCTATCTTCTCTAAGCAATAGTTCTTAAATGTGTTTTGCTATATTTATCTTAGCGTTATCAATATCTCAGTGGAAGTGTGCTAGACTATCATACGGGGGACATGAGTTCGTATCCTAGCTGTGTAAGTATCAACAATTTTAATTTAATAATTAAAATTCTAATTCTGTTTCATTAACAGTTTGGTCAAAAATAAGCTTCAAAATAAGTTTTCTTACAATCTTCAAAAAGATTTTACATATAATTTCCATTTCTGTGGTGTGTAGCTCGTGTGATTCACTGCGTTTGGTCACGGTTGGAGCCCCACCAAAAGCTTCCGCTATCTCATCTCTTTCTGCAAAGAAGCGATGACAGCAAATAAAACATTACGAACATCTTCAATCCCTTCCGTACAGTTCGTACAGAACGTACCCGTGTTTGAAGCGATGAAGGTGCTGCTTGAAGCAGTCCAGTTCGCGATCTTTGCGGTTAACCCATTTTTCAACATCAGGGATAAGAGCAAATAAATGTACATCTCCCCTTTTGTTTATGTACATCTACCCATTGGTCGCAGCGACGCTGCCCAGACTCGATACTCCGTCATTTTTCAGCAGCCTTTAATAGATTTCCGTCAGCCTGATAGGAGCGCTGGAGTTAGTACGGCAGTTTGTCTGTCGATGGCATTGCGGTTATCACTCCGATTCCAATGTCTGAAACCGTGCGGAACGCACTGAGAACCCTCAATGCGCTGAGGCGATATGCAGCCCGAATATGATGGAGCTCGTAACTCTTGCTAGGAGTTTCCACCTGCTGGACTTTGGTCTTTTTCATGGAAGCTTTTAATCATTTTTAGGGAATTTTTAGGATCACATTTAGAGAACAGCATTCTTTGGAGCAAAGTCTTTACAATTTTCTCTTAATATGATGCCTTTTGTATCATATTCCTAGAAACTTTTTTCTGAGTGTATGAAACATAATATAACTTATAAGAAAACTTTAAAGTGTTATGCTAATAGCTTAATTTGAGAATCTTCTTAAAATAAGCATGATAAAAAATTGATTATTAATTTATATAAAAAAGTTAATATTGTTTAAATGCAAAATTTCCGTTGCTTTAAAACTTTTAATTAATGTTATATATGTGACAGTCTTTGACCCACAAATGCTTTGATAAACATTGAGTCTCTGTGTTAACAAATATTCTCTGCATTTAAATAGACTTGTGCTTATTTTCTCTCATGCACTGTGATGGTTTCTAAGTGTTTTTATGTTTTCAAATATTCTAGAGTAAAAGATAGTATTGTTTTGAAAACAAAGTATTTCATAATAACTTTTTTTCTCCCACTTTGTATACTAAAGAGCAGCTTAACTAAGCTTAAATTTGCAAAGACAAGAACTTTCTTTACAATAGAACAAAGCTTACATTAAGAAATCACAACAAAACTCTCTTCAATCAAAAATAGTATTTTGCAAGCTTCGCTAAACTTTTCTCTTGAGTGGCTGTTGTTGTTTTTTTGTGTGCTTTTATTTTTGCATACCTACTTCTTTTTTTTCTAACGCTTGAACCTAGTTCTAACCAAATTAGGCCGAGCCAAAGTTCTCCACGCTCAACTGGTTACGAAGACAAGAAGTTGGCTGATGTTAGAGAGAATAAAAAAAAACAGCAAAGAAATAAAATAAAAATTGAAAATAAAAAAAGAAAAAAACACGAAAAAAAATAAAAAAAAAACAAAGAGCTATCAAAAAGAAAAAATAAAATTAAAACATAGAGCCTAACCACGAACAATCATGGCTTTCTCAGCTTTAAACTCTACAAAATCAACCGACCGACCAGCCAGCCAACTGAACAACTGTTGGCTTTTGGACTACGACGACGACGACGACGATGACTCTTGAGGCTTTTTAAGAGCAGTTGTGGTTTCAGTTAAGCGATGCTTTTTTACACGGAAGGTTTTCATAAAAGTTCACATATCGTCGGTCGTCAAGTTCAAAAGGTACCGTTATGTTTTGGCAAGTTTTCATTTTTTTGGGTTATTTTTTTTTTTTGTCTTAATAATGAACGTTAATGAGCGGCGGCGCGCCTGTGTTTGAACGAAAGAATTTAAAAATAAACTTAACATATAAAGTTCAAGGTTTTATTTGACAATTTTAAATATTTTGCAGTTGCTGGAACGCCACCTACGCAACAAACGCATAACGTTAAATTCGCACGTTAAATAAGCATGCGTCTATTTTTGCAGCTGCTTTTAGAGTGATTAGATCATTTTTGGCATGCTTGTCCATAAACAGCTCAATTGTATTGAAATGACAAAAAAAAACTAGTTCACATTTAATTTGAATTCTTCAAATTTCAAAATGATTTTGGTTTTGTTTTTATTTTTATTTTATACGCGCTGTTTATAAGTTGACATGCTTTTGTTTTAACGGAAGTGTCGAGTAGTTTTATTCAAAACAATTCAAATAAAAAAAAGAAGAAGCTGTGCAGATGCAGGACTGCTTTGTGTGTAGTGTACTCGTACTTGAGCCCGAGTACTTGGCTCTGACATGGAAAACAGTCAATTATTGGCGGCTGAAGTGAACTCTTATATTATCTCTTTTTCAAAATCTATTCGTGATTTGCTTAATGCTGTTTGCTGTTGTTCTCGTGGCTTTTGTTGAAGCAACTACTTCCGTGTCTTTAAGGATTTTTTTTTCTTAAGCCATTCGAAGCTCAACTGCTGAAATTCATAAGACTTTCTTAAATTGCTTGATGATATGACTAGTTCTTATCACAATATAAAACCAAACAAATCAATATTTTTGTTTTGTTTGAATTAAGAAATTAATTAGATAATTATACATGTGCATTAATTATGTCTTCATCCAAGCTAATCCATTCCTCAGTGTCTGTGTAGAAAAAAATATTCATATTCGTGACTAACATATTCTGCAAAAGCTTAATGAAAGATAATGAAATTATGTTTGAAGTTGTAAAAGAAAATCTACTAAATTTAAACTGAACTAGAAGCTAATTCATAGCATTAATGTATCCGCTCCGAACTAGATTTGCCTAAATTAACTTTCCCTCTTTTAAGCTTAAACCTATTGCTCTGTGCAAAGCAACTCTGAGCGAACCTAAAAAGTATATTATTTAAAAATAAATTTAAATTTGTAATATTGGCGCATTAAGTTAAAATTTTTCTTTTACCTCGCTCTGCACAGGCTGTCTTAAAATTTGTATTCATAACGCCGGCGGTTATTAGATTTAAATTAATTATTTTTTGAAGATTTTAGATTTCTGGAGTTATCGTGTCTGTAGATATTGAATGTTGCACAAATGAATGTACAATCTGTAACAAAGCAATTTTCTTTTAATATGTTATTTTTGTATTTTCATTTCATATTTTATTGCTAAAACTGCGTACTTTTATTTTGAATTTATGATTTATTTATATTTTTAATTTATTGATAAAATTTCTAATTAATTGCTCAAACTTAACGCTGAATAATGCAGCTTAGTTATGTGGATAGCAACACATCTCTTATTTTTTTGTTGCTTTTTTGTTCCATGGACTGCAATTATCCTATTCGTTGTCTTCTATGATGAGTTAACTCCGCTTTTTACAAAATAAATGGTGCCAAAAACTCAAAGTGGCTTGTAAGCAACGTTTTAATCGAATGGTTTAATTGATTCAATAATCACTCAGGTATATATTTTTTCTCATTTGTACATTCTTTACACATTTTCAATAGATTTTCCAAAATTAAAAAAACAAACACTAGCAAATTCATTGAAATATACACACTCTAACTCTTCTAATTTCAAATTTTGATAATATAAAAATATTGTAAAATAAAATATCTACATAAATCGTTGATAACAAGAACAAAATTTCTCAATTTACATTAAATTTTTTCAAACTCAGAGTACTTTTTGAATATAAGAGCTCATATTATTTGGTTTTGATATTTTGATAATGACACTTTGTGTGTAGGGGTGGTTATCATCCTATTTGTCTCTTTTTCAAACTCGGTGTGCATATTTGAGATCACTGCAAAAAAAAAGGGAATTACGCTTTTAGAACACATCTGTTACTCTATTTGACTAGCCTTCTGACCGAGTTTTGCTAAGGTCGGACAACTTTTTTAATGTTTCCCTTTACAACACATCGATTACTCTATTTATCTAGCCTTTTCACCAAGTTTTGTTAAGATCTGACAACTTTTGTATATGTCTCCCTTTAGGCAAAAACTTAATAGAGCTCCAGGGAGGTACCTTAAGGTTCTTACTGATTTTTATCATTTTCGGTACACGTCTATTTCTCTATTTGTATGGCTTTTCTAACCAAAATTCGTAAAGATCGGCTTACTTTTGTATGCACTTTCAATACAAAATCATGTACAAAATTAATAGTGGTTCAAAGAAGGACCTCTAAGGACTGTCCGATTTCAACCATTGTATAAATTTTTTCTTAGGTTGCTTTAACCAACCAAACATGCAACGTTTCACTATAATAAAAGCACTTCTTTAATTTTTGTTTTTATTTTATATTTTATATGGGATGAAAGCATTGTGGCCTCTGGTGGTACAGGAACTGTGCGAGGAAATTGAAGAGTTTTAAAGTACTTTTTAGTGCCCCTTCAAGACAAGAAAATCCAATTTGGTTTAGAAAAAAACTAAATTATAAGAATAAAATTCGAAGCTTAAACCATATGTGTGGATTTTGAATTCTTTTTTCATGTTGGTGATAATCCATGCTGGACAAACCATTGCTGGTGATAATCTTTTCCATCTTTTCTTCTTAAAAACTGTACATTTTCAGGGTTTAAAAAACTTCCTACAATCGAAATGCAGGCTTTTATTAATTAATAAAAGAAATTAATTCCGTGTTTTCATATTGCTGCAGTCAAATTTGTTGTGAGAGTTAATAATTATTTTAATTTATTTATTAACAAATTTAAATATAATTTAAACCACAAATATAGTTTGGGTAACTCTTCCATGCAGCAATTCATGGAAAAGCATAAATGCTAATTGAGATTCTAAGGAGTCATGGTCTTCTTTCTTTGGTCTTCTGTTGATTTTCTTTGGTGTTCATTAGAGATGTTCATCTCCCATACAACCCCAAAATTGTAAACTGTATAAAGAGGCTTCTGTCGAAGCTATAAAAATAAACTTACGTTTTAATTAATTTTATATCAAAAATAAGACGTACTAGAAAAATGGGCGTCATTCACCCTAGAACACGCCCATCTCCCATACAACCTCGATAACGAAAAAATTTAAAAAAAGGCTCTTAAAGTCTCTTTAAGGTACAGGTAAAAAATTTGATACGTTTGTATTTTATATCAAAACTAGATCGTGGAAGAAAAGCAGTCGTCATCCGCCTACGGACACACGCACTTCCCATACAACCCACTATAGTGAAAACTCTATAAATAGGCTAATATTTAAGCTACACAACTGATATTCGGTATTTGTGTATTTTATATTAAAACTGAGGTGTGTTAAAGACAATGGGCGTCATTAATCCACTAACACGCCCACCTCCCATAATAGTGAAAACTATATAAAAAGGTTAATATTTAAGCTACAAAACTGAAACCACCACGAACACGCCAACCTCCCATACAACCCCATAATTGAAAACTTTATAAAAAGGCTTCTATTTAAGATCTTCTTTTAAAATCTCATACAGAAAGCGCTCAAATTTAAAATTTTTTTACCCTTAAGAATCGGCGGTGGGGGGTCTTTAAATCTTCGGCCAAGTCGAAGATATACCTTACTAGTTTTTGAATACTTTTTCTAATATAAAATTTTTCGATTTTTTAATTTTAACTGTTTGTATTTTTTGAAGCGAACCATTTTGCGACATATTCGTAGTAAGTGAAGTGCTGCTCACAAAGTGTGTGACCCACCAATGCAAACAAGTGATAATCGGATGGTGTCTAGTCTGTTGAGTTGACCTCATGAGGCAACACAACCCACTTGAGTGCTCTCAATGTGTTCCGAACTAGTTTTGCCATATGCGACGGAACATTGTCATTAGGGATGTCGATCCCGGACCCTTTTTTGAATCCCGGGATTTCGGGATTTTAAAATTTGAATCCCGGGATCCCGGGATTAGTCCCGGGATTCAAGAAATAAACAGTTCATATAAAATTAAAGGTTTTTTTTTTAAATAATTAATATAAAAACAGTTCATGTATTTTAGTAATATTATTATAATAGCAAAATGAGATCATTTCTAAAACTAATGCTTAAAACAAAAATATAAGGAACATTTCACATTTTAGTTATGAAATATATAACTAATTAATACAACTCTATTTTTTTTCTATTCAATTATGTTCTGCTTATTCTTAAAATAATATCTAAGTGATATTAATGCATTTAACGTATTATCGCCAAGTCTTGTTCTTATTTTGCTACACAAGTGACCGGCTAACGAAAAGCACCTCTCCGACTCAACACTAGTCGGTTGAATAGTGGACAAATATCTGAAGCATTTATCTAAGATGACACTCTTATTGCCACCATTTGTAAACAGTTCCAGTTCTTTCATGATTATTTCCTGTAATACAAGTTCTTGTTTTGATAAATTCCTTGCACTGCATTTTAATAGTGCTAATTTTAATTTATCTTTTAATGGAGTATTTACACTATTCACCATTTCTGATATCGGTATGTCATCACTTTCCGAATCAGAGTTCTCAATTTCAAATGATTCAAATCTTTTCAATACTGATTCTATTTGGTTTTTAATTTGGAACATAGTTGGAATTACAATACACATATCAGACGTCGCAGTCGGATTATTTAAGAAATGGAAGAGCCCACTTAAATTAGTTCTTCTTTGTGTAATCCACAAAGTCAACTGTATGCACTTTTTTTAGATTTCAGTGCTTTTCATGTAAAAGTACATTTTGAAAAAGTATGCACATGAGCACTGAATTATATAGTTACACAGTTCTTTTTTTTAATCCCGAAATATTTAACGGTGATCCCGGGATCACTTTTCGGGACTAAATTAGGCCTTAATCCCGGGATCCCGGGATCACCATCCCTAATTGTCATGTAGGAAAATTACTTTGTGCTGTTTATTTTGATAATCGGGGCGTTTTTTAACCAATGAATGGTTCAATTCTATCAGTTGTTGCTGGTAGCGCGGTGTATCAACCGTTTCACGCGATTTTGGGAGCTCATAATAGACAACACATTTTTGGTCCCACTAGACCCAAAGTATATATCGTCTTCCTACCAAAGCGATTGGGTCTTGAAGTTGATATGGATGGTGCGCCTGGATCTGCCCATGATTTTTTTCGCTTAGGATTCTAAAAAATATATATTCGCTTTTCATCCCCTGTGACGATGCTATTCCTTTTGTACTGTTCGAGCAAGATTTCGCTTGTGGTTTCACGTCTCTCCATCTGATAGTCATTCAATTCATGCAATACCCAACTTCTGACCTTATGAATCTTTCCCATCTCTTTTAAACGAAGGGAAATGGCTTGTCGAGTAACGCCTAACTTCTTTGTGAGTTGTTGTTGCGTTTGCGCATCGTCCTCAGCCAGCAATTCTTCCAAATCGGCATTTTCAACCTTTTTTTAAGTTCTTCGTTTTGGACATCAACATCATCATTTTTAAACTGCCGAAACCGTTCTATGCCGAAAGTTGTTTCAGAGAGCATAATTTTCGTATGCTTCCGCAAGCAGTCGCCGAGACTCAGCTGTAGTTTTTTTCAAAAGGAAAAAAAAAAACGCAATGATGCCCGCAAATCATAGTTATCTGGCACAAAACTTGATATTTTTAAAGATTTGAAAATGTATTTTCTCAGTGCTGCCAGATGTTGTCAATCAGAAATAGCTGATAAAACAATAACCCAATAAGCTCAATTGAAGCTATAAGCATTTATATGTCAAAAGCCGTTTTATACTTACACACCTGGAAAACATAAGAATGAATAATGTCTTCTATTACTCTAACTTTACTTGAAAAATTTCTTCGAGCACGAATCTCGAGCTGATTGTCAAAGTTATAAAATTAAATTGATGACTTGTTTTGTGAAAAAAATTAATGCAATTGGTTAGCTAATCAATTAAAATAGTTTAAATAACCAATATGAACTCTTACGAAACTGTTTTAAATAGAAAAAGAAAGAAATTAAATTTTATTGTTTTAAAAAAACAACGAACTTTACTTGAAGTACGTACGGAAACAGGCCTTTAATTTTTTTTAAATGATTCCATCTGCCAAAGAAGAAAACTTTCGAGTTGTCATGTCCTAACCCTACCCTACACCTAAACTGATCAGGGTATATTTACTTTGTGCAAACGTTTGTGACATCCAGATGGAGATGTGGTTAGTATATATATTTTTGATCAGCGTCAACTACTGAGATAAGGTTAAGGAGAATGAGTTGAGATTATTGCATGAAACTTGGAATACATGGTCATATGGATCCAAGGTTCTAAACTATTGAATAACGTATAAAAACTTATGGTACCTTAATCACAATTCCTGTTCAAAATACTGCTAAAAACTATTGGGAAGGCTTTTTTGTGTAAGGTACTTGAAAAATTTTATAGAATTGACTAGAGAACTTAAAAAATATAAGAACTACTATTTTCTAATATCACATCCGTTACCTCCTTACTAAGGTATTTAAGGTTTAAGAGGGCATATTGAAAGGCTCTTTAAAATACAAGCAATATGTTAAGTCTCAAAACTTAAAAAATACGTAATAATATTGTCGAAGGGTTTCAATAAATGTCACACCCGTTATTATGAAAATGCCCAGAAATCGAATATTGGAGTAAAATTTTAAAAAAATTAAATTTTTTGCTGTTGCCTTTTCTTTGCCTCATTTCCATGATATAATTACTCCAAGGAAGTATTGACGTTTCTGTTAGAAACGGACTTTTGTCAAAAAATATAACAACAAAGAGAGCGCTTGCAATCCGTCAAAGCATACAATTAATTTTCACTGATCACATTCAGCGTACCCAACAGTTGCCAACTGCTAAGTTAAAACTTGATGCACATAAATATGAAGTTGACCATTTAAATGCATTTAAAAATAGAAAATTTTTAATTTGTCGGTAAAATTTCCATTCGTTTTTGATACAAAGCTTGATATTTCATGAACTTGACAATTTTTCTGAAACTTTAATACCGATAATAGCGCTCCCCGATGTGTTGCTGTCACAACAGTTGACACAGCTGAATGTGGCCAACGAATATAACAACGAACAGCTGTTTTTGACAAGAGTTCGTTTACTTGTAGCTGAGAGAATCAACATTTGTCAACACTACGTGGTAAAATTATTCTATCATGGCTCATTTCTGCTAATTATGTGCCTCATTCTCTCCATATTGTTCAACCTGCTTGTTGCATACTTGTGCAAGCCACTGTGTAATAAACTAAAAATTTCTTGATTTACATATATTTTCCACGGTGCTTCAAAAGAAATGTGACAGAGAAAAAAACAATAATTTAAGAGCCAGCAAATTAAACAAGAAAAAACATTAAAATAATTTGCAAACATAAAAAAACAAAATATTAATAAAAACTCTGACTGTATGAGTACATGTGTGACTAAGTGACTGACTGCCTGACTGACTGACTGACTGACTGACCAAATGTCACAGCAATAAACGAAAATTAATGAATGAATCTGCAAAAACATAACGACCAAGACAGCGACGTGTCAAGAATTTTAAACTTTTATTTATACTAATCGCTGCACTTTTTTTTTCTTTCTTTTTCTCTCTCTAGACCGCTCAACATGGCTTTCCCCACAAACCCTCCGCTCTGGCCTATGATCCCAAATCGAAACTCATGGCTATTGGCACCCAAACAGGCGCCATAAAAGTTTTTGGACGTCCAGGCATTGAATTCTATGGCCAACATACGCTGATCAACAATGTGGCTGCCGATATTAATGTACAACTTTTGGAATGGGTCTATGGCACTGGTCGCATACTCTCCTTGACTGCTGCCAATCAGTTGATACTCTGGGAACCAGTTGGTTCTACACTGGTGGCCATTAAAACACTGCCTTTTGATGGCAAGTTAAAGAAGGTCTCCGCCTTGTGTTGTAGCCTCAACAAAGATGTTGTCTGGATTGGCACTGAAGGTGGCAACATTTATCAATTTGATTTGAAATCTTTTTCAATCAAGGAACCTGTTATCTATCACGATGTGGTGCTGGAGCAAGTGCCGTCTACCTATAAGCTAAATCCGGGCGCCATTGAATCCATACGCCAACTGCCAAACGATTTAAATAAGCTGTTGATAGCCTACAATCGTGGGCTCTGCGTGCTCTGGGACTTGGAGACAGCATCAGTGCTACGCGCCTTTATAGCGCCTGGCCATGGACAGAGCGTAGGACTGCATGTCAATGACGCGGGCACACAATTCTCTTGGTATCATGCCGATGGCTCGTTTGCCACTTGGAATATTGCCAGCACCGAACCGCCCAAGGACCTGAACTATGTGCCGTATGGCCCTGATCCATGCAAGAGCATCAATCGTCTTTATAAAGGCAAACGCGGGTGAGTTGTTGCGCCAACATTACATTAGTCTGTAGTATATTTATATTTCACTCATATTTTTGCAGCGCCTCTGGGGAAGTGGTCATTTTTTCCGGTGGCATGCCACGTTCAGCCTATGGTGATCATAATTGTGTTTCGGTGCATGGCAGCGATGGTTCTAAAATTTGCTTAGATTTTACTTCCAAAGTTGTTGACTTCTTTGTTACCTACGCTGTGGAGCAACCCGACACTGCCGAAGTACTAATTGTGCTGTTGGAAGAAGAGCTGTGCGCCTATGATTTAACTGATGTCAAGCTGCCAGCCATTAAGGCACCATATCTACACTCTGTGCATGCCTCGGCGGTAACATGCAATCAGCTTTCGTCCCAGGTCACACAAGAGGTGTACGATAAGATTTTAAATGCTGGCGCCCAACAGGATGCTGACTACAGCACCATAGACTGGCCCATATCTGGTGGTGTGCTTCCCGAGGCCTCGAGTGAGGACGATGAGACAGCGCAATATTATGAAATATTGCTTACCGGACACGAAGATGGTTCGGTTAAGTTTTGGAATTGCACAGATGTGGTGCTCAAACCTATCTACCACTTCCGCACATCCATTTTGTTTGGGTATTTATTGAATATCAAAATTTTTCCCCATTTTTGTTGCTTTCACTTTAATTTTCTTAAGACACGAAAATCAGGACGATCTGCCAGCTGCAGCAGCGACAGAAACGACAGAACCAGCCGATGAATCTGAGCCACCTTTTCGCAAATCCGGTCTCTTTGATCCCTATTCCGATGATCCACGTTTGGCTGTTAAGAAAATTTCACTTTGTCCCAAGACCGGACGCCTAGTGATGGGTGGTACTGCTGGTCAAATTGTTATAGCCAACTTTGAAGGTGACAGCGAGGAAAAGGGTCAACTCAAAGTGAGCTCTATGAATTTAGTTAGTGATCGTGATGGTTTTGTTTGGAAGGGCCACGATCAGCTGAATGTGCGCTCATCTCTGCTTGAAGACGATGCCGAACCCGTGGGTGATGCTGGTGTGCAAATTACAGGTGTTCTACAAGTCTTGCCGCCAGCAAGCATCACTTGTTTGGCTCTCGAAGCCAATTGGGGCCTTGTTTCGGCTGGCACTGCTCACGGCTTGGTGCTGTTCGATTTCAAAAACTATTTGCCTGTCTTCCATCGTTGCATGCTGAATCCAAATGGTAAGAGCTGGGTTTAAATATTAAAAAACCTTAAAATACAATAAAAATATTTTCTTTCCAACTCAAAGACTTGACTGGTGCTGGTGAGCAGCTTTCGCGTCGCAAATCTTTTAAGAAATCGCTGCGTGAGTCCTTCCGTAAATTGCGCAAAGGACGTTCGACTCGTAATAATCCCACACAACAGGTGCCAACAACGGTAAGTTGTTAAATTTGTCAATATTTGCTTAATTTTTATAATCAAATTTTTTTTTCTACACAGCTGGACTCACGTCCTATTGAGCGTCAAGTAGAGGCACGTTCCGCCGACGATGGCATGGGTTCAATGGTGCGCTGTCTGCTATTTGCCAAGACTTATATAACAAATGGTAAGCTTTTAATTTAATGCATTTCAACCTTTTTAATGATATGATATATTTTTTTTCATCTCAGTCAACATAACTTCGCCCACCTTATGGTCTGCCACGAATTCCAGTACCGTCTCAGTATTTCTCTTACATTTGCCAGCGGCACAAACTCCAGCCACGGCTTCACCACCCGCCGGTGGTGATGCGGTACCACCACAACCACGACGCGTTTCCGCACAGCTCGCCAAGGAGATTCAACTTAAACATCGAGCTCCCGTTGTTGGCATATCAATTTTCGATAATACTGGCTGTCCCATTGATCAGTCTATTGGCGGCGGTGCACCGCCACCACATCGTCTACTCATTGCTTCCGAGGAGCAGTTCAAGCTCTTTTCACTGCCACAGTTAAAGCCCATACACAAGTACAAGCTGACTGCACATGAAGGTGCACGTGTGCGTCGCATACATTTTGCTTCATTTTCGTGTCGTGTACCAGCAGAGATTCTACAAGGTGCTGGCAGCGGTAGTCCAACAAAATCCACACGTTCCGCTGAGCCCGTTGGCGATGCGGCAAACACTAGCATGGCTTCTGCTCATGATGATTCAGCGCGTCTGTATCAGGAGATGGCCTTGATCTGCCTGACTAATCTGGGCGATATTATGGTGCTTTCAGTGCCGGAGCTAAAGCGGCAATTAAATGCAGCAGCCGTGCGTCGCGAGGATATTAAGTAAATTCATCTCCTTCTTTTTGATTATTATTCTTTATTAAGTAGCCTCCATTATTGTCTCCACAGCGGCATTTCTTCGCTCTGCTTCACTAATGCCGGCGAGGCGCTCTACATGATGTCCTCCTCCGAAGTGCAGCGCATTTCATTGGCCACCTCTAAGGTTGTTACACCTGTAGGAGGTATTGAGGTGGAAGAGTTGATAAGCGAGGAGCCGGAAGAACCTATTGCACTAGACAACGACAAAGTTGAAGATGGCGAAGAAGTTGAAGCAGCGGCAGAGCAAAACGCAGAAGAAACGCCGGTTGCCAAGGAACGTGCAAAGCCTCTAGAAGTGAACACTGATACACATGGTCTGACCAATGGTATTGGCGGCGGTGGCAGCAGCGGAAATTCGCCAAATCGTGCCAATGAAACCATCACCAGCTCCATAGGTGACATCACTGTCGACTCTGTGCGCGATCATTTGAACTCTACCACAACGACACTCTGCACAACGACGACAGAGGAAACAGTTGGTAAGTAAGGCGGGTGTGAAGAATTAATTTTGTTTTATTGTGTTATGCTTTTGTATTGTTGTTTTATATGTTCTCATCCATTTTCATAAGTTGTTGTTGTTCTTTCGACGCTGAAATCAATTGTACTTTGTTTGCTTACTTTATAAATTGCTGATACTTTCTTTTCTAAAGCTTTAGTTTCGTTTGTTTTTAGGCCGCGTTAGCAGGTTTTAGTTATAATTAAAAAATAACTAATGCATGCTTTCAACTTGCATGCTTTCAATTTTATTATTATTTTGTTCATGAAAATGGATGACAAACAGGTAAAACAAGTTTTTATTCAAATTTTATAGTTTTCTGTTTTCTTTTGTTTTAAAGCAGTTTCTTTAAATCTCACAATATAATGCAAATTCATATTTTTATGTATTAAAACATTTTGTTTTACTTTTAGGTCGCCTCTCTGTTTTAAGCACACAAACAAATCAAACATTAACCAGCGTTAACATGAAGGACATCACAGATTTAAATATACCTAATTTAATGGACTTGGCGCCAAAAAGGTAAAATATTCAATTTTTGTTTTTTTCAAGATCGGATTAACCGACGATATAATAAAAACGAAAAGGAGAAACATAGGGGGACCACTTTCAAAAATATATTTTTTTCGAAAATTTCTTTAAGACGTGGTCAAATATAAGCTTCTACAACCTGGTCAAACGATTAATTCTGTCCTCTTATATCAACAATTAATGAGACTGAAGTAAGCAATTCAATTAAAACGGCCAGAATTGATTAACAGAAAAGACCACTCACATCTTTGATGACCCGACAGAAACTTAGAGAGCTTGACTGGGAAGTTTTGATGCATTTACCATAACTCCCGTACCTTGCACCTAAAGATTATCATTCGTTTCCATCTCTACAGTGCTCTCTTAATGATGGTGTAAATCTAAATTATGTGGGGGCATGCAAAACGCACTTGGATCAGTTTTTTGCTCAGAAATCCAAGAATTTCTACACAGACGGAATAATGGCTTAAGCCCAAAACTGCAAAAGATTATCGATCAAAACGCCACATATTTAGTTTAAAGAAGCTTGTTTCAAATATAAGAAAAAAGTATTTAATTTTTGGCTAAATTTGTAACCGAACTTTTTCGAGAACCCAATATTTAGAAACTTTAACGCTGCCTTTATTCACTAAATCCCCGGTTATTGTGATAATGAAACGAAATAAAAAAACCATAAAAAATGGTTGGAAAATTCGTAATTCGTCTATTGTTTCGGCCAAGATAGCTACATTAATCAAAGTTAATTATAAAAATTTCTTAATCCAACAGGTTAGTGTATCTTTCAAAGTCATGTCATGCAGCAAAATATAGCAGACTCGGTAACTTGAACCTTTAATCCTTGAACCATAGCCTCTTTTCTCAATATTAACTGTACAGATTTAAAATTATTTAGCCAATAATTTATTTCTCTTAAGAATTAACTCAATTTATATTTAATTTCATATGGCAAAATAATAGTTTTTAGGAAACTACCGAATGAAGAAAAGGTGAGGGTGCCTATTCAAATATTAAAATATCAACATTTTTTTCGACATATATATTTGGTGTCCTGGATTTGAATCCATGCCAAGTTATGCTATCAGAAGAAACTTGACATTACAACATCTGAAAAGTGAAGCAGAAACTCTAAACTTTTAATGTTCTATTTTTCAATCCATTCACGAACAATATTATTTTTTCACGGTATGTTTAACTTGTGACTTGGGGATGCTCTTTCAGTTGGTGTAGAATTTCTTTTAGAATTTAAAAAAATAATCTTCAGAACAAGAGAATAATGTACAAATGTTGAGTGTAAATTAATGTACACTGTGCGTTTTTCCTAGTCTCAATTCAAATCCAATTTTGAACACTTAATCAGCAAAATGCGCGTCGATCCATTATTCTCAAACCAACATTTATTTTCCAGCCATTTTCCAGATGTTTAGATGTGCTCATTCGAAACACAGCTCATTCGCGTGTTTCGAACTCCACATTAACTCTGAAGATCAAACTCGTTAAATTCGTTTTTGAAAACACGAACTCGAACTAAACACAAATGGTAAACATGAAATTCACTAGTAGTTGCATAAGTACGTGTTCATATCTTCACGGATTCACGTTCTCTTGATTTTGACGTATCTTAGATAATAAGCATAGATCTGAAGAGTCATTGGAACTATTTTTGAACTATTTTAAATATAGGGTGGGCCAAAAGTCACCATGGGGCTTAACAATTTAATAGCTTTTTCGTATTTTTTGTTATTGTTTTTTTCAGATTATATAATATACAAAATGGAAATTTTTTACACTAAGTATGGAAAATAATGTCACTTATATGAACCCTGTTTTTAGTTTCGCAATGATGTTGTTATTGTTGTTTTCAGCTTCACAATGATGGGCTCGTTTTAGAGCATTTTCCATAACATCTTTCAAAATTAATAATAATTTCCGAATTTTTGGAAATTATTCGCTCCCCAAAACCCCATCATTGCGAATCTGTAAAGGGGGTAATTTAAGTGACATTATTTTCCATACTTATAAGTGTAAAAAAATTTCGTATATTTTATAATCTGAAAACAAAAATAAAAGTATATAAACGAAAAAATTATTAAATTCTTACACCCCATGATAACTTTTGGCCCATCCTAGTATTCCCTGTATTCAAGTTTATGAATTTTGTAACTACACTTCTTATCTACACCTGATCGCGAATAGCAGGCACTAAATACACGGTCAAATTGCAAGATACTTGGGAAAGTACAAATAACTGTTTCCGTGTGCATCAGCACTGAGGTCCACTTCCTTTAATGCACTGAATGCAACTCTTCACTTAATACTCATTGCTTTCTGGGGGAAAAAAAAGGTAACACAGAAAACGGTCATCCGTCTTAAACCTACTTCGAGATTCGTTTATACACGCACAGGTCACTATTCTATTCTATTCTCGATCCCGAAGAATCAACTCCTTTCAACACCGATTACGTAACTCCCAAGCCGCCTTCTTTTTAAGTAGGCTTGCATTACATGATCCCAACCAAAAGGGAATGAGACAGGTTAGTTCCGCTAAACTATATTGGCGCTCATATTTTTACTGACGCTCAAAACTCAACGACAAAGTCGGCGGAGAAGTATGTTCTGCGGATATAATTATGAGAAGCTCTTTTCGAATCAGCATTTTTCAGGCAGAAATAATGGCTATTTTTAAAGCTGCAGAGAATTGCTACGATATAATGAGGTATCATAATGCTGAAAAAATGCACTGATGCTTTGTAAAAATGCATTTTGGAACTCGGCTCTACTTACGAAATAAACTATCAAAGTAAAGAAAGTAAAGAAGAAAACCCAATTTTAACTTTATCAAATTAATGGAACTCAAAATATGGTTTGATGTGGACTGTCAAAACATCATGACGTTTCAATATGACTTCGAAGATATCTTGAAAATTATAATATGTAAATGACTTAATTCACAAAATAAAAAATTTATATCTGTTATTTGATATTTCACAAGTTATTAATTTCACATATTTGAATTCTCTTTTCCAGCAACACCTCTGAAACATCCACCAGTTCCGTTGTAATAAAATCCGTCATCACCAGCATTTCGCATGAGAAAACGAATGGCGAAGCCGAAACAGTAACAACAAAAACCACCACACATGAAGAGAGTCAATTTTAAATTGCATGAAATAGAGAGAGAGAGAGAGAAGGCGAAAGCGTGGATATGTAGGATTGGCGCAAGCAAATAAACCCATCCAGTCCAAACGTTGTTTTTAAATTTTATTCTAAAACAATTGCATGTTTTTACAGTGGACAACAACAATAACTTATAATATTAAGAAACGATAATGTGCACGCAACGCATTTAAAAGAAAAAACAACAAACACTATAATTCATTTATACTTCATTTTATTTAGATCTTAAGCTCTTTTATAATTATAATACATTTATAATTTTTTTTCGAGCATGTTCGAAATATCAGCATCATTTAGTTTGTAAGACGTTTCTATGATTTAAATTTTATTCTTACTATTTTATAAATGTTTACTTTTATAAACTTTTTAGTATACAAATATTGATTTAATTAAAATGCGTTCATTTCAACTCGATAAACTTTCAACATACAAGCATACTTATTAACATTCATGTAATTCTTCAATTATTCCATTCACCATTACTATTTAATTTAGTTTTTTTTTTGCCTATTTTTTGTTTAGTGTTTCAATTGTTTGCCTATGACTACAAGATGTTAACGATCTTGAGAAAAAACGAAAGTGCTAAAAAATTTATAAAATTTTTTAAAGCAAGTAACAAAAGAAACAAGAATTACTTGAAAAAACTTACATTTCATTACACAACAAAACAAGACAAAATCCCAAACGAATTAAACTTTATGAAGTACAACTAAGCAGCAAGGCCTTACATTTATAAAAAAAAAAACAACCATTGCAAATACGCAGGAACAAATTTTATCAGAAATGCATAAATGCAAAAAAAAAAAAACAAAAAATTGAAATTATTTTTACAATTTAACATTTTTATAAACATTAAAAGTAACATAATTTTAATCTTTATATAGCATTTAATTACATTTCAAACAAACAACAAAAACTTGTTAACTATCGTAGAGTATTTATTGCAAATATTTCATTTGGAACTATTTGATTTTGATTATTTTGTTAGCATTTGATTATTTGATTGATTTTAAAATGTTACAAAATATTTCATTTACTTTATATATAACAAACATTCTTCCAATTTTAACCAAGTATCAAATCAAGTTTTCGTACTTTTTGACTGTTAAAAAAATAAAAAATATTTTTTGTATTTTCGTGACAATTTGTGGAATATTCTTATTTTTTTTTTTTAAATCGAAATAGAAATACTTCTTTATTATTTTCAGTGTAAACTTTTCTTTATTTAAATGTTAATGTTATATACATACATATATTCAAATTATAAAATAAATACTTTCATATATAAAACAAAAATAAATCGATCATTATTCTTTCCAAATCAGAGCACTTAAATCAAACGAATTATAGTCAAATAAGTCAGCATTAATTTGAGTGGCCCCCTTTGGCCTTCAAGCAAAGGTTGTGCGTTGAACAAAAAATATAACAATGAAACGAACAAGAAAAATGACCAAAATTATTCCAAAATCTGATGACGACTAAAGCAAACGAAAAACTGATATAGCCCGTTTCAAAAGAGAAGAACATTTTCGCGCATGTTTGAGAATAAGAAAATAATTTTGAGAGCGTTCTTCATTCTGATTGGTCGACATTAAAAAAAAAATGAATATTCTCTGAGCAGAAAAATAAATAAAAAAAAATTAATGTATATTTCTGAATTTTGTTGTTCATCGCAACTGCGCTGCGGAAGTACTGAATTTTATTTTTTGAAATCAACCAATCAAAATCAAAAAAACAGGGGGCGTTAAAAAATAATTTAGTAGCCGAAATTTCACTTCTCAATTTTTCCTCAAGAAAATAAATTATTTTTTATGTTAGTTGTATTTGACTTCTCTCTTAAGATGCAGGTTTCTGCAGGCCGTCGGTGCAACACCGTACTTGTGCGATCATTTGTTCTGAATGTTTGCGCATTTAAATATATAGAAAAATAGTCAAAAAAAGCATAAAGTTCAGCGAACAGTACAAAAAGAGCAGGAAATTACGCTCTAAAAAATTTTCTAGCTTTAAAAATAATTTCTCACTGCGCATCGAAAAATGAAACTAAAAAATGTTCTTCTCTTTTGAAACGCGCTATAATGATTTACGGATATGTACTTGGGATCTCCGCACTTTAAATTTAAATTTAAATTAGAAGCGATGGTGCCTCTATCCAACTGATTGATATCTTGGAAAGTTATAAAGCTGATATCACTGCAATCCAAGAAATACGATGAAATGATGATCCGGATTTTTAGTTGGCAAGACAATACGTCATCATGTCCTGAGATTTACACCTGTGTACAAACGACTTGCCATAATCCTGTTCTAGGCTAAATTTTTCAACATTAGCCTAATATGGACGCTTCGGCAGAAGAAAAAATTACGAGACCAAATAAGGTTTCTATGAGCGTCTTGAAGATGTATACAACGCTCCACGACATGACATAAAAATCGTGATTGGTGACTTCAATACCAAGGTGGACAAGGAAAGCATATTTGGTCCAACAATCGGAAAGTACAGCCTGCACGACAACACATCCAATAACGGAATGAGGCTGATTGTCTTCGCCGCAGCATGAAACATGGTCGTTTGTAGTACTAGTTTCAAGCTTCTCAATATTCATAAGGCCACCTGGTTGTCCCCTGATCAAAAAAACACGCAATTAAAGTGATCAAGTTTTGAATGATGGAAGACACTCTTCCAGTGTACTAGACGTATGCACAATCCGAGGTGCAAGCATAGATTCGGATCATTACCTTGTCGCAGTCAAGATTCGCACATGTCTGTGCGCAGCTAAGAATGCTCGCACTCCTACACAAAGAAAGGTAGACGTCGTCATCCGAAGCCTTCGCTACTCAACTCTCACTCCTGCTTCAAGAAAGCACTCCTCCGATCAGCAATATATGCGCGCAGTGGATGTACATATCCACTCTATGCTTACGGTTGCCAAAGATTGGCTATCACCGCCCTCGCCGAAATCACGACTAGGAGTGTCACGACGCCACTGCAGAGAAGCACTGCCTACTGTCTACAAAACCACCCTGGGTTGTAACGAGTTCTGCTATAGATTTAAACCGAAAGGAGAGAAGAAAAGAAAGACGACTTTTCAGGCAAAAAACCGAGAGGGAGAAATGTGAGAGTGCGAGAAAATTGAGATGCATGGCGAAAGGAATGAGACTCAAAAATTTTTCGAAAAGATAAAACGCCTGGCCAATGGTTTTAAGAACGGAACCCCTTCCTGCAAGGATGAAAATGGGAATCAAGTGACAGATATCCAGAGTACACTGATGTTATGGAGGGAAAATTTCTCTAGTCTTCTAAATGACGACACTGACAAAAATCCCGCCAATAGAGATGAACTCCCGGTAACATCAATTATGAACGATAGCGTTGAAGTTCCACTGCTACTATCAACGTTTCTTTACAGCTATGGCTTGGCTTAAAAATAATAAAGCCGCAGGATCCGATTACCTTCCGGCTGAACTGCAGCTTGGAGGCGAAACTCAATTTACATGCATTCACGAGCTTCTATGCAGAATACACAGAGAAAAAAGTTTCTTCTTAAAACATTTTTAGAACAAGGGGCACAATTCTTCTTAAATTTATTAAATTAGATATTTTCTTAATTTCTTCTAAAATTCATATTTTCAAGACTTCAAAACAAGAGGCATGAAAGACGAAAGAGGAGAGGTAATTTTTTAAGAAGAAATCTTTTTGTTTTTCAGCAAAAAATCTTCTTAAATTTATTTCATAAGATATCTTCTTAATTTCTTCTAAAATCCATATATTTAACACTTTTTTTCAAGTCCTAGACTTCGTTTATTCGCTGTTTCTTAATTATTTTTACAATATTGAGAAGAACAGAAAATCTGTAGAAAACTTTGTTGCTTCATGAGATTTCTTCTGAAAAAAAAATCAAGAAGAAAACCTAGTAGCTGCAGTAGAAAACCTAATAGATGTATGAGATTTCTTCTTAAGCAAAATCAAGAAGAAAACCTAGCAGCTGTGTAAGATTTCTTCTTAAATTAATTTAAGAAGACAAAGCCAATAACTCTTTGAAGAACATCTTCTTGGGTAAAAACCATAGCGAAATCTTCCTAACTTTGTTCTACTTTACTAGGTTTTTATGTGGCGATTTTTCTGTGTTTATGATTGGAAGAATACATTCTACCTGATTGGAACCTCAGTATGCTCTGGCGAACCCAAAGTTTGTGCCAACTACTGTGGAATACGTCTTCTTAGGTGCAGTAGCACCTATAGTTTGCGGGCTAGTCCATTTTACTACATATTTCAAAATAAGATGAAGACCCCGATTTTTATAAATCGGGGTCGGGGTCGGGGCTGTATCTCAAGCTGCACGAATGCCCTTTCTATTAGTGCCACTTTCATCTCTGTCCGATGTATAGTTTGCGAGCTACACTCTACTTTAAAGTGAAGACCTAGATTTTATAATTAATCGGGTGGTGGCTATATTCCAATCTGAACAAATACCCTTTCCACACTTTCGTCTCTATTTGATGTATAGTTTGCGAGCTACACTCAAATGAGTAGTTGAATGCGGGATCCAAATTAATTTGCATTGAAAACGTAAATAACAATTGATCCAGTACGAACCATGAATCATTTCTTAAATCCAAATAGGTTGTGCTCATCTCATATATTTAGTTCTGTTACTTTATACAAGACGTACAAACCTACGCTTGCTCTGTTGGATGTCAGACGAATAGACATCTATAGCATAAAACGAAATATGATCCAAGTGGTTTTTTTCATAAGAGTTAAATCTAATCGGATCACAGGCCCATTTCGTTAAGTTTGACAGTTTGAGTTCATTGACTGAATTGAAAAGAGGTTGACCTCTTGTGTGAAAATAGAGCACTCAGTACACTTAAGAAGTAGTACATACAAGAACCCAATGAGTCCTCTTAACGTGAAGTAGAGAACTAATGCTGTGAATCAGTTCTTGTAAAACAAAAACAAAAAGCAAAAACAACGAAACAATAACAAAGAAAGCAGCAGCCACAACATAAGCAGTTAATGATTGAATTTCTTATATTAAAAAATAATATATATTTTATATAATATTAAATAGACTTTAATATTATAATGAAATAGTTCAAAATTATATATTCGTTTAGGGCAGGATATATCTAATATTTTAGTATATATATTAAGTTCGAACGATGAATATTAAAGGCAGTAGGTATACCGTAAAATATTGTTCAAAAACGTTTCATGTGCCTTAACAAAAATTGTTAAAACTATCCCATACAAAACGCGCTGTATAATTCTACTTCAGAAAAAAAAAATGTGAACTCCTAAGCATTTTTACGAACGACGGAAAATGAAAAAGGCGAGTTTCAAAAATGGAGGAAGCACGTAATCAATGGTTATTGATCCAACGGAAAGCCTACAATCCTGTCAGTGCTGTGCAGTTGATAACCAAAGCTATTGAGTTTCATAAGAAATATTTTGAGGGAAAGTTTTTCGCCAGCGATGGATGATTTTCCAAGTTCAAGAAACGCTATGGAGTAAAATGCGCCTCCGATCATAAATAAATTGTATGATGTCTTGAACGAATTCAACCTTTCGCGTGAAGTAGTCTTCAATGCGGATGAAACTGACCTCTATTGGAGAATGTTACCTGACAAGACCTATATTCATTCAGGCGAAAGAAACGCACCTGGCCGCAACGTTTCAAAGCAAATAAAATAGACATAAGTTGCTATTAATTTATTTTTTAAAAAACACTGAAAAAAATTACATTCCAGTAGACGAATTTTTCGATTTTACGAAAGGGCCAGACATAATATCATTCATATTGCTGGACGTCGACTGTACAACTAAACTCCACGAACTTTCTACGTGGTGCGGTTTTTGTCACCACCAGTGTTCGCTTTTGCGCTTAACAGTGTCCTAACTAAATGTGTGTATAAATTTACTGTATACTGGTCGAAAAATACTCATCTGGTATAAAAATATAACACCGCTGCTGGCACTGATCTAAAATAACAAAACCAACACTGCTTAGTCAGGCACAACTTCCGCTCAGATACACTTTATGCCACTTCAATTTTGACCAACAGCTGTAAGTACAGACACAAACCATGCCAAAGACACAATTCGCCGCAAACTATCTTAAGAATACTGCTTGAACTAAATATTCGCATCTTTAAGATACTTTAGTTAAATTTTTTTCTTTATCTAACTGCTCACGATGGCAGCCATTTTTCGCGCACTCTCACCTGCCGATAGAGGCGCTGTGCAGACGCTGTTTGCGGCCGCTGCTGGCTGCACAAACTTCAGTTGTTACTCAGCGTTTAACGTGTGCGATCGTCTGTAAAGATCTATGAAAAAGTTGCGCACATGCGCCGTGCGTGACAAAACAAAAACGAATAAAACAGAAAAAAAAAAAAAAATAAAACAAGGAATATTCAATTTTAAAGATACACACAAAAATCTTTTTATGAGCAACATAAAAAGAAAACCGAAAAAGCAAAGAAATAAATACCTTCAACAGCAACAACAACAACAACAACAACAACGACGACGACAACTAGTGGTAGTAGAAGAAGTAGCTAGAATAAAGTTAATGCGTGTGTTGTTTTTGTTTATTTTTGCGTGTGAACTGTTTGTGGTTTGCGTAGATATTTGCGGGTGTTAAAAAAAAATAAAAATAATAAAATAAAAACGCGGTGTTTGAAAAGTGCCACCAGCGACAAAGTGTTAATTAAAGTTGTAACTGAAAGAGTTGTTAATAGTTTTGATAAAAAAAAAATATAAAAAAAAATAAAAAAAAACAACTTTATACGTGAAGTGTTTTATTTTTCTATTGCCAATGTTTTGCAGCGGCTTTGGCGCCTGCGCAGTAAAAACCTAGCCAGTTTCCACGCATTTTAAACGCCCGAAGCGTTATCGAGTTTCTGCAAGTTATAACAAGGAATTCAAAGCGTATTAAAAAAAAAAGTGAGCAGAAAACTTTTTCAGTTATTTTTGTCTAATTATAGTTTTAATTAATTTAAAAAAAAAATTATTTAGAATTTTGCTAGATATTTAAACATACAGCTGCTGTTTTTTAAGAACGGCTGCTTAAAGCCTGTCTGAGTCTGTTTTATTTTTTTACCCTTCCTGCCAACATTTGTATGCAAGCGATTTGTTTGCGCGATAGCCATGCCTGTTGCCAACAATTGCAAAAGGCGGTTTTATTTGTTGTTATTTTTTTATACAACCCACACGCAGATGAGTTGCTTGCTTGTTTTTGTTTTCATTGTGAAAATGCAGCGGCACCAAATTTGCGCAGGCGCGCCATTTAATTGCTCAATGGCGAGGAGCAAACAAATACAACAACAACATAAAAAAAACGACAAACAAAAGCAACAATAGCGGCCAAAAAGGAAATAAATCTTGGCCTTTTCCCTGCGCCTGCGTCTGTGCCTTTAATACACGCTGCATATTGATTACAACAACACAACAACAATATCTAAGTTAGGTATATGTATGTATGTTTTTATATGCGCCAATAAATTTCACAGTGAAAGAAATACAATAAAACCAACAACAACAAAAAGTTGAAAGATAAAAACAAATCGGGGCAGAAGATGCAGCAGCAGCCGAAAGATCAAACAAATGTTTTCAAGAAATGCCGCAAAATCATACCAACTACTTGTACAAAAACAACAACAACAAAAACAACCTCAGCCGCAACAACTTCAACCAACAACAGGTACAAGTAACGCTCAGGAAATTCAACTCAATGCAACGTATTCGAATTTCGAATATTGAGATTCAACGGATTGAGATGCAATTCAATAAACAAGCAGCAGCAGCATCAGCGCCAACAACAACAACAACAACAACGCCATCAACAAGATGAGCTACAACAGTGTACGGTGCATTGCCAACCTGTTAGATACAAATGTATCTGTAACTAATACTGATGCTGTTGCTGCTGCTGCACGGCATGCACTGCACCGCATCGCATCACATCGCATCGCATAGCAAAGCTTAGTTGCTGCATTTAGCAGCTACTCTGCTGTTACGATATGCAAAGCTCGTCAACATTGTCAGCGTCTTCGCTGTTGTTGTTGAAATTGCTGCTGCTGCTGCTTTTTTTACTGTCGTTGTTGATGGTGTTTTCGCTGTTATTGTTGCTGCTGCTGCTGCTGCAGTTATTTTTGCTGCCACCGCACAGTGAACCATTATCATACAAATAATGGAAACTATAAGAGAAACTACTCTGAATTAAATGACATTTAGTTTGCAACTCACATTTCAGCTTGTATAAAGCTTCCGTTAAACTTTACAGAAGCTGGTTATAGAAGTTTTACAACGACGAGTACTAAAATCGCTATATAACTACTATAAATGGTAAATCCGTAATGTTTTTGGAAGATTCGACATTACGTGGAATATAAATACGATCTTTATAGGAGAAATCATTTCTTAGTTAAGAGTATTTTGTCCCATAGATGTTATACGTTTATAAAAAAAATTCAATAAATTTTTCTACAAACCCTGGAAAATTTAATGGATATAGTTTTATTGTAAAATTATAGATGTACAATCACAAATATAATAACTTTTTATTTCTCATTTTAAAAAACATATTTCTCTAAATTCTCAGCAAAAATTTTTCTGGTAGTTCAAAAGTTCTGATTAAATTTATGAATTCATTAAAAAATTTAAACTAAAAAATATAGAAGGAAAAATATTAACAAAAATGAAGTGACGTACACAATAAGCCGGATCGAAATTTTGTTTTCACCAGACACCAACTTAAAACTTAGAGGGACTCTTAAAACTATTTCTACATGATTTTTTTTTGGATCGGAAGAATCGCGATGGAACGGTTTTGGTTCTCCTGAACCATTTTTTTGGAAAAAACTTTCTTACTTTCATTGCTTTTTTTCGCAATGAATTCACTAATACGCAAATTTTTATGGTTGCACCTTAAAAAGTAAATGTTTGAGGACATCAAATCTAAATAGCAAAAGTCAGGGTATCCTGATATAAGATAGCGATGTTAACCTTAAAAATGCTCTTCTGAAATTTTTAAAACGAGTTTAGTTCTTATTCCTTGTCGACACAGATATTAATTTTTCATGATATTCACATGTATTTAAGATTACACTATGGAACAAATTCTGGTTAGCAAAAGTTAGGTCGATTCTGAGAGTGAGGGGTGAATATAGAGGCTAAATTAGAAGACCCGTATCGCGGCGTTTGTTTATGTTAGTTCGAATTTTTTTTCAAAATTTTAACTCTAAAAAGCTTTTTGACTATTCAACATTTTAAAGCTATTTTAATATTTTTTTTTTTTTATTAATAAAACCGTAAATTTATATAAAAATTAAATTAAAAATTTTTGATTCTTCTCAATAAAAATACTAATTTTGCATAAGGACATGTTAAAATCTCATTATATAACTTTTTGTATTAATCAATTAAACGATCTCTAATATCGTCTCCATTATCTTTATTTTGGTTCTTTCTATTTTTTTCTTGTGCGACTTAATTTTTGTAGTTCTTTTTTTTGTTCATTTAAAAAACTTAATTGGCATAATAGTCAGTCCATACATCAGCGCATATTGTGTTGTATATCATTCTGGATTCTTTTGGATGCCTTATTTTATAAGAAAAGCGAAAGTTAAAATTATTTACAAAAAAGTTTCTGGTTTTAATTTATTACCAACTATTTCAAATAATTATAATAATAATAATTCTAAATTAATAATATAAAAGAAACTGTAATGGTTTCCTTACAATCACTTTTAAAATTTAAGAAATTTATAATTTTTTACTTATTAAATACTTGTATATAAAAAAATTAAAAGCTTCAAATATATATTTTCTCACTAACATTTCTAATTACGAAAATGGCAAAAATTTTAAAATTCCCACTAACAATTTTTCAATTTTCCTTATTTTTGAGCAAATTTGAGGCCAAAAAGACAATTTTTTGTGCACCGTAAGTAAGGTTATTTCATTATTATTAAAAAAAAGAGCTTTTATAATAAGCTATCCGTGAGTTAGTTTTTAGAAACTTTTAGTTTTTCACATTCCCACTCCGGACATCCCCTGCATACATACCTACAATTTTTTTAATTTTGTTTTATTAATCCTTTTTTTAGTTTTGATATCAGCTTTCGATTTTTTAAAAACTTTTTAATTCCAATTCTTATTCAAATCAAAAGGTATATTTACAATAACCTGCCATGCTGAATTCAACATTTTTTATTTCTTCCTTAAAATATCAGATTCAAATCAGCGACCTTAAATTTTCACACAAAATAATTTTAAACAATTTTAATGTAAACCACTTTATTGGGTCCATAATTTTGAATTTAAGACATCAAGCTAAAAGTGACCTTAGGATAAGTGACCTTAAAAACTCCTATTGATTCTTATGATTCGTACTGATTCTTATGCAATCGCATGATTATTTTAAATTTCTGATACCACGATCAGTGTGACAAGATTATACATAAATTTATCTATCTCTTAAACTAATGAAGATCCTACTCTAAAATTTTGTGTGCATTATCTTTATACCTTAACATACATTTGAAAATTAAAATGAAAAAAAAACCGTCGAAGTTAAAAAAATGTCAATTTCAAATTTTTACTTCCGGTTTTCTAAAAGAAAAACAAAATCAAATTTCGAATCTAATTCCAAAATTAGAAAGAACAACCAAATTTCTTTATAAACCACTATTTTTATAATTTGTTTTAAACTTTTTTTATTTGAAAAATTGCTTTGAACAAAATCATATTCGCCAATTCTATTGAAGCCCATAGCTTGACAACTAAGCCTCATAGGAGCAAAAATTTTTGTGAAAACATTCACACCAGAGAACAACTTGAGTGCATTCAAATGGCGTTCTGAATGTGTCGTCAAAATATGAGCTACGAATGTGCCTTCTGCATTAAAATTAATGCGCAAAGACATGCAGCAATCGCTGTGGCACGCATGCCGTAGAGTACGAGCGATGACGAATACGAATGCCTGCGAAACATGAATGTCCGACGAAGCCAGACATTCGCAACATTCGCCAAAAGCAACGAATATTCATGCTTTTATGTTAATTCGCTACAAGGAAAAAAATGTTAACTGCAGTCTGTAGCAGCGATCACCAGCGCCTAACTCTTTCCATTAGAGCTTCAGACTACGAGAACGAGATAGGCCAAAAATAAATAAAACGTATGAAAAAAACCGAAAAAGCGGGATATCTCGAAAACGTTGCGAGATAGGCCAAAAATAACCACTTTTTACGTGTTTCTAAGGGGATGGTATTTTCGAGACGCGTCACACACAATATCAAAATATTGCCACAAAAATATTTAAAAAAAAAAATTTTGAAAAAATGGGATAGACCAAAAATAACCACTTTTTACCTAGAGTTAAAAAAACTATGAAAGCAGCAAACACTCGAGCTTCTAGCAAACACTTGGCACACAAACAAAACGCCAGGAAAACAAAAATAAAATTCCCCTCGAGCTCGAGTCCAGCAGCAAACACTCGACAATCATTCGAATGTCAGCATTGTCTGGATGCTGCCTTTGTATCGATTCGCAGTCGTCACACACTGTGCTAAGCAGCAATCGTTGTTTACGAACTCGAGTGGTATGCATGCATTTTTTTTTTGTGCGATTGTGGCTGACGACGATTGTTGTTCGAGTGGCAAAAAATGACGAATGGTCTCTTGTAGTTCTCTGATTCACACCTTCCAGAGTACAATTGGGCCAAATATGAACGAATTTCAAAATATAAAAATTTTTTCGTTGTCCGCTTCACATGAAATGCCCCATATTTGACATCAGTTTTTTAATCTAATAAAAATAAATCAAAATATCAACTCTGCATAAAATACCAATTATTACATACAAAAATCAATTTTATTTAATAACTTTTTTTTTAATTATTTTTAATATATTTTTAATAAAAAATTTGTTGATTTCTGTCAAAAACACTCATCACTGTGCAACGCAGCATCAAGTTGAACCGCAACGAACTTTTATATCATTACATTGTTGGGTTGTTTTTTTTTCGTATACGTTTGTCAATGAAACTGTTGGAACTTTCTTTTTTCTCTCTACTACTTCCAACAACATTTACAGCTTTTCTTTTTTACACTTTTATTTGTTTTTTGTTATTTTTTTTTTTTTGCTTTTATTTTATTTTGTTTTGTTATTTTGCGCTCTCCGCAGCTTCTTTGAATTTGTACAACAGCTTTTGTAAGCGTGAATTGTTGTTTTTTATAGTCGTTGTTGTTATTGTTGTTTTTGTTGCTCAACATGCACTCGATCACCTACCTACTCTTGCAAGAAAATCTCAAGCTTCCTCTGGCCGCAACGGTATCGTGACAATTGAACTATATTTTTCTTTAACCATAAAATATGCTTGACACATTAGTTCAAGTAAATGATGCGTTATTAGAATGCAATTTTTTTTCTTGTTTATGAACGGTAATTTATTTGATATCTAGCATGGATCGAATGTACGACTATTTTATTTTGATTTCTCCACAACAGTTTTATGTTTTGTTGCATTGTTGTCGGAAGTTGAAAATGTCACCCACGCACTACGAAGTTCCGACTGAGAAAAAAATAAGAAAAATGCAAAGAATGCGCCTATTTTTTCGAATTTTTTCGAATAATTTTTGTTTATAGACATTATCTTATCTTCTTTTATCTTTCTATTCTTCTATTGTCATCCTGCTATTATCATCCTGAACCATTCATTTAAAATTATATTCTTAACTGCAAACAATGGAAGATCATTTCAAAGGTATTCTTCGTCGTAGATGATATATGTCATATGTAACCAAATGAACCCTTTCGATATGACAATAGATTGTATAGCATCGTTTAGCACAAATTGACTTAATTTTTTAACTTAGCGTCCTAAATAGATTTAACATTTTTTTTTTTTTTTTGTTATACTTTTGCTTTGAACTCAGTTTTGAATTGATGCACGCACGCAGTCAAGCCTGGGAAAGACAGAAACATAAAGAGAATTTTAACTTCCATTGATCCAGAGGAAAGCAGCATTTTCTAAATGCGATGAAAAACTGTAGAAACGTGTACATTTCAATATGAAGCCAGTGTTATGCTTTTAACTCAGTCCAGTAGCGCAAATAAAGGGATGGTTTTGAGGTTTTTACCCAGCTCAAAAGTTATTATAGTACCATGAAAAATATGACCAGATGGTTTAAGAAAATTCTTTGCTACCGGGTTCCACTGCAAATTCCACTGGTTGGAACAAGAGGAAGAGTTACCTTCAATCAAATCGACGACAACGAAACAGTATCTTATACCAAAATCAGATTTCGACAATCTCTCACGCGATTTAAAGTTATCAAAACGACAATCTAAAGATCTCGGGTCGCGATTAAAGCAGTGGAACCTGGTAGCAAAAATTTGAAGCAAATGGAAGAATGTTTTGATACTCGTGATAATGATCTGGTGTATTGCATGGATGCACCCAAACTATTTTCGACATTGAATCACAATTATTAGTTCAACGTCAAGCAAGGAGAATATTTTTACCAAGAAATGGCAAAAATAGAAAACATTTTGAAAGAAAAAATAAAATTAAAATGATTTCGAAGTATTGCTGACCATTACAACGCGAAACTTATGATGCCAACTTAAATAAAAACCGATCAAGCAAACATTTTTGAGAAGTCATGCCGAAAATGTGTTTTTGGAAAAAAAATCTCCTTCATGAAAAGTTGATGAACTTTGTCAATTATTGACCGATATAAGTTATTAAAAAGTAAATTGCGATAAAATTTTTAATAAATATATATGTACATAATATTTTACGAATTCATACAGAACTAGTGTGGCCTCCATATAATTTAGTGTACAGAATCGTCAAAATAAGAAAAAAGTTAAATAAATTGAAAAAAAGTTGTATTTGCAGAGAAAATGCACAGTTTTGTCAGGTTGCCCCAAACAATATATATATATCGCTGGAAAAAGTATAGTCTTTATGGACCTGATAAATTTTTAAAATCGATCGTTGATAATCAGTTAAAGTATAGGTCAAAAAGTGAACAAAAGTAGGCAAAATTGAGTTTTTTGACCTCAATGAGCAGGGTCAAGTATAGAACATACTTTACATCGACAAGACCTAGCAAAAAAATAGCAATATCTCTCATGTATTTTGGACTGTCGCACAGTGCTTTCATCATTTTATCACTTTTTGACCTTTAAAGTACTGTTGACATGTTCAGATCGCATACATAAGTATGTTCACAAGATTTGTTCGATTTTCGTTCGGCTATAATTTTGTTGAATATAGTATAAGAAAAATTTGGATTCCCTTCAAGTTATGCAAAAAAATCAAATTTGTTTCCGTTTTTTTTTAAACTGAAAGAACTTATTTCATGAGTATGTTTTGTTTTTATGTTTGACCATTAGACTGTTAGCTACCACTTTTCCGAGGGCAGTAAACTCTATGATATCTCTAACTATGACGGAACTGTTGACCAAAAAATTATCGTACCATTTTTAAGGCGGAAGCACTTAGGAGCACAATATGTTGGGGGTCATAAAAAAAAGGTTGCCAAGCTTGCGAAAACCAACTAGAGTTTTACTTGCCTCTAGTCATAGCATCGAACCAATACCTCAGAATTCTGTTATTTTGCCAAAAACTGTTTTTTGTGTCATAGTGTTATCAAAATATTTCGCCCCAGCCGTGGCGAAAAGTTTTTTCAATAAAAAATTTTTCTGATCGGTTACCACCTCTCTGCAGACAATGGCAAACCTCAGAGAGTAAAAAATGCCATGTAAAGCTTCTTGAGAACATGAACTTTAGCCGTTCGGAGTAAAACATGTAGGTCCAGTTCTCGGTCAATTGTGTGCAAAAATTTAACAACACACACAACACAATCGACCCTAAGAAGCTCGGTCAAAGTCCTTTCAAGGGCTGAAATGGCCAATTTGTTTTTTTTTTTTTGTTTTTTGTTATCAAAATATTAAATAATTTTATCAAAAATGGGTAACAAACAGAAAGAAACCATAGAATCGCAGCGCAAAATTATTGTATAACAAATCCAGGGAAATGATGGACAGATGCCGCTATACCATTCGAAGCATTATGCAGCGTTTCAAGGGAGCCACAAAATTTTAAAGAGCAAAGCATACAAGCTATCCTATATCCTCATCAAAGATCTCTCCTGAAATGACTTATAGTACGTTTAAATATCGAGATTAAATCAAGATTTAGCCTTTTGAGTAGATTAACTCAGTAATCTTGTTGAATTTGACAAGATTAGCCATACAAAAGTTAATCCATACAAAAGTCCCCTCAAACGAGATTAAAAATTAATCAAACTTGAACGATGATTTTTGCTGAATAGGTTGCTTCTTGAATCGTTAGCAACTTGAAGTATGCTGAATGTTGCCAATGTGAAGGTAAATAACAAAACAAAACAACAAAATGTCAAAGTTAATCTCTTTAAAGCAAGTATAAACAGTTGAGAATACGGAAGGAGATTAGCTTAATCTCGTTGCTCTTAATCTCCATATGTAATCATAGTGTTACTAATGGCGTTTTCGTTTCTCCCAAAAAATGTTGCCTTGTCGCGGTGCAAAATGTTTTCAATGTTGCCCGCAACCCTGTAAAAGTGCATGTTTTTCCTACTCAGGAAATGTCAACACATAATAAACGAATCTAACTATCCTTGTCTAACGCACGCATTTCATAATATTGCTGTTTTAAGAACAACTGATATGCAGGGCAACATTCTCCCCTGAGAAAGCTTCGCAGGGACAAAAAATGCGCCTTTTTTGCCCTGCGCCTTTTTTGCCCTGTGTGAGTGCGACATTTTAAGAAACGAACACAGAATTTACTCACCCATTTGCACTTATTTTAGAATCGAACACGAAAAAAGGCAAGGGCAGTGAAAAGGCAACATTTATTGGTAGAAACGAAAACTCCATAACTTATGGCGTTTTCGTTACTACCAAAAAATGTTACCTTGTCGCCAAGGCATATTAATAAAGGTACTATAATAAGAAAAAACTGAATGGGAGTATAATGTCAAAATCAGAAATGACAATGAGCAATGTTGCTTCTGCACCAAAAACAAAACAAGAGGGGATTTTTTTAATTGCAATTTATTTACACCTAATATCAAAAGTTTAAAATTATTCTTCAAAATATCTCCAAAATACAATTAAAACAGCAAGCACAAAATTCAATAATTAAAAAAATTAATAAACTGTAAACTTAAACATACGAAAATTAGAAAAAGGCTAGCGCAAAGTTTTTCTCTGAAAAACAAAAAAATCCCCCAATTCGTTAATAAGAGTGGGCATTATTTGATTTTGACATTAGACTCCCAAAAGTCGGCAACGCAGTTGCGTTTTATACTACCTGGATAAATATGCCTTGCCTTGTCGCGGTACAAAATGTATCCAATGTTGCCCGCAACCCTGTAACAGTGCATGTTTTTGCTTACTCAAAAATGTCAACACATAATAAATGAATGTAACTATCCTTGTCTAACGCACGCATTTCATAATTCTATCGTTTTAAAAACAGCTGATATGCAGAGCAATCTTCTTCCCTGAGAAAGCAGAAAATGTGCCTTCTTCTACCCTTCGTGAGTGTGACATTTTAAGAAACGAACACAGAATTTACTCACCCGTTTGCGCTTATTTTAGAATCGAACACAAAAAAAGGCAATGCCAATGAAAAAGCTAAATTTTTTTAGTAGAAACGAAAGCGCCATTAGCTGGCGCTGACAACTGTTGGTCGGTTTTGGCGTCGTTTAAGAATTTAAAAATGACAAGCATCGTCAGGTTATCAGGTTAATCAGGTTAATAATTTTACTAGGTAGTGTTGACAAATGTTGATTCTCTCAGCTACAAGTAAACGAACTCTTGTCAAAAACAGCTGTTCGTTGTTATATTCGTTGGCCACATTCAGCTGTGTCAACTGTTGTAACAGCAACACATCGGGGAGCGCTATTATCGGTATTTAAGTTTCAGAAAAATTGTCAAGTTCATGAAATATCAAGCTTTGTATCAAAAACGAATGGAAATTTTACCGACAAATTAAAAATTTTCTATTTTTAAATGCATTTTAATGCGCAACTTCATATTTATGTGCATCAAGTTTTGGCTTAGCAGTTGGCAACTGTTGGGTACGCTGAATGTGACCAGTGAAAATTAATTGTATGCTTTGACGGATTGCAAGCGCTCTCTTTGTTGTTATATTTTTTGACAAAAGTCCGTTTCCAACAGAAACGTCAATACTACCTTGGAGTAATTATATCATGGGTTATCCAATGCCTGATCTTTCCAACAAAGATGCAGTCTTCCTCGTCTGCTTTGACACGCCGCGTATTGAATAGAGTAATTTTTGGCAATGGCGTCGTCTCGTTCATTCTCTCGACACTACATAGCCAGCGAAGCCGCTCAATTTTAATACGCTTGATTATATCGATGTTGACATATAGCTCATACAGTTCGTGATTTCATCGTATTTGGTACTCGCCATTGACCCAGATTGTGCCTGCTGTAACTTCACTCGTATTATGGCCAATGATGTCAATGTGTATCGGCTATAAGCCAGCAGCATGACACTCTTATAGAAAACTGTACTGCTGTATCTCGAATCAGCAGCTCGAATGATATTCTCCATTGCTAAATTTAATTAAAAAGTCACACGATAAGGAGTCGGCTTGTCTGAAACCTCGCTTGGTATCGAACGGAGGGGAGAGGTCATTTCCAATTTTCACTGCGCTGCTGGTGTTGCTCAGTGTGATCCTGCATAGAAGTATTAACTTTGCAGAAATACAAAATTCAAATATGGTGGAATATAGGTGACTCCTTAATGGACTGTCGAAGGTGGCTTTGTAATGAACAAAAAGATGGTGTGTGTCGATTTGTTTCTCTAGGGTCTTCTCCAAGATTTTTCTGGAAAGATCTGGTCTATGATGGAATTGCCAGATCTGATAAGGTCGAATCAGTTGGTTGACGATGGGCTTCAGTATTTTCCATAATACGCTCGATAGATCCTTTTGTTTCAGTAATTTTTTTTTTAATTTAATAAGGAATTTAGATTTCATTGGCCCTAGAGAGATCTTCCAAGAATCTTGAGATTCGCGGAAGGAGGTTGTTTTGACGTGTTGCTTGAAAAGATTCTTACTAACACCACTGAACCGTTCCGGTCCTGCACGGTTAAAAATCTTGGACTAAATTTTAAACTTTTTTGGATTACATATAGGACACGACCAAAAAAAGATTATTTTTTAATCCAATGAAAAGTTTTAAATTTTTCAATCCAAAAAGGATTTATTTTTAATCCGCAAAAAGTTTTAAATTTCTTAATCCAAAAAGGAATAATTGTTAATCCACAGAAAGTTTTAAATATTATAATCCAAAAAGGACTAGATTTTAGTCCAAAAAAGTTTTAAATATTATAATCCGAAAAGGATTACTATTTAATCCACAAAGGTTTAAACACTGCTTACTGTAATAATGTATATAATAATATTTTGGTTCAGATTTTAATAAACAATTTGTTTCATATCATTACAAATATATTTCGGATGCTTTAACATTATTTAGAAATATATTTAGCTTAAATTTCGTAGTAGTAGTAGTTTTCAATCTTTTATTACAATGCGGCAGTGGCAGCGTCAATGGCAGTGGCACTGATCAGCTGATATTTTAGGAATACTGTTGTTCAATGGTGAAACTAACATAGCAGCAGTGGCAGTAAGCAGTACTGCCGAGGTTAGCCCTATTTCTAAATTCACTGCCAACATGCAAATAATTAAACTACTAAGAAAAATTTCACATTCACTGCTTTTGATGTTGACGCTGCCACTGCTAAATTGTAATTTACAGGCAGTGAAATACGAAACAGCTGATCACTGCCGCTGCCACTGACATAGCTGCTGCCACTGCGACTGCTGCATTGTAATTCAGCTATTGTAATTCAAAAATAGTCTTAAACTTAAACTTTTTTGGATTAAAAAAAATTAAACTAAAATATGGAATAAAAAATAGTACTTTTAGGATTAAATATTCCTTTAAACCAAAGTTTGGATTAAAAACTAGTCCAAAATTTTTAACCGTGTGTGCATAGTGATTTTGCTCCCTGTTAGGCTAGAGAATCTGCTTTCTCATTGCTATTAAAGCCAGGCAAAGTTTGTACTTCTGTGCAGCCAGGTGGTTGAGGACGATGACAGTCTTAAACACTAGCTTGGATTTAATATAGGTGGTTTCAAAACTTTAAGGGCACTATCAGAGAAGATAAAAATCGTTTTTCCCCTCACATTATTCAGAGACTGATTCATTCTGATACATCTGTTAATGGCAAGTAGTTCCGCTTGAAAGATTGTTGTATACTGACCTATGCTGTAAAAGTGGCTCTCATCGGAGGGTCCTTCATAGATTCCAGCTCCAGATTCCTACATTTTAGAGCCGTCTGTATGTTACACAAGGTCATTTTTGGATGTAGTAAATCTCTCGTGTTCCTAGTAAGACTTAGGAATGACTTAACAAAAACAGACTAGAATGAAGTTTTTGTTAAGGCAGCTTTTGGATAGCATGTCATCGAAAGGCATGCAGAATTCTTTTTCTCGATTTAGGATTATAATTAAGGAGAGGCGTCAATGAGAGATTGCGCTTCGCTTCCATCTGGATGCGTATATGAATGGGTATAAGTCCTAAGATGACATTGAGGAACACTGTTGAATGGACTTAAGACAGCCTGTCATACATATCCCTGCATAACTTTAAACTCGTTCTAACCACTTGGTGGTTGATCTCTCTATGGTTTTTTATCACACTACAGATGCAGATGATAGTGTGGGTCTTATGATCAACGTGTTGAGATTGTACATTAAATCGGATCGTTCTTGTATGGATAAAAAAAAAAATTCTGCCGGTCAATTTTAAAATCGGAAAAATCAAAATAAAAGATTTGTTGAAGTTTTTCCTATTTTTTTTTTTACCTAAATTTTTTATAAAGTTTCAAACTCATGTAAGGAAAAAATGACATTTTGGTTTGTTTTTATATTTGAGTATGTTTTAAAACAACTCCTTTTGAACACATTCCCAAAAGTTCTTCTGGGACAAATCAAAATAAAGGATTTCATGACGTTTTTCTTAGAGCATGTTTGGCGAAAATAAGCAAATGAACAAGTTTTTATAAAGTTTCAAGCGCACTTAAAGATAAAGGACATTTTTGTTTTTCTTCATTTTTGAGTATGTTCTAAAACAACGTTTGCTAAGCAAATTCCCTGTATCATCAAAATTATGTGAATCTATTTAATAAAAATGAAGTTACTTTTGTTCCTTGCACTTTCTAGAACTGCAGATATTACTCTCTTAATCTAAATTTTGTATGGAAGATGGACGAAGGGCCGATCTTGATAAAAATTTGTGTGGCGTTGTATATTTATGAAAGAGTTACACATGTTAAATTTCACGCACCTATGATGGTTCTTATTTGTGTCCCTCATCCTATAGAACTCGTTACTCTGCGTCGTAGGTTTTTATTATTAATCATTATTATTAGCAGGGACCGAAAATAACTGTTATTTTACAATTTTGAAAAATGAAAAAGACACAATGAAAAAATTGTCGAAGGACATTTTCAAATATACCATTATGATACAAATGGCCTCATCTTCACGAATATTTAGAGCCTATAAAATTTTCGACTGATTCTATAAGAGTTCAAAATTAACTGTTATTTTTTGCCTTTTATTTTTTCAGACAAAAATAACGGTTACCTTTGACTTTTATTTTATCGGTCAAAAATAACAGTTATTTTGTGACTTTTATTTTTTCGGTCAAAAATATCAGGCAATCTGTGTTTTTTTAAAGGCCGCTTGTCCGATTAAAAAACTTTTGATACCATATGTAAAACGTGAACACCGATGAGACCAAAATAATGGTATCGATAGTTTTTTTATCAGTAAAATGGCCTTTGAAAAACACAAATTGCCTGATATTTTTGACCGAAAAAATAAAAGGCATAAAATAACTGTTATATTTGACCGATAGAATAAAAGTCAAAAGTAACTGTTATGTTTGCCCGAAAAATATAAAGCACAAAATAACTTTTATTTTTGTCGGAAAACATAAAAGTTAAAAAATAACAGTTAATATTTGACTTTTTTGATAAAAACCATAACCGGTACGGTCACTGATTATTAATCAGCACCACCTGAGTCGATTTATTAAAGCTTTTATTGAAAAAAAATATTATGTTCGAAAATGAGCCAAAACCGTTGAAAATCAGGCCTACCTCCCATACAAAATGACGTTATCAAAATATGAAACCTTCATAAATTCCACAAAAAATAATAAACATTGATATAATAGTTCACATATTAGCTTTAATATTCGAAATGTACTTTAAGTTTGAAAATTAAGCCTATCCCCACACAAAGTGACGTCATCAAAATAATAAAACCTAAATAATTTCGAATATCGACATCGACATCATTTCTGCCATTGACATCTAATGACGTTTAAAAAAGTATGAAGTTAGTGGTCGCTGATAGCTAATGACATTCTTAAAGAATATGAAGTTGGCTGCAGAATCGACATCATAACAGTCATTGACATTTAATGACGTTTAAAAGTATGAAGTTAGTTGTTATTAACTAACGTTCTTGAACTTGCGGCAGCGTAAATATGTAGAAAACAAAAGAGAAAAACTTAACTTCAAGACGACAACAAAAGAGTTGTTCTCTTTTTTTTTCTTTCAACTTCATTGAGATTTCTTTTTTTTTTAATAATTTGCAAAATGTGTGAAAACTTGTTTTTACCACAGTTTTCTTTGCGGGAAAAACAAGGCAATTTGTCGCCTTTATTTTAAATGAAAATCATGCGCTCTCACTCGCACGGCATTTTCCTGCTGCTCTCTGTCTACTATTGCGATTAATTTTTTTGTTTTTTCAAATGTTGCTAACTGTTGTTGTGGTTGATGTTGTTTTTGTTATTGTGGTTGTTGTTGCTGTTGTTACTGTGGTTGTTGTTGTTGTTGTTGTTGTTATTGCTGTGTGTCACATTAGCTCGTGAACAACTTTTTTTAGCTGCAGTTAAGTTTTTCTAACAACTTATTCGCCATCTGTTGTTTGTTGATGCCTGCTGCTGTTACTGTGTTGCTGTTGTTGCTTTTGTCGATGTTGCAGCAGTTGTTTGTGCTAAATTTCTGCTACTTTGACATTTAAAGGCAACTAACTGCTTTTTCCAAACACTCTGTCTACCTCACTCCTTGTCTGTTGCTTTGCTATCTAACTCAACTTGGACTTGAATGATTTTGTAAAACTAACGAGATCAATTTATGTGCAACATCAACATTTAAATTACAACAACAACAACAACTAAACAACTACAACAATAACAAAAAAAAGCATGCAACAACTAATCGCAACATTTATTAGTTCTCAAGAGCAAATCTGTAACGTTATTGCTTAGCGGTGTAAAGGGAATTTAAACTACATTAGTTAAACCATAGAAAAAGCCTATTTATCACTCCTGTTTCTTTTTCTTTTTTGTTTTGTTTTCTGTTGTTGTGGTCGCTATAAATCTGTGCGCTCGAATTAATGAAATGTATTAATTGTACTGCAACAATAAACTTAAACAACAACATCAACAAAACAACCACTTCAAGCAACTTCCTAAGCAGTTTTCCTGTTTGATGGTGGCAAAAAAAATTGAAGAAGAAGAAAAATAACCAAAGTAGTAGAAATTAGAAAGTATTTTTGAGCTAGTGTATTTGCGCTTGCGCGTTTCACATTAGAGCGGAAATTGTGGGAAGTGTGTTTCTTCTGTATGTATGAGATGTAGGAGGAGGAGGAGTAGGACGAGGCTTTTAAGCTGTCAAGTTGCTCTTAGTTATTAACAGCACGTTGTTATGCCCAGTTACGCCCGCCTCTATGGTTTTGCTATCCAGCTGATACAAATGGCAATTTTAACTCAAGCTGTCTGGGTCTTTTTTATTGTTTATTCCATTAAGCAGTTTATGTTTAAATAGATTTAACCAAATTTATAAATTTAAATAAGTTTAATTTATAAAAATAATAAATATAAATACAATTTTGAATAATAATAAAATTTAATTTTTTAATAAATATTTAATATAATGATATAAAATTTTTTTAAATTTATATAATATTATATAATTTTATATAATTTATTTATATTATTTAATAATATAAATTTTTAAGATTTAATAAAATTTCACTTTGAGTTACCCAAAAAAATGTATTCTGTACGTTTCACACTTTGCATTCTATTTGATCCAGAGAGAGTTTATAAAGATTTATGTAACAAGATCAAATTAATATTAATTTCTAATTAATTCCGTTATTTGATTGTTACTGATATTAAGGCAAAAAATAAACAGCTATTGCCCTTTTAACACACAACGAGACTCGCATTTTCCGACTAAATGTGAAAAGCATTTCACATGACGATGACGCAGAACTGGAATTAACCCCCGGGTAGAGGAACAATCGCACTTTGTGTTGTAAAATAAATTAAAAAAAAATAAAAAAAAATAATTAAACGAACCGCCACGATAATTGGGCCAATCACGGGTGGTCGATTATTTTCGATAATGTCGCGTTTCATCTTTTCAACTTAAGTCAAGAAGTATTTTACGCAGAACCTTTCCCTCGAGCACCCCAAGAGCGGCTGCATCTATTTACATTACCACACATGCCTCAGCGCAAGCACTGTGACATGACGACTAGACACCGCGCTCCCTGTTTATAGACAGCATTTACTTTGTTTTACCCTCGTTCACTGTTCCTCTCTTCGCGTTAGTTTTCGCGCATGTCTCGCTTTGCAGCTGACTACAGCGTCTTTTTATATGAATGTTTTTTGCTGTCGACGCGTTACAACACTCCTGATCGCACCATTTGTTTCCAATTTTTCACCAATGACTTCCTCAGCAGTGCGAATGGAGGGGGATATGTGTGCCCAAAGTCCGCCAGCGTCATCGAGTCTAGAGATAGGTATGTTGAGCTTTACCCAGAGCTCATCGAAGTAGGCCTCGGCAGTCCGTTGTGATTGTATCTGGGCTACAACAAGATTTTTTTTATTTTATTCGCGAAGGGGAACCTTCAAAAGGCCCCATCCGTGCAGGTGGGAGTGTGCGATTTTTACGCACTAAGCCTTAACCTCCGCATTGAATCTTCAACCCAGTATGAATCGCGTGTAACCGCCGTAAGGCATAACTTCGCGGGATGAGGGAAAAGCACTAAGCTGAAATCTAAACGACTAATTTTGTCTGTCGGGGGATTATCAAGTTAAGAGGCTAAATTTTCTCCTTAACTTGATGTCGACTCTGGGTCGGTGAGAACCCTAAACTTCGTATATAGTTTTCTATCTCACTCTGACCAATTGCTCGACTTTTCGAAATTCAAAGATTATGCATTTGGACAAAGAGCTTATCACTGAACAGCTGGTTTCGCTTCTCAACATGAGGTTCACCAAGTTTTGGGGTGTTACCACTTGACCAAGGCGGGTCAATTGCATGCTTGAATTTATGCAGGTGCAATGCTCTAAAGCAACAGTGCCCACTCAGAATTTGGGTGAGGTAAAAGTCACGGTTCAGTGAACCAAACGAACAGGTTAGGATCAGGTGATGGGCCACTGTGTTATACTTCTCTCTCGAGCCAGTTTTTAACGAGAGGATGTACTCTTGCTATAAGCTCCTGGTTGGGCCTACTCCTCGACGGTAGGACTTTACCTGAATCGCTCCGGCCCAGACCGTTGATGCGTACATCTAAATCGAATGCACAACGTTAAGAAGAACCCTGCAAACATTTTCAATGGCCCGTAAAATCTCCAGCGAATCGCTTGGAAGATGAAACAATCGCCGCCGAGCTCTTCTGAGAGCCTTCCGAGTATCGCCGAATGTAAGCATTTGAGGCCATAAAAGCGATTCGCCGGGAAGATTCGCCGAAGAATCGCCATGAGGAATCCTAAGCGATTCCCCTTGAAGATTCCCCGAGATTAAGCTTAGGCGATTCACCAGGTTTCGAACGATTCGCCGCGAAGATTCGCCAACGAATCGCCGAGAAGAGTATAAAGCGATCTAGGAATTCGCTCACGAATCGGCAGAAGGGGTCTAAAGTGATTTGCTTTGCTTGACAAGACATGTCAAGTGGGAAGAGTATTAAGCGATCTAGGAATTCGCTCACGAATCGGCAGAAGGGGTCTAAAGTGATTTGCTTTGCTTGACAAGACATGTCAAGTGGAAAAAACATCGCTTTTAGAGGTCGTCAGCGATTTGTTGCAAAGTTGTTGTACTTTTCAATTTGTTGCAAGTTTGAACTAGCAGTTCCATGGAGTTGCTTACAAGTTAAATTTTTTGATTTATTTAAACGATTTTTCAGAGCCTGCTTCATATTTCAATGATCGATTTAGAAAGGTTTTCAAAAAGCCATCTTCCAACGATCGCCAGAATGAGCGAAGGAAGATTTTGAAATTTTTTTAATCGCGCATTCATCTCTTGGGCGATCGAAAGGCATCTATCTTCCAACGATCGCCGGAACGAGCAAAGGAAGATTTTGAAAATTTTTTTTTATCACGCATTCATCCCTTGGGCTATCGAAAAGCGATCTATCTTCCAACGATCGCCGGAATGAGCGAAGGAAAGTTTTGAAGTTTTTCGAGAATTGCGCATTCATCACTTCGGCGATCGAAAAGCGATCCATCTTCCAAAGATAAGGGATAAGGGGATAAGGGATAAGGAATAAGTGCGTTGCCAAATGAGCTAATCTTCTAATTTTCTTCCAAATGTTTGCAGGGAAGAGTCCTGCGAGCTTGCTTTGGTCCTCGAGTGTTTGGCAAATATTCTTGCTAGTGCCAGGCTTGAAGTGGCTGCTTTCCTGTGAGCATAATCTTGGTGCTGTTTGCAACAGTGTCGAGAGTCGATCAGCACGCCAAGGTACTTAATAAATGATTTTGAGTGTGCCTCCGTCCCACGCACGTTTGTAACTGCGATTTCGGACTTTTTACGGCTACTGATATGCACCGCCTCCATCTTGTCTTCAGCTAAACTAAGCCCAGTTGAATTTAACCAGTCGTAAATAATGCTTATACATCAATATTAAGGGCGTCCACTTATTCTAGATATGTAACTGCTACCACAACTACTAAATCATCCGCGACTCCGACGATCTTGGTACCCTGAACTCACTAAGAGCTTTCAAAATCTTACTCCAGTTAGCTAAGTTGAACGCATTGCGTACATCAAGCGTTGCTACAAGGCAATATTGTTTTGCACCTTTCTTCCATCGAGTGCATGCGACAGATTCCTGCGCAGAAGTGGTGTTAAAGTTTATGACATCTGTCGTTGAGTGCAGTTTCCGAAACCCAAATTGGTGAGCCCTCCCGCTATTTGGATCGCCTCTTCAAAGATCTTTACTAATGTGTCAAGCAGACAAATTGGTCTGTAGCTTGAGGGATCATCCGTGGAGACACTGCCTTTTGGTATGAGCACAAGTCTCTGGGCCTTCTACTGAGCTGGAAATATGCCCTCCCTTAGATAGGCATAAAAGAGCTGTACAAATGCTCGAGGTTGCTCTAGAATGGCAAGTTTTAACGCGCAATAAGGAATACCATCTGATGCTGTTGCCTTTTCGTTCTTAACGGATTTGGTAACAGTCACCAACTCATCAGTGCTTACCATCCTTATTTGATGGAGATCTTCATGTGCATGGTGGGGCGAAAACGCTGTTTGTGGCGGGAAGAGAGTCCTTACTACGATGCCAAGCAGGTGTGGGTCTGGAGTAGTGGGTTGTCGGAACCCCTTCGGCTTTTTTGTTACTAGCTTGTAGGCGGTTCCCCATGGACTAACTTCTGCCTCATCACATAGCTGCAGGAAACACTCGCGCTTGCTCTTATTTATAACTTTCTTCAAAGCTTTTTGAATACACGGTTGGATTCGCCGTGAAGAACTTCGAATCTGTCGATACTTGTTGAGCGGTAATATCTTCTTCTAGCTTGAATGCATTCTCTGCGTGCTACAACAAGATAGCTGTTGGAGTTCGCACATCCAGTACGCTTGAAGCGTGGCTTCCGTCAATCACAATATTATCAATTTGGTTTCACATTTTCTATTCGAAAGCAGCCAGGTAACCATACGAATATCGAGGTGTTTAAATCTGGTGTTATCGTGGAAACTGAATTGTAGGTTGTTGCAGCAAAATATGTCTTCTCTTCCGACCTTTGCGTTGAAATTACCGAGGACTGCTGTCACTTCGACGGCCGAGCAGTGATCATAAATGTCCTCTTGGTTTGCGTAGAAAACGTTTTTGACAGCATCGCCCTTTTCCTCCGTCGCGTGGGCCGCCAACATGCAGTGACCTATAACACTGGTTTACAGCCAATATGTACTTTGAATGCCACTATTCTTTTCTCATGTAAAATCGGTCGCTAATTCCGAAAAAAAAAACACTGTAAGGTTTTCAACGAAAAAAAAATTTGGTTCCACTTAATTGCATATATCTCCAGAACCAACAACAGTAATCAAACAAATGATATATCAAATAAAAGCTAATAAAATTTCTTACAAACAATGCAAATATCATTTTTTGGTCGAGCTGTTAGTTTTGGCGGAATAAATTCAAATTTCGGGGATTTTTTTTATTTTTCAGAAAAATTTCCAAAAAAAGAAATATGAGAAAAGAATAGTGGCATTCAAAGTACAAACAACTTTTCGTTATTTGTAAACCAGTGTAAGCAAAGAGTGTTGTGCTGTCCGTTTGGGAGCGTGCCTAGATAAATTAAGTCCGTTTTCTATGATTCTCAACATGACTCTTGAGATCTTGACGTATCTTTCCATCTACGACTCATTGCTTGTACAATTTCTTTAGTAGAATATATACGTGTTCTATGAGCTCTGGTCTAAGACCGACACCTCCTTTCATAGTCCGTCTGTCATCAGATTTCCGTCAATGCCCCGGTGGCTCGGAACCCAGTACACGCACTCTCTCTTTGAAGTGCTCAATGCATCTAGTGCGTCTTGACATTTCTGGACTTGACAGTTTAGGAGCGCATAGATTTGAGTGTCGCTTGGCTGTCAACAAAAATTTTAATTAATGAGTGATAATTGTTTGTACTGAGTGGTCTTCCAAATGGTAAAAACTTTCGCCTGGAAAACGCTACAGTGGTCCGGTAGTTTGTATGCCTGACTTTTGACGGGCTCTGCACAATACACTGCCGCTCCCACACTTGTACTCAATTCAGGGTCCTTTTTAAAAATTGTTGACTTTCTAGAGAAAATCTTTGCATGCAGTCTTACTTTTCTTGAACTCTAGCCTTGTGCATAATAACTTTGAAAAATAAACTGAAATACTTTAAAATAGAATAAATCGCTATAAACCAAACAAAAATAAATATTCTGAAAGAAAACTTGTTAATTATTATGAAACCTTAAAATACTTAACACAAATGAAAAAAGGTCCACCCTAATGTACCCTAATTAAAATATTTAGGCAATTTCTGATGTAACACAATATTATAATCTACATAAAAAACAAACTAAAAGCCAAAAACAAGCAAACAACAAAAAAGTTTGTGCGCAAAATTTTACAAAATTTATCATTTTTTTTCTCGCTCTCAGTTCTGCCCTCCAGCTATTTGTAGAAATTTAATTGTAACCTAAAAACAGTCATTAGCAATTTAAAATACGGGTAGATAACTTCGAAAAAGAAGTAGGCAACAATATAACAACAACAAAAAAAGACAAAAAAAAAACAAGTCATGAGGAAGCATAGAGTCAACATTTGACGAGCACCCACAACAACAAATAAAGCCTAAAGACCAAAGTAATATGTTGAAATGTTAGACTACAACATTAGACCTTAGATTACTTAAGCAGAAAAGACAAGCATGATGTAAGGTGAAAAGAGATGGAGAGCAATCAAAAAAGAAAGAGAGAGAGAGTGAGCGAGTATGAGAGGCAAACAAAAGCGAGAACGTGATGGAAGAACAAATAATTGCAGAAAATCTGGAGACAAAAAACAAAAACTTTGCAAACTGAAATAAAATCCTCTGAATGAGGTTTTCTTGAGTTTTGTTGTTACACCTCGTGTTTGAGTGAAAAGATTTTGGCCTTTTTCTCTTTGCTTTTTTTTTGCCAGCTTAGCTTAAGCTGACAACAATAACAACAGCAAACACACTTAAAAAAAAAAACAAATAAAAAATGAGAAAACTGGGTATCCATACAATTCCACTCCACACTTAACGACTTGGGTAGATTTGTCGATTGGTCTGACGGTGTGTACAACGTCGCACGTTGCATCCAGATACAAACGACGTAGAGTATCCAACATTGTGGGTACATTTTCCTCCATTCAATTTCAATTCTTCATCAATGTCATTAAACTCAATTTATGTGTTTTTTGATGTTGTTATTGTTTTCTTCTATATTAGCTTCATTTGGCAATTGGAGTTTCTTGCCCCACTCACAGTTTTGCTGTGATACCAACGTCGTACTATGGGCTGAATTCGCCCGAACTTTTATACACGAGAGAGAGACAATGTCTGAGTATCTTCAAAGAACTTCACCCACTGTGCCCAACAACTTCAAATTGTTTTAAGCTACACGAATGAGTCTCCTCTTAAAAGCGATCTCTGCGGTAACATGCCGCAGCCAGGTAAGTATTAACGAACGAAGAATCTCTTCTCAGCAACAGCAGCATTTTTGGAGCGTTTTATTTTCGCGCATGTTTTACAATTGTATACAACATACCTTAACAAAAATACAACAACGCCAACCCAAGTTTGTTTGTAAAGACTTTGCCTCCAACTCAGACTCAGACTTAAAAGACCGCTTAAGTCTATGAGCAGAGATCATCACATCACGTACTCGTAGTACTTGGCACACGGTGCGGTAGGTCGCAGAAATAAAAACCAAACTAAACAAAAAAAAAAAGAAAAAAAAACACTTTTTAAAAAATTATACCTAAGTCACATTCTTATACTATCTGTTGAGAGCTACATATGTATTTGTTGTTGTACTTTTGTACTTTTGTAATAACAGAATTTAACATAAATCGAGCAAATGTACAACAGCAATAATAAAGAAATCATTTCTTTACACAGTCGTATCTGTGTGTAGCAGAAATCTCACGAATACCCGCATATTCGAGTATCTATAAAGTGCTTGCGGCATCTTCAAGATATTCCGTGAAAGAAATAATGAGAAAAAAAACAAAATTAAAAGTCTTTCTTTCAAATTTAAAATTGTTGTGTGTGGAATTTTATTGTATGTGAAGATTTGTGTTTAAATAAGAGATAAAATATTATCTCTGCTTGATATATTTATGCAAATATAGGTCAATGTTGTTTGAATACAACATTTTTTGGATTTGTGCTATATTTAGAAGATATATATTTATAGGATGAGATAATTAAATTTTTGTTTTTTTTTTAACAATTGATTTAAAATTTAAATTCTTTCTGAAGATAGTAAAAGACATTTATCGATAACTGATATCAGATTTTATATAATTTGCAAAGGTTTTGAACTGTGAGCTTTTCAGCAATATTATGCAAGAATTCGCAATTCGCAAAGAAAGCAAGTTAACAGTTGGAAAAAGCAGAAAAAAAATGTCATTTACCTCGTGCTTATTTGAAGATGAAATGCTACACATTAATAAAATGCAAAAACAAATTCACATCGGTGAGCGGATATTTACATTTTTTACACCGAACGGTGTTAATTTACACCGCTTACCCGGTGTGAAATGACAAACTTATCCGTTCGGTGTGAAATAAGAAAATCAATGAAGAAAATAACTTAAAAATCACATTATCATTGAGAAACAAATTAAAAATTTAATTTTCACAAGACTGATAATGAAAATCTAGAATTATAAGTCATGTTCGGCAAAGCAGTTTCGGCAAAAACTGACATTAAAACTTTTCATTCGACTTTTTTTTAAATTTAAATCCATTGTAATAAAAACAAAGGTTTAAACATAACTTTATCGAAATCTATTTTAGAGCATGTTTGCCATTTTATTTGGCATATCATTATTTTTTATAACAATTATAAATATTTAAAAAATTACACCGTCTTCGGTGTTAAAAATTATTATTTTCAGCATTCTAAATAAACACGTAACGGTGTTCAAATCAAACATCCGATCGGATATTTACTTATTTGCACCGATTGGTGTGAAAAAAATATACCCTTACGGATATTAAATTCTAGCACCTTGACACGATGTTTTTTAACACAGAACGGTGTATTACTCCCTGGAACACCGATTGGTGTAAAAATTCTATTTTTTCTAATTTTTTAGTGTGTACAATTTAATTATTATTATGAAGTAAAATCGCTTAACATTATTTTTCAAAAGTTGACTAACATGCTTTAAGCCTTTCGACATCGCTGCTGAGCCAGCTGTTCGTATTTTTATTTTTAATGTCTGTGGTACAAAGAAAAAACAAATCGGCTATTTCAGCCCTTGAAAGGACTTTGACCGAGCAGTCTTATGATCAATTTTGTTGTATGTGTTATTAAATGATTGCGCACAATTGACCGAGAACTGGACCTACATGTTTAATGCCGACTTCGAACGGCTGTTCAGGAAGATTATTATTTTCAGCATTCTAAATAAACACGTAACGGTGTTCAAATCAAACATCCGATCGGATATTTACTTATTTGCACCGATTGGAAACCGAAACCGAAACCGAATTTCGGCCATTTTTGTAATATTCGGCCGAAACCGAAACCGAAACTAAAAGTCTACATACAAATTTGTTTTTAAAAACATTTAATTTTTTTTTTTAATTTTATTAAAAGCTTTCAAAAACAAAACAATTCAAACAGATAATAATAACGTATACATACGATAAATATTCTTTGAATATTAAAGTTCAACTTTAAAATAATAAATAAAGAGATAATTTTTAATACCACTTTAAGGAACTTTTTGATGCCGAATAGCCGAAACTGACTAAAAGGGCCGAAACTGGCCGAAACCGAAACCGAAACCGAATATTCGGTCGGACACTAGTCATAAGCTTAATGACAGCAATACTCATTTGAATGCATTGAAGTACAAAAAATTGACATGGAGTAGATTTTTAATTTTTGGTTTTTATAAATTCATAAACAAAAAAAATAAAACAGAAATAAAATAAATAAATCCGCTTTAAGTAGCATTAGGCACTTTTTAGCACTTCATTTATACGATTTAGTTCGTCATTACGATAAGTACACCTAGGAAAAACCCAAGAATACTGAACGGATTTAAAATTTTTTTTTTTCCATAATGATTGTTGTCATAATGCTTACTTTTTTTACTAGTGCATACTATCTGCATTCTTTGAAATCTCCTCAAAGTTGCGATTAGGCATTGAATCGTAAAGTGATTTCAAATAAACGGTGGTTAAATTTTAAGCGCCGATGTTGAATCTGAACCACACCTAAACGTCAAGTATTTTTCTGCATTTCATTTGACATTTCTCAATTTCAGACTAACTCAATTTGAACCATGAAAAGATTTCATGGTCAGCGTCAAAATCAAAATTTTAAGGGTGTTAGCGCACTTTTATTCGCTCATTCCTATTGAACTTGACCAGGCCTAGAACCTACATTAGGTCACTTTAAAAGTGGATTAATTTTTTCCTTTTTTGTATCACAGTGTTATTTGTGTTTTATTCAAAATCAACATCAGCCCTTAAAATTTAACCACCCTTTAGTTAAGGTTTACTTCATCCCATGCAATTTTGTCGGCGGCAAATAAAAGAATTTTTGCTGTCGAACTTTCTTCCATTTGCATATGCTTTTCTTGAAAGCCATTTTCACATTTTTCACAACGTTTAGGACTGTTGAATAAAGAGACCATTCCAAGACCTCAACATTTTGCTTTCGAATTTGAATCTGAGGCAAGTGTTATGCCATTACCTCAGTCATTTCGAGTTATTAAGCAATCTCCCGAATATAATCCCTCGTTTTTGAGCACTTTTTTAACATAACACAGACTAACTACGGTACTAATTAGTTCACTAGGTGATTTTTGAGGTACTTGCTGGGTTTGTTTTGGGGGCATTATAGTTAAGACTCAGTTCAGTTAAGGTACTATTTTCGGTAAATTATGCATTTTTTGCTCGGGTCTTGGTCGCTAAAACTCGTTTGCATTCGGCTTAACATCATTATGCAGTTCGTTTTTTTTTCATTACCTTTGCAGTTTTTTTTACAACTCGTAACTATTAAGAATGAAATTGAGTCAGACACTTGTAACTTTTGTTCCTGAGTACTTTACTTCTCGAGTGCGGTGCCAAGATACGTAGTCTTTTACTACTTCAAAGTTATATTTGTCTGCTGTAACAAGAGCGCATAGCTGGCACGCTTCACTGCTTACAGACGTCATATACTTTGTTTGCCCTCGTTCATCGTAAACCCGCTTTGTCTGATTTCTTTTCTTTTATAGCGCGCTATAGCGGCGAAAAGGGCAGTAACATCTCTCTTTGTCTTGCTGATTATAACAATATCATCAATGTAGACATGAAAAGTGTTCCTTGTAGATCTGCCTTTAATAGAATCCCCTCCATGGTGGAATTGTCTTGTCTAAAACCTCATTTAATATTGAATGTTTTGGAGAGGTCATTTCACCTACCTTGACAGAGCTACATACTCTTTGTCATCCTGCAGAGTCTTATCAACTTTGCAGGTATACCGAAAACAGACATCCTTGCGTACTGGCAACTCCGAATCGGGCTATCGAACGGAGCTTTATAACTAACAAAGAGTTGGTGGATACCGATTTGATTTTCATGAGTTATTCCAAAGTTTGGCATTGTGTAAAAATCTGGTCTATGGTGGACTCGGTGGACTGGAACGGACTGAACAGAAGCCGCACTGATAAGATGCAATCAGTGTTTTTTTTGTGGCTTCAATCTTTCAGAATACGGTCGAGAGAATCTTATATGGAAATAAGATACTTCGGTAGTTGGCGCAGAATGTCGGGTCTCTTTTTTTTTTTAATGTAAGACAAATCACAGTGATATTCTTATCGTCGGGCTTAATTTCGACTAGCCAAATTTTGCATCTATATTTGATGCAGGACTTTATCAATTCATCACTTATAGTTTCATACAAAACAGCTCCCAGACCGCTGGAAAGCAATTCTAATCTCGTCACGACGAGGTGAGGTCCCACTGTATTCTCCAAGGGCGGAATTGTTTTGATTTTCATCCGCAAGCTTATTGAAAAAATTCTGTCTTCACAACCTCAGTGCGCACTGCGTATCTGTAACCAGGTCTCCTTTTCATCTCTACAAGTTGATGCTTCGGGGCTTAAACCCTGGGTTAGACACTTAACCTGTTGATAACATTTGCGCTCATTATTCTTTCCTGCAGAAGCATTTGCTTTCGACTTTCGCATTAAAATCATTTGTCACATCCTCTCGAATTGCTTAGAAAGCGTCCCAGACAGTACCGTCCTCTTACTCCGTCGGGGAGTGCGCACAAATTCATATTGAAGAATTTCGGCTTGATACGAAATAGGTGGGAACCAGAAACAAGTTGGCGTACTTTCCGGCTTATACATTTTACAAAAATGTCGTTGATAAACATCGCAAACTGAAGTGGCCCTTGGGGCACACCTAGTGATAAATTAATAGGGAGAGAGTTGCACATAATATAACTCACTGGGACCTGCCATTTAAGTAGTAACTAAAAAGCAAACTAATGAGTGAAAGACGTTAGAGCAGAAAAAGGACCTGCCATTTAAGTAGTAACTAAGCTAATGACTGAAAGACGTAAGAACAGAAAAAGGAGCTGATTGAAAACTTTTTGCGGATCTCGATTAAGAATTCTTTATCTAGAGCAGTCATCGAACATAGCTAAAATAGATTACAACAAGCTGATCAGAATGAAGTTATCGTGATCGTGGAATTTTTGCAATAATAACAATTGTAGCTACTTTCCAGATAGTAGGAAAGGTCGAGGTAGTCAGTGGATGGCAAAAGGAAGGGCATTTGTTTTACGGACTGTGAGAAAGGAGGGCACATGCATAGATTAGCACTTTATATCGTTTCAAAAGGCAAACAATTTGCTATGTTGCCAAATTGTAAACTACAAGACTGTAAATTAGATGCACAAATTCGTTAATAATGGAAGTGTTGAGAATGGCAAAAAAGTTAGGAAAATAAGAAAAAGTAGTGTTCATATATTAACCATAACCATTCATAAGTGTCCACATGTAAAAATGAGATGATCATTTAGGACTGAAAGGAGGACATTTGCATACCTTTAGGATGCCATCTGATAGACCTACATAAATTGTGCTTTTAAGATACAACAAATGGGAGAAAAATAGCAAATTATCACGATCTTGTTTGAAAAATTTCAAAAGTTAATTTAAATCAACTACTTATAAAGTGTACACGTTAAGCCTTAAACCTGCTCAATCATACATACATATATGTATGAACAATTTGCCACACATTATTTAGCCAACCTGTCGCCAACGATGACACTTCTTCTTTTTGGCAGTTTTTATTTCGTATTTATTTTCTTTTAGCCTAAACTTTAGCTTTCTGTCGCTTTACATTGATTTATTGTTTTAATTAAAAAACGTAACATGATGTGACATGCGGTGTAGGGAAATTTAATACACCCAATTGAAGGCATCCAACGAAACACCTGCTATCGGATTTTATTGTGCCGTTTCTTGTTGTTACTGTTGCCGGATTAAGAAACCAGATTGAATTTTTAACGTTTTTTTTATTGTTGTTGTTGTGTTGTTTTAAGCCAACCCCACCACCAAGCAAGCGTTATATTGCATGTGATATGTTGCAATGGTGCACATCCAAAGAAACAGAACCTAAAGAAGAATCATAAAAATATCAGCAGTTACAGCAACAGCATCTACAGCGGACACTAAGTAAGTGTAGAAGAAGCAGCAGCAAGAAGAGGGTCGGTTTAACGACACACTGACCACTGACAATCACTGAGTGTTTTTTTTTTTTTATTCTTCTTGTTTTTCTTTTAAACATGGTATTTTTAAGGTCGCTAGCAAGGCGATATGCAGGATATTTTTTTATTGCGGAATGCGACGGTTTCACTTAAGTGTATTTTTCTTTGTTTTTGCCTGAAAATTAATGGTAATTTAATCAGTTTAACTCTGAATAATAAGAAGAAAACCACAGGACAACTTTAGCATAACGTACTAAGACAACAAAAAAAAAAAAAAAAAACGCAAAAAAAATTATAGCGTAGCTGAGAAAAATCATTGCAAATGCCAGAAAGAAACATTAACAAAGATCGTAAAAGTAATGTACAAATTCTGAATGGTTTCAGTTTTTAAAGCAAGAACGAGAATATAAAGGTAATGTTTGAAAGTGCAAGACACATGTGCGCTTTTTAAACCGAGAAATGTGTGTTAAGTTTTTATGTCTCTCAGCACATGAGTAGCTTCTTCTGTAAAGGCCTCCGCTTTTTTGTCGTAGCGAAATAAGCGTGGAAATTAATTAACTGACTGGCAGTTTCTTTTCTTTTTTTTCTCTAAATTCTCTTTTCTTTTGCATTTTTGTGCAGAAAAGCGTCTTAGTATTTGTTGAAGAAGTACTAAAAGCTCACTAAAATGATACCTTTTGAATCTAATAATACTGAAAATTTTAATTTTTACTCCACTTAATAAACACAATTCTTCTTTATCGACTTATTTTGTTGGCAATATTGTTGTATTTTTTCAAATTTATTCGCATTTATTTGTTTCTAGCTAGATTTTGCTTAAGCATCACTGATTTGAAGTAATAAAATATCACTCAATCATTTTTATTAACTCATGTTATGTAGATTTTGGTAAAAACTAAACTTCGTTAACATTTTTTATTTTATTATATAACTTCATAATTAATGCAAAATACGTAAATACGTATTTAATAAACTGGTTATTATTAATAGGCTCAGCAAAATTTTATATTTTATATAAATATCTTAGGATAAACATTGACGGCCGAACCTTTAATTTTGACTGCACTGTTAAAAATATTGTACTCAATTTGAGGAAAATAAATAAAGAAATTTTTTAATAATTGATAACAATAAAACTTATGACAAAATATATAATTTCCTTAACCACAAAATAAAAATCATCATCAAAAAAAAAATTCTTTTTTTTCCAGGGAACTAATCAAAGTACTTATTGCAGTTCCCTCCATAAAACGATTTCACGATGTGTAAACCTTAAGGCTTCCTGGAAATTTTAGAAAAAAGTGCTATTTTTTGGGTAAAAAACTCTTTGCGAGGCCATCCCAGCAAAATCTTCGCTTACATATAATCGAAAAAGTAATCCAGAAAATTTCATTCATCGCTTACCCTCTCGCTTACGGAACCCATTATTTTAATACAGGCATGTCATTGGAGGTAATTGATGAAGCTTTCGCTTGACATGGGAGTACTTATGTAAGCTCTTATCAAACTTGATGAATAACTTCTTCCAATAATCACTTATTTAATAACAACTAAGACGTTATTGAATAAGCTGTTTCTCTGCACAAATTAGAAAAGGGATTCAAATATTGAAAAAAAAAAAAATTTTAACAGATCAACAACACCAATCAAGAGTTAGAGAATTTCTTCTTTAAAATGAGAAAAATGCTTTTATTTAATAGATATATGTATCAGTTAATTAATTAATGTAATATATTTACCTTTAGCACATTTTTCTGTATTTCATTCATAAATATGGTATTTTTTCATATTCAAAATTACAAAAATTTGACACTTTTGAAGCAAAAATAAAAGTAAAACAAAAAATTTCAATTGTCTACAAAAAAGTACAATCATTTTATAAAGCAAAAAGGGCTGATGTTACTTACTGCATTACGAGTAATATACAATATAATGCATTATTGGTTACCAACATTTATGTAATGGGTTTTATAATCGAATGCAAATCAAGGCAATACGAAAAATTTTGCTGGGATTCTTTGAATTGTCAAAAAAAAAAAATTACAAAATTAATTCCGAGAAAGAATTTGTGTCTCTACCAAACCAAAGTAATCAGGAACAAAAGTCCCAAATATCAAACTCAACTTCATTGTTAAAAGCTACGAGAAGTAACGAAAAACTGCGAAAATAATGAAAAACAAGTAAAGAAAGTCTAAAGTCGGTCTACGCCGACTATGAAATACCCTAAACCTACTTTTCAAAAACAAAAAAATTCATACTGAAAATGGGCGTCTCCGTGGGCGGATGACTTCCAATTTTTGAACACACCTTAGTTTTGGTATAAAATACATATGTACATACCAAATTTAATTTCTCTTTGACAAACACAACCTTATTTATTGAGTTTTAAACTTTTTGGTTTGTATGGGAGGTAGGCGTGTTCGTTCGTTATACTTTTCTATACCGGACTCGCTTCGTTCTATGCGTTACAAACGTTTGCACAAAGTTAATGACCTTTTAGGTTTAGGGTATAAAAAACGAATAGCACATTAAGAAAATAGTATTGAAACTGGGTTGAGTCTTAACTATAATGTGTCCGAAACATACCCAACAAGTACCTTACAAGTCACCTGAAATAGTACCTTAGTTATCTGCGACTATATTCGGACACAGCAAACCAACGAGTTTCCGATTAGGTCTTCATTCGTACACTGAGCCTGCTTAAGGTGTTCCAGAACTAGCATTTCTTTCGGTACAGAGGGCGAACACTCACCGCACATATATCTGCAACTTTATTGACACAAAATATGGAATTGTTTCTAGGGAAAGCTTCAGCTTGCATTTTCAATCGTCTTAGAATCGCCAGCGAATTGCTTGAAAGATGAAACAATCGCTGATGAGCTATTTTGAAAGAAATCCGGGTATTGCCGAATGCAAGCAGTTTAGGCCATAGAAACAATTTGCCGGAAAGATTCGCCAACGAGGGGTCTTAAGCGATTCGGTAGGAAAGTCGCGAAAGAATCGTTGAGAAGGGCTTCCAGCAATCTATCTTCCAACGATCGCCGTATTGAATGAAAGAAATCGGCCTGGGTGATGGAAAAGCGATTCATCTTCCAACAATCGCCGGAATGAGCGAAAAAAGGAGTTTGGAAATTTTTTTTGAATCGTGCATTCATCTCTTGATCGAAAAGCGGTTCAACTTTCCATGATCACCGGAATGAGTGAAAAAAACTTTTGAAAAATGTTCGTGAATCGCGTGTTCATCTCTTGAGCAATCGAAAAACGATACATCTTCCAAAGAACCATTGGGCTAATCGAAAGTCAACTTCTCTTACAATCGTCTTCCAAATATGTGCAGCGGACTATAAGAATACACACGTTTGAGATACTGCTTGTGTGCGAATTTCCTTATCAAATAACGGTAGATTTTAAAAAATTTAGGAGGTTTAAGGGTTAACATATCACGGAATTGTTTCGTGGAGTTTATGATGCATCGATATAAGATATGGTGAGTCAAAATAGAAAACCATGAGATCCTTACATTTAAGAAATAAGATGTGTTTGGAAGATTTATATAAAATACTGCAAAGAACATTTCTGTGGAATATTTGGGCACTTTATGTCTTATGGATCTTTTTTGAACCTTGATGAAAGAAACCAAAAAGTTAAAGAAACCTTGATGAAAGAAGTCGTCTTAAACATCCTAAAAAAAATACCCTAAAATAGGGATATAGTGGTCTTAAATGTTCCACAAAAATATTTGTCACAAAACTCTTCTGAATACACCAAAGCTCAAAATTCAAATTTAACGTCAGAATTAAGTAAAAACTTAACATGGGTGATTCAATTAGGGGTCCTATTTCCAAATGGGTTGTTTTGACAACTGTTATATGTCAAATGGCTTGTACATATGACGTTTGTGTTCATTAATCAATACGACTCAATCATGAATAGACTTAGTCCTGAACAACGTTTATTAATTATGGAAACTTACAACCAAAATCAGACATCAGTTAGAGAATGTTCTAGAGTTCTTCAACATAATTTTGGTCGTTATGAGCGTCAGTGCATAGAGCCCGTAATTTTGAGTATATTGCTGCAGTAGCACAGAGTGTTCGTGAAAACCGTGAACAGTCGATTCTTCGCCGATCTCAGGGCATTTTGGAAAATTGGATCCACAGAATGTATCCATTTTAAAGCTAGTCGTGGGCAACATTTGAAGGAAATAATTTTTAAACATTGAGTTGTAAGTCCCAAACTATCATTTGAAATAAAAATTTGCATCAATACATTGATTTTTAATGTACTTTATTTAGAAAACGAAGTAGGAAGCTCTTATTGGATCACCCTGTATATAAGGGGTAAACTCTAACTTATTCAAAATTGGTGCAAAAATGTCGCACAAAACCTTATTTAAGGGGGGTTAGTTAATATGAAAAAACGTTTTACTAAATGTCAACATACAAAATAAAGCTCTTGACATAATATCTTTATATGAAGGTGATCGGGCAACAGTAGTATAAGTTCCATAAATTTAATTTTTCTATATGTGTTAAATATGTATGGTAATGAAAGTATAGTTCTATTAAAAAAATTAGCATTTATTCACAAAAAACTTTTTTCGCAAAGTAGCTTCTTCTGTAATCTATGGCACCTTTTTTTCATTTGTATCATAAACTGCTTAAGTCATTCAAATTAGTCATACATTATCAAATTTACAGTGGTTTCAAGTTCACTTGTTCTTCTTATTGAAATATCTAAAAATTATTGTACAGAAATTTTTGAATGTTTTTCCTACTTTTATCTAAGACTAATTTCAAATTTTTTTATCAAATTTCTTAAAAAACAAAAATAAGCAAAAACCGAATTTTCTATAATTTTGTGGAGTGGGGGTTAAAATATTTGAAGAAACATATAATGGGATAAGCCAATAAACTAATAGTCTTCACAATTCGCTCATTTGTGTCGTCTACAGGACTTTCTTTTCCCACTTTATATTTTTATCTTAGAATGAATACTTGTTTCTTCGTGTGTTAAAGTTGGATAAACAATTTAAAGTTATCGTCTTAGGTTAAGGAAAACTAGAAAAAGTAGTGCAACCAAATTCTTATTCACTTTTAGTATTTTTTTTTTTTTAAATGATCATACTGAATTTTAGTTGTATGATTAGTTTTGAAAATAACTGTATTGTTACTTCATTCAAAATGGTCCTTATTAAAAGTTCTCTTATCAAAACCCTAAAAAAATTTTCTAAAAAAAACGGAAATTTTTAACTCAGACCGTATAACGGCCAAGCAACACCCTCAGCTTTTTCTTGTTTTATTAATTTTATAAGTAGAAATTCTTAAAAAGAGAATTTTGTAAAGAGGAATTTTTAAAGGTGAATTTTGTAAAGGAGAATTTCATCAAAGAGGCCTTTTTGTACAGTTATATTATATTATTGAAAATGTGTATTTTGAATCGGTTGAGTTTTGTTAAGGGTAATTATCTGAAGGTGAACTTCGATGTGGGAAATTTTGGAATTTGGAAATTTCGACCCGCTCCCTCTTACTTCCTATCTTCAACATTTGTCATCATATCTTATAGTATGATATATAAATGATTGTCTCTAGGATAACAATTTTTTGCTCGGTGAGTTATTCACCTCTAGTACCCCATTCTAGTACTTACCCGCCAGATCTCATTTTGTGCTTTTCTAATGTACAATTTAATGCACAAAAAGCCATACACTTTCCCTCAGGAAGAAGTATTATTTCAATTATTTCAGTGAAACTATTTTAAAAGCGCCTGTTTTATTTATTTTTTTTTTGCTGAACGTTCAGGTACCCTCTTTAAATATTTGATCAAAGCTTTGGTATACATCTTAAACAAGATTTTTTTAAAACATTATAAAACAACGATGTTCGGTAAAAAATATAAAAATATTTTTAACAGTAGTTCGAAATACTTCCTGAGGAAAACTTTTATGATTTTTTGCAATTTTTATACTACTTTTTGATATAAGAGTGGTACGAACTGGGATCTGGTGATTAAATACTAGAACGGGGTGCATGAGATCAATGACCTTCGAAAAAAAAAAAAATTGGTCTCCTTAAAAAAAAATTTAATTGAAAAGTTTAAATATCTTCTTTTAAGAAATGCCGATTTAGAAAAAAAATGCAAATGGGTTACTTGAGGTCAATGAGCTTGTAATAAGTAATTGGTCTCTTTAAGAAAAGAATAAATTGAATTGAAAAATTGAAATATCTTATTTAGGATCGGATAGTAAATGTCGATTTAGAAGATAAATGCAAATAGGCGACACCTACGTTGAAGCATTGCTACAACTTCATGTTTTAATATATTTCTACGAAAACTATATTTATATTTCGAATGTGCTCTTTCCAAGGTTGGATATCAAAAATTGTAAAAATAGTTTGTTCAACTCACAAAAAGCAGTTTAAAAGTTCAAAACATCGTGTTTTAAGGTATTCTTTTTATTTTTGGAAACTTTTTATTACAAATTTTTCGTTGTAATATAGGCTCAAAATCTATTATGATCGTGGTCTCAAAGCTTCATCTTGATGAATCGATGATGCTTACAAATTTAATTTTTGACATTAAAAATTCCAAATTTTGTATACCCTAAACCTGAAAGGTGAGGGTATATTAACTTTGTGCAAACGTTTGTAACGCATAGAACGAAGCGAGTGCGGTATAGAAAAGTGTATATATTCTTGATCAGCGTCACCTCGTGAGTTGAGCTATTCATGTCCGTCCGTCCGTCTGTGTGTTGTCCGTAAACACAGGATAAGAAGAAGGAGTTAAGATAACTAGATGAAACTTGGTACACATGATCACATAAACCCAAGGAACTGCACTATTTAATATTTTTGGAATCCGCCCACGGACACGCCTACCTCCCATACAACGCGAAAATTGAAAACTGCATAGCTGAGCTCATAATACGCCTACAATAATAAATTTTGGTACGTATGTGTTTTATATCAACACAAAGATGTCTTCGAAAAATGGACGTCATCCGCTCACGGACACGCCCAACTCCCATAAAACCCAAAAATTGAAAACGCTCAATTTAACTCAATAAAATAAAACTCAATAATTAAGGTTATGTTTGTCATAGAGAGATCAAATTTGGTATGTATATATTTTATTCCAAAACTAAGGTGTGTTCAAAAATTGGGAGTTATCCGTCCATGAACACGCCAACCTTCCATAGCGAAAGCACAATAAAAGCATTAACTGTGAGCTACAGGAATAAAACTTGGTATGTGTAAATTTTTCATCAACATTTAAATGCCTATCAAATATAGACTTCATCCGCCCACGGACACACCCATTTTCAATAATATTTTTTTTTTTTTTTTTAAAAAAATAGGTTTAGGGTATTTCATAGTCGGCCAAGACCGACTTTAGACTTTCTTTACTTGTTTTAAGTTGATCCTAAGATTTAACCAATCAATTCGGCATTTTGGACGCCATTTTGGTATTCTTATATGAAAAAAAATTAATTATTTACTTATCAATTCTTTAAGTTGAAAGTTTGAGGCCACGATCTAAAAAGATTTTAAGCTCATATCACAAGGAGAGATTTATAGCAATATGCTTACAACAAAATATAAATAAAATAAATAAATTAAATCAGTTTTTTAACTGAAAATTGAGTTTTTGAGTTAAATAAAATTTTTTTAAATTATTTTTTTTAATTGTCCCAAAAGAAAGGAAACCCTTGAGCATATAAAAAACGATAGTTTTCATAAAAATATTTCGAAACATGAAGTAGTACCAACAGTTCCAATATAAAAAGTATACGTTTTGACGTTAAAGAGTTAAGCACTCTGCCGTTTAGTTTTCTAACCTAAAACTTGAGATACAAGAACTTTCACTTCAAAATATTTGTCACTGACATGTGCTCGGTCTACATCGAACACCAAAAGTTTTCTTAAAAAAACTGAATAAATATTTTTTTTTTAAAAAAATCATCATTCAGCATTGCATTGTGATTTCGATTTCTCTGCCACATATTTTAAAATAAATAGAGCCATTCAATAAATTTCTATAACGGCATGCTGACACATATTTCACGGTTTCAAACTAAATCGTTAACAACTCAGCGTAAATCTTTAAATTGATTGATGTTTTATGAAAAATGCACCGTATAGACAGACAGCCAGTATAGATCGTTTATATGCAGGTCTTTATAGCAAATTGTTTTCCTTTTTGTCGAAATCTTCGAATGATGTTAATGCCTATAGGCCTATACGATTAATTGTTTGTTATTTACTTTTTATAGATGAATTGTTAAAACTTAATTGTTTGCGTTACCGGAACAGCTCTTGAGCAACGATTATGAAAAATTAACATCAGGCATAGAAAACATTGTGATGATGATTGGTGATGACTGACCACTGAGCACTGTTGTGACGAAATAATGATGAAGTGAAAAATTGAAAGTTAAGCAAATACTGCATGATTTGTATGCATTTTTATCATTGTTTGGTTTTGTGGTGAAAATCTTCTTTTAGATTTCATCAAATATTTTTACTGTTGATACGTACTCTTGCAGCTTGTTTCTTTTTGAAGTTAAATATTTTGTAAATAGCAGCAGATGAAATAGCATTTACATAAATCTGGCCACATATGCGCATATAATTAACATTAATTTGTGGTTCTAACAACAAATATGATGATGAAAAAATAAAAATAAAAAATATTTGTTAAAAAAAAATAGAAAAATTCCAACAGTTAAAAAATTAAATTTACATAGTTATTGCATTGTTTTTCGTTAGTGGCACAAAATCTAAATATTAATTATAAATTATTTCTATAGATAAAGATTATCAAATAATATGTTAAAACTTGACTTTTGTATTAATAGTGTTTTAGAAAAATGTGTTAATTTCTTTAAGATGCTAACTTTAAAGAGGTGTTTCTCAACACGTGCCTTTTGTATTTAATTTAGTGTTTTCGGTAGGCATAAAATTCATTGGGTGCCTACAAACTTGCATACACATGCATATGTATGTATGTATATTTATTAATTATAATAATGAGCTAAATAATAAAATGCTTGTTTCTATGTTTATGTTATTGACTTAATAGACTAAGATTTAAATCGACTATAAGATTTTATGGCAAAAGCTATACAGCTATATTATAAATCTATACAAAGCAGTATGTAAATAGTTGTAAATATGGGGCATACAATAACGGATGTCAATTGATAGAACACAACTATTGAATTGTACATAATATTGTTTTATCTACTATGTACTTTGCTATGCTGTGTGTCTTTAATTTTCTCTAAAACGTCACCAGACCTCTTCATAAATAACATTATTGCAATTTTCTTTTTCATCATAGAGTACATTATAGCAAGCATTAAAGAACATTTCCGGCAAATATGCGGTCACTTCCGTATTGGTCTGATTGTTCTTATGCTGTGGCACAGGAAGTTGTTATTAGTTCTCGTCGCGACGATATTGCTTGCTACTAGAACAATTTATGGTTCAATAGGCACAGTAATAGATAAAATATTGCTTTAAGTTAGACAAAAGGCAATCCCATTTCAACATCTGATTTATAGTTATAAAATTTATTTTTTGAAATGTGCTGTCTTTCATTAAGTCGCTGAAAAAACAAAATTTTTGTTGGCAAAATGTTCCATTACTGCGCTATGTTGTCAAATAATGGTTTGTTAATTTATCAGGCAGACCGACCTTAAGTATTTCCTTTAGTATTTCTTGATAAAAATTTCAAGTTCGTGACTGTCATAGATCACTGTCAATTTAAATATTTTCCTAAATATATCACTATGTTTTAATTCGGATTCTTATGATTTAATTTGCCCTTTTCATCATATTTAAATCTTTCATATGGCCAAGTCCTTCACGAAAGAATCTTGGGAACTTTAAAAACGTTTTACACTCAGGGAAAAAATGCTGTTTTATCAAACAAATCATGGGTTGAAATAACAGATTTCACTGTTAAATACCATCCAACAAATCAAACTTTCAAATCAACAGTCGGTTGACTGTTGGTTTATGGAACACGAAACCCGTATAAAAACTTATTTACTGAAATTTGATCACTGGTTTGAAAGTTCATGTATGGCCGAGTGTGCTAACGTGTGCGTCTAGTACACGAGTGTCCACGGTTCAAATCCGGCAAGGCCAAAAAAAATTTTTTTTTTTTTAAATATTTTTTTTTAAATAAAAAATAAAAATTGCAATTTTTTTTTTTTTGCAAGATTGTAAGCATTTTATTTTGAAGGTTATTTTTGACCAAACAATTAATGAAACGGAATTATTATTATTTCAATAATTAAATTACAATTTTTGATACTTACACAGCTAGGGTTCGAACCTACGTCTCCCGCATGACAGTCTAGTGCACATCCATTGAGCTACTGGCAACGATAATATAAATATAGCAAAACACATATAAAAACTATTGCTTAGAAAAAATTGGCAATTGAATATAAGTACAAAAATATTTCAACAGATGATTTTAACAGCACAAAAATACTTTGAAACGTTCATTCAACAAAGAAAATTGTTTACTTAAACGCAAATCATTCAATCGAACAGTGTTTTGAAATAACAGCGGCCGACTGTTAATATTACAGTTGATATTTTTCTCAGTGTATAAACATTTTAAGGAAATTTTTATATTATTTAAATATTCTTATTTTGAAATTTCATTTTAATACTCTAAGCTTATCATCCCTGTTTCGATAGCTCAATTTTCAGTATCGAAAAGTGGGTTATGGAAAAGGCTTACTGTTCCTTAGCCACCATTTTGTTTAAAAATTATATATCTTTTATGTTGAGTCATTAAAGATAGACCACGTTCTGTTCATTTTCTCGTGGTAAGAACTACAAACATTTATAACTTCCTGATTTTGAAGTCGATGGTATTTTCCAAAAATGCAGCGGATTCTTGGTCATATTCATATAAAACCTATAAAACTTCACGGAGTAGCGACACAGCAGGCATTTTTGGGCCAAGTTTTATAGATTTCGAAATATTTCCAATGTTTTTATGCAATGACGAACTAAAAACTTAAATATGATCCAGAAATTAATATTTTGGCCGACCTTTAGGGGTACAACCATAAAAACGCCCATTTTTAAACATTTTTTTCGATCGAACAACAGTCGAACACGATAGGTTTCTGTGTGACCCAGACAGTTAGATGTTTTTTCCCATCAGTCAAATCATCATCCAAATATATTTTTGGACGTTATGAACATTATTATATACATATGTCGTTATGTTCAGTTTTGTTTGTGTTAACAAGCAGTTATTAAAACTATTAACCAGGGCACGAAAAATTGGACCTTTTCCAGACGAGCCCATACATACTCACTCTGGAACAAGGTCGTGTGCCTTTTATTGCGTCTGCCAAATTTCAAAAGCAATAATAGTTCAAGTAGGGCAAAGTGGTAGACTGCAAAATGAGTCGCAGAAATTTGCGAAAAATTACCTTGAAGCAAAATGGCCTTTGGGCAAAATTTAAAAACAAAAATCTCGTTTAAGAGATTTGTAAATTATATTTAAATTTTTTATTAAGAATTATCCTAATGACAAAAGTCTCTGTGACACAACTTTTTGAAAAATTTCGTTTAATAGTTAAAATTTCGTATATCTCAAAACGTAATGATCCTTGGACACTTTCGACGTATATCTCAAAACGTAAAGATCCTGCGGATCTTTGAGTTTGACATTATCTATTGAGCATATGCCCCTTTGGTACAAAATTTTTTAAAAAAATCCGTTCATAAGATATTTGAAAAAACTATTTAACCGACCCTTTTTAGACGTATATCATTGTATATCTCGAAAATTAATTCTACAAATTAAATTTGCCTGACATTTTTATGTAAAATCGACTAATGAAGAAAAACCTTTTTGGGCAACGTTTTTGAAAAACACCCCGTTTACGAGTTATATGAAAAAAAACCCCTTTTTGAAAAAAAAACAAACGAATCTTTTTGGTCTTATGTTTCGATAACTAATGATCCTACGAAAAGTATGTGATTGGCATTATCATGTAAAATTATCTAATGAGACTTCTTTTTTATCTTAATTAGTATCTATTATATAAATTATTAAAATATCTAAAAAGTCTTTTGGGCTTAAATTTTTTAAAAATACCATTTACGATATATTTGGAAAACCACATTTAAGCTGACTCTTTTGATTTTGTTTCTAAAAAACTAATGATCTACAGAAATTTTTTGTGAGTCTTGAAAAATAATGACGGAAATTTTTGTATGGGATGTTTATGTAAACGTCATTTTGTTCAAATTGATCAAGCGACGCTTTGCGAAACTCTTTATCCCAAAAACTTTTGATCTCACGGAAAGTGTTGTGTGACATTTTTATGTAAGGTTATCTTGAAAACTTTTGTTCCTACGGGAATATTGTATATGGCATCATTGTGTAAAATTATCTAATGAAAAAAGGTTAAAGTTATTTTTTTTGACCGTAAAAGATTCACAAACCAACCAAGTGGATCCTATTTTCTAAAGAAAAATGGAATTTTGTATAAGGAATCCACAGAAATCATAGAGGTCCTGACTTACCTGGGATTTTTTTCTACATTGTATAGTTTTAATTCTAACATTACGTTTTGCAGCCGTTTTACGATTTGTTTCTTGTATTTTTTTCTTTATGAAAAGAATGGGTTTTGTATGTAAGAAATTTGTTTAAAAATTCAGTGGTACCGTCATATTTACCCAGTGAATAATAATTTAGGTTAGTAATTTGCGTTACCATTTTTGAACAACACAATCCTGCAAACATTTTCGATCGCCAGCGAATCGCTTAGAAGATGAGACAATCGCCGGTGAGCTCTTTTGAGAATTATACGGGTATCACTGAATGTAAGCAGCTAAGAAATAAAAGCAATTCGCTGAGAGGAACCTTAAGTAATTCGCCGAGACGATTTGCCAACGATTCGATCAACGAGAGGGCTCTTAAGCGAATCGCCTAGAGGAGTCTTAAGCTATTCGTCGGAAATATTCCCCAACGAGCCGTTCAGAGGGGAACGATTCGCCAGGAAGAGTTGCACACGCATCGGCAGAAGGGGTTTTAAGCAATTATCCAAGAAGAGTGGCAAACAAATCGCTTTTAGGTGCCCATTTATTCCTTGGGCAATTTAAAACCAATCCATCTTCTAACGATCGCTGGAATAAGCATAGGAAGATTTTGAAAATTTTTCTTGAATTGTGCATTCATTGCTTGGGCGATCAAAAAGCGATCTATCTTCCAGCGATCACCGGAATGACCCAATGAAGATTTTGAAAAATTTTCAGTGAATCGTGCATTCACCGCTTGGGCAAACGAAATGCAATCCATCTTTTAACGATCGCCGAAATGAACGAAGGATGAATTTGAAATTTTTCGAGAATCTCGCATTCATCACTTTGGACATCGCAAAAGAGATCCATCTTCCAAAGAAGCCTTGGACGAATTAACTTATCTTCCAATCGCCTTCCAAATGCTTCCTGAAACTGCACACAAATCTGTTATCTGATCTTTTCTAAGTCACATAATTATAACTTTTGTTTTGCGAGTCATAATTATGCGCACTCATAATATCGTCAGAACATATCATCTTTTACGTGTCATAAATATAACTACTCATGATAAAGTTTATTGGTATATTTTTCTTATCTTCTATCTATCTAATCTTCTTCTTCTAATATATAAAATCAAATGTTTGTCTGTCTGTCTGTCTGTTCCGTATAGGCTAGCGCACCGTTTATCCGATTGAGAAATTTGGTGAAATTTGGACACCGAGTACCTTTCATAGAGAGAAATAACATAGAGGGTGTAAAAAAGTGGGCGGAAGTGGGCGTAGCACTCTATAATAACTTCTAAACGCCTGGACCGATTTTCATGAAATTTAGTATGAAGTGCAACTGCTTCCATAATAAAACATAAAAAAAAACAAATTGGCCATTTCAGTCCTTGAAAGGACTTTGACCGAGCTTCTTATGATCAATTGTGTTGTGTGTGTTATTAAATGTTTGCACACAATTGACCGAGAACTGGACCTACATGTTTTATGCCGACTCCGAACGGCTAAAGTTTATGTTCTCAAGAAGCTTTACATGGCATTATTTACTCTCTGAGGTTTGCCATTGTCTGCAGAGAGGTGGTGACCGATCAGAAAAATTTTTTATTGAAAAAAACTTTTCGCCGCGGCTGGGGATCGAACCCGGGCTCCGAGCATGCCAGGCCACACACTTAACCTGTATGCCACGGTCACCACAGGCTATAAATAAAACATAGGCTATAAAAAATTCCAAAAACTTCCGCAAGAGGGCGCTTTAAGTAGTGCGTTTTAAAGACATTATAACTCCTAAGCATCTGTACCGATTTTAATGAAACATGGTATGAACGTTCAACTCCATCCAAGATAAAACATTTAATATAAAATATTTAAGTAGTGCATTTTTAAGGCCCAATAACTCCTTATCGCCTAAACCGATTTCAATGAAATTTGGTATGAAGGTTCAACTGCACCCAAGAAAACATGGGCTATAAAAAATTCCAAAGACTTCCATATTCTAAAATGACTTGATCGATTTTACTAAAATTAGGTACGTGAAATAACCTGACCCTGCAAACAGAATTAAGGCTATTTAAATTTCAAAAAAATTCCGTGAGAGAGCGCTTTATTCAATCAACTATGTCTGGCTCATGCACGTCAAAACGGATGAAGCGATTTTGATGAAACTTGGTAAGCATTTGTATCTGTTACTCAAATAGATCCTATGCTTTTAAAAGTTCTTTCGACAAAAATCAAAGAATGAGCCAAAGGCAAACTACGTCAAGAACCAAAGACGAACGAAAAAAAAGAAGTTTAACGAATACGAGCAGAAGCTATACAAAGATGAACAAAAATCAACCGAACAGTATCGACCAAAACCGAAGTTGAACGAAGACAGTCCAAAAATCGAATCAATGCCAAAAGGATTTTTTTAAATTGGAATTTTTTTGAGATAAAAATGGGTGACCATTTTCCTAAGAAACCAGACGTCAGATCGGACGTTGAAGATGTAATTTTTATACCCCCACGCGTACTGCGTAAGGGGTATATTAATTTTGTCACGCCATGTGTAACACCCAAAAGGAGACGTAGTAGGTATAGAAAAGTATATATATTCTTGGTCAGCATCACCACCTGAGTTGATTTAGCCATGTCCGTCCGTCTGTCCGTCTGTTTGTGGACACGATTGCAGCCGCAATTTTGAAGCTATCGTGCTGAAATTCGATATTTAAACTTTTTTTTAAAAAACTAAGATCAAGTTCGAGAATGGGTAAAATCGGATGAAACCCACGCCTACCTCCCATACAACCCCAAAATTGAAAACGTTATAAAATGACTTATATTTAAGCTGTAGGAAAACAATTTGATATGTATGTATTTTAGACACATAAAAATAATAAAATCTCTCAAAATCTCATAAAAAAGCTCTCCAATTTAAGATTATTTAACCTTTAAGAATCGACCGTGTGGGTATTTTAACTTCGGCCCAGTCGAAGATATACCTTACTAGTTTTTTTTGCAATCATGTCCGGCAGATACAGTTTTACGGAAATTTGACTAAATATATCGACGGAGGAAGGGGACAAAAGCCCAAACAACGATTATTTAAAAAATTTAATTGATAATTTAAAAAATGTTAAAATGAGATCAGTTTTAAAAATCGTCCTTTTTCTGTCTTCGAGGCACAACCCCGAGTAACACCGGGTTACATCCGCTTGTATATCATAAAAAAATCACAATATTTGTTTACTATGAGTCAGAAAAGAGTTTCTCTAATTAGAGTCACAACATCGGACTCACATCATAGTGACCTTGCATGAAAGGAAACACGCTTATATTAAAGTCTTAAATGAGCTCATTAAATATGAGTTTGAAAAAGAGACAAAAAAGATTCAAAATGTTTGCTGTTTGAAAATATTTTCCATAAACATGTGTGGGAAAGAAATACTTAATGCGATGACTCGCTGTATCTACTACAAACACACAACATTTCCTTCCAAAATTTTGTCGTTACTCTAGCCTTATTAATGTTATTGTTGTTATTGTCATCATTAATTGTTGTTAACTAGCTCATTTCCATCAGCGTGTGTGTGGACCGAATTTTCTTACTTGCAGCGTCTGAGGTGGATTATTTATTTTTGCGTTTGGGTGTTAAAATAAATATATGCAGGTACGTGTGTGTGTGTGTTTGTGTGTGTGTATGAACGAGTAACTTTAAGATTGATTAATTGTTTTGAGCGTTGCGTCAACAGACAAGTGGGCGCTTTTTTTTCCTTTATGGCGGGGCACCGTGGAGTGAAGTCAGTCACAGTGTGCGTGTTGGTTTTTTTTATTTATTTATTTTTACTTTTTTTTATTTTTGTCTGTTGCATGTGGCTGGGAATTTTTTTCCGCCTTCTTTCTTTTACTGTGTTACACTAACGATTATTGTTATTTGATGATGGTGTTGGTGTTGAGGTGGTTTTTTATCGTCGGTTTTTTTTTGGTGTCACGTGCAATTTAATCTGTTTAAATCGCATTAGTTGTTACGTACACGTAGCTAAAAATGATAAATTAATAAATTTAATAAATGTTATTTCTCTTTATTTTATTTAAAGAAGAAATGTGCCTTATTGTGGAAACGAACTGTCATTTTGATGACTACAAATTAGAAGTTGGTTCATGAAGGTGTTTCATTCATAAATACGTCTATGATTGAGTTTGTCGTTTTTTTTTTATACCCAACCGTCTGTCTGTCTGTCCTGTGCATACGTCAGTCGATCTAGTCTATTGCAATCTATGCGCATGTGTCATTTGAGCAGCTAAAGGCGGTTTTTAGTTTGCGTGTCGGTAGGTGTAGAATTATTGTTGGTTGTTTGGTTTTTTGTTTTTTTTTTTCATCATGAACTATTTATACTCTGATTGTTTTTCCAAGATGCAAGCCTTAAGAACTATTGGAGCGCATAAGAGTTATATTAAAAAAAAAAAAAAACGAAAAATAAACAAAGACGAGTGGGTGGTCGTCTTGATAGGTTTTTCTCATTTCCTGATCGTGGGCAGAATTTGAAAGTTTGAAATCAACGTGCGCGAAGGTTTTTTATTAAGATGTTTAAAATAATGATTTAATGAAAAAAGTCGTTGAAGAAGTAAAAACTTAGTTATTCACGGCATGCCCAAGGCTTTGAAAATTGAAGTTCGTTAGTAAGTTATGTTTGTTTGAAGTTTGCTGCTGGGTGGTGTCACAAAGTTATAACTTTTCTTTGAAACTTTCTAAATCACTTAAAAATAAGACGTTAAATAAAGCTCTATAGATTCAAATAACGATACGATACGCTAGCATTTTGTGAAGGTGTAACATTCATTTATTGTTATCTTAGCCATGTAAGTTGAGAATTTAGCTTTTGATATACGTAGGCACACACCCTTCAACTATTTGTAGATCAAACATACTCATATTGCTTGTGACAGTTCTTCAACAAAATTACAAGCACTCGAGTGGGTCACTAGCTGTCACCTCTCATGAGCTCATCATTATGTTTTGATCAATGTCATATTAATAAAAGAAATTAATTTTTACATCTACCCATTCATCTTCCCTACATAAATCATACTAACTAATTTTAACATAACACACCAAATGCTTAACATATTCTTTCTCAAAATGGATTTCGACAGTCTTCATAAAACCACAAAGTTCAAAAGCACTATAAAGCTTTGCTTAAGCAAACGTTATTATTTTAATTTGTGTTTCATAAAATGACATATTGTGCTTTAATAAGAAAAAAAAAAAACAAAAAAATATAAATCTTATTATTATTTAAATTTACCCATTCATGATTATGTTAATTTCTTCAGAGACCGTAACAAAAGTCTATTGAATAGCTTTGTAGATTTTCAATAACTAAAGCTGACAAGCTTTATTCGCACAGATGATTGATTTATTGTGCTTTTTCTCATGGTAACATGTAGGTACTACAGACATTGTACCAAATATAGCCAACTTTACTTGTGAAGGATGATTTTTTTTTCCACTCACAGTTTTAGGTATATATAATTGCATAATAGCCAAAATTAAGGTCGTTAACAAATCTAAAATTTAATGACTTTTACGCTCAATAGCAGAACGACTTAGAAAGAGAATTTAGTTTAAAAGCGGATTAAGATTCGTACAATAAAATCACTTTTACTTCTACCGTAGAGCTTTCTCCTAGAAAAGAAACCTTAAAACTTTACGCCGATTTTAAAGTCAACAATTTTTTCTACACTGCATCTCAAAACTACGAAGCAGGCCAGTTTATATAAGGCAATTCTTCTGCTGTTAAAAAATATTCTTAAAGCACTTCTATTTCTTCAAAAATACTAACTTGAGTATATTCCATAAAGTTTTATAAAAAATCACTTTTGTACTTCTTATACTTCTTATAGGTTAAGATGTGTTGAAACTTGCTAGTATAGTATACATTTCTATTACTATTATGTTTCGATCTTTATCTTTATTTCCTTTATTTTACTACATTTTACATTTTTTCATTTACATTTTTTTCTGTTCAAATAAACCAACAAAAACTGTTAAAAATACAGTTTTTGAAAGAAGATGTACAGTTCATTAAAAATTATTCTAATTATTTAAATTAAATTTTGTTCACAGTCACCGAATGTGAAGCATCAACAGATTTCTTGGAATTGCCAGCTCTATTCATGACCAGCTCTATTCAGGCCATTCATGACTCTTGATCTTGTACAGCCAAGGCAGATTTGCTTTGGGAATTATGTAGATAATGAGTATGAAACAAATTTCTGATATCAATTTGGTATCACTGTGATATAGTGATACTGTGATATTTATGGTCGAGGATACGGCAGTTAAATCAAATTATAGACCTCAGTTTTGTCTATCAAAGTCGAAGCTGAGATAAATATAAAATACTATAAAGAATTTGATAAATTGTAGGAAAAAATTTATAAATGGATTTTAATATTTTGTTTTAAATTTCACTTAACTTTTATATAGAAAACGTGCATTGATTTAAAAAAAATATTTAAATCTATAGTTATTCAGGGTTATTAAGGGAAAATTTGCCAACGTTTTGTTTCCTTACATTTTCTTCATTTAACTAAGCGTGTTTTTTATGAGGTTTTTTTTCAATATGGATTACTCTATTGCCTGACAGTTTAAAGTGACGTCCCTACTCAGTATTTTTTGAAAAATCATCATGAATAGGTTAACTCCAGAACATCGCTTCCAAATCGTGGAAATTTATTTTGAAAAACAGTGTTCAATTAAAAATGTTTATAGCGCACTTCGTGAATTTTATGGTGCACATAATCGTCCGTCTGAGACCACCATAAAAAACGTAATTACCAAATTTCTACATTCACTCTTTTGGATGCCAAGCCACCGAGAAGAATGAGAAGAGTGCGTACAGAAGAAAATATTACTGTCGTTGAGGCCAGTGTCGAAGAAAACGACAATTTATCGTTTCGTCGTCGTGCGCAAGAAGTTGGACTTTGTCCATCGACGTTATGGAAAATTTTGCGTAAGGATTTGGGTTTGATGCCATAAAAAATTCAATTGCTGCAACAATTAAAGCCACACCATCATCAAATGCACCGTTAACTCAGTAATTGGTCGCTTAATCAATTAGACGAAGATCCGCTTTTTTACCGCAAAATTCTCTTCAGTGATGAAGCTCATTTTTGGTTGAATGGATATGTCAACAAGCAAAATTGCCGTATTTGGAGCAAAGATAATCCACTCGCCGTTCAAGAATTACCAATGCATTCCGATAAATGTACTGTTTGGTGCGGTTTATGGGCTGGTGGAATCATCGGTCCTTATTTCTTTAAAAATGAGGAAGGACGACGCGTGCCCGTGAATGGAAATCGATAATACAGAACCATGATCAATGAATTTTTGTTGCCAAATCTTCAAGATATGGATTTGGACGAAATGTGGTTTCAACAGGATGGTGCCACTTGTCGTACTGCATGCGAAACAATCGACTTATTGAAAGAACATTTTAACGACAACAATATTTCGAGAAATAGACCGGTGAATTGGCCTCCGTGTTCGTGTGATTTGACGCCACTTGATTATTTTTTGTGGAGATACTTGAAGTCATTGGCTTATGTGGATAAACCAGCAACGATTGACGCTTTGGAAACCAATATTCAACGTGTCATTGCTGAAATACGCCCTCAAATGCTTGAAAAGGTGGTCGAAAATTTTACCTTTAGAATGACCTTTGTGCAAATAGTCGTGGTGGCCATATGCCCGAAATTATATTTAAATGCCAAGAAATTATCTACCAAATAAAAAATTTTGTTTGGCCATTTCATAATTTGGCATGTGTCTTATTCAAATTATAAATCAGCAAGCACCCTTTATATAAAAATCTCGTGTCACGGTGTTAGTGTTTGAACTCCTTCGAAACGACTGGACCGATTTTAATGACATTTTTGTTGTATATTTGGTAGGTTTGAGAATAGGTCGTGAAGAATTTTTTACGTTCCTACCCGCGAGGGCATGGCCCTATAAATCACCCATTAATGAAACTCGGTACGAACTGACTATTGAGTCTTGGCCTTCGACAAATTTGAGCGATCTTTGGAAAGAGTGAAATGGTACCGCCCATACAATTAAATTTTTAGATATCGCATAGATTTGGAACTAAATGTCGTATAACAATAAAACTCAGTATGAAGTAACTGATTGGCTGGCCAGGTCTTTCAAATTATAAAACACACGGGCTAACGCACACAACACAATTAATAATAAGTAAGTCCTTTTAACGGCTGAAATGACCAATTCAATTTTTGTTTTTTTTTTAACATTATACTTCCCTCCTTATTCTTACACAAATGTTGTTCGGCTTGTGTTAAAAAATTTTAATTTTTACTGGGGTATCCTCGGATAAAATATTCGATATTCGATAAGTGATAGTTTTTAGTTGAATAATGGGATGTTTTTTCCGGGACTCCGCAATTAAAATATTCGAAAAGAGAAAGTTTTCAGTTGTGTCATTAACACACGCATAGGTTTTTAGAATCGTCACCTTATCCTCCCTCTCTTTTAATCTGTCCAAATGCCTATTTTAATATTTGTCAGAATTCTTGCTCATTTCTAAAATCAAATCTTTTTTTTTAATCCCTGTTTACATCCTATTATTAATACTCCTTGTCTATATCTTTGTTCAAATCTGTTTCAATATTTTTTTAAGTCGATATCTTAATACTTATCCCATTATCTTTGTCACTTTTCACATTCTTGTGCTTATCATCAGATTTTTGTTCAAATCCTATGCCTTGGATTCTGTTTCAACCCTTGTTGAAATGCTTTTCGTTATCCTTGACCTTAGCCCTAACCAAATCTTTTTCCAAATACTTGTTTTAACTCTTGTTTTTCCTTCCTCCCTAATTCCTTCCCTATATCTTTACTCTTATTCTTGTCCAAACCGTGGATCTTATCTTTATATTCATCCAAATCTTTAATACTTGTTTGAATCGGAATCTTAATTATTATTTGTTTGCGTTAATACATATCCTAATCTTCAATAAATGTTAATATAAAACTTGCACACATCAATAAAATTGCATTTTCCACAAAAAATGTTTTTTTTACTTGCTTAAAAAAAATGAAAAACATTACTCCGACTTTGTCGTTGGATGATTTCGTCCACGGGCCAACTTTGACAGCACCTTACTGACAGACAAAGCGACGTTTTCTAACGACCTTTGGGTGAACTTCCTTTATATCGCACACTAAATACAAAACAGTCACAACTCAAAAAACATGACTTTTCAGGAAAAGCGAAAAATAAAACTCTTTGGTTGAAACTGCAGAAGAAAAACAATTTTCATTTAACACAAAAACTTCATTCTTCCAGTTAATGAAGAAAATAACGAAAAATATAGTCAGATATGTGTTTTATAAATTGATTTATAATAAAAATTCGATTTAAAAAATTTTGAGTTGTGACTGTTTTGTATTTAGTGTGCGATATGATTAAGTTTTTTTTAATAGGCGTTTCTCAAATGTCACTGTGACAGATATAGTCCAACGAAAACGGCTGAGGGTTAAGTTTGTATCCAAGGGAGACGTGTGACATCGGTTTTTCAACATCATTTAACTATCAAGAGTCTAACGCCAAAAATATTTTCTTGAAGCGGTCACGAATCTGACTCGAATTCTTAATTAGCGGCTCACAAAACACCTAGATGCCCATTTTCAACCTATGTGGTTGAATGCAACTGCTGTAAAATTAATAATTTAATTGGAGGGGAGCAAGCTTTACTCAAGCATTTGTGAAGTTCCTTAAGCTTTGAAGTAGTATTTTTTTTCTTTACTCAAAAATACTATTTCAAGGTTAAGGAACTTCCCAGTCAAAGCCTATGATGTCAATATTTTTTGTTCTATTTTTATCAAAAGGTCACTTTTGCAATCAAACTCGTAAATCCATGTCTCACCAGGTAAAAAGCCTTATCCCGTTCTAGCATGTCTTCAGAAACTTTAAAAGAATTGAGTTTTTGAAAATTTTTGTTTTTTGGAACTAGTCGGGCTAGTAACAACGCTTTTGTTTGCTGAAACAATCGTTTAAAATTGTACAAATTAATTCGTGAGACACAGACGGTTCAACGGCTATTTCTCTCAAACTTAAATGACAATTTTCAGTCACCATTTCGTATACTTTAGCGATCAGTTGAAGACGTTGGTGGCCGACCAGAGCAAAATAAAAGGTAATCGTCTTAAAAATGAATGAAACTTATATAGTAATATAAGTTACCTAGGACATATAAACATACATATATTTAAGCACATAAACATATATTAACACACATATTTAGAAACATAAACTGTAAACTAGAAATAAGAGAAATTAGAATAAGAATATTATTACGAAAAGAAAGGTTGAAAAATGGTTAAGTTAAAGACTTGAACTAAATAAATGTTTTGAGTTCTTTCCCAGACACCAAAGAGTGCGTTTGATTTTTTAAGAACGTGAATATATACATAAAATCGAGGTGTTTTTATGACGGTTTAGGATATTGAACTTAATTTTTTTTTAATATTTATAAAGTAGTATTAAATATCAAAAAAATTTTGTGACGTCATTTCTTTATAATAGTATTCCTGACGTCAAGAAAAAGGTCATACAATTTTGAGTTCTTTTAGAAAAACTTGTGTCAATAGGTCGATTAGTTTGTGAATTATTTGTAATTTTAAAAAAATTAAAAAAAAAATCAAATACTTCATTGAAAAAATAAAAAAATTCTTAATTCAATATTTTTTCCCATTATTTCTAATCCTCTCATAAAACACACCTAAATTTTTGAAAACAAAAGGACAAAGTCCCTTAATTCATATTGAAAGATTTGCTGTAACTTGTTGAATTTGAGCCCGGGATCTCCCGATTTATTGACATATAATAGTCAACGCCAGCTAACGCGCCACTAACAGTCGCGGCCTCACGTTATCACGGCCTATTTTATTTGGTCCGAGCATGCTAAGCCACACACTTAACCTGCATGCCACGGTCACCACCACCCGGAGCCCGGGTTCGATCCCCAGCCGCGGCGAAAAGTTTTTTCAATACAAATTTTTCTGATCGGTCACCACCTCTCTGCAGACAATGGCAAACCTCAGAGAGTAAATAATGCCATGTAAAGCTTCTTGAGAACATGAGCCGTTCGGAGTCGGCATAAAACATGTAGGTCCAGTTCTCGGTCAATTGTGTGCAAACATTTAATAACACACACAACACAATTGATCATAAGAAGCTCGGTCAAAGTCCTTTCAAGGGCTGAAATGGCCAATTTGTTTTTTTTTTTTGTTGTTTTTAATAGTCAACGCCAGCTAACGCGCCACTAACAGTCGCGGCCTCACGTTATCACGGCCTATTTTATTTGGCTCATTTTGAATTTTTTAAAACCTTTTCGGCTTTCCAAACATCACATTGAAATGGAGTGGGAATTAGAAATTGTTCTTGATCTATAAAGATATATTTTTACAAGTACAAAATTTTATTTTTTTTTTTTAATTTTTTTTTTTTACTCTGCCCTACAACAATTCTAAATAATTGTATACTTTGTGAAAAGAAAGTCTAACGTTTTAGCAAAGAATTCAAAAAGTTGCATCTCATATACACAAACATAAACATACATACATACGTATATGCTGACAATATGGGCACTACGGTGGTAACAGGTTTTCACCTGAATTTCGTAAAAGCTTTAGTGCTTGACACCAATCAGCTTAAATCCACTAATTCAAGTTTGTCCTCAATTGATTGATGAACTTCAATTGATTGATATAGTCGTTGAACAATGTTTAGAAATGTAGAGACAAATAAATCATTTATAAAGTTGGTAAGCTGATATCTATTTATTGTAGGTTTATTTTTTGTTGTTGTAATTTTTTTTGCTCGTGTCTTATTTTGTTAATATTACAAAAAGTTGCCACACTCAACACTCATTGGGTGTTGGGCTTAGCTTATTGTCTGGTCTTATTTTTTAAGGTTAACAGACAATTTTAATTTTTTTTTTTTTTTCGGTGACGTTAACATAAATAACAACAATAAATAAAGCCCCAATTTAACCCTGAGAAAATTAAAAAAAAAAAAAAACGGAAAAAATATGCCGCTGAGTATACAAAATTTTTATATGGCTTCGTCTACAAAAAAAAAAAAAAAATTTGCCTCGATTTATAGCAATTTCTTTAAATTAAACTCTTATTTCATGGATTGTTGGTTGGTTGGTTGGTTGGTTTGTGGGACGGACGCACGTTTTTGGCAGCGACAGCAACAGCAATAACAATACCAACAACAACAACAACAGCAATAATACCAAATGTTACTTCAACTTAAGTGCGAACAATAAATAATACAGAAAAGATTTTAAGTACCTTCCTGCTCAGCGCAACACATTGTAACCGAAGGCCAAATTTAAATGAGCCTCAAGTACTTATTTATTTTCTTTAATGGTAGGGCAATTGTAGGCTGCTTGACGGGGTCATCAGCGCAAAGGGGGTCAATACTATAGTTTTTGTGCTGTCTGTTGTTATGTTGATTTGGGATTCAATTTTTGATGATTTGCTGAAGTTATTTTGTTGTTTTTTGTTTTGTTTTTTTTTACCAATGAAATAAATGTAAATCTCCACTCACCTACCTGCTTTTGTAAATACCAAACTTGAGGCTTTTAAATTGTAGCTGAAGTGTACTGAGTACATTTACAGACATTCCGATATATGTACATGAAATGAAGTATCATCTTCATTATGCTGATTTGTATACGTAGCATTTTTTTAGCCTTTTTTTGGCAGCGTAATTTTTGTATGCCTTCTTCTTCTTCTTAGGTAGGGTGCTTGATGTTGATGCCAGGGTGCGCGTTGCTCAATTTTAGCGCAATATTGAAAGAAATACAGCGTATATCATCAGACAATCGCGCATACTTGATCATCAAGCGTAACAAAGTCACGCCAGTCGAATACGTTCATATGTATTATTTGCTCTCAGCAGATGTAGGAAGTCTTACAACAATAAGGAGAAGAAAAAAACACACTGAATTACATTTATTGGGCAACACTGGTTAGATCATATGTCAGCACAGCTGTGCTAAATAAACGTGGAAGGAGTAAATGTAGACTGAATGAATGCGTGTGAATGTGATTCTCTTCTACACGATATTTTTTTGGAATTAATTGAAAAAGGTATTGCATTAAAATTGAGAACATTTCTTATGTGCAGTAAAATTAAAAGATGTAAATACGAGGGCGGTTTAATAAGTCCGTGACTATTTGCATTTAGCGCCTCTTAACCGAAAGGGCATTGCTCTTGTCAACAAGCATCTGTCAGTTGACTCATGTCAAATTTTGAACAAGCTACGTCAATTATTTTGTGTGTTTTCAGCCATTGATAGCAGACGACCGTGTGAATTGTAGAGAAAATGAAAAAAGTGAGTTTCGTTTGCGGAAAAAACCATCACTCAACCCAAGGCTAAGCTTGATTAATACTTTGGAGACTCTGTATCATCAATTTCAATGGTAAAAAATGTGATTGACTGAATTTCGTTGCGACATACAAGCACGGGAGATGCCGAACGTTCTGGACGCTTATGGCATATTGACGCCAGTCAATATCGCTACACCCGAAACACTTGATAATATTCACGATATGGTGTTGGTCGATCGGAGTTTGAAAGTGCGTGAGATTGTGCAAGCCATAGGCATATTACATGGCTCAGTGATTTTTGATTTTGATTGATCACTTGGGCATGAAAAAGCTAGCCATAAAATGGATGCTCTGTTTGCTCACAATCAACCTTAAACGCAATCAAGTGACAACTTCGAAGGAGTCTTTGGCGTTTTTGCAAGAACCGCTATATGGTCGAGTTTTTGCGCTGTTTCATAAACGTAGACAAAACATGGATTACCACAACACACCAGAGACCAAGCAGTAGTCAAAACAGTGGGTTTCTCCAGACGAATCGGCGCTGAAGAAAACCAAGCTGGGTTTGTCAGCCAATAAAGCCATGGCGACCGGGATGCACCCGGTATAATCCACATTGATTATCCTCAAAAGGAAGACGTAGAACCAAAAAGCATGGCCCGAAATCAAAATCGGCCCAAATAAATTCAAGCAAACAGCAAACAATAAATGATTCTTACAATGTTAAATTTTTCTTTCCACACATTCGCAAAGATCTGATTAAATTTGCGAACAAACAATTAAATACATATCATGAACATGCTGACTATTCCGATTTTGCCCACATGCTTCTTCTTTGCATAGGAGAGAAACCATTGAATTCAAAAGGAAATTTCTGGAAAATCTAAGTACCGGGTGCTTTTTGCGTGTGCAATTCATGGCTATGTCGAATTACAGTTTTACAGAATTACGATTTCAAAATTTATTTGTTGATATCTATAGCACTTCCAACTGTATGCAGCTTTCACTACCGTCAGTCCTTTACCGTTGACGATTTTCGGAATTTCAATAAGTTTGTATGAAAATGTCATGAAATGAAAATGTCATGGGATACAACGACAGCTAGTCTGTTTATGAGTTCATTGCGTCTATTGACCCCGTTAGTGATATTTATCATTTTTTTTTTCGTCCTAGTGTACCGTCAGAAATGAATCAACCGTTTCCTAAACATTTTGAATATCATTTACAATAACAGGTCGACGTAATTTAAGGCGTTTCACTATCGTTGCTCTTGACGAATACACTTTGGAGATATCCCGACCTAAAGCATTAAGAGTGGCAGACATGTAGGTAGTTATTATTGCACTTTGATCGCTCTATGCTTATGTACTATTGAGTATGTAGTACTATTACATACATTATTATCCATGGCAAAATTTCATGATTTGTTCTACGAATTGCTCCCTCATCCGCCCTATTCTCCGGATTTAGCCTTGAGGGACATTTTTTATTTCCAATGTTGAAATTATTTCACAAACAAATACCAATATTGAAGACCTCTAAAAAATTTATTTTATGGAAGGGATACAAAACTTGGAGAAACATTACACGAAGTGTATAGAACCTAAATGAGACTATATTGAAAATAAAATGCTTTTTTGTCAAAAACCTGTTTTCATTCAAAAAGTCACGTACTTCTTGATCCGCCCTCATAGAAGAAGCGCACCAAAAAAGGTAATGGCTGATCAGGAGGAAATGCAGGCTCGAAAGACCGAAACCTGACATTTCTTTCAAAACAGCCCTGAGCTTTCATACCAATTTCCACCACCTGAGACCTAAAATTTTGTATAACCTTTTCTTTAAACGGTCAAGTCTAGTCAATTGTTTTTACTCTGGTCTAAATTCATGTTTGAACTCAGACTGGAAAAGCAGCGGATTGATTTTTGGTTAATTTCAGATTAGAATTTAGCATGATGATCGAATTATAACCTAACAAAACTTAGTTACGAAGCCAGAAAATTATTTGAAAAAGATGCGTACAAAAATTGGCCGATCCTTAACTTAACTTAACTTAACTCAACTTAACTCAACTTAACTCAACTTAACTCAACTTAACTCAACTTAACTCAACTTAACTTAACTTAACTCAACTTAACTCAACTTAACTCAACTTAACTCAACTTAACTCAACTTAACTCAACTTAACTCAACTTAACTCAACTTAATTCAACTTAACTAAACTTAACTCAACTTAACTCAACTTAACTCAACTTAACTCAACTCAACTCAACTTAACTCAACTTAACTAAACTTAACTCAACTTAACTAAACTTAACTCAACTTAACTCAACTTAACTCAACTTAACTTAACTTAACTTTATTTAATTTATTTTATTCAATTTTATTTCATTAAATTTTCTTAGTTTAGTTTTAGTTTTAGTTTTAGTTTTAGTTTTAGTTTTAGTTTTAGTTTTAGTTTTAGTTTTAGTTTTAGTTTTAGTTTTAGTTTTAGTTTTAGTTTTAGTTTTAGTTTTAGTTTTAGTTTTAGTTTTAGTTTTAGTTTTAGTTTTAGTTTTAGTTTTAGTTTTAGTTTTAGTTTTAGTTTTAGTTTTAGTTTTAGTTTTAGTTTTAGTTTTAGTTTTAGTTTTAGTTTTAGTTTTAGTTTTAGTTTTAGTTTTAGTTTTAGTTTTAGTTTTAGTTTTAGTTTTAGTTTTAGTTTTAGTTTTAGTTTTAGTTTTAGTTTTAGTTTTAGTTTTAGTTTTAGTTTTAGTTTTAGTTTTAGTTTTAGTTTTAGTTTTAGTTTTAGTTTTAGTTTTAGTTTTAGTTTTAGTTTTAGTTTTAGTTTTAGTTTTAGTTTTAGTTTTAGTTTTAGTTTTAGTTTTAGTTTTAGTTTTAGTTTTAGTTTTAGTTTTAGTTTTAGTTTTAGTTTTAGTTTTAGTTTTAGTTTTAGTTTTAGTTTTAGTTTTAGTTTTAGTTTTAGTTTTAGTTTTAGTTTTAGTTTTAGTTTTAGTTTTAGTTTTAGTTTTAGTTTTAGTTTTAGTTTTAGTTTTAGTTTTAGTTTTAGTTTTAGTTTTAGTTTTAGTTTTAGTTTTAGTTTTAGTTTTAGTTTTAGTTTTAGTTTTAGTTTTAGTTTTAGTTTTAGTTTTAGTTTTAGTTTTAGTTTTAGTTTTAGTTTTAGTTTTAGTTTTAGTTTTAGTTTTAGTTTTAGTTTTAGTTTTAGTTTTAGTTTTAGTTTTAGTTTTAGTTTTAGTTTTAGTTTTAGTTTTAGTTTTAGTTTTAGTTTTAGTTTTAGTTTTAGTTTTAGTTTTAGTTTTAGTTTTAGTTTTAGTTTTAGTTTTAGTTTTAGTTTTAGTTTTAGTTTTAGTTTTAGTTTTAGTTTTAGTTTTAGTTTTAGTTTTAGTTTTAGTTTTAGTTTTAGTTTTAGTTTTAGTTTTAGTTTTAGTTTTAGTTTTAGTTTTAGTTTTAGTTTTAGTTTTAGTTTTAGTTTTAGTTTTAGTTTTACTATATATTACTTTAGGTATTTTAAAAACATTTACCCAAAACTTAATTACGATGGTTGTGATTTTTGTGAAGATTTTCTGAAATTAATTTTGATTTCATTTCGAATTCGTTACTCTGATTATATAATAACAGTTACAATTTATGTAGAGAAACTGCAATTTAATACAAATGATTCATTGTTCAAAAATAACAAATAGTTACAACTTTTGTTAGTGTTGTATATCGGAGATTTCTCAGGGAATTTCGGGCCGAAACAGAATATATGCAGATTTTGTATTTTAATTGAATTAATGGTTAATTCCAATATTGTTTATGTCTTATGTTTTTGTATTTAAAACGCAAAAATCTTGTCTCTTAAATGATAACTAACAATATTATATCAGTTCCATAAATTTCATATCTATGAATATCTATGCAGACACAACCATAATAATGGACATCCTGTTAAATTTTTGTATACCCTAACGAAAATATCAGACTTGAAACATTAACCTTTAACAAATTTCTTACATTAAACTTTCTCCTCGATTAGTGGAAATGGTCACTAGAATAGAACTTACGTTTTCGGCCCCAGAATGTAATACAAAAATATGGTATCACCTCTACAAACGCTTTGATTACAATTTTTCAATAGAAAAAATCAATGACTACATTCAGCATACTCAACAATTAGCAACTGTTAAGTACAAAATCGCTAAATGTTTGAATTTTGGTAGCACTCAGTCAAACTTTTAAGAATACCGGAACGAAGAATAAGATTTTTTAAATTGGAATATGAAGTCAATTTTCTCGAAAAAACACGAAAATAATTATATAATTTTGCCATAATTTTGTTTTCTTTAAACAATTCTTCAGGGCACCTTTTTTATAGATCAAAAAATTCTTTCCTGAATTTCAATTGAAGTTTTTGAATTTCAAATAGAATTTCTGAATTGCTATTCTGATTTTCAAATGGAAATTCTAAATTTCAATTGATGTTTTCCGAATTCTGAATAATTTCATTTATAATTTATAAACAAAATATGTTAGTGTCGAAATGTTTTGTTTTGTTATTTAAAATTTTTATAATAATTTATAATTTTTATTTGTAAAATTAAGTTATTACAATTATTTGTTATAAGAGGTTAAAAGGTAATTTCTGTTATGAACAAAGATGAACGTTAAGATCGAGGTGGGACAATTACAAATACATATTCCAATTAATTGCTGATCAACAGAGTGTGACATACGACATATGTTTTCTTAACTTGCGTCATAAAAGCGAATGTGCTGTTGCTGATGCTGTCGTATATTTCACTTTCTTAAATTAAACGACGCACTGTTGGTTGATGATTTAATTGCGTGCTTTTGCATTTTTCCGTTATTAAACTAGCAAAAGAAAAATTGTTCCAATTTCTAAACAGTAAAATCAGATTTTACTTTCATCATTAGTAATAGAAGTAAAATTTTTGTATTTTTCTATGTCTAACGCTTTATCTCACTTTCTCATTATCTCTTCTTAGATTGAAGCAACATGAAACGAATATTGAAGGAAGATTTTTAATTTGAGCAGCTAGATGCTACCAATATTATTGCTAAGCAATAAAAAGCAAAAATTATAGCTACGTACAAAAACACCAACTAAAATGTCTGGCAACATTAATAACAACAACAACAACAACAGCAATAAACTAAGCGGAAATCTGATATTTAATCCAAGCACAACAGCTATAGCCAAAACAACAACAAAACAACCTATTGGCAATAATATCATTGGCAATAACATTACAAAAGGACCTCAGCAACAACAACAGCAACAACAACAATTAACAATTAACCAAACAAAAACATCACTACAACAGCAACACAATAGTTATACACAACAACAACAGCAACGACGCTCTCTGCTTAACCCTGCGTCCCACAGTCTACATCAAGCGCAGCAACAATCCAACAACACTCAGCAATTGACGCAGCCACAGAGCGTAACAACGACAACATCCAACTCTAGCCCACACGCCAACCAACTCCAAACCGTTGCCACAATTCATCACCATCACTCGCAGCAGCAACAACATCAACAACAGCAGCAGCAACAGCAACAGCATCAAACAACTAGCGCAGGAGTAACATTAACATCAACAACAACGGCAGCTGTCACAGCACCAGCCATAACAACAACTGCTAATCAACAACAACCACTGCAGCAGCATTTACAACAATCTGCAAAGTCGTCAGGAACAACAGCTGCCACAACCGGAAGTGCCGCACACACGCGCCGCAGCCTCTACTATCAGCAAACTTTGCGTGCCACCAACAATCTTAAAGCAGCCGCACACAGCATACCGCCACGCTATCAACCTCCACCACAACCAGTGGCAAACGGCATCCTCAAACATCTCAATACAGGTGAACAGCAAAAGACACAACAACACCAGCTTAGCACGAAAAACAGTGCGGCACCGCACGCTTATTTTGCCGATTTGAATCTTAAGTATCCACCGGATATACCCCAGCTTTCCAACGTTTACATACCTGATTCATTGAAAGGTGGCAGCGCCACGCGCTTTTTGCAACAGCAGCCACGACAACGTAACGGTTTAGCTGCTAGCGGTAGTCAACAGTTGCTGCAGCACCAACAACAACAACAACAACAACAACAGCAGCAACAGCAACAACAACAACAGCAGCTGGAACAACTTCAGCAGCAACATCATCAGGATATGCTGAAATTTGTGCGCAAGTCCGATCAGGAGCATCCTTCGCCAAACGCTTCGGTGACGTCTGGATCGACGGGAATACCGACAGCGACAGGCAGATTATCAGCGGAACAAAATCGTCAGCTGCAGGTAAGTGTTTGGCAATTATTTGCATTCATTCCAACTTATTCTTTTAGCAAAGAGACAAAAAGAAGGTGATTTAGCGAACTTTTCTTTTCCACCAAAGATTCTTTGCTTTCCACTACAAAGTTATTCAAACGATATTTTGATATTTGTTTACATATTTCTTACAATATCGATTGTTCTCTATGAATTGGTTCGCTAACCATTTCAGAATTTCTCCCACTGAACCGCGGATTGGAGGTTTGCGAAAAGCTAAAGTTTTGATTGCGTGTACGTTAACAAACAAACTTTTTGTTATGAATGAAGTTATTGTTTTTAAGTTAGAAGCTTTGAACGTTTTATTATGGAAGATTTAGCTCATGCACATTTGCTCTTTCGCAAAAGATTATTTCTTTTGCGACATTAATAAAGAATTTCTTTTAAATGAAAAAGAAAATTTTTTATCATTTTAGTGGGAAAAATTTCTTCGTTAATAAACCAAAATAATATTTGAGTTATAATTTGTGCCATTTTAATTTTCCATATTTTGCTCTGATATTTGTTGTAACCTTTTTATAGCTAAAGAGATAAAGAGAATAAAAAATTATTTATAAAAATTCATTTGTAATGGACTATAAATAAATAAAATTTACAAAACTGACATAAACGACATTCTAAAATCAACATTAAAATATAGCGATTTCTCTATTTTGCGACCTCAATTAAGTACAAAAAGAATTTCCTTTTGGAAAATTATGTTAGTCCGGTGAATGGCCTGAAATTGGTTAATTTTTGAGTAAACTTCTCTTTTCGAAAATGTTCAGAAATTAATTTTAAAAAATTATACATTTAGCTTATTTACTTGATTGAATTTACATTCTAAGCAAACTGGAAGAATACCCGATGATACTCTGAACTAGAATGGCTGATAAACCAGGATTTTACTTAAAATTTTCTATTGTAAGAAAGTGTTAAATTGTTTAAATCGCTTCGTTAGATGACCGAAATAAAAGTAGCGAAAGTTAGTCACGCCCACTTTAAAATGTAACTTTAAAGTTTTTTGCGAACCAATCAACTTTTCATTACATTTTACAAGAAAATTTCTTGAGATAGAAGTTGTAGAGCACGAAACTCTGCGACAGTTGAATATATTGAAAATATTTCTTATAATATCGTAAAATTATAGAAATTTTTAGTTTTTGAAGCAAACAAAAGAAAAACTATTTCCAAATTGTTTGAAGATTATAACATTCTACATCCATCGACTTACAGATATTAATGTAATAAGTAAAATGTTTCCCAAACTTTATTTAAACTGGTGATTTAATTCCCCAAAAATATACAGTGATGGAAAAAATAATATAAACAGTTTCTATTGAAGTGTGTACCCAGAAAATTTCTCTATTTCAGCCTCAAAGACATCAAACTTAATCTTGTTTTTGCCAACTTGTCTTCTCAGAAAAGTGGTAAAACTATCTTCGGTCAGATTAAAGAAAGGCTAATTTCTTCGGATCTGACAGGACCATGTATGATCAAAAAATAAAATATATATCCCCTAAACATACCACAAATACCGATAACTTGTGGGGCGGATGGAGCTGCTTCTCTTCATTTGTTGTAGATCCTATTGTCTTGACTAAAGATTCCATGTATGTTGTGAACTATGTCAAAATCTTTAAAACAAGGTTGCTGCTATAGGCCAAGCAGGAAATGCTTATAAGACGGAAGTAAATGTAGAATTTGTTCCAAAACTTTCCTCAAAACTTTAAAAACAATTTGTTTCGAATAGGTAAAATAAGTGTTACAGAATGACATTCGCGATTTCTATAGCATTAAATTGGAGTATATCGACACCTTAATATAGAAAAACGTATCTCATAACTTTTCGAAATCGTGTTTTTTGCATTTTCTATTTAGAATACCCTCAATGAAACCAAAACAACTGATAAATGGTTTTTAATACTGAATTTGTTGACGATTTTAATTACAATCTGCATTAAATAATTTTTTATTACATAACATTTTAAGAAGTTATTAAGATTTTTTATCTTCCTGAAAACTATGAGCTACGTCCATTCTATTAAGGTGACGATATAAAAAAGAAAAACAAAGATGAGTTTTGGCATAAAATCAAGTAATCTTGATATTTCTTTATACTGGGCGGTTACTTGTGCCAATGTGATTAATTTTATGGAGTAAAATAATAGTTTAACTCATAAAGTTATTACATCTAAAGAAGAAACAGTAAAACACTTACCTCATAACTTTCCAAATCAGGAATAAGTAAATATTTATAAAATATATAGAAATATTACCAAAGTAGAGCTTTTTTCTATTATTTTTCCAGGATTAATTTAGAAAATGATTGAAATTTAATTTTGACTTTAATTTTTGCGCATAAATTTTATTAAATTAATGCAATGCTTGAGAAAATAACTTATCTACATACTTTTTTTTTTTTTTCTTTTTTTTTTTTTTTTACTTTATTTACTTTATTTGTAAAATTTATGAAAACAATTTATGAAAACAAAATTGAACAAATTGTTGAAGGAAATTAACGTTGCTATTATTTTTGCCATCACTGTATTAACAAATGTGACCAATAGACCGAATCACATTACAGGAAAAAAATTCCACCACACACCCTCTAATTCATTTCATTTTTAGAAGGCAATTTCGAAAAAACAAAATTTTTTTTGCCGAAGTTAGGGGTTTGCATTTTTATCTTCGGCATATATCATCCGATCTTGTTTGAAAGTATGATGCATCGAAGTTTTTGTCTCAAGTATTTTTTGTCTCAAGTACTAGAACAGGGTACTTTAGGTCAATAACGTTTACAGCCAAAAAATTGCGCTCCTCGAGACAAAAACATGGCTATCGCGTTTTAAGATCGGACCCTAAATACTAAAGATATAACGGAAAATTTTAAAAATACACCCCTTATATCGATATTATAAAAATATTATAATTATATATATTTTCGAGATCGTTGTGATAAGGAAATTTCATTACACTGCGATATATGAAGTTACTATATCGAAACTTGTGGTGACCGTGGCATGCAGGTTAAGTGTGTGGCTTAGCATGCTCGGAGCCCGGGTTCGATCCCCAGCCGCGGCGAAAAGTTTTTTCAATAAAAATTTTTCTGATCGGTCACCACCTCTCTGCAGACAATGGCAAACTTCAGAGAGTAAATAATGCCATGTAAAGCTTCTTGAGAACATTAGCCGTTCGGAGTCGGCATAAAACATGTAGTTCCAGTTCTCGGTCAATTGTGTGCAAACATTTAATAACACACACAACACAATTGATCATAAGAAGCTCGGTCAAAGTCCTTTCAAGGGCTGAAATGGCCAATTTGTTTTTTTTTTGTTTATATCGAAACTTCATTCAATCTCGACATCGAAAACGATAGAACGTTTTGTATCGAAAAGCGTCTCGAAAATCGTTAACGATATAAATTATAACCTTCATGATATGATCATCTTATGACCTCATTTTCATTTCCATGTTTTTATAATGGTATTAGCGAGCATAATTTAGAAGCTTTTTAGATGCTTTTTAGAAGCACTTGCCATGAAGGTTTAGGTTATTGTCAAAAGTCTCCTCTAATCATTTGAAAATCCGTCTAGCTAAGGCTTTATAAGATGTAAGAGCATTTTTCTAGGTACTAGTATGGCTTTTTGAAGATTAATTGTTAAGCTTTTGTTTTGACACCACCTTTCCGAGATCCGAAATCGTTGGCTGGTTTGATTGTTCAGCAGGTTTGATTGTTCAGCTTTTCAAGTAGTTCATCAACGATCAATGTCCACAAAAGAGGTGTAACACCCCTCAATGAATTAAATAGTAAATAAAATATATAATACCACGATATGAAATCGAGGTATATCGTATGAACGTTAAAGCCTAGAACTTCAATCCTAGGACTTAAATTTATATCTTGCTACAGATAAATAGTTGTGAATAAATTTTAAAGTCTTCTCCACCTCTTTAATCTAAATAACGGGGAAAAAAACAACAATTTAATACAATCATCTTCTCAACCTCTTAATGAAAACTCTTTTTTTCTTTACTACCCCTTCTTTTTCAGTCCCTCATCAATGAGTTACGCGCACTAAAAGACCAAAATCAACGTCTTATCGATGACAATCAGGAGCTGCGTGATTTGTGCTGTTTTCTCGATGACGATCGTCAAAAGGGACGCAAGTTGGCACGTGAATGGCAGCGTTTTGGACGCTATACCGCGAGCGTTATGCGGCAGGAAGTTGCTGCCTACCAAGTAAGTTTCACTTCTCCAGCTTAAGTTGAATCAAACATAACTAATCATCCTCTTTTTTAGAACAAATTGCGACAGCTCGATGATAAGCAGCAAGAGCTTATCACGGACAATTTGGAACTGAAAGAGCTTTGTTTGTATTTGGACGAGGAGCGAGCACATGTTGCGGCGAATGCGTTATGTGCTAATTGCGGTGCGTCAACGCAGCAACAGCAGCAGCAGCGCAATGCGCTGCGTGACGATGGTGACGGCAGTAGCTCTAGCACGAATGCAGATGAAACCATCACAGCGCTAAGAACTTTCGAGCGACAGTTACCAGTAAGTTTTTCCTTTAAAATGCTTAAAAGATAAAAGTTAATTTCTCTTTTGAACTTTCCTACAGGATATGCATTTGCGTTCGCCACTCAACGATCAGACGCTGCTGTATGTGCGCTCACTCGAACGACGCATTCAACAGCTGGAAGAGGAGCGACTCGCTGCGACCACGCCCACAGCAAATGCTAACGCTGCGAATGCCCATCAGCAGCAGCAGCAACAACAACAACAGCAACAGAAAGCTGCTACCCAAGATAGCAACGCCGACTCACTGAGCGGTCGGCCTGAGGCTGTAGTACGTGCTCTTCAAGTGCTCGAAGTACGTGAGCAACTCGAACGTGATCGCCTCGGCAATCTCACGGGCAACGTGATTGAACAAATGGACGACGGCGAAAAGGCACTGGTACGAGAGATGTGTAATGTGGTCTGGCGTAAATTAGAGGGCAGCCCGAATGCACCAACTGCGCTCGAGCCCTTGTAGACTAACATCTTTTGCAACTTAACTGCGTTTTTAAGTTTGCAATTAAGAGCCTATAAATGTATGCTAAACAAAAATTCGATAATTATTTTTATTATTACTTATATAACTATAATGTTTTAAAACGAATGAATACCTACTGTTAAATACTGTTTACCGACTTATAAAGAAATTTTAAATTTCAATTCCTGAACATAACAGAATGTCTTGCCACGCATTTAGCGCATTTTATTCAAGCACTATTTTTACAAGAGCCTAAACAAAACACTATTATAAATATATTATTATAAAAAAAAAGTATAAATGTATGTATAAAGCTTCACTCTATCTAACTACTAAGTTTAAATTTAACAGCATTTAATTTAAGCTTTGCTACTTTTAAATGATACAACTTTTACAAATAAATCAGAAAGAAATAATGAACTCTTGGTTTAAAAAGGATTGATAAAAAACTAAATGGTGTTAATCGCAACTATATTTTTGGGGAAAAGTAAAAGTCTCAGACGAGGAACACAATTTAATTACAAAAAATCAAAAAAATATTTGGCGACTTTTCACTTTTAGAAACTGAAGTTATTTCACTTATATCTTTTTATTAAAATATAATAACGCGATTTAACGAAGTCTATGTCCATCCAGAAGGGATAAAGGTTCTGTTTATGAATTTTTATCAAAATCTATACATTGTTTTATGAGTTTACCCTCCACATGTCAAAAAAATTTTACTCCTTTATATAATAGTATAGAGTATAGATATGGATATAGAAGATATAGAATTTAGATATAGATAGTCTAGCCCCGGGAACTTCTTTTGGAATTTGTAAATAGTATGTAAGGTGTGGTTAGATTAATCTGCTTTTCCTCTTTGTAGTTTCACATAGACCGTATGGGTTCTTAGTGGTACCGGTTATTGAAAGTCTTTAGGGAATTAATGGACATCTTTAAAGATTTGTGAGGAATTCTCAAGTCTTAGAAGCGGTTCTAGAGGAATTTTGAATGCATCATTTAGTGACGATAACGTGGTAATTAGGCATGTGCAAATTAGGTCTCCAGGGTTTCTTGGCCGCATCCTTCCTTGCATTTCCTAGAGTTGTCATCCGTGATAATACCCAGTTTTTAACGTGGGCCGCCACCATAGCGTAGCCTGCCGCTGAGTCCTTTCCAAGTATTTGTGGCACGTAAACATATCCACCGTCGGCTACCACACGATGAATCCGTAGGGTAGAATTTGACGAACTACCATTACCTAAAACCATTGCATCAAATAGGGTGAAAGGCTCCAAGTATAGCCCAACTTCCAAGTATTTCGTGTGTGTTTTCGGGATGCGTCGAGTGTCGCTTATTCTTAGAGGTATTCACGTTGGTATTTTTATTTATTCGCAAACAAGATTAGATCCATTTTCTCTGCGTTGATACTTAGACCGACTGAGTTCGCCCATCTAAGTGGATCTTTAAGTGTGTGATTCATTAAAGAGCTTGTGGGGTAGTCCACAAATAAAAAATCTTTTTTTATTTTATATAATATGTATTAATTTATTTTTTAAAACTTTTAACTACAAGCTTACTGTTACAAGCTTAATGTCGAAATGCATTTTCCAACTATAATTATGCGTATATCCCACCAATAAGCTGTTGTCTTTGGGCTCTGGCTTCAGAGTTTTTCAAAGAGATGAGAGACCTCCTCCTTGGAGTGGGTTGTCATTTCCACCTTAGCGGCTATGTTAACAAGCAACACTGCCATATCTAGCGCTTGGAAAATCCACAAGTGATCGTGGAAAAGCCATTGTATCCACCGCGAGTCACTGCTTGGTGCGGTTTGTGGGTCGGAGGCATCATAGGGCCGTTTTTTTTTTCAAGATGAGGACGCAAACACCGAAAATGTCAACTCTAAGCGGTACTACACTATATTGGAAGACTATTTTGTGCCGGAAATTGAAGCTCAGGGTCTGGACGATATGTAGTTTCAACAGCACGGCGCTATACCACACACAACTCGCCTCAATTTGAACTTTTTGCATCGCAAATTCCCCAACCGGGAAATTTCTCGTCGCGGTTATATGAATTAGCCACCCAGATCATGTAATTCATTTCTGTGGGGTTACACGAAGCTTAAAGTCTATGTGGACGATCCGAAGAAGATTCCAGACTTGAAAAGCAATATAACATCGGTGATTCAGGACGTTACGGAGGCCATACTGCAAAATGTCATCGAAAAAGTGAAATAATTGTTCACACATAATCACTAGGGTGTCCCAAAAACAATTTTTTTTTTCGAGTTTTATAGTTGCTCAACCTTTGTTTGAATGCTTATATTGTCAAGTATTTTTGAGAATTTTTTCAGATTTTTTGGAGGACAGATTTTTTTCCGTAAAAATCAGGTTTTTCTGAGATTTTTCGAATTTCAATCATAAGTTGATCAATTACAAACATTTTGTTTGTATTCGAGTCATCACTTTGAAAGAAAAATGTCCAAACTTTACTTTACCGTACATAAATTAGAAGTTCTGGCTTTTTGTTTTGTAATTTGGATGTGATACATTAAATTTTTTCGTGAAATTTTCGTAATTTTTTTTTTAAAATGCTTCATAACTTTTCAAAATTCCATGAAAACAAATTAAAGTAATGATGCAGTTTGAAAAATAGTAAAATTCTTAGCAATTTAAAAAAACAATACTTGATTTTACTCCTGCCGTTCCAGAGTTATAGCCATTAAAGCTGTGTTGCCATTGTTAAAAATAAAATAAAATATAAGTTTTTCGTATTTCTACAAACATATGCTTTTCTTATATAAAGACTTTACGAATTCTTATAAGGCATTGGTTTATTTTGGTAACCACCGAGTCCACAAAAACACAAAAAAAAATAAGAGGAATCTGTACATGGTACAAAATTATTTATTTGATTCCGTACGATGTAGCTCTATGCCCTGTAAAAGATTTCGAAAGTCCGTTTCAGAAGTTGTAAGACCGATGCAAGTGCTTGCCAAGGCCACACCACGTTCTGCGACATCATTTACCACTTGCAGTTGTTGAATTATATGCTTTGTTTCCTAGAATGATTCGTTGCTTATCTATTCTTCTGGGTCGGTTTGCAAAAAAGCAATTGATATGTTGCAGGCTTCAAAAAAAGTATGACTGGATTTAGAAATGAAATCTTGAATTTTCATACTTTTTATCATGTTTTATGTTATATTGGCTTGTTCGGTTTTATTATTTGCCGTATTAATATTTTTTACCATCAAACGCAAAGTTTTGGTTTTTATGCGTTCATCACATAAAGCTGAGGGAGCTAGTTTCCCCGGATAGGTACCACTGATGCCCCAAAAAAGTTTTCAGCGTGGCGTTTGCAACGTGTGCAATTAAGTGCTTGTAGCTAGTCAATTTTATAATCAAATTGAGGTCATTAAGAGGAGCGTATCGAGGCCACTGACAGAGGTACCAATTTTTTATGTACACTCTTAAAATGAATGAGCTAAACTCAAGCAAGGCATCAGTCTTTGAATTGCCTACAAATGATCGCAGCTGGTTTTGAAAAATGCATATTTTTAACGAGTATATAATTTTCATCATCCAGCGAGCCCTATTAATAGCTCCTAGATTTTTGATTGAATGACTGGTTCCTTAATTATCACCCAAAAATATAAGGCCCAGTTACCAAAATAAACCAATGCCTTATAAGAATTCGTAAAGTCTTAATAGTAAAACTTTAAAGTGAAACTTATATATTATTTTATTTTCAACCAATGGCAACACAGCATTAATGGTAATAACTCTGAAACGGCACAAGTAAAATCAAGTATTGTTTTTTTAAATTGCTTAGAATTTTACCATACTTCAAACTGCATCATTACTTTAATATATTTTAATAGAATTTTTAAAAGTTATTAAGCGTTTTTAAAAAAAATTACGAAAATTTCACGAAAAAATTGAATGTACCACATCCAGATTACAAAAAAAAAAGCCAAAACTTCTAATTTATGTACGGTAAAGTAAAGTTTGGACATTTTTATTTCAAAATCATGATTCTTACACTAACAAGATATCTGTATTGACCAACTTATGATTGAAATTCGAAAAATCTCAGAAAAACCTGATTTTTACGGAAAATCCGATTAGCGCGACCTCTAAACGTCCTCCAAAAAATCTGAAAAAATTCTCAAAAATACTTGACAGTATAAGCATTCAAGCAAAGGTTGAGCAAAAACATTTTTTATTTTTTGGGACACACTTATAATCACTTACACACTATAGTATATATTGTGTGATATTTGAAATAAAAAAAAAAATATTGAGAAAAACTCCGAACCATTTGCGTGTTAATCAAAATCAATGTACCACACGTCTTAATGGTAAAGAATGTTCCACTATCCCGAGGGTTTCATTATTAAGGGTGTTGTATTATCTGGAGCCAAGGAGTGACTTGTTGAGTGGTCGTATGTAACATGGTCGGGAAAATGTCGTTTGGTTCTGGGAATTTAAATTTCGAATAGAAATTTATAGCCTGTCGGACTTTTTCTGGTGTTATTAAGTTGTGCAGACACTATGGCGGAATTTTCCAGTGCCTCATGTGGCGTTCATGTTTGAGATTTCAATACCGCCTGGAAAATGAACTTTTAAAAGTACATCTAGGGATTCCAGACGATTGTCTTTCCGCAGCTGACGGTGAATGGGGAAGGATGTTGTGCAAGCAACTTCTTGAGCCTTGCTGTGTCTTCGGACACTCTCAGCTTTCTCCCGAGAAGAAGTTTATCCATGATGATTTTTGACATTGCTTTTGAAAAATTTAAGCCTACCTTAGTATTCCCCCATATTTCTTCTTCTTGGTCAGCTAATTCAGCCAGTTTGAAGACTTTTTTTAGGTCACGTCTTTGCTCTACAAGGTCAGAACTCCACCATGATCTGATCTTCGGCTTGGTTTGTGTGGGGTCTTCAGCGACCTTTCAATATCAGCTTCTGTATTTAGTATTTAAACGTTTTGGAGGGGGTAAACTGGTCTCAATAATTCTTCTAAACTGGTTCTAGTTTGCGTTTCTGGGGTTTCTAAAAATTGTTTAAGCCGGTGTGGTCTTAGAAGGAAGGCTCTTCAAGCAACCTCCCATCTGTTACAAGATTGTTGGTATTTGACGTTTATGTACGTCTAATACGTTAGAGGAAGTAGGACAACATAAGTATGTAGGTCCCTTACTTTTATTAGATAAGCTTAGGTTATTTTAAAGGTTAAAGTTATAGCGTTTTCTTTTCTCAAAAAAATTTTGCATTTTACCATTGACAGTTCAGAAAAGATTGAGTTCTTCTACGGAAAACGTCAACACTTTTCCATGAAAAAAAAAAAATTTTTTTTAGCGGGAAAAAAAAGTTTGAATTTGAAGTTTTAAATTTGTTTTTATCTTGAATCCTTTGAAGTTTTTCAAAAAGGGTGCCAACTTGAAAACATTAAAAAAAATTTTGCTTTTTTTGTGATCTATTCTCAGCCAAAAGCAGGTCAGAATTCTGTGAGTTCAGGTCACAATGGAAAAAATTCTGCATCTCCAGAGGGCAGAACTTTTCGTTGAGAAAAGAAAACGCTATTAGATATAGACCAGTGGTCATCAACGCGCGGTTCAAACAACAACAAAGAGAGCTTTCCGAGTGCAGAGCTTTACACTGAAACAAGAAGTTTTCAAAAGCTCTCGCATCATTTGGTTCAAGCAAATATTGTCGCGTGTTCGATTAACATTCTAAAGTTGTGTTTTTAACTTCGTGCTTGTTTGTTGCTATAAAAATAGCATGTTAAATAATAGGATAGATGTTAAAACATATAAAGAAGCAAAAGAGATAAAAGTTATGGTAAAAGTTAATGAATATAATGTTTCAAGAAGTTCGACGAAAAAAGCATATCACACATTGTGATTCACTGTAAAAATTGTCAGCAAATAAAAATTGTAAAAACCATCTTTCCTGAAACATTGTATAATATATATATTCATCAACAAACCAGCGAGCGGCAACCTCACCGCATGAAAGCTCAAAACAGACTGCCAAAAATTTAAAGCACAGCAGAAAAAACAAACTTTTACGCAGTGTACGTTGACAGCGAGCCGAATGCTACTTCGTGATCAAAAGCTCAAAAACACACGACGCCCGCGGGCTATGAGAAAACATAAGTTGATGACCACTGATATAGACTCACCTCGATCATTGATGTCTGTGCTTCCCCACACTGAGTGATGTGCCCCGATGACAATTGCTGATTTAAATCTTTTCGCTGGTTAAAGATACCAACCCATGGACCTCATGTGCTGGTGCGTTAGTGTCGTGCACCATGTAGCAGAAACTGCTTATCTTCATTACCCTCTAGCATGACTACTGTGAAAACATCATGCCGATTTTTAAGCCCGATTATTATATTCTATATATCCTACATTGACATTGAAAAGGTCAAGTATGAGGTCTTGACAACGGCTTTATTTATGTTTTGAAGTCTTCGAACTATGTTGAAATCTTTTACTAGTATTCAACATCACTTTGTAATCCTTTTTTCATCCATTTTCCATCCTAGCCAAATTTGAATCTGGTAGTGCTATGTTTTTTCTACGCTGTTTCAATGTTCGCCGCATTTTATAGTAATTTTGTAGCACAGATGTATAGTTGAAATAGAAATTATCGATTATATCTTGGAATTTTCGATCAGCGCACTTCAATTTTTTGTTTTTTTATTCTTTCGAAGAATTAGTATATTTTTATAAATAGCTTTTGTCATAAGAGTTAGAGCTTTTAGACTGTGAAATATAGATACACGTTACAGCTATGACAAGCATTTTAACGTTACCGAAAAAGAAAGGATTGGAACATACAGATATTGAACACCATGAACACCATGCACGATTAATAAAACCTGAAACTCCAAAAACGGCTGAGCCAAATAAACAGAAAAAGGTATGTGAAAATTACACAGTCTACAACAGTGATATATACAACATATTATTTCATTCGTTTGCATGTTATCATCAATCGAAAAGGATGAATCTGGCGTGCCGGAAGAGCCGAAAACTAATTATAAGCGCATCTATCTTTATTTACACTTAGAGAGTTTTACAAATCTGCCAGAGTTTGAAAATGATGCAGTGCTTCGTATCGAACACACCAAAAACACCATTACCAAATTAGAAGATCATTACACGACAGACACCAACATCAATTTAACGGAAATTGAATCCAATAAAGAAACTGTGCCCACTTTCAGCGTTATGATTGATCAGGATAGCATTGAGGAAATGAATGAGTTTAGCGACAATCCTATAATGCTCACACTCTTTGAATACATACCGTCGTACAGGCGTCGAATTGAAAAAGATTCAAGTGAAAGTGATAAAGTCAAGCCAGTCGAAAAACTTGGCAAATCTCCCCAACTAAGCGAATCAGTTTTAGAAAACGACGACATGGAAACAGTTGATGAACAATGGATACCGAAGGCAAAGGCTTGCATTGATATGTTGCCATTTTTTAATATGCGACGCAATTTAAAAGAATTGGATATTTTTCTCTATCCTCTCAAAACGTATGATATGGATTTTAGCACTGGAACCTGCAAGACATCCTGGAAGATCTACTCACTTCTACCATTGGTAAAGGAAATCACCTACACTAATTTGGTTTTCTTAACGCTTGAGTCCATTTACAATGTTAAAACCGAAATATTCAATGAGGCACAGCAAAACTTCCATGTTCATCTTTCATTTCAAGCGAAAATACCGAATGAGAACAAAGAGTTCGATAAGATTAAAATCTGCACTTATCGAGCGTTCAAATATGAAATAATCGATTGCCAAAAGACTTATGCAAAGTGGGCATCCGCTGAGAAGGATGAGCTGAAAGATATGAATGATCATGGCACTCGGTTCGGTTGCAAATTAGATGTTTACAAAATATTTCAGAATCTTTTGTGTACAGAAGGAACTGAATTCAACTTTGATGACATAGATATCGAAGAGGAGTCGGCAATGGTTTATAACTCAATGCACCGTTATGTGTTATCCTATGAATTATGCAAAATTCTAGAAGAAGCTATCGGATTCAATCAACAACACATTTTGTTCGAATTCTATCGTCCTGAAGAACCAGAAAAAATTTTATTAGAGGGCATTATTGATTTGTCAATATTTTTATATCCACGAGGTAAGTGGAGACTTTGTGTTTATTTTTTTGATACATTGGTAGTCCTGCCAAATACTTACACAATATCGCCTTTCTTGACGTTAATACCGATTTTGATATCGTTATTGGAGCTATACCTTTTTTAGACCAAGATGTTTTCGAACAGCATTATTATATGTTTCACCAACTGTTACCATATGTTTCTATGTCAAAATTGAAGAGATCAAAGGATAGCGGGTCAACTTATCTGAAACCTCGTATCAGTGTTAAAGGTTTCGGAGAGGTAATTTCTTACCTTGGCGATTTCCTACCTTGACAAAGCTAGGTCTTATCAACTTTACAGGAATTCCGAGCTGAGACGTTGTTGCCGAATCGAGCTATTGAATGCAGCTTTATAATCAGAAAAGAGATGGTGGGTGTCAATTTGATTTTCGTAGGGTTTTTCAGGATTTGGAGTAATGAACAAATCTGATGAATTGATAAAGTTCAATCCTTATCAACCAAGGTTCAAGATCCCTCGGTAGTTGGCGCAGATTATCGGGTCTCCTTTCTTTTGTTTTTAGATTTGGGCAAGGGTTTCAGGTGTCAAACCTATTCAGTCAAGTATTCCTTGATTTGTTAAATGGGGAGATAGATAAGTACGAGAGAAAGGTAATGTTATGGTAGAAAGGTAGAATGTTATGCTATGTATCAGTCAATTCGAGATATTAAACCATCTCATTCCACTAACATCACTACCACCAAGTACAACTTTCAAAGTCGTATTTATTGATGAATTTTTAATTTAAGCTAATTAGAAAGAAATGAGGAAGGAATTAAAGAAAGGTAAAAGCGTAGGGCCTGGCCTGGCCAGGATTTGCACCAGGAACCTCTGAGTTGGCAGTTAAGAACGCTTACCAGTCGACTTAAATCTTATCAATTCAGCGCCGCCGGTTTTAAACAATTCCGGTGCTAGGACGTCAGCAACTACTGCTTTGTTATTTTCGAGTCACTGGATAGAAAATCTAACTAGGTTATGGCTAACTGGGGGAATTTCCACACCATCATCGTTCTACATTCTTCAAGGGTGGAATTGTTGGGATCGTCACCCGCAATTTACATCTCTACAAGTGCATGTTCCAAGCTTAAAACCAAGGGTTGGACGCTTAGCATGTTGAGAGAATTTTCACGCATCCTTCTTTCCCTGGTTTACATCAATTTCCTCACGCTCACGCTTTTCCTGCTCCATTTTTCGCGTCTGAAAAGGCATCTAACTTCCTTTCTCTTTTCGCGATGGTTTTCGGGCATGGCTCACATCGCAGCTGGCTACAGCCTCTTTTAAATGCGGCGATTTTTGCTGCCGTCGACACTCTTAGTAGTACCATTGGTTCCCAGGTTACGGGTGCCAGAAACCAATGACTTTCTCCACGGCAATGCGCATGCAGTGGGACATGTACGCCCAAATTCCGCCATCGTCATCGAGTTTAGAGTAAGGTAGTTTGAGGTTATCCGAGAGTTGGGCGGATTAGGCCTTGGCGGTCCGTTGTGATTGCAGCTTAGCGATATCTTGCTTTCGTTACATACCTGTGCGTACATTCTTCTCATTGAACAATTGCATGCAGATCTTGGCTGCAAAAATAAAATGTTCATACTCAAAATTGACTCCCCGAAATGTGAGCACATCCAATACGCTTGAAGCGTGCCTTTTGTCGATGACATCATCTGGTTTCTCGTTTTTTGATCTGGTGACAGCCAGGTGGAGTTTTGGATACCGATGTGTTGGAATCTGGTGCTACTAACTACTATGTTTCTCACCGTGGCGTAGTCGATCAGTCTTAGACCGTTATTCGAAGTGGTCTAATGGAGACTGAACTGACCAACAGTGGAGCCAAAAATGCCTTCTTTTCACCGAAGACTATTTTCGCATCATGTTCCGGACAGTTCACTATCCTCAAACTATGACCGGTCCGTTGACTTGTAGTTCAGCCCACGCAGATTTCCCATAGAATCAACGGAACCGGAAATACCAACGTTTTAACACGAAAAACCAATTTCAATAAAAAACAACGACGAGTGACATTATTTTTGTCCGTTTCACGTGAAATACCCCATATTTGAACTGGTTGGTTTGAATTGAGTTAGTCTGGGTAATACCTTTGAGTATAAAATAATATACAAGAATATTTGTTGGGATCAACACCAGAAGAAGTCACTTTATACAAGCTTGGATGGCGCTACTTTTGTTTCCGTAAAAAGATATAAATACAGGAATATCGCATCTTGATCAAACATTGATGGAAAACAATCAGTGCAATGGTGTGAAGAAATGTTATCCCACATCTGCTTTTCGTGGGTTAAGTGAATATAAAATGGGTCGAACAAACACCCAAGAACACTCACCCCACTCTGGAAGTCCAAAAAAGGTTACGAATGCGGAAATCTTAAAACAAGTCCATCGAATCTCATTAAATAATAGTAAAGTGAAGTTGCTCGTCCAAATTGAGGTCGTGGGTATCCCAAAAGAACGAGTGCATTGGTCCATTACCATGCGCTTGAATCCAATAGACAGTCTGCAGAGTGGTTACTGGAAAGCCGACCAAAGTGGCCAAAAGACCAACTCTCAGCCGGGAAGCTTATGGTCTCGATTATCTGCAGAAGGAAAGGAAAGTAGGTGATTACCGGAAGAGGAGAGTATTATTCAGGGCTATATGACAAACTGAACGATGAAATAAAGAAAAAAGCTTCCCCATAAGCGAAAGAAATGTGTGTACCATCACAAAAACGCACCGTCACACACTCCTTCAAAGCTATGGCCAGGATCAACGATTCGAATAGATTGTTCACCCGCCGTATTCTCCAAACTTGTCCTCCAACGAGTATTATCTGTTCCGAAATCTTAAGCGGTGGTTCCAGGGAAAAAAATTCAGATCGAATGAGAATATCATCGTGGAAACCGAGGTGTATTAGGAAGGCTTGGACTTTTTGTACTAAAGAAATGGCATCGAAATATTGGAAAATTGCTAACCAAGTATATCGTCCTCGAAACCAGCTTTGTTGGGCAAGTTTGCCCAAATAACTCTTGTTCTCATGAAAAATTTTATGACTTTCAGCCAATGTTGTAAAAGCTCTACAGCATTACTGATTTTCGTGATCTGAAATACATGTATGATGATTTTTTATAGCAAAAAAAAAAACAGGCTAACCGATGATTCACCCCCTTAATAGTTCAAAAATAGTTTTCGATTAAAAACATAGATCATCATAGAATTTTGAATCATTGAAGTTGATTTTTTTTTTTTGTTTGTCAATTTTCGCCATTTACTCATCAAATTCTTCATAATTTTGTGGAGTGAAATTTTGCAATAACGTAGAGTTTAAACTAGAGATTGTGAATATTAAGGCAATTGACAAAGTCATGACAAGCCGCTCAAATTTACTGAAGAAAAAAGGTGCGGATGAAAAATCTTTAAATACCGAACGTCAAGGAAATAAGAACAATGGAAAAGCAAAAAAGACGGGAAAGGTAAGAATGAGCTTATCAAGTCATCAAACAGAAGATTATGGTTATATTTCCTTCTATATGAAAACATAAAGAAAGAAGCGGTTGTGCCGGAAGAACCGGAAGAGCCAAAACCTCATTATAAGCGCATTTATCTCTACTTTCATATAGAAAGTATTAACAATCTGCCTGACTGTGAAAATGATCTTGTGCTGCGTCTAGAACATTCGAAGAATACAATCACTAAACTGGTGGATCACTATACAACAAATACCGACATCAATTTAACTGAGGCAGCCGCAAAAAAGGAGCCTGTGCCCACCTTTAGCATTATGATTGATCAGGATAGCATTGAGGAAATGAATACGTTTAGCGATAATCCTGTTTTGTTCACACTATTTAAATATATACCGTCATATACACGCCCAAAAATCATAGAACCTGAGGAAGACGTTGAAATAAAGCCACCAACAAAAATCAATAAAAAGAAAGATCTCAGCAAAATGACGCTTGTAGAAGAAGAAATGGAAGTGGTTCCAGAAGAGTGGATACCGAAAGCACAGGCCTGCATTGATATGATGCAATTTTTTACTACGCAACGTAATTTAAAAGAATTGGACGTTTTTATGTATCCTCTCTCTCATACAGATACGGATTTTGAAAATGGAACCTGCAAAATTGTTTGGAAGATCTACTCGCTATTTCCATTGATTAATAAGGTTAAATATCAGAATTTGGTTTTCATATCGCTTGAGTCTATTTACAATATGAAACCGAATATACTGGATGGTGGAGAGCCACGGCTGCATGTTGATCTTTCATTCCAATCGAAGATACCTAATGAGAAGAAAGAATTCGACAAGGTTAAAATTTGTACTCATCGCACATACAATGTGGATATAATCGACAATCAAAAGCCATATCTAACATGGGAGTCCGTCGATCAGGAAGAAATGAAGGATATTAACAATATTGGTACACAATTCGGCTGTAAGTTGGAAATCTACAAGCTGCTGCAGAATCTAATGCGAACGGACGGTGTTGACTTCTATCTTGAGGACATGGATAGTGAAGTGGATACGGCAATGGTTTATAATTCAAGTCATCGTTATGTCTTGTCCTCCGAATTGTCTAGAATTCTAGAAGATGTTGTGACATTCAATCAACAGCATATTTTGTTGGAATTATATCGGCCAGAAGAACCGGAGAAGATTCTATTGGAAGGCATTATTGATCTATCCATATTTTTATATCCACGAGGTAATTAGAATAGAAAATCAAATATTTCTTCTAAGCGGTGAATTGGTCTAACTCCATTCAAATGACGAAAAACATCCCACTACATAGTACTCCCTTCATCACATTTAACAGTTTTTCGATAATAGCGACTATTGAGCATATTTCGGGAGGGGCTTCTTAGCTCCAGTTTTCCACTGGAGCGTATATGTAACCAGATCACCATTTTCATCTCTATAAGTGGATGCTCCGAGCTTGAAATCTTGAGTTAGACTCTTAACCTGTTGGTAGAATTTTCGAGCATCCTTCTTGTTGCTCTGGTACACCTCACTTTTTTCACGCTCACGCTTTTCCTGCTCTCTTTTTTTTTACGTCTGAAAAGGTGTCTTTCTTCGTTCTTCTTTTCGCGATTGTTTTCGCGCATGGCTCGCGTTGAAGCTGACTGCAGCGTCTTTCCATTGGTCACCAGGTTGGGGGCGCCGAAAATCAATGCCTTCCTTAGCAGCAGTGCACATGTAGTGGGATATATGCGCCCATCGACATCTAGCTTTTAATAGCATAATTTTGCGTATATTCTTCGTATTGCACAATCGCATGCGGATCAAGAAGATAATGTTCGGAGTCAATATTGACTCCCCGAAATGTGCGCACATCCAGTACGCTTGAGGTATACCTTCCTTCAATTACAACATGACCAATTTGGTTTCGCGTTTTTTGATCCGGGCAGCAATTTGATCAGGTGACCTTGTAGATAGCGAAGTGTTTGAATCTGGTGCTACTTACCACCATGTTTCGTTCCGCGGCGAAATCGATCAGTCTTAGACCGTTGTTCGAAATGATCTGGTGGATTATGAACTGGCCAACAGTGGAGCGAAAAATACTTTCTTTTTTTTTGCCTTCGCGTTGAAACTGTCGAGAACTATTTTCACGTCTTGGGTGGTCCTTAACAGCATCATACTTTTCCTCCGTCGAATTGTGCGCGCAAATTAGGATTATGTTGAAGAATTTTGCCTTGTTGCAGATTGTTTCCAGCTTTTCGTTCACAGGTGTGAATCAGGAAACAAGGTGGCGTAGTTTCTGGCTTCATCCATCCACAACCATCCACAAAAAGGGTTCGAATATTCCAGGTGCATATCCATAAACCATTGTCCATTTTTCGTTTGCGGAAATGATCAACGTAGTAGTGGTTCATTTGCAAGGCTGGTCTGGTCTTCATTGGGCGGTTATAATGTGGAAGAACCCATACAGTAGGCAAATTGCATTTTTAGGGTCTTGTAGAGACCTTTCAAGTTTACAATCTAGACAGGGAGTTTTGGAGAAGGTGCCTTTAAGGTGGCTCCGTATTGCCTACAAGCTAATAAAGCTCTGACACTGCGACTTCATGTGATGCCTATTTTGTCATAACTTTTATTGTTTAAAGCAATTCAATTGCTTTAGTTTTTTCCGGAAAAAATCTTATATTTTCGAGGTTCATAGTAGCAACACCTAGTGTAATATCGCTACATAGATATGTACTCCTTATATGGAGAATAGCTGGACATTCAGTGGGAATATGTCTGGAGGTTGCTTCATCCTCAAGGCATAGTCTACATAGTGAATCAGTAGAGAGATTCATTATTTGGAGATGTTCCTTTAGTTTACAATGACCAGTTGTAATTCCGGTCATTGTTTTCTTTATGTTGATACGAGTAAGGAATTTTGATTTCCTAGATGATAGTTTTGGCAAGATTAGTTTAGTGCACATCTGTTCTAAAGAGTTTTCCAAGAATCTTGAGAATCACGAAATGAGGTTGTTTTGAAGTGTTGCCTGAAGAGATTCCTACCAACACCACAGAAAGGTTTCGGTCCTGTAAGTGACTAGCTTGGATTTGATAATGGGTGATTTCAGAGCTTTAAAGACAGCTTGACTGTAAGAAAAACCGAAAATCGTTTTCCCCTAACAATATTCTTACTGTTCCGCCTTATACAACTGTTAATGGCAAGGATTTCTGCTTGAAAGATTGTGGCATGCTGACCCACGCTGTAGAAGTGGCTCTCGTTAGAGTGTCCTCTAAAGATTCCAGCTCTAATGCCTTCATCTTTTTTGAAACCGTCCGTACGGATGTTTTTTTTTATTTAATTTCAGCACGGTAGTCACTTATTATCAGAGCTGTAAGAGAATGCATTCAATTTGATTACTTCTACAAAATCTTGAATCAGTTAATAACGAAATAAGAATGCATTCAATGAATGCAAAATTGATCCATGAATAAAATTTTGAATTCACAATCAATTTTTAAAAATTGATTAATTATTCATTTCTATTATTCATTTCTATTATTCATTTGTCGTTATTCTGAATAATGCATTCATTTTGTTATTCAAATTAATGCTATTCATAAAGAATGCTATTCACAAAGAATGCAATTCACAAAGAATCGTTATTCATTTTGCATTCATGCATTCATTATTAATTTTTTATTCATGCCTGTTGTGTTAATTTTGCAACCAAAGTAGTATATTTTAGTTTGGTGCAACAGCGCAATTACCGAGGGCTTGGGTTAATTGTTTTATATTTTTAATTGAAGTAAAATTTCAGTTTTAAATTCGCAACTGGGTAGCTTCACGTTAATAGAGTGAAAATAGTATTCACTCATGAATAAATGAATAAAAAAATGAATAATAAATAAAAAATTAATAATGAATAAAACATGAATAATGAATAAAACATGAATAATGAATAAATAATGAATAAAAAATGAATAATGAATAAAAAATTAATGCATGAATGCAAAATGAATAACGATTCTGTGTGAATTGCATTCTTTATGAATAGCATTCATTTGAATAAAAAAATGAATGCATTATTTTGAATAAAGAAAAATGAATAATAAATCAATTTTTTGAAATTGAATGTGAATTAAAAATTTTATTCATGGATCAATTTTGTTTTCATTGAATAGCATTCTTTTGTCTTTATTCACTTGTACTTAGAATTCTGAATATGAATGCAAATTTTACAGCTCTGCTTATTATGCGGTTCTTTATTTGAATGTCAAACTTTTTACTAAAACCTCCACTCCTTTTTTAAAGAAAATTAATTTGAAAATTAATTTTTCTGACATTTCCAGTTGTCCATTTGTTTGGATCGCCAAATTAGACCTTTAATAGATAAGAGATAAATTAGACCTTAAATAGATCAGAAATATATATGTTTCTTAGGGACACTTAATGGACACATAGCTTATAAAAAAATAATGAGATCTAGGTACCAAGGTTTATTAGGTGCAAATGTTTTCACCGAATTTTAACGAATTTAAACGAAAACTGTACGATGATCACTTGGATTAGGACCTTATTCAGAACTTATTTTTCTTTGAGAATATGTCAATCTCACTAGCGACATAAACCCAAGTAAAAAATTGGGTTTTTATCATAGATATAAGGAGTGACTCTCAATTTATACTATACCACTTGGGAGTATGTCACGGTAACTTAAAGTTCCAATAGATTTGATGGAATCTACCAGTTCGTAATATTGACATAGAATATATTGGCCACGAACGTGATCTGGTCGTGGAAAATGATTGATCAAAAAAAAAAGATTTCCCAACTCTATCAAACTGATTCCTAACCTAGTTTTAGAAATTTTCATATCAATTTCTTATTTTTCCATAGTTAATGCAATGCGCTTCGCCATCGAACTACGTCCGCCTGGAAGTTCTGACAAACGAGATAGTAAAGCCAACAAAACAGCAAAAACCAATTCACTAACGCCCAAGACATCGACACCCAAGGGAAAACAAGCCAAAGCACCATCAATTGGTGATACCGCTGGTGCTCGTCTGAAAGAGAGACCTACTTTTGCTATTGTTAGCATTTGCTTGCTAACACCACTGACGGAAAATCCCGAACATATTGCAAATAATAGTAATAATGTGATGCGCAAGGATCAGCTCAATCACTGTGTTGCATCTGAGCCCGAAACTGTTGTAAAGACAACTCAACAAATTTTATTGGAAACTTATTTTCAATATGACGAAATGATTGGCTCTCTAATAGACTTTATTGTACACAAAGAGATAACGAACACACAAGATCACAAGAATGTGCTATGCTGTCAGCTGGGTAATTTGGTCAATAAAATGGTTAAATTGATTGCATTCGATTTTAATCAAAGAACTAAAACTAAAAACAATATTGAATTTACTGTAAATATTTAAAAAAAAAAATATGCTAGTAGCTCTAAGTGATGATGATTTTCTTATGCTATAGAATTTGATGACTACGGTTTACAAGGAGCTTGAAGAGCGACAGCACAATATTTTACAAAATTGTGTCGACAATAATTTGGCAAAATGTTATGTACCCGATGAAGAACGTCAGCGAAAGATTATTGAAATGCTTACTATTGCTAAGTATATGGATGAAGCTGGTAATAACGAAATGGGCAAGCTGCTGCATGAGAAGGTAATTGTTTGGTTTTCTTTCATTAATTTCTTATAACGGTTTAAGAAATATAAAAAAGTTTAGGATTTTTATAAGAGAAAATTGTAAAAATACTGTATTTAAAAAATTGTTTATTAAGATCATGTACATAAAGCTTTTTATCAAAATTTTAAATAAATATTTAGTGATATTTATTAAAAAATTTTTAAGTTTAAACAAGCAATTTTATTTTCGTCTAATTTTTGATAAAGTTATTAAATTAAATTTACACAATTTTTTTGGTTCAGTGAAATAACGCCCAATGAAATAACGCCCAAATTTCATTTTTAATTTGGGCGTTATTTCATTGGGCGTTATTTCACTGAACCATTTTTTTTATTTATTCAGCTTCACTACAATTTTTGTATAATTTTCAAGTGAAAATTAAAAAAAAAATTATTTCAAAAGGAAATTTTAAGCAGTTACATTTCATCACATGCACAATACTTTATTTTCTCTACAGCTCAGCTTTTAATATGTTAACAAGAATTTAAATAATCGAACTCTGTCTAACAATTAAAACTTTCCATAAAGGTTATCGCAGATAATTTAAACAATTCCGGACTTAATTTCTATACATTTCTGTACGATATGGAAAAAATGGATTTTGAAGCCGCAAGAACATATGTAGTTCGACCCATAAGAGAAAAGGATAAGGATGGTGACTATTTTAGGTAAGTGTACAGCTTTCGATAATCAATTTGTAATCGGTCAAAAGTTTTAATTTTAACTTCCAGCTTAATAGCAGAGATCTATATAGATTACATGGAAAAACTGCAGGATGAAGAAACGGAACCGGAGGCTTTTGAATTTGTGCTACTCAAATTGCGCTTATTTCTGGATATTTATCCATTAGATATAGAATGTTGGATATTATTACATTGCTTGTATAAAAGTTGTAGCTACTTACCGGGCATCAGTTATACACGTTGGAAGTATGAGAATCTTGAGAACAAGCCACGGCATGAAATGCCAAATATACCCAAAAGTCGTTGGGAAATTTATAATAATTATAAATTGAATTTGAACAGCACAAAATGTAAACTATTCTATACGGTCTTTGAGATATTTCTGCTTCTGGGTCTTTATCAATTTGCCGAAAGTGTTTATAACGAAATGGCTGATGAGATGAACGAGGCGGAAAAGTATTTTATAAGAACAACTTTGAAGATACTACAGAATGATGTAGAACCAAAATATGCAACAAAACAATTTCCGGTAGAGAAGATGGTGCGCGGTCATGTTATTGTAGGGATTTATCAAATTTTTAGTTTTTATTTAAATACAAGTTTAACTGTGTTTTTGCAGAGCGCGTTTCAAGCGCAAAATAATGGCAATTTGGAATATTATAAAAACTCCAAAGGCGCAGCAGCTATGACGCAGTACGCTAAAATTGTTGATTCACAGAAACTGGAAGAATTTAGCGATTTTCACTTGGCACTGCTGCGTTATGGCTATTATATGTTGCAACAGGGTCACTATGAGAAGGCAATAAAAGCTTTCGAAAAATGCGCTCAAGATAGTAAAATTGGACTGGTCAGCTATATGGGCTTGGGCAGAGCCAAGTATTTGGTACGTTACGGGCAAGAAACGAAATATGTAAAAAAATGTTTGATATTTAATGAAGAAATTTGTTTTAGCTGGGCAAACTAAAGGATGCAGAGCAATATTTTGCTCAAAGTACCAGATATGAAATACATATACCAGATGTCTGGGCATATTTGGCTTTGATTAATCTAAAAATGGGCCAAAATTTCAAAGCCTTAGAGTGTTGGAAATATGCTAAACTTGTACGTGTTATATGTAAAGCACCAACAATTAAAATTTTCAGCCTTAGCACATAACTATTTATAGCCAACTTCTAAAAAACACTTCGTTTTTCTTTCCAACAGAATCCCAATAATGTGATAAGTGATGAAATTTTGGCCGAACTAGATGCCATTAACTATAGCGATGTCAATTTGTATGTGGATAAGCCGTTGCCTGCTTAATAAAAAATTTCTTTGCTGCATAGAAGAATTAAACTGCATTTTTAATTCAATAAATAAAACCTGCAGCTGCACCACTGCCAGCGCCTTCAACTCCGCTTACAGCGTTCGTGCTGAATTTCTGCATGGGCACAATGGAAACTTTGAGATCACGATTCGAAGGTTTGCGCAGCTCAATAGCAGCATGTTGCAGCTGCAAGCCACATTCCGGATTTGCATGCACCGATAAGTGACTAATTTCTTTTTCAAACAACTTGGCCATAGCTTCAAGTAGCTCCACAAAACCTATGGAGAGTGCTGCACGACGTATACGATTCAGCTCCTTGTAGAAATGTTGCGTTTTTTCAGGCATTTTTTTAGCATGGCGCAGCACTTTCTGTATATCTGACTGCAGGCTAGCGTGCTTGATCCAGACAACACAATTTTGGGAATAGCTGCGCTTGTCGGACTTCACCGGAAAACTGCAAGTTTCGCCGGGCAGCAGATCTTCGAGAAAGCCCAGCATATTTAAATCACCCAGCCAGGGTATGACATTGCTGCCGGGTGGCAATATGTTCAACATAAGATTGGATTTCTTTTTGCTATCAGCATAGCTGTAAATGAAGCCATACCAGTTATCATTGAGCAAGACCAGCGCGGCCATGTTTTCAATTTTCAAAGCACCATGCAGCAGCACGCACATTGATTCCTTTTGCATTTCGGAGGGTGTATTTGAGGCGGAGCTGGACTTGGTATTAGCAGCGTCTCCATCATCACAACCACTTTCATCAGTGTCCTTGGTAGTTGGTTCTTTTGTGTAAAAGTCGCGTATTTGCTGCTCCAGACGCTCATATTCGTAATTCGGTTGATTGACGTCAAGCGTAGGTTTTGTGCCCGTTGCATTGCATGCGCTGCTGGATTTTGTTGAGTTGCTGGAGTTTTTATCAGAAGTGCCGCCGCGTCTGCTAGGCTTTTCACGCTCGATTTTTGGCACTATCAAATGGCGACTAAGCGAAGCTGGTGAGCCAATATCCGAGAGCGCCAAATAACCGCACACTTCAATTTTTGGTGATATGGAGCGTACACTGCAGTCGCTTTCATTGCGATATGGCACAGGTGGTGGCCAAAGCACGATTGCACACTCAAGCCGAAAGTAGTTACCACAACGTAGCAAGGCTTCATAAGGTTTAAAATTAGCCTCGCACACACGTTCGATGAGTTCAAACATGGCAGTGCGTCCAAGCTCACTCTTATGACCACTATGGCCCATCAGCGCAGAGCTACAACTGTTGCCGAGCAATGTAGAGTTGCTTAATTGAGTTTTGGCTCCATCCAAAACACTATCACTCATATCATTGCCATCTTTAGGTGGTTTTGGTACAAAGAGCTGACCTAAAAATGTTAAAAAAAAAAATAATTTAGGCATGGTTCGCTTGCTGCATGATCACTATCCCTACCCACCTTTTAGTCCTGTGTAGTCGAGCAGCTGTTGATAGATCGGTGTGGCTCTGGTAAAATAATAATCACTATGCACGCCCATGCATACAAAGTTCAGCTTGAATGGTTTAAGTGTTGATATCCATGCATACTCCGCATCCAGCTCTTTTCCCACATAGTTGTTAAGGAAACCTTTAAGCGCAGTGCTACCGAAACCCAGACCGCAGTCGGTGAAGGCTACAACTTGACAGTAGTTCTGCGTGCCCCAGTTAGTGGACAAGATGCCAGCAACACTTTTCAACATGCTAACTAGACACAATTTGTCAGCGGATTCTACCTTTTTTAGCGCCTGACGCAACTGATCATAGTCACGTGTAAAGTCAATTTTCACCTCACAAGCTGTGGAATAGGTAACCAGCGCTACATATTCTAGTTTAAAATTGTTGGCCAAGTGCTCCAAAAGCTGAGCGATACCCTTTAGCGCCAGTTGATGATATGTCAGCGCATTATCTTCACTGCGGCCCGGTATGGTGCGCTGCATGGACAGCGAGACGTCCAGCGCTATTATCGTAGGCATTCCTGGTTGTTGAGCAAATTTATTAAAATTATTAATGCAATAATTAAATAAAACAAACTAGTAAATTTAACCGGTTGCGCGTTGTTATTTGGTTATCGCGTCATCAGCTGTTTTGAAATGGCAAAAACTGCTGAGTTGCCAACTAATTTAAAAACTTCATGCTTAAGGCGATGCTTACACAAAGCATCGTTTGTTAATTCTTCGTTCGTTTGGGAACTGTAAGCGCTTGCATATTGTTGGTGAGAATCGTCTGACGATATCGTTTTGACAATACTTTAGATTGATTTTAAGTATAGTCTAAGCGATATAATATTGGGAACAAGTGAAGAATAGTGGAAATGGTCTTTTTTCTTTTTTTTTTTTTTTTAAATGCGTGTTTTGAGCTAACAAATTGAATGGTGAAAAAATTAAGCGTCGCTCTCAAGTGGTTTAGAAGTTATAGGGGTCAACGTTTATGAAAATGGGCTTAAAAACCTGTGTTTTTTTGTTGTTGTTTTCGAACATAAGTAAACGTAATGGATATCAAAAGAAAGGTTATGCTAAAACCTTTTTAATGAGCATTCAATCATAAAAATCTATGCATTATTTTGGTTGATATAACTGTTTTTGTACTCAAAGAATTTGAGGTGTGCTAATTTTGGTTGTCCTTTTGAAGTGTTTGTCTTTGAGACTAGAAATATAAATGTTTTCATAGAAGTATGTTATTTATTGTTATTTCGTAAAAGGGTGAACAGTCAAGTGTGCACAATATATAAAGTTTTATATTTTAACAATTAATGCAAGTACTTTTCAAGTTTGTTGTACACTTACATAAAGTATATTGAGACGAAAAAAAGCGCCGCAGGCGAAAAATTGTTATAAAAATCGCGCGATTTTTTATAACAATTTTTCATTTTTGGATAGTTAGCAATAAATGGATTTTTTATAATTAATACCTAACTGAATAGGTCATGGTATGACCTCTTGCTACCCATATTGCTTGAATTTTATTAAAAAAAATCGAAAAACAGGCAAATGTGTAGTAATTTTCCAACTTTTGATCCCTATAACTTCTAAACCACTTGAGAGCGACTCTTAATTTTTTCAGAATCGAACTTAGGAGCCCCAAATCCATATAATTACATGTAAAAAAACACAAATTTTGCATTTCCATTATTCTTCAATTATGCCTAATATTGTTTGGTTTTTCTAAGCAAGCAGCTGTCAAATTTTATCTTCTTGACGAATGATAACCAACTCGTTAACATCTTGCCATCGTCAAACTTCAGCCACTTTATTCGGTCGAGCTAGATGTTTGCGCTTTGAGGGAACTAATACAAGAGGGGATTTATACAGTGAAACTAGTCGCATGAGACTGTCAAAAGTGAGGGTGCACAGTATGAAACGAAAATGAAATAAAAAAGTCTCCCGGGCTGGGATTTCATGAAACTTTTTGACGTTATACTTTCATATTTTCGTCGTTGACTGAATTTTCAGAGCAAAGTCTCTGCAACTCAGTTTCATCATGTAATTTGAAGATGAAACTTGAAAAGAGAACTTCAGAAAATCTCAAGCGATTAGTTTCATTGTATAAATCCCCTCCAAGGGGACTAGTCGTATGACATTTTTTTAATTCTGTTTTAAAGTTTTATCTTCGAATTAAATGATGAAACATATGATTTTTTGTGACAGAGACTTTGTTGTCGAAAATATTATTGCTGCTTTTATTTTGACTTTGTTATTATTTTTTGTTGTATAAGTTTTAACAAATTAAATCAAATAAATCATCTCTATTTATATCATTTCAACACAAGTCGTTATTTTTTATTAAATATTTATTTAAAGTTTAATAAAGTACCATCGTAAAAAACTATTACATTTTTATCGTGTTTATTTTATCAATAAATTATATGCAAGAACATTTGCTGTATACTTTCAGCTATACGCTGGAATTGCCGCCTTTTTTATTTTCCGCTTCGGAGCAGCAGTATGTTTCTAGTCAGAAAAGTAGTTTTTATGGAACGCCTCTTCCATGGTAGTCTTAATTGCTTGCTCACAGTGAAATTTACTTACATCAGCCTTTTGGCCTCCGACACCTTTCCATAGTGCATGACGGTTCAGGTAATTTTGCGTACCTCTGTCAAAGTCCATTTAATCTTACAAGTTGAAGTTGTGAACAAAAAAAATGTAAAAGAGGGAACGTCAAAAAAGTAACATGAATCGCAGCCTGGGAGATTTTTCATTTCACTTTTGTCAGCCACTCCGCACTCTCACTTTTGACAGCATTATGCAACTAATCTCCTTGTATAAATCCCCTCTTTGGAATGGGGATAACCCTTTCATTTGGATGCTTGTTTTTTGGAGTAGGGACAACCCCTTTATTTTGATGGTTTCGTTTAGTAGTACAAAAATACAGCTAGCATTGATAAGTGTAGATTTTCTCATCTAGAAGTAAACGAGTTTCTGGCAAAAACAGCTGTTCATTGTTATATGCGTTGGCCACATTCAAGTGTGTCATTTCTTGTGACAACGACACATCGGGGAGCGTTGTTATCGGTATTGAAGTGTCAGAAAAGTTGCCAAGTTGATGAAATGTCAAGCTTTGCATCAAATACCAATGGAAATTTTAAAGACAAATTAAAAATTTTCCATTTTTAAATGTATTTTAATGCCCAATTACATATTAATGTGCATCAAGTTTTCATAACAGTTGCCAACTGTTGAGTACGCTGAATGTGACCAATGAAAAATTAATTGTATGCAAAGGCGGGTTGTGAACGCTGTCTTCTTTGATATATTTTTTGACAGATGGTTGTTTCCAACAGAAACGTAAACACTAAAACCGTAAATAAACCGTTTAGGATTTGTTAAAATTGTGAACCAATAAAAAATACCTTTTCCTCGCGTTTTCCGATTGCCAGTCATCTTTTCTACTAAGTGAGAAGTAGAGCAATAAGGCGTCATCTGCGGCAGAAATAGTTGTGTCCGCTTCAGTAATGTCGTCTGTTAGACCAACTCCTGTCTTTTGTAGAGAAAGCATGAGGCATTTTTGCTGCACTTTTTTTGCTCTGTACTTGCAATCCATCCATCTCTAAAATTATAAAATTTAAGTAGAATTGCTCAATTAAGGTAATATAATTAATCCACTTTTTGGGAAGGTTCAGTATTCAGCTTGTTCGCCGATATCGTCAAAAGTATGCCAATGGGCTGCCGGCCCTTCGGCCTAACATCAACGAAATTAAAAAAGTATAAAAGTCAATGAATTCTTTAAAAACTTATATATATTAACACTTCAAAATTCTTCTTTGCTTGTTAAAATTATCACAAAAAATTAATATAAATAAAAATTTTGTAAGAAACATAAGTTTCCAGTGACTTTTAGACTATAGAAAGCAAAACTATAGACGAGACGATTGTAATAGGTTGATATGAAGCCTTTTCATATAAATACAATTCTGGCTAAAACTACTCATTCGTTAACACTTTTTCAGATCAGAATTTTTTAAGGAACTGAAAATACTATTAAATTTTATCTTGATTATGCAGTTTTTATTATTATTTTTATAAGTTTCGAAGTGATTCCAAATAGTGCGATCTAAATTAAATCGATCATTAATGAATTCGCCCATATTGATTGTATACTTATATCACATGCAAACTAACCATTACTTGGCGGTATTGAACACAGCCACTCATGACGTTTTTAAAACACTTCCTTTTTCGCTTTGCCGCCATAAGAATAATTCGCCCAACAAAATACGCAAAAGAGTAAAAGAGACAGTTCTATAAGATACATTTTTAATACAACATATTTTCGTATTTTCCTCAAATTTCAAGTTTGGTCGCTGGCATTTGGCAATTTTAATTGTACAAACATTTTTCGAACTAAATTTCGCAATTAATACTTAAACAAAAATTAACGAAAATCTCAGCAAAATGTGCTGGAATAAACAAAGAATCGTTTTAGTGTAAAATTCAAGTGAAATCAGGTGAGTAAATAGCAAAAACTAATGCTAAAAACCTGCGTTGATTTTTTGTGGTTGTCGCTTCTTTATCGTCTTTCTGTGGAATACTGAGTGCTCCGCTGCGTTCCTCGTTTTTGGCATCTTTTTCTCGTGTGTTTTTGGCTGCAAAATAAATTGACAGAATATTAAGAGTTTTATTTATTGCAATTTGTGTTAAAATTCTACAATATTGTTAACTTGAAAGTTTCCGGGAAAAATGCCAACAACTGAATTGAAGTATAGTAAAGGCCAAATTTATTCAATATTTACAATATAAGTCAGTGCATGAGCGTGTCGGGATTCCGTATTAGCACTTTACTATACGCCGGGGCGGACAGCGCGACAAAAGAAGCAGCAAATTTGAAGGAAAGTTATTTTTGTTTTTCATTGTAATCCTGCTTGGTTCAATCAATGTTGTTCGTTGGTATCCTAAAATAAGGGTGTGAGCATTATATATATTCGTCTATTCAACGACACTTAATTGTAAGATAATTGCTTTAAATATAGTGAAATTAAATGTTGGTAAATTTTTGTCAAACCATTATTGTCTTGTGAACTCTGCCATGACTGCAGCAATTAGTTATTCCGAGTTCTTATATTTTTGGCTTCATTGCACTATATATGATATTGTTAAAAATACATATGCATTTTCTGCTGGTTTCCAAACATACATATCTATATAGATACGATATTACATTTTTTCCGCATAAGCAGCTTGTTAACATTGGTAAGGTGTTAAGTAAGCACTTGCCATAACAATACTGAATAATGTTGTATCGTAGACCCTGTTTTATTGAATAAGGTCTAGAATGGGATAAGTTAGATTTCAATTTTATAAGGACTTAAAAATACAAAGGTACAAACGTAAAATTTTTTTTTTAAATGCACAACGTTCTCATAACTATTTAAGACGTGATGGCTCGGTGTTTAAGATGATTATTATTAATCTTTTGTTAGTCTAATTAATTAGAAAAACAAAAAGAGAAAGGCACTAAGAATTAAAGTTTTCAGCCTACGGTGTTTAAGAACTTTTTGATAGATAATAAAAACTTGTGAAATTTTTTGTTTATTTAAGATCTGTAGGTATACAACTTTTGAATGGTTTCCAGATTACTACTTTATATTCATCTCCCATAAATATTGATTTTTTCATTTTACTTTTTAATGAAAGTTCAAATATAGTTTATTCTACCATGTTATGTACTTTAAATTATAATTTGCGATTCAATACTTTTACTGTTATCTTGTTCTGATGATATTCCTGTCTCTATCTAGTCAATTCGAGTTATTTCTCAGAATCCGTATTGATTAGGTATATTAGTTAGAATTTCATTCACATTATGTTGAATTATGGTGAAGAGTGGAAAAATATAGTTTATTCTAAATTATTCTTTGTTTCTAAAAAAAAAAAAATCCATAGGTGAACAATAAATTGGGGCAAATATAATTAAAGTTCTTAAATGGCCTAACCATGCATCCTCTCATGCTATTTAAATTTATTTTAATAGGATTTTATTAGGCAAGTTAAAAAATTATTAATAATAATACATTGCATTCAACTACAACTTCATTACAAAGAGGTTATCAGAATTATAAATAGCACAAATCTTAGTTCGTGAATAAGATCGGTTGTTAGTAAAAATCTTAGTGATTTATTCAGTAAATTAAGCCAATCATGGTTTAAAGTAAGTAAGTAAGTAAGAATGATTTTAATGGGTGGTGGAAAACATTGACCTCCACAAAAACGCTCAGTATTATTCACACACTTAGTCGAAAAGGTAAAAAATCGGCTGACATTCCAGATATCATCAATATTTCGCGTAAAATGGTCTATAATATACTTATGTTGGTTAAATCAAATGGTTAAAATAATTTTGAGAATAAGCCACGTAATCCTTGACCGCGTAAAACCACCATGTTAACTGATAAACTCGTAGTTCATAAAAGTAAGGCTGATCCTTTCAATTCAGTGAAGCAAATTATGTCTGAAATAAATGAAGGAAATAACCTAAATTTATCAAGAAAACTAGTATCTAGAAGGCGACATAAAGCTAATCTTAATGGCCGCATCAGTCGAAGAAAGTCGCTTATAACAAAAGAAAAAAAGATTGAAGGATGGACTGTTCGTCTACCAGGAATAATGGATAAAAATATGTATTTTAATATATTAAAGAACCAGAAATGGAACCATTTGAATTTAAGAACATGCCTTAGGACTGCGCCGAATAAAATTGTCCCATACATTTCTTTTCATACTGTGCAATTCAGAGTTTTAAATTTAAAAATTTTCATCATAGTAGGTTCGAAATAAGTGTCAGAAAATATTATGTGTTGGTTTATGTTCTAGAAATTTATTTAACGCGAAAATGGCAAACGAATTCGAAGTGCGAAAACAAATTATTAAAATTTTTCAAGAAAATACAGACGTCGTCCTTACAAAAAAATTGACAAAGAGGTAGGAGCTAACAGAAAAACTATTTCTCGCGTTATAAAACACTTTAAGAAGGAATTGTACACCGATCGGAAGAGTGGTTCTGGAAAAAAAGGGTCCACATGATGAAGTCAAGGCAAAGAAAGTGGTAACTCTCCTTAAGAAATATCCATATATATCAGGAAGCAAATTGACAAGGAAGGCTGAATGTTCAGAAACTTTTGTGCGCAGAACAACGAAATATGCTGGGCTTAAGACGTACAAAGTGCAGAAAGTTCCACGACGAAACAAAAAAAAATAGCTCAAAAGCTGAAAATAAACTTTGTTGATAAATTTGAATGCTGCATTATGGACGACGAGACTTACGTTTTAGTTAAATTAACCCAGCTCCCTGGACAAGAATTTTGTACGGCCGATTCTCGGGGAAATATTGCTGAAAAATTCAAAACCAAAAAAGTGGAAAAATTTCCAAAAGAAGAAAATCATACGTAACATCCGGCACAATTAATGGCGATATATACGTCAAGGAATGTTTGCAAAAAAAATGACTGTCATTCTTACGTCAACATGAAGTGTTCACGTTTTTTTGGCCTGACCTTGCTTCATGTCACTACAGCAAAGCTGCCTTAGATTGGTTCCAAAGGAATGAAATAGTTTTGGTGCCTAGAGATGCTAATCCACCAAACTGCCCAGAACTTAGAACAATCGAGAGATACTGGGATTTAGTTAAGAGGGAAGTCAAAACAACTAAAAAAGAGGCCAAGAACTTTCAAGACTTCTAAAGAAAATGGAACCAAGCAGCTGTGAGGGTGTCGCACAGTACTTTGAGCCCATACAAAAGTGAGGAAAAAATACAAGGAGTCGTTCGATTGTTATAAAATTTTGCATGTTTATGAATTTTTGGTTGCTTATTTCAAATATTGATTCAGATTTTACGTTAATTAAGTATTTGCGTCGAAAATTAGGTTTAAAAAAAAAAATAAACGAAATTTTCCTATATTAAATTATATATTAAAGTTACTTGAACTGTTCAAAAAACATAAAAAAAAAATTTGAAACTATTAAGGCTTTAACTTTTTAATACTGAAAACCGTTTTGCAATATTTTTATTAAAAAAAAAGTTATACATATATATAGTTTCCTATGCACTTTTTTTTAACTGCATTAATAAGCCACATGAGTATTTTTAATTCATATTTTCGTTTATTTCACTCTCAATATAGTTCATGAAAACGAGGTCTTCTTCATGTAACTCTCTTGAATTTAATATTTCTGTTAAATGACAGTTTAGCGTCTGTCAAAATCAACAAATGAATCATCAAATCCTTATTTGAACTTTCTCGTGAGCTTGTTCTCGTATAATTTAAACTGGAATATCGGATATACTTGGGAGAAGCCTGCAACACTTCTTCCGATAAATTTCCTGTAAAAAAATTCTAAATTAGTATTTTAATTTTTATATAAATTTAAAAATAAAATAGCTATAGATATCTCAACATATTTTAGGGCTTCACATCCATGCACCAGAACTTTGTGTACAGAACAATTTTTTTATTGTTTTCAGCTTTTTTGCAAGTTTTCAGTTTTCTTTCAAAGAAATACGGTGAAATTAGGGTAGTATTGAGAGGGTATGAGAGTACGCTGCATTTAACAATTTATGAATTAATTTTAAGAAATATTAAAAATAGTTATTAATATTCAATTTGATTACTCAAACTTTCTTTTGAAAAATAAGTTTATATGTGAATAACAAGTTATGAAAATTTTTTTTTAAATTTTTGTAAAAAATTACAGTTTTATTATTGTCCGTAAGAGCTTAACTTTTATAAACTGATATGTCCTTCTGTTAGGCATAGTGTACAAAGAATATGTGTGTTTGCTTTTTTTTATAACATACACTAACAACATTTAGCTAATATTTGCCAAAAATAACTTTTAGAACATTTTTGAAAACACGATAACTCAAAAAGTGGTTCAAAGTTGGACAAAAAATTTTATGTTCCTGAGAGATAAATAAATATTCAATGACATATGTCAAAATTAAAGGTGACACTCGTGGACATTTTTTTTAATTGACTGCTGAAAACAGCAAATTTGTCGATATATTTTAAAATTTGTTTGATAATTTTAAATTAATTTTTTATTACTTTCTTAAATTTTATTGAAATTATAAATAAAACTTGTTTAAATTCATAATTTTTTTAAAAATACCAAAAAAAAAACTAAAGCAATAGTGTAAGAAATGTGGTTACAGCATTTTTTTCTTTGGATGTCGCGCAAAATCGAAAAGTTCACAACAATAAAAAATCATAAAAAGCGTTGACTTTAATGAGCTGTAGTTCACACTAAACTGAATATTTTGCACTGATATTTTGGATTCTTCTTAGTGAAAGTATTATCTGACCTATTATAAACATTTTGTAAGGTTTTGTCACATACAAATTTTTGAGTTTTTCCCACTGGTCAAAGTACTGTGTGTCGGTTGCTACCATTAAAACATTCATGGAAGGCTTTCCTGAAAAATAAAAATTTGTTATTTAAACCTGAAAATTTTTAATTACTCATGTTATGTATGTTATCTGAAAATAATGTTAAAAATAAAACACTTTATTTTATTCAAATCGGAGCGATAGGTCAAGAGATTTTATAATTTTTGTATGGGACAATTGTATACGGCGCAGTCCTTATTATATGGCTTAAATAAATATTTTGAATTGGCCGGCTCAAAGTCCAGACCTTAATCCTATAGAGAATTTATGACATGATGTGAAGGTCAGCATAAACAACGAAGATTTTAGAAATTTAAATGAGTTGTGGAGCAGAACTAAGAAGGCTTAGTTTGAAAAGCATAAGTAGAGTATGGGACGAAGATGTCGGTCTGTTTTAGATAAGTCAGGATACAGTATCAAGTACTAATAAACCATATTCGTAACCTATATTCGTATTCGTATTTGGGTCAAATTTGGTACTATTTAAAAATAACTAAAGAAATTAATATTAAAACTCAAATTAAAAATCTTTATTATTTTTATTTATTCATTTATGCATTCTAAACATAAATTAAATTTTTGGAAATGATCCGGGCATAACGCTGTGCGACAGGAGTAACAGAAGTTACCATACTTATTTGCCTTCACACCGTATGGACATTAAGGCGCCTCAACTTGTATGGAGGAAAAAAAAGTTGTCCGGGTCACCTCCTGAAAACAAACTGGTTTATTTTATGATGATTCCCAAAATATTGCAACTCTAGCTTTAGCCGTTCGTGAGCTGGAATGGTTTGAAATAACCTCTAAAAATCGCGTTTTTGATTAATACTATTTATACCACACTACCTTCGGTCAAAAAAATTGTCACAAATAGTGTAAATCGATGAATTACATAGTTTTGTTTTTTATATTGTTTTAAATCTGCCCACACACTTAGTTATTGAGTTATTTGCAGTGATTTTTTCAATTTTTTTTAATGCAGTTTTTATAAAAATATATATAACTTCCCCATTTATAGCCTGATTTACCATTCCGTGGTATCATTGGAAAGGTACTGAATGCTGCTTTTCATTTCTGTCGTTAATTAACCCTTATAAGCACTTTTATAAAAATGCATTTTTTATCAACATGATAAAAAATTTGTGGTTATTTATTAAGTCGCTAATTAAAAGATAAAAAAAAAACAATTTAGAGTTTTATCAAAGAAATAATTTTTTTTTATTCCAAATCTTTTCGTGATTCAATTTTACAGTAACGCTTGCGCGATTGAATCTTGTTTGCAATATGTGCAGGTCTGTTCTTATCAATTACCGAAACGCAGGATTGGCTTACCACATGTACAAAACGTTCCGTATATTGTGAATGACATGGAAATTCTGAAAATTGTTTGTTAAGAAAAGCATAACAATTATTTTAAAATTTTCATTACCAGGAATTTTTACAATTTCATTGGAGTCGTGTAGTTCTAATAAGTATTGTTGAGTAAAGAACTGGATGAGTGATTGAGTGACTACTTATAAGAACTGTGGTAAAATTTACTCTTAGCTGTTTTGTCTAAGTACAATAAAGTATTTTCCTATACTTTATTCCAAAGTCCATTTAAAAAATACATTCTTTATCTATATGATTTAATTTTATTTCTCTTATATTTGAACAAATTCAGGAATTGAGGCAAAGGCCATCACAAAAAAATAAAAATAAAATAAAATGCATTTTTATAAAAGTGCTTATAAGGGTTAATTAACGACAGAAATGGAAAGCAGCATTCAGTACCTTTCCAATGATACCACGGAATGGTAAATCAGGCTATAAATGGGGAAGTTATATATATTTTTATAAAAACTGCATTAAAAAAAATTGAAAAAATCACTGCAAATAACTCAATAACTAAGTGTGTGGGCAGATTTAAAACAAAATAAAAAACAAAACTATGCAATTCATCGATTTACACTATTTGTGACAATTTTTTTGACCGAAGGTAGTGTGGTATAAATAGTATTAATCAAAAACGCGATTTTTAGAGGTTATTTCAAACCATTCCAGCTCACGAACGGCTAAAGCTAGAGTTGCAATATTTTGGGAATCATCATAAAATAAACCAAAGTTTGTTTTCAGAAGGTGACCCGGACCACTTTTTTTTTTGAGGCGCCTTAATGGACATATGCCGCATTGAGCACGTTTCTTTGGCTGTGGTTGATTGTCTATTTTATTTCTCAATATATATACTCTTCAATATATAGACTTTTATATTCAGTACATACAGTCAGTGCCAATTATTCGCCAAATACAAGAGATAACTATTTATACTAACTGAGAATTTGTAACTTTTTTCGTTTCGTGAGAGAAAAATTAAAAAAAAAAATACGCAATTTTTTTTTCGAGTGTTTTGCCACAAAGCTAGAGCAACAATTTTTATATTTGAAATTCATTGATCCGTGCAAAGAGAAAACGGGAAAAACAAAAAAAAAAAAGTATCAAAAATTATACTGTAGGGAAGTCACCCTACTTACACATAAATAATTTTAATATTAAACAATGCATATAAAAAACATTAAAAATACAATATGTGCTATAAGCAAAAAAAAAAAAAAACAAATTGGCCATTTCAGCCCTTGAAAGGACTTTGACCGAGCTTCTTATGATCAATTGTGTTGTGTGTGTTATTAAATGTTTGCACACAATTGACCGAGAACTGGACCTACATGTTTTATGCCGACTCCGAACGGCTAAAGTTCATGTTCTCAAGAAGCTTTACATGGCATTATTTACTCTCTGAGGTTTGCCATTGTCTGCAGAGAGGTGGTGACCGATCAGAAAAATTTTTTATTGAAAAAACTTTTTTCGCCGCGGCTGGGGATCGAACCCGGGCTCCGAGCATGCTAAGCCACACACTTAACCTGCATGCCACGGTCACCACCAATATAATTGCTATAAGCATATATATATTTGCTATAAGCAAAGAGTACTTAAATTACACGGTACAACACTCAAGAAATCCCAAGAGGTTTCTCTACGGTTGCTTAAGGTTTTGGGTTTGCTGAATCCGAATCTGACCTCAGAATTTTTGGGTCACCCTAGGTTTTCGAGCTACAGGGGAGGCATAACCCTAATACCCCACTTTTAATGAAATCAATATGACCGACCCCCATTACTTTTTCAAGAGGAACATTTTTTGCCTTGGAACCCATCCCCTCTGACCCTTCCGTATGGGAGCTTCCATACAAATTTTAAGATTTTTGTATATATTTTATATGAAAATTTTATTTTAAAAAAAAACAAACTTTGTTAAGATTAATTTATTGGAACACAAAAAATGTGCTTGGAATTATTTTTTGTTTTGTTTTTAATATATTTTATTAATACTATTTATTTTTGTTATTTTTTAATTTAATGTTTAGAATTCTACATAATTATAAATAGGCAAACAGAATATTTGTCGAGTTTTTTGTTAAAATAAAAAAATTAATAAAAAAATATATGAAAATCATAAAATTTGTATGGAAGCCCCTATACAGAGGGGTCGGAGGAGATGGATTTCAAGGCAAAAAATGTTCTTTTTGAAAAAGTAATCGGGGTCAGTCATATTGATTTCAATAACAGTAGAGGGTTACGGTTCAGCCTTCATTATAGCTCGAAAACCTAGGGTGACCCGAAAATTCTGACTTCAGATTCGGATTCAGGGAATCCAAAACCTTAGGAAACCGTTGTGAAACCTCTTGGGATTTTTAAAAACTTCAGTTTTGTTGTACAGTGTTATTAAAGAATATTAAAAACGCTAAAATTGTTGTTATATTATTTCTTAAAACTTTCATAAAATTTTCATTTCTATAACAAAAAATGCTATTTCCTGTCAAATTAGGTTACAGTGGATGCAGATCAGTAAGATTTGGAATTAAATTCCGCTAAAATTCGAAAATTTCACACAGTGCGCCGATTACTCATTTAAAAAATCTATGTTAAACTTGGTGAGGCAAGTTTAAATTTAAACCAGAAAATGAAAAAAAACCGTACCTTAAACGTACCGAACAAAAATCGCGCGCACTCAAACATTTTCTCTCTCTCTATTCCGCATTTGGCTCTTCGACTCAAACACAAGCACAATCACTATCACGGAGAAGAAAGAGAGCGCAATAAAATGATAGGGATAGTGCTGTTTGATCAAAAAACATTATTTGTGCTTTTTGATCATGATCCAAAAACCGTACCTTATGTAGCGAATGTTAGTGCTGCTGAACAACAGTAGATCAATTTGTTGGATGATGCAGATGATGATTCGCTTGTTTATGCCCACACGGAATCATCAATTGTTGCATTAAGATTGGTCTTTAATCATCTTCACATACTTAATACGAATCTTTAGAATTTTATTTTTTTGATTTTTCTGAATAAAAGCTGAACTCATTTTCAAAAGTTCAGGAGAACATTTTTAAGATTAAAATTGCTACCTAATATCAGGGTACCCTGACTTTCTGTTTAGATTTAATGGACTCGAAAATTTAATTTTCAAGGTACAACCATAAAAATTTGCGTACTAGTGTATTTCGTTGCAAAAAACGCAATGAAAGTCATAACCTCACTTTGTCCTAACTCGACTTTAGCGATTATTCCTTCTCGACACAGATACAATGTACGTAATCTTTCATTTTGAGACTTTCTTTTAATGTAGTCATCCAATTTATTAGTTTTTTGAAAAGTAAAGTTTACAAGCGAGTTTTGACTATCTTGGCTAAATTTCAATAACAGTCAAACAATAACCGCTGTTTCTTTCACTTTAAATAAAACATCACAAGTAAAACATCCACTAAATTAAAACTAAGTTCTCCTTAGTTTAAAGACATTTTTTAATTTTCAAAAGCAATCTTGAGGATGAAATTTACCTTGACATGTTATTTTTTAACTCAAGCCAAAATCAAATTAAGATAGAAATTTTCAGTCAATACCTTTAACCCTGTGTTTTTTACATACCCTTCTAAGACTATGATTTAGCAAATTTTAGAACACTGTTAAGCAAGTAGAACGGTATTCATCGTTGCAAAAAGCTTTTTTTTCAAGTTTATAAGTAGGTTGCATTGCATACAAGTATGATTTAACCGTTTCACCCTTTAACATACCCTAAAACCCCTGCATTCAACAAACTCTTTAAGGCAGTGATTTCTTGAAAGAAGTAATTGTTTTGGTGCTATACAATTTTACTAAACCATATTTTACCTGTAAGCGAATGTTTGATTTATTATGTGTTTTGAAGTCTCAATTTGATTTTGAAGTCTCAATAAAAAAAAAACTTTCGAATTTTTATATTTGATAACATAACACTTAAACTTAAAAAATAAATTTAATTCTTAATCAATTCAGGGTCATTAAAGTAATTGAATGACATCCTTCAAATGTGAAAACAGAATTGCTTAGGTATTGCACAATCCATGAAAACGAACTCATTATTAACATTTATAACTATCAAAAGTAATTTAGTTGATCTAAAATTGTCTACATGTCTCCTATTAGTATTATTAATGAAATAATTGCTACAGAAATGGACTTCACGTCTCCTCCTTTACCTGAATTCTATGTTTGTTCAGCTCTTTGCTACCACAGAGGATAAATTAAAATATCGTGTGAAAGAATTTGTTTTATAATTTAATGTTATGTTTCGAACAATCATTGTTTTGTATTTGGTCATAAATTTATTTTAGGTTCAATTCAATTTTTAGGGGATCTCAAACTATCATTTATGTGCCGGAAGTAAGATCTTAATCTGTCTGGTAAGAAAGTGATCGGCATAGCTTCTAAGTCCTTTGCTCATTTTTTTTTAAATGAATATCATTTTGTTGCATATTTATGCAAAATGTACGATCCTATTAGTAATAATAAATTCAAATAAGCGAGTAATACTTTGAACTAATGTATGTACAGGCACCTATCTGTAAATTTTTCTTTCTTTTGGAACTTTTCTTTCATAATTGCACAGAAATTTTCGATTGGGTTTGCATCTGTCTTAATCTTAAATTTAATTTTTCTGTTTTTCGCAAAGTACTTCAAAACCGGTTCATCCTACAGAAAAAATGTTAAGACATTAATTAAAGACAACACTAAACCTTATAGTCAAGATATTCAAAGTATTACCTAACTTATTGTATGTTAATCGCACCCTGCATCTCTCATAGACAAGGATGCTTATTTAGTTTTCACATTATATTCGCCAATATCTACATCCCATCATATACTCGAGGTTCCTTTGTCAGAAATCAAAAGAGATGAAAATAAGTATCTTTAAAATATCAAGTTAATCGTCAACAATAAATGAAAATGGAAAAATGAAAACATGTTCAAAATATTTTAAGGAAGAATTGGTGTTTGCGCTGTTGCTCTATGTAATTAATTTTTGTTCTTTTTTTTCCCCCTATTTTTTGCCTTAATAATACTATTAAAATAAAAAAAAGGAAAATACTTGACGCTGAGATGACGTTATTTTCAAGGTGCTCTCGTTTTAGGTTGGAATAAATTGGACTAGAAAAGAAAATTCGAATTAAGAAACTTGTGAACCAATAGGAATGCAGCTTACCAATACAGTAACAGGAATAACGTAGGCAATAAGCATTGAACCGAAATTTTACTAAAATGTCAATATTAAGAAAATTTAAATAACCGTACTTTTTCCAGTTCTGGTGGTGTAGGTAGAAACTTAATCAGGCGTCAGAATAACTCATAAGCGCCAATACCCTCAGGAGAACACCTCACATAAACTTTCTTTATGGGAGAGTGTCACGCAAAATCCATACGTATCAAAAGCGAATTAGAATAAACGTCTGGAATCACCAAAACGTCGAAATTTAAATACTTTCAGTAGTTTGAGGTATTTGGTGAGAAAAGCTTACAAAAAAGTAGCCTGCCAAAAATTAATGCTCTTAATTACACTATTTAGCACGGTTGAGGCTTGGTTATGGTCTGAGGATGTATCGCAATATTATCTCATTTTGATGGATTCCATTTTGTACAAAATAGATTTTTTGATTTTTTTTTAATTAAATTCGAAAATTTACGATAATTAAGACACATTGACGACGGCTGCAAGATAACAAGATCATCGATAAATGTAAGAATGTTGTCAAATCGTATGCTACCTAAATACATAACTGTTAAATAATGATTAGTAATCGTATTCATTACTAATTAGATTATTTTTATTAAAAATTTGAAATAATTGATTAAGTACGATTCTTTCTGTTTGGCTCAGTAATCAAGCGATTACAATTACAAATAATCAAATTATATTCACAATTACTTGAAATTACGAAAATAATCAAAAGTAATCCACAATAAAAAGTTCGATTATTTTTAAAGCTTACTTTTGATTCTTTTTGATTATTTTAAGAATTTTCGATTTTTAGGCTCAAATTCATAAAATAATCAAAAAGAATCAAAAATAATCTTTAAAAGTAATCTGATTCTTTTTAATTTGATCTAGAAGAATCTACTTCTGATTCTTTTTAATTTGATTATTTGTAATCGTAATCAATTACTAATCAAAAACTTTTTACCCAAGGATTATATAATGATTATAATTCTTTTTGAAAAATAATCTAATTGATTACTAATCGTAATCGAAATTTAACAGCTATGCCTAAATATTAGGAATGCGCCCCGTCGTAGAACAGACTTTTACTAGTAATGAAAATAATGATACTAGTAATGAAAATAAGCCCTCGTGCCGCCAAATGTCACCAGAAAATTATTCAAACAAGACCCCAGAAATCATAAAAGTATATCATTAACCCTTTAACAATAATATTAGCTGTTTGTTTTAAATTTTTGGGGCCTTATAGAAATAAAATTGTTATTTAAAAAATAAATAAAGGTAATAACACCCGAAATATTTGTTGTGTTGTTTTATATAGAAAGACGCGTGGGTTAATTTCATAACCGATTGAAATATGAACAAACATTTTGCTTTTACCTTTCTCTAAAATATATGACAAAAAGTTCACTTCTAATTGTAATTACTTAAGATAAACAATTTCTAAATCATTATTTTTTTATATGTCCATTTTAATTTTGTAGGACCTCAAGCTCTGTCAAATTCTACAGTAAAACCCAAAATAAAAATAAGCTCCAGCTTAAATGAGATTGAAAAATTAGTATAAAATGAATCCCTCCGAATTGAGAATGATGTGGATGAGTCAATATAATCCCGAACGTATAACCCTGGAGGATGCAGCTTCATATTTTGGTCATTCGTCAGTTGGTCTTTCCGTTATGGATGACATGACACATCAAACAACAATGGTAAGTTTGTTAGAACTACAACATCAATGAAAACGATTCTTTTATAAGTAAAATCATCACAAGAACTAAGCACATATTTGCAAAATATATTAAATTGTAAACATTTTACAACTTACATTAGGGAACTCACACTCACTTTCATATTAAAAAACAAATAGGTTTTGAATAAGTTCATTCAGTTAACTATATAATTTTGTCCTTTTTTTAATGTGTTCTTATTTATTTTTCTTTTCTTTTACTTTCTTGAACATTTTTGTTGCTGTCTTCATCATTTTACTCCTCCCCAAAACAACAAAAAAAAAAACAAATATATTTTCAATATTTATTATTACAATAAATATGAAACATTTGCAACGCCACCAAAAAATAAATAAAGGACTTCAATCCAATGATGAGCATTGTTGGGGGGGATTTTAGTGGTCAAGCAGCTGCAGCGGCGGCAGCAGTAGCCTCATCCGCAGCTGCTGCTGCAGCTTTGGGCGTGCAACCCACAGCACTCATTGCTGCACATTCAAATGACATTTACGGCTTGGCACAAGTTAGCGGACTGCATCAGCAGTTACTACAACAATCGGCAGCTGCGGCAACTTTTCAAAATTACTCCGAAATCATTACGGACGATGATGGTGGCAGAGTCGATCAAGTTGATCATCTGGACGATGATGGTACACAATATGTATCCTCAGCACATCAGCAAGTTTATGAACATATCGACGATGCAGGCAGCAATTGTTATGATGATGATGGCATCGGAGGACTCACTGCTAAGCAGGAAATCATAAATATAGATGATTTTGTCATGATGAACGATAGTAATTCATATGATGGTACCGAGCTGATGGCTGCGGAAAGTGATTTAGCCGCTGGCATGCATATAACTCATCAAGGCTTAGATGACAATAGTTTACTGATGCCATCCACAAATCAAACTAAGCTGTCCGTTTCCATCGGTGGTGGTGGTGGTGCCAACAACAGAGGCACAACAGCAACAACTTCGTCCTCATCGTCTGGACATCGTTCACAAAGAAAGACCCGGAAAATTGAACCGGTTAACCGACCAGGTTTGGTGTTAAAAACACCAATTGCGTACAAGGGCAATATTGATCCATCGGTTATACCAATTCAAAAAGATGGCATGGGTATGTTTTGTGTTGATTTTTTCATTTTTTAATGTTTGTATGATTATTTCAATTTCGTTAATTTAAGTTTAGTTTAGTTATAACATAATTTATACGGTATTGGTTAAAGCATGTTAGTTTAACATAGAAAACACATCGAATTTTTACATCATGCATTAGTATGGCGAACAGTTTAAGGTACATTCAACACAGGAGAAATTTATTTTCGTAATTTTTTTTTATTTTCGTAAATTTATGAAAAAAATTATGGAGAAAACAAAGTTACAGAAATAAATTACAAATCATGCAATTAATGCTTTCTTTGCACTGCTAGTGTTTGTTTTACTTAAAAGTGCAGCACTCCGAGACATTTTTGCTTTGGAGCATCTGAGCAAACTTATGTTTAACCAAAATAAAAGATTTTAATGTGATTAAATGAATGGAATTTGAAATTTATGTTTTGTAATTCAACATAGTATGATATCTATAGAAACAATCTCCCGTATGCATTCGTAGCTTATTTGCGGAATAACTTTTTCGCTAAGAAAAAAATACACACTCCTGTTTTGTATCTCTTATATCCCTTGGATCCCTACGGAGTTGGGGCACTGATAGCAAATAGAGCAGTAAGGAGAGCAAAGAATAAAAAAATATAATTTGAGAATAATAACAAAATATAAATAAGAAAACTAAATTGAAATAAAACAAAAATTAAATGTTAATTCAAAATAAATAAAAAACTTAAACTGAAAATAATAAAAAAAAATATAAATTAAAAACAAAAAGAATATGAATATGTATAAACATTATTAAATAAATATAAACACATGTAGAATATGAAAATCAAATCCCCGTAGCTAATTTCTTGATGCACTGTGCAATTATTTAAAATATAATTCAAAATATATTTAAAATGTATTTAAAATTAGATATATATAGGTCACATGTTCTATTTTAAATTGTGCAAATAACAATTTTGAGTTCCAAATATTTATAAAATACCTCAAATTAAAAATGGAAACTATAGTAGGTACGACGAAATTAGTTTAAACATTTTTTGTAAAACTGAAAATTTCAAAATAAAACAAGTAAAGAAAGTCTAAAGTCGGTCTAGGCCGACTATGAAATATCCTAAACCCACTTTTCAAAAATAAAAAATTTTTTATTGTAAATGGGCGTCTCCGTGGGCGGATGAAGCCTATATTTAAATTGCATTTAAATGGTGATGAAAAATTTACACAAACCAAGTTTTATTCCTGTAGCTCACAGTTAATGCCTTTATTGTGCTTTCGCTATGGGAGGTGGGCGTGTTCATGGACGGATAACTACCAATTTTTTAACACACCTTAGTTTTGGAATAAAATACATACATACCAAATTTGATCTCTCTATGACAAACATAACCTTAATTATTGAGTTTTAAACTTTTTGGGTTGTATGGGAGGTAGGCGTGTCCGTATGCGGATGACGTCCATTTTTCAAAACAATCTTTGTCCTGTCATAAAAAACATTCGTGCCAAATTTTAGCTCTGTAGGTTAAACAGAGGCTTATTTATTGCGTTTTCAATTTTTGGGTTGTATGGGAGGTGGGCGTATCCGTGAACGGATGACGTCCATTTTTCGAAGACATCTTTGTGTTTGTATAAAACACATACATATCAAATTTTATTGTTGTAAGCTAAATATGAGCTGAGTTATGCAGTTTTCAATTTTCGCGTTGTATGGGAGGTAGGCGTGTCAGTGGGCAGATGATGTCCATTTTTCAAAACCATCTTTGTTTTGTTATAAAAAATATGTGTGCCAAATTTTAGCTCTGTAGGTTAAACAGAGGCTTATTTATTGCGTTTTCAATTTTTGGGTTGTATGGGAGGTGGGCGTGTCCGTGAGTGGATGACACCCATTTTTCAAAAACATCTTTGTGTTCATACAAAACACATACCTACCAAATTTTATTGTTGTAGGTTAATTATGAGCTGAGTTATGCAGTTTTCAATTTTTGCGTTGTATTGGAGGTAGGCGTGTCCGTGGGCGGATTCCAAAAATATTCAATAGTGCAGATCCTTGGGTCCATGTGACTATGTGTACCAAGTTTCATTCAATTATCTCAACTCCTTCTTCTTATCCTGTGTATACGGACAACACACAGACGGACGGACGGACGGACGGACATGGATATCTCGACTCACGTGGTGACGCTGATCAAGAATATATATACTTTTCTATACCGGACTTGCTTCGTTCTATGCGTTACAAACGTTTGCACATAGTTAATATACCCTGACCTTTCAGGTTTAGGGTATAAAAACATAAAATGTTTTTGAACTTTCAATAAATCACAAAATAAAAAATGCCTAAAAATATGCTATGAAATTTTTCAAAAAAATCAAGCGTTCCGTACTCAAATTTTACGGAATTATGTTATAGTAATAATAATAATAATAATAATTATAAATATATATTTTAAAAATTATTTTGAAAAGACATACAAATAAAATAACAGATTTAAAAAACAAATACAAATTAAAAAAATAATTTTGCTCTCCGATTGAAACAGAATCACAAACCGAGGTAATCAGAGATGAGAGAGAGAAATAAAATTCAATTTTGTGTTATTCGAATTAAAAACACTTCTTCCTTCTGTTCTGCTTATGATCTTTTAGCGATCTTTTATCGATCCTCTTAAGCGATCTTTTACAGGTTGCTGGCTTTGGTTGCACCAAAAATATTGAAGAAATTAGAAAAACTGGATAACTCGAAAACGAAGCGATAACCACTTTTTGCTGGTTTCTAAGGAAGATGGGATTGTATTATTATAAAATTGCTTTCCAAATATATTAAAAAAAAAGCGGAATATCTCGACGAAAACGAAGCGAGATAGACCAAAAATAATCACTTTTTGCGCGATTCTGAGGGGATTCACATATTTCATAGAGCGAACATCAATGGCGCTACGTATTAAGAGTGATGAAAGTTAAAAGTTAATAGAATGGTTGAAGATGGAAAAGGGTATATTCGCCGTGCGATAGAAGTTTCATTCCCAAGTGCACCACACAAGTTATCAATGTTGGTGGTGGATCCATCAGCATATGGGGATGCTTCTCATGATGTAGTGTTCATCCCATTTGCAACAAAAGAAAAGTATGTTGAAATTGGCCGAAGACAATTTGATATTAATATGGAGGTTTCAGCAGGACAATGATCCTGAACATACGACTCAGTACACAAAAGAGTTAAAAAAAAACAAAAAAAAAAAACAAAAAAAAAACAAATTGGCCATTTCAGCCCTTCAAAGGACGTTGACCGAGCTTCTTATGATCAATTGTGTTGTGTGTGTTATTAAATGTTTGCACACAATTAACCGAGAACTGGACCTACATGTTTTATGCCGACTCCGAACGGCTCATGTTCTCAAGAAGCTTTACACGGCATTATTTACTCTCTGAGGTTTTCCATTGTCTGCAGAGAGGTGGTGACCGATCAGAAAATTTTTTTATTGAAAAAAACTTTTCGCCGCGACTGGGGATCGAATTCGGGCTCCGAGCGTGCTAAGTCACACACTTAACCTGCACGCCACGGTCACCACAAAAGAGTTCTTCGATCAAAATTCTGTTGATGTGTCGTATAAGATTGGACATCGTCGAGTGTAGACCTTAATCCCATAAAGCATCTCTGTGGCGATGTAAAGAAAACAGTTTCGAAGCTTAACATCAAAAATTTTAACGATTTGTGTGCAAAAGTTAATGAAGCGTCGATGCCAAGATGTTTTGAACCAAAAAGGCTTTTAAAAGAATATGTATGGACGTTCTTATAGTTTTGTCCATGTCCAAAATGGACTATTTTTTAAAACATGTTTTTTTTAAACTACTGTACTGAAATTTGAAAATTATTTTATAATATATTGACGAATAAATGTGTACTATGAACAAGTATAAATCATTTTACTTTTTATGCTATTTAAATAAATATATAGTAATATTAAACTTTATGAAAATAAATAATCGTTCTTAAACTTTCATCTACAGTTGTATATAATATAATATTTTAAGTTTTAAATAAAAATAAAGAAAACAAATAAATTAAGACAGAATATAACAACAATTTAAGATTAAATAAAGAAAACAAATAAATTAAGAAAGAATATAACAAAAAGTTAAGATTAAATAAATAAAACAATAAATTTTTAAAATATAAAAAAGAAATAAAAAATGTTTTTAAAACTAAACAAACCATAAATCAGGAGCGATTAGGTTTTATAGTCATCAAACATGAAATAGCTCAGTCTAAAAATGTGATAAATGTTTCTTCAATCAATGCACTGTATATAAACTATAAAATTATGCACTGATTATAAAATAGATTGTTATATGTTGACAAATCTAACAAATAGTAAGCTTAAGATTTTTTGTTTTCTTGTTCTAATTAATGGAAATAAAAGCAAACTGCAGCGAATTCCTTATTGACTAAGAGCTAGAAAAAAAAAAATAAGTCACCTATATTTGTGTATTTCCCAGCGTCTTTGCAGACAAACTAAAATATTAATTGTTAATTTTTGTTAATTCTATTCCAGCTGTTTGTGAACGTTGCGGAGCTATAGGCGTAAAGCACACGTTCTACACAAAATCGCGTCGTTTCTGTAGCATGTCCTGTGCGCGTGGTGAACTATTCTCTCTAGTGGTGAATAACAAAATGGCAAGTGGAAATCAACAACAAATTGCCGATACAGCTACAGGTGGTAGCGGTGGCAATGAGCAGCTGCAAGACAGCACTACAAATGCAAATGGCCAACAATCACAACATGACATTGAACTCGCACTACGGGTTTCACATATAAAAAATTCAAATTATCGTTTTCGAATAACTGATCAATCGAAAATTACACAAATTAATGGTTATGGAGAACCGATTATGGACAGTAACACAAAATTGCTGGCGGACAACAATGATAGTACCGAAGAGACGGCTAGTGGTGGTGGTGGTGATATGGATGGCAGCGGTTTACTGCCAGATGCAACTCCGCCGCAACCGCTTGAAATGTATCGAGATGTCATGCCTCAAGATGAACTACCACAAATACCCAAATATGAACGTCTTCCAACCCCGTGCCCGCAATTGGAGAAAATTATTAGTGTGCGACGTCGCATGTACGATCCCACACATTCATTTGATTGGACGCCGCGTCTGTCACTGCCAGACTTCTATGCAGCTCCGGTTATCTGCTTTCCACATGCGCCAGGTTTCGAAGTTTGGGATAACATTGGCATCGATATGAAGGTTGAGGTGGAGAATACGGATTGCGACAACACAGAGATTATACAACCGGGACAGACGCCGTACTCATTTTGGGTGGCGACAATTCTAAATATTTGCGGTTATAAGGCTTTAATGCGTTACGAGGGTCAGTGTAGACACAATTTTTTTAATATAATTATGATAAATTTGCTTTTGTAGGTTTCGACGAACCATCACACGATTTCTGGGTAAACCTCTGCAATGCCGAAGTACATTCTGTAGGTTGGTGTGCTACACGTGGAAAACCTTTAATACCACCGCGTACCATTGAGCATAAATATAAAGACTGGAAAGATTTTCTGGTAGAACGTTTGTCTGGTGCGCGTACATTACCTTCGAGCTTTTACAATAAAATAAACGACAGCATGCAGAGTCGTTTTCGCCTCGGTCTTAATCTTGAATGCGTTGACAAAGACAGAATATCACAAGTACGCTTGGCGACAGTAACAAAAATTGTTGGCAAGCGTTTATTTTTACGTTATTTTGATTCCGAAGATGGCTTTTGGTGCCATGAAGATTCACCCATAATACATCCGGTGGGTTGGGCTACAACAGTTGGACACAATCTGGCTGCTCCGCAGGATTATTTAGAACGCATGCTAGGTAATCATTAATAGCAATTATTAAATGATTCTTACTTGAACTACTTTCTGATATGTTTCTTAGCTGGTCGTGAGGCAATGATTGAAGTGCATGAGGATGATGCAACAATTGAACTTTTCAAAATGAATTTTACATTTGAAGAATACTATATGGATGGCAAAACAAATGGTTTTGTTGAAGGCATGAAAATTGAGGCAGTTGATCCGCTCAACTTATCATCTATTTGTGCGGCCACAGTTATGGCTGTGCTCAAATTCGGCTATATGATGATTCGCATCGATTCATATCAACCAGATGCAACAGGCTCGGATTGGTAAAGCATGCGCATAAAATTAATAACGCATACAATTGAAATAGATACTATTTAAAAATATTTTCTTCTTAGGTTCTGCTATCATGAAAAATCTCCCAGCATATTTCCAGTTGGCTTTTGTGCCACGCATAATATCACCTTGACACCGCCTAATGGTTATGATGTCAATACATTTAACTGGCAATCATATATACAGGAAGCAGGCAGCATAGCTGCAGAAGAGCACTTATTTCATCGCGTCGTTCCAGAACATGGTTTTGAGGTAAAAAATTAAATACTTTTTTTTTAAATAATTGCATTAAATAATTCTTGAAAAGGTTGGCATGAGTCTGGAATGTGCCGATCTTATGGATCCACGTCTGGTTTGTGTTGCCTCAGTGGGTCGTATTGTGGGGCGTCTACTTAAAATCCATTTTGATGGTTGGACAGATGAATATGATCAATGGTTGGACTGTGAGTCACCAGATTTTTATCCAGTTGGCTGGTGTGTGCTTGTTAATCACAAATTAGAAGGACCACCAGCACATACAAATAATGCGCTGACAAAAACCACAGCTAAACCAAAACCTCAAAAGAAACGAAAAAAGAAATTAATTGGAAATCGAACAAATGATAATGCTACAGGAAGTATGTCATATCCTTACATTTGGACTCACTCATACATTTATTGATTATTTTAAATATTTTTTTGTTTTCAGATAAAACTCGTACTATTGCTTTAAAAACTAATCCACACCTTCCAAAGTTAAGTATTAAGTTGGAACTTAAGCCTGAACACCATAATGCAGCCTTTTATGAAGACAATGACGACGACGACGATGAGGATTATGATGATGATAGCATAAGTCGTTCTGATCAGTCAACCCCTCTACCAACAACAACTGCCAAAGCGTGCAGCAACATTGTGGAAAAACCAACACCACCACCACCACAGCAACAACAACAACAGCAGCAGCAACGTGGTAGTTCAGCTACGGTAAAGAAATCGATTTCACCAGCGCCTCCAATTGCTGGGCGCAAAGCAAATAGTTATATTGGGGTAAGCACTGTCGATGATAATAGTGCGTTGCTACAATCATAAATACACAAAATAATTCAAGTTGTTCTTAAAGTTCGCAGCATGGCGTTTGTCTTGTTCTTTGCTATCGAAAAAGCAAAAAGTGAAAATGTTTTATGTGAGAGCATTCAGTCCTCTTGATATCCTTTTCGTTTCTGATATAAATTGTTAATTGAAATTTGATCAATTTATCATAAACTTTTCTTTAACTACATCAATATTCCTTTATAAGTGAAAGGTTGCAAGAATTTAACGTATTGTAAAAAATAATAGTAGAAAAGAATGGAATATACTCCGGCTCATAAGTATATTGCCAGCTTTGTCTAAAGTATTTGAAGAATTTTTGTTAACATCAGTCCGGTTAAGTCAGTCAGTTAACATCAGCTGAAAATTAGTCCGGATTTAGAGCCGGCCATAGTTCTTCGACCGCGTTACTTCAAATAATGGAGGATATGCGACCTGTGTATGATAGGGTAGAACTAACAATGCCCGCTTTGTTAGCAAATCTCTCGATACTACTGCAAAAAACTAAGAATGTATTTTGGGTTTAGCGACTGTGCCATAAAATTAGTAAGAAGCTACAAAGTAAATCGAAGACAATAGGTAGTAACGAAGGATAAATTTTTTTAAACTGAGAAGAATATCACCAGGAGTTCAACATTAAGTGCAATTCGTTTTAGTATTTTTATCAATTCATTTTTATGCAGATGATGACAATTTCATTTATCACGGCCAATTAGACTAGCTGAAGTCTTGATAAGTAGAATGAATAATGATCTTAAAGCGATATCTTCCTCGCCGAAATAGCCTTAATCTAAATGCTCAGAAAACTAAAGTACTGGCCACTGTTCATATCATCTAGAAAATCTTCCAACCTTAATTTTGTCAAATACTGTAATTAGATTAGAGACGAAAGTTACTAGTCTTGAATTTAAAATAAATTCTAAATGAAGCTGTACTGGTTATGGAAAATTGAAAAAGAAACAGAAAATTTGCAATAGTGAATAAAATATTTATTTGGAGCGATACATGCATGCCTGCCATTTAGGTCCATTCGTAAGCTCCAATTCTGGCATACTTTTTCCAGCATTTCGACTGGTATCTCACCAATGGCAGCTTATATCGCACACTAAATACAAAACAGTCACAATTCAAAAAACATGACTTTTCAGGAGAAGCGAAAAATAAAACTCTTTGGTTGATACTACAGAAGAAAAGCAATTTTCATTTAAACACACAAACTTCATTCTTCCAGTTAATGAAGAAAACAATGGAGAAGATAGTGAAATATGTGTTTTGTGAATTGATTTATAACAAAAAGTCGGTATAAAAAAATTTTGAGTTGTGACTGTTTTGTATTTAGTGTGCGATATGTTGTCTTCCAGTACTGCAAGTGAGGCTGGTTCCTAGCAAAAGAAGTGCTTCCAAAAGAAGGTAAAGTGGAAGGGAAAATCGTGACTTCCATCCTTTCTTCTTTCATACCCAGAAGGAATTCTTTTAACATAGCATGTCTTGGGAGGAATGGTTTCCTTGGTCTTTCTGAAAGTGCTTCTAGAATTCTACAATGGATGATGTCTTTGAGGACCTCAATAAAAGGATTCTAGTAGGTATTTTCCAGGAAAACTTTAAGAAGGCATTCCATGATTCGGAAGAAATAAGACTCATGTCATGAAAGCATTCTTGAAATTCTATTTTAAGGAGAAGTTTTTAAAAGTTTATGAGAATCCTTGCTGAAAGCACTTTTCGATAAGGCTGAGAAGAAGCACAATTGGAGTTTTTAGAATGTATTCTGGAATCAGTGTATCTAAGAATATATGTCAAACTTGTATCAAAAATTTTGCTGAGTTTGTCACTGTACGAGAGACTTCACGTAGTGCACAAAATAGACTAGTGGGGTCAAATCGCATGATCTTGACGACCATTGGACGACTGCAAAACGTGTGATTAATTGCTCATCAAACTCGCCTCTCAATAGGTTCATGGTATCGCGTGCCGTGTGGCATGTGGCTTCGTTGCAATTTTCAATATTTTTGGAAAAGAATGTTGCAATGATGCCGCTGGCCCACAAACCGAACCAAATATTGCATTTTTCAAGGTGAATTGGCAGCTCTTGAATTGCCTCTGGCTGCTCTTGAGATCAAGTTCGACAATTCTGTTTGTTGACGTGTCCATTGAGTCATAAACAAACTTTCTCGCTGAAGATAATTTGTCGATTAGAAAGTGAATCTCCATCCAACTTTTCTAAGGCTCATTTACCAAACAAACCACGTTGTGGTAAGTCACCAGCTTTAGTTCTTGCACCAGCTGTATTTTGTATGGCTTCATACGGACATAAAATGTTCCAGGTGGTCGAATAACACTAGCTCCATTGTTGAGAACAACGATGAATTGGCATACGCGATCTTCACTGACACTTGCCGATATAGCAGCAATATGCTCCTCGGCAAGCACTCCGCATACGGGTTGGTGGATTGATGTCCAATACATTGAAACTGGTGTGAAATTTGGTCACAATACCTTGTCTAGCCTGTTCGTGGTAGGTGGATTATGACGACAATCAAATTAACGTAATTTTCGAACACATTTCTCACACAGCACGTATTTTGATAATAAAATCCAATTAATTCAAGAAATTGCAAACTTAACTGAGCATTTTTGGCTTTGCCACATGTTACAAATCACGCGTGAGGTGTAAAAAAAGGTAAGGTGAGGCTACAAGCGAAGCGATACTTGAAGCTTTGCTAGAAGATGCTATAAGCAATGCTTTTCTCGAAGTGTTCTTTATTAATAGAAATGCTGAAACATTCAGTTTTATATTTCATACAAATCATTGCAAACATCTATTGAACGCTTGAAGCTTTCAAAGTAGCTTTATGTCGCTTATATCATTGCTTTTAATCTTGACACTTCTTGAATTATTCATAGAAAAAGTAGGCATTGCTCTGAAAAGCCTTATAGCATCGCCTCGCTTCCTCTCTGACATCAGCCTGAATCGTTGCCTTAAGCCTTGCTTAAATCCTTGTCCCAAATCCAAATCCAAAATCATTATCTCTGTTTCAATCCTTGTCCAAATCATTATCTTAATCTTTATTCTTATCTATGTCTAAGTCCTTATTAAAGTCCTTGTCCTTGTCCTATTCCTTGTACTATTTTTTTACCACAGAAATCTCTCCCGTTTTCAAAGTTTGATTAGAATAGCAAGAAAGGAAAAAATTCCGCGTCGAGGGTTTATTCAGAATAAGAGGAAAGGGAACAGTGATTAAGCTCGCCGGAAGTTTCTATTCATGATTGGGCGGTTATTTTCTCATTATTAAAAATATTAAATGTTTTACCTTATTTTTATGTTGAACACTTTTATGTCTCATTTACCACTTTAACACTTTATACAAAGCTTTATTAAAATAACATGTTCCTATTTTTTTTTAATATTTTTATAGAGGCTGGCTCGAACTTTAAGAATTACCTTATTTTATTACAATCATCCATTCCTATAAATACCTTTTAATTAATTAATTAATTTATTTTTTGTTTACATTAACAGCAACATTTTTTGTTCTTAATTTGGCGCACTGTTATTGGTCATTGGTACTTACAACAACAACATTTTATATAATTTAAATCAACTTTGTACAAAGCCTAACTTCGCTTCTTTTAATAACATATTCTATATCATTACATATTTCTTTTGTATAGAACTCCGCCGTTACAAATAGCAAATACATTCCCCGACTTACCGAATCGTCTGATTCTCATACCACTAGCAACAGCGAACAACATAACGGTGACTTAGTACCAGACACTTGGAACGTTTATGATGTATCACAATTTCTGCGTGTCAACGATTGCACGGCACACTGCGATATGTTCAGTAGAAATAAAATCGATGGCAAACGTTTGATGCAACTCTCAAAGGATGAAATCATTACGTTACTCGGCATGAAAGTCGGACCAGCATTGAAAATTTTCGATTTAATACAACAGCTTAAATGCAAAATCAATCCAAGTAAATCAAGACTTCACAAGGCTAATAAATCTTTTTTATAGTGCCTTTTGAAATGCCCACAACTAGCATTACTACTTCAATCTACTAAAAATACTTATTTATTGTCGTCTCTCATGTGGTTATATCAAAACCAATGCAAGTCTTTTTAAGAGCGTGGCAAATGCACGCAGTTTAACATTGAAATTGATTGAATAATTTTATATTTAGTAAAAAGTTATTTTTAAGCAGCATAAAATTACTATTTATGAAACTATTAGTTTTTTGCATTTTAAGTATTGAACAGTCTTTGGAAAAAAATTAATTCTCATTAAGATATATATATATATTTATGAATATATATATTTGTAAGCAGCTTTAAGATAGTTCATACTATTGCAAGTACAGTGGCTCAAAGTAATAATGGAACAAACTAAAAAAATTGCATTCAAAACTAGCAAGTTTTTGTATATTTTCAAAAGATTATTATGTGGTTTATATAAAATAATTAAAAGAATAATGAATTATTTGAATCGGTTGAAAAAAAAAGGAAAAACAAAATTAATAACAAAAACCAACATCAAAGTAATAATGGAACACGACGTTAATTTATAAACACATAAGCAAAATTATTAAAAAAACGCAGAGTTAAGATTTAGTTGGTAAATCTTTCTGTTAAATAACCGCTTCCAAATGATTTCGTATTTCATCACCTGTTTTCGGCAGTAGGACGGCTCCCTATTCTCCCACTCCTCAATGAGGGCTGTTTTTCGCTGATCACGCGTAGAAATTGTGTGATTTTTCAACTTTCCTTCAGATTACTCCATAAATGCTCAACAGGATTGAGGTCTGCAAATTGGGGTGGAGTTTCTTAGACATGTGGGAAAGTTTTAAGAAGTGAGCTTCTCACATTATAGGCCTTGTGTCTCGAATCGTTAGCCTGGCCAAATTATAATGAACTCTCAATGCCCAACTTTCTCACACTTTCCGTCAAAATATTCTTCAATATATTAAAGTATACGTGTCGGTCCATTGGACCATCAAAATAACTTAAATTTGGATTTGAATGCAATTTTTAAGTTTGTTCCATTATTACTTTGAGCCACTGCATATCGTTTAAGCTGCTGCTTTTTTCTCTCATTTTTATTTTATTTTTTTACCCTTAGATTGGTTTCATATTCTATCATTTAGGTTTTCCATTTGTTTTAACAAAATACAAAGTTTTTAATTAAGCAGCCATAGTCCGTATATTAGTGTAGTTGTTAACGTTTGTTTTTAAATTTAAATTAAGGCATTTTCTTTTATAATCTAATATCTAACGTTGCACATAAATTCTAGAGAGCACATTTTTATACACCCCCAACACTAGCTTACTATCTTAAATAAATTAAGCGATTACAAAAAAAAAAACAAAAATAAATAAAAAAAAAAATTGAATAGGTACAGCAAAACATAAAATAGCCATTTCAGGGAATTGTTTCAATGCAACAAAACATCTCAAAAATATTAAATATTATTAATAATACATATATATTAAAACAAATATACACACAAATCAGGCAGAACACCTATTGTTAGTATTACAAAAACAACAAGAAAAAAAAGCAGCAGGCAAATTATTAGCATAAGGCAATAAATAAGGCAGTTGAATTTAAATGCATTATTAAAACAAATATACAGTTGCGGTCAAAATAATAGCAGTGCTCTAATATTCAGACATGCTTGAATAAATAATACTAGCCTAAAAATGTAGGATCCGGAAAACCCAATATAATTTCTATATGAGCTTTCAACACTGATTCCAAATCTATTTAATTAATATTAATCCAGAATCTAAACAACACACCATAAGATAAAAAATTAAATTTTGTATTTTAGAGAAAATATGGAATGTTCCAACGATATATCAACTACTATCATGTTATGTGTTGTAGCGGAGCTATAATTAAGAGATCATCAAACTAAATATCGCAAAATTTTGTATCTTTTGTTTTAGCGAAGCTATAATCGTCCAAAGTTGAAATTTATAAATTAACTGTTGATTTAGTGTTTTTTCACAAAAAAACAGTCACTTTAAATTTGGACGATTATATCTCCGCTAAAACAAAAGATACAAAATTTGGCGATATTTCGTTTAATGATCTCTTAATTATAGCTCCGCTACAACACATAAAACGATAGTAATTGATATACCGTTGGAACATTCCATATTTTCTCTAAAATACAAAATTTAATTTTTTATCTTATGGTGTGTTGTTTAGATTCTGGATTAATAAAACTAGACAAGTATAAAAAGTGTAAAACACCCTGTATCTTGAAATTACTAACACAACGGTAAAAATTGAGTACATATTTGGAATCAGCGTTAAAAGCTGATATAGAAATTATATTGGGTTTTCCGGATCCTACATTTTTAGACTAGTATTATTTATTCAAGCATGTCTGAATTTTAGAGCACTGCTATTATTTTGACCACAGCTGTAAACTATATTAAGCATAACCAACTATTTTAAAATTAAAATTATTATCATTATTAAAACAATTTGTAAATAGCTAAGCAATAAAATTTCAAAGCACCATATATATTATTTAAAATAGTAGCAGGTATTTTGTTGTTTACATATAAAACAACGGCTTGTCTTATAGAAAGTTAAATATAAATAAATACGAATATTAATAATACTATTTTAATGTTTTTTTTCTTATACCAACTTTTATTACTTATTTCAAAGTTATATTTTGTGGTTTTTAATTTTGTAAAATTGTTTTTACTTTTTGACATTGGCTTATAAAAGTAGCTCTGTTTAAATGCATTCACAATCTTCTATGCAGAATATGGTCGAAAAAATGCATTCCAAATGATTGTATCTCAGTGTGCTCTGCTCAATCCACAAGAAAAGCGATACCCACCATTTACGCCAACTACCGTGGGATTGGCCTTCTTAATATCGCATATAAAGTCCTGTCGAGCGTATTGTGTGAAATACTGAAGACCATCGTCAACCAACTGATTGGACCTTATCAGTGTGGCTTCAGACCTGGCAAGTCCACCATCGACCAGATCTTTACACTACGACAAGTCTTGGAGAAGACCCTAAAGAAACAATTCGACACACCAACTTTTTGTCGATTTCAACAGTCCAATATGGAATCACCTATATTCCACCATGTCTGAATTTGGTCGTCCAGCTAAACTAATAAGTCTTAGCAGTATGACACTGAGCAACACCAGCAACGCAGTGAAAACTGTGAAGGACCTCTCCCCTCCGTTCGTTCCACTCCAACCACGAATTTTATCAAAATTCGAAGAAAAATAAAAACCTCTATATCATGATTATTACACGGTGAACGAGAAGTGAGAAAAAATACTGAAATTATTTTTAAAAACCATTATCGTTATGAAGGTAAAATTCACCAACTATAGTTTTATGAAATCCGTAGCAATAAATTCCATAAATCTATTTCTCGGTTTGATAAAAATATAGTTGATGAATTGTTTGCCTCCTTAAGTATAATATATAATTTTATAACTAAAATACTTATACATATGATTATTTACATTCCTTAGTAGTTATTATTTCAATGGCACAAGGATCGGCATTCGGTGGACACGGTACTTCGCTCTCAGACTCAATATCATTCATGCTGCACTCACATTCCGGCAAACATTCCATTTCGCCTTCTTCACCCTCACCCTCGCCAACATAATCGACAATTTTCTCAACTGTGAATTCAGTTGGTACCGTGGACAATGAACAAATCGATATATCCGAATCGGACAGCGGCAGTGGAACCGGTTCTTGAGGCAATTGTGAATAATCATAGACACATATATCTTGTGAATACCATAGCGATGGTTGCAAAGGCATCATCTCGCCATTTGCGAGATTTTCTTGTTCATCCTCATTGATATATTCCATCTCTTCGCCATATTTACTCTTCTTATTTTGTAATTCTTCGGCGCTGGCGGTTTGAAAGAAACCCATTAGCATGTATTTCTGATCGAAACTAAAAACAGCCGGTCCTTGTGGAAATTGATTATCCCAGTTGCCATGGAGCACAGTACATTTATCCTCGTTGCCAAAATAGATTTCAAATGGGCCGACACGCACACCCTGACGCCAAGTACTCTTGAAGCGTATGGGTGCAAAGCCGCAGCCATCTAACTTAAATGTATAAATGCCAACACCATGGCGCACGCCTCGATGCCAGTCTCCGGTATAGGTGTCACCGTTAGAATAGTTATAGCGACCTTTGCCATGTTTGATACCTTTGCGCCAATTACCTTCGTACATGCTGCCATCGGGATAGATGAAAATGCCACGCCCCGAACGATGACCTGAGAGTCAATATTAAAAAGGTTATGAGGTCAGTTATTTTATTTAAAGTAGAAATGATTTAAATTTTAAACTAACTACAACAGCCTCTACAAACACTATTCAATTATATTTAAAAATAATATATAAGTTATAAATTTTATTATTCGAACATTGCTTACCACAGCGATATTTGCCATAATATCGTGGTCCACCTTTGAAAACGTATAAGCCAATGCCATGGCGTTTTCCTTGCCTATACTGTCCATCGTATTGATCGCCATTAGGCAAAATGGCCCAACCTCGACCATGCCGCTCTCCGCCTGCATTTCGTTCGCCTATATAAAGCTAAATAGAAAAAGAAACTCATAAAGAACTAACTCAAATAACGAAAGACGAGCATCTTACACCAATAGTATCTTCCGGTTCACCCTCCTCATCCGGTATGCTTAACTCCTCCGATTCTTCGGATACCACAGATACGCTCATTGCAGCAGAGTTTCAATAATTGTTATTGTTTCAAGCAAAATTAAAATTTCGAAAACCTTTTCGATTTTTATAAATATAGAAAACATCAAACATGAAAATAAAATACACACACAGCTCGATTGATATAATTTTTTTAATTTTAAATTTTATTTTGGTAAATTTTTCATTAAAGTTAAAGTTCAAGTATATTTATAAAGGCAATGAAAATTAATGCATCATATATTTCGTAAATTTCTCTTAAATCTTAAGCTTAATACTAAGGGTCTTCACAAGTCGCTATTGCTTTGGATTTTTACGTGTCATAGAAGAAACTCGCCAGCGGATATCGTATAACAAAAGCAATCAATGTGCAGGCAATCTGAAGACCCATCAACATTTGTGTCACTACCTGTTCATGCACTGGCCCGAAAACTACCAGCACAAAATTTATCAGCGTAAAATTATTTGTAATGACTCTACCATCCGGCTGTTCCTGCCATGTTATAAGTTTAAGAGATCGGAAAATTTTGACCATTGTATTGCCCAAAAAATTGAGTTCGTCTCTGTGAAATTCGGTTGTGCTGATGTGTAGAAGATCCGATTTTGGATCATATTTTGGTAAACGATGTCGTGGGCAGGGCACAAAATGAAATAGTTGTGGTATGGAGTAGAGGAAATTAATTATTTGTGGTATAAAGAATAGAATTAATGTTTTGCTAAAATGTCCCAAAATTCCGACAACGGCAAAAGTCATGCCAGCAAAATAGCAGAACGTATCTCCGACGAAAACTTGCGATGGATACCTGAAATAAAGATAAAGCATAAATTGTAGATTTTTAACTTAAAGCATTATTTTATATGTTTACTTGAATAATTATAAAGAAAATTTGTTTGAAAAGCAAGTATTTATGAAATTAGTTTAATAAGAAATCGACAATAAGTTTGACAAATGTATGGGAGATGCAACCTAGACAGAGTCCCGCCCTTGTCTATTTTTATGATTAACTTCTTTTGTGCCTTCAATGTATCAGGATCGGATAAATTGTTATGATAAAAATTAATCTTTATTTTTATAAATTTTATAGAAAAATATTACTTCCTCAAAACATTGAAATATCTGATTGCCACGAGGGTCGCTTGGTAATTCCGTGAAAAATGAAATAAGGAATGATTTTAAAGACAAAAAAGTTTTATTTCTCAATATAGTCTCCTTTTAGCCGTCCAACGTTCCTCCAATATTTTAACCCCATCCGAAAAATACGTTTTCAGAAGGTCCTCAAAATACGTTTTCGGAAGGTCTTCAAAATAGGCCCCTGTTTCGGTGATGAGCTCCTCTCTGGTGGAGAATCCGCCGTGCCATTTATTCAGGTTCGGAAACAGAAAATAGTCGCAGAGAGCCAAATCTGGAGAACATTAAAAATTAACTTTTTTCCATTTTCACCAAATCATAAGATCGTCTGCTGCCAATGGCTGTCAAACACAAACAAAGCTTCACAGTGAATTTAAATTTTGACAATAGTCTATTAACAGATGGTAGTTGACAGGATCAGTGATTAACAGGATCAGCATTTAAATTTATTACGCGAATTTATTACGTGAATTACAAAATTCACTAAAGTCTTAAATTGCCCTTGTATAATTCAATACCCCTTCTATACATAAATTTTTTAAGCGAATAACATCAAGTCATTTGAATAAATTTCTGCCAGTTGATTTTAAGTGCCATTAAATTAACTTTGAAGAAATCATATAATCCCTTATGGAATGGTGTTAAATATCTATATGTTTTGAACGTTTTGATTCAAGATAATTTGCCATACTAATGCACCCTCTAATATCTTCGAATATCTCAACTGGTTCACTATTTATCTGATGCAAGTCCTGAGGTAATTCTCGTAGTCAAATTTACTCTGCTCTTCCAGCACTTAAAGCAATGTATTCCGATTCACTTGAAGAAGTTACAACCGTGACTTGCTTTTTACTTGACCAGGATACTTTTAAGATATACCAACTGACTGACTTACGGTCAATGACATCACTAGCCCAGTCTGCATCTGCATACCCAATAAGTGGTTTCGTAGAATCTTCACTGGAAACAAATTACTTTCTTTTCAGTAGCTTTTAAGTATCTGACGATCCTTTTAGGATCATCACAACCTTGTGTACATAATGCTTCCTAACATTTCGCGATAACGCTTATCCAATGGACTGCTGTTCTTCTTGGGAAAGAGATACCTTCTTTTTCTATTGGACTATTGACTGGATTGAATTCTGCATTCCCATCCGCCTTTTTCGTCAACATCAGTTTTCACCGCAGTTTACAATAACTTGACATCTCAAACTTTTTAGCCAAATTTTTCTTTAGAAGTTCAAAAGAATTAATAGTTCTTCCCACAATTAATAAATCATCAACATACATTACGGTGATAAACATATCTGACTTGGATATTTTCGTGTACACGCAGTAGTCATGATTGGTCCTTGTTAAATTAAGTTCCACAGTAGATAGACGTTAAACTTTTTATTCCAGCACCTCGGAGCTTGTTTCAGTCCATAGATTTTTAAAGCCTACAAACTTTGCCTTTTTCTATAAACATGTCTTCTCGAATGGTTATATAAATTTGTTCACGTATTTCAGCGTACAGAAACGCCGTTTTAACCTCAAGCTAATTGAATTGAAGATATTCATGAATTCCAACAGATAGAACTACTTGAATCATCGTGACCTTTCCTACTGGTGCATGTGTTAATCTTTAATCTTTCTCAGATTTTTGCAGAATCCTCTTTACTACAAACCATGGTTTTATATCGTATTGAAACACCATTCTCATCTTCTTTGACGCGAAATACCCTCTTAGACTTGTTAATTTTGGCATTCTTCGGAGGCTGCACTATCACCTGCACTATCATCTCGATCTACCGTATCTAGTGAAAAAATCAAGAGATTAAATTGGCAAAAAAGTGAAGGAAGCACTGGAACGTCTTCATCATTGACGAATTCATCGTTTGATTCATCACAAGCAACTTTTTCTTCTTCTAGTTCATGTTTTGAAGCCTTGGTTGAATCTTCAACTACGACAAATGAATCTGCATCATCCCCTTCTTGCTCGTAACTTGATTGCAATACGTAGATTTATTTTAAGTTTAAAAAAATGTATCTTTACAAGGAAAGCAATCTTTATCAAATTTACGATTGCGTCTCGAGACAGGTAAATCTTTTTCCTCTCCATATCCCAGGGAATGTACGTTTGCGAATATTCTATTACCATATCCATTGCTGCTTTGCAGCTTTTAGAACCGAGCTTATTTCGTAATTGGTTAGGAACCCATGATAAGCTTACATCCAAATAAATGTAATTTGTAATTTCCCAATAAACATTTTTAAGAGCTCTCATATTTATGACTCTTAAAAGAGGGTATTTTCTGACGATATTATGAGCGCTCATAATTTTGAGTCCGAAAAGACTCTTATTTATGAAGCTTTTATGAGCGCACCTAATAATGAGTCTAAAAAGACTCTTATTTATGAACGTTTTATGAGCGCACCTTATAATGAGTCTGAAAAGACTCTTATTTATGAACGTTTTATGAGCGCACATAATAATGAGTCTGAAAAGACTCTTATATATGAACGTTTAATGAGCGCACATTATTATGACTCCGAAAAGACTCTTATTTATGAACGTTTTATGAGCGCACATAATAATGAGTCTGAAAAGACTCTTATTTATGAACGTTTTATGAGCGCACATAAAAAAGACTCTTGTTTATGAACGTTTTATGAGCGCACATTATTATGACTCCGAAAAGACTCTTATTTATGAACCTTTTATGAGCGCAGATTATTTTGAGTCCGAAAAGACTCTTATTTATGAACGTTTTATGAGCGCACATAATAATGAGTCTGAAAAGACTCTTATATATGAACGTTTTATGAGCGCACATTATTATGACTCCGAAAAGACTCTTATTTATGAACGTTTTATGAGCGCACATAATAATGACTCAGAAAAAGCTCATATTTATGATGGTTTTCTGAGCGCTCATATTATCACTAAGCCACCTATATATAATTCAGAGCAACTTTTTCGATAAACAGCTTTATTAAATACAATTTTTCAGAAGCATTTGTTATTTCAATACGTCAAGTCAACACTTTGGAAATTATGCAAGACATCGAAACTTCCGATGAAAGAAAATTTATATATTATGGTTTAAGAATTTTAAATAAACACAAATAATTATAAAGGGTGATTTTTTAAGAGCTTGATAACTTTTTTTTTAAAAAAAACGCATAAAATTTGCAAAATCTCATCGGTTCTTTATTTGAAACGTTAGATTGGTCCATGACATTTACTTTTTGAAGATAATTTCATTTAAATGTTGACCGCGGCTGCGTCTTAGGTGGTCCATTCGGAAAGTCCAATTTTGGGCAACTTTTTCGAGCATTTCGGCCGGAATAGCCCGAATTTCTTCGGAAATGTTGTCAAATGTTGTGAATCGTGTTGTTGTTGTCAGATGCGGCTACGTCAAGTCTAAAGTCTACAGAAATAAGCCAGCAACTATTCCAGCTTTGGAAGACAACATTTCCGAAGAAATTCGGGCTATTCCGGCCGAAATGCTCGAAAAAGTTGCCCAAAATTGGACTTTCCGAATAGACCACCTAAGACGCAGCCGCGGTCAACATTTAAATGAAACTATCTTCAAAAAGTAAATGTCATGGACCAATCTAACGTTTCAAATAAAGAACCGATGAGATTTTGCAAATTTTATGCGTTTTTTTTTAAAAAAAAGTTATCTAGCTCTTAAAAAATCACCCTTTAAAACGAAAAAGGATATATTCTTTTTGTTTTTTAAGAGCCATTAAAGACTCTCAAATATGACTCTTATAAGACTCCGAAAACATTCATAATTCTGACTCTTAAAACACACATATTTCGGACTCTTATAAGAGTCATATTTCGGACTCAGATCTGTGTGCCCTTCCAGAAAGGGAAACACGCTCATATTAGACTCTTTTATGAGCATTTTATGAGGTCATAAATTTGAGTCTTAAAGGACTCTTAATGGACTCATAATATTTGTTTATTATGAGTCATAAAAGACTCTTAAACATGACTCTTATAAGACTCCGAAACCAATCATAATTCTGACTCTTAAAACACACATATTTTGGACTCTTATAAGAGTCATATTTCGGACTCAGATCTGTGTGCCCTTCCAGGAAGGGAAACACGCTCTTATCGGAGTCTTTTATGAGCTCATTATGAGCGCTCAGACTCATAAATATGAGTCTTAAAAGAGTCATAAAAGACTCATTATGTTTGCTGGGTTGTTCTGGCTTCTCCACATTTCTGCCGGAGTCAAGACAATTGATCGCATTCGTTAGACTTCTTTTAATAACATAAACTCCAGTGAGCGCTTTACACCAAATCATCTTCATCATGTTGCTTTCAATGACCATTCATCTAAATTTGTTGACTTATTTTGTTGAGACGTGTATGCCATGGTTGTTTCCAATTGAACTTCTTCTTTTTGTACCAACTCTCTTGGTCCTTGGACCAAATTACTCTCGATCCTGATCGACTGTATTCTTTGAGATTTGTCAGCCAAACTGTGCAGTCATCATTGCTTCACGCTCTATTATCACCTAGAATACGGCAGTTCCTTGTCGATAATATAAATCATCGTGAAGTGCGTGAAGTCATCAATAAAGGAAACAAAATAGCGAAATCCATTCTATGCTACTGGATCGATTGGTTCACAAACAGTAGAATGTATTCTTTCAAGCGGTTTAACTGCTCTGTTGCGGTTTCCACTGAATTTTTGGTTTTACACTTAGCTTGACTTTGTCCAAGTTACACTTGCGTAGGTATTGTAGGATTCCTGCCATTCACAGCAATCTCAAACCGGCATACATTTAAGTACGCTGTAGCCGCGTAAGTTCACCATCCTTTCAAATGTCTTGAAGAAATTACTTCAATGCCAACACTAGTCAGTTTTCTGACCGATAGTAAGTTATCATGCATCTCTGGTGCATATAAAACATTCTTCATAAGAATTTCAACACTTTTTCCGCTGAATCCTTGCATGCATGCCTATCTCGTAGCCAACAAGCTTTGGTTATCCTTGCAACATTGATGTTGATCAAATTTTTCAGTTCCAAATATTCTGAACCACCAATTTCTAATCCAATTTCTTTAATCCAATTTCTATTTTAATGTAGAGTTGTTCTGTTCTGACATTGCTATCTACCATAAAGCAGATTTTTCACTTTTTCGGTAGCACTTCGAGGGTCTCTCGGTAGACAATCTCATGATCGATGTCCCATTTTTCACGCGAAATAAGAAAAGGAGGTTTGTGTTTTTAAGAAAGCAGATGAAGATTTTTTGATTTCACTCAAGAATATTGACGCTTGATGAATAAATTTGCATTAAAAATCAAAAAGTTCTTGAGCTTTATCTTAAAAACGGAAACGCCTATTTTAAATTCCGTGTGAATATTATTCGTAATGGGCCTGAATATATTGCTATTTTACCGTTGAACCTGTATTGGTTGTCAAGCCTTTCTTTTTTTCTTTCTTCATTTCTAATCAACTGAAATTAAAAATTTATCAATATTGGACTTTGGAAGTTGTAGTTGATGGTGGAAAAGTTGATGGATTGGATTCCTTGTTAACTTTAATTGACTGAGGTAAAGACATAACACTTTGGTTGACGTTTAAATTTGCATGTTGATATAGCTTTCCGCCAAATATGGAACATTCTAGACTCACTTGATTTCTCTTTCCTTCTTACTTATCTATCACCTCATTTTCGAACCAAGGCAGACGTGACTTAATTGTATTGACTCCTGAGATCCTTGGTTTAAAGCATTGACGGGCAACTTTGCACACCTATACTTTCTTATCTTGAGTATGTATTAAGGAGCGCTTTAAAGTTTACACTGAAAACAAAGCAGTGCTAAAGCTCTTTTTGTAGTATCATTGGGTGACTTTTTTTTGTGCTTCGATTTATATAACGAATTTAAATGAACTTGTAATGGACGGACTATGAAATGCAAACAGACCGACAGGTGGATAATATGTACTATTAAACACAGAAAGTGAAGTTTTACAAATATTTTTAATTTTTATTTTTAATTCGTAGAATTTTTACAACTCTTAATTATTTGTTTTTACCAAACGAAAGTACCAATATATTTTAATCTGGAACTAAAATTCGCATTTCTACTAATATGTTAACATTTAGTAACATTAATATTAAATACAATTAAAACAGCTTTTTTCCAATCAAAATTGTTTGATTAGCAAATTCTACTTCCTTATGACACACCATGCAATGCGCCATGCCGTTATTTTCTAAAAATAAAAAATTTTGTTAAACATAAAATTTATTCAGTGTAATATCTCGCAATTTTTTTTTCATGCATTCAAGGAACACTCAAGCGCAGGTCTTGTCTGCTTGACGTTTGCTTGGATACTGAAGCTTTGATCGTTCTGTACGTGAGATGAATACATATTTTCATGCACTTATACAATCACAAGTGTGCAAAGCTGCCCGTCAATGGTTTAAAGCTAAAAAAATCCCTTAATCGGATAAATAGTTTAGGATCTTATTAACACCGAAAATATGTAAACTTTTCCTCTTTTTCAATTATTTTAGTTTGGGTATGGATTTTTATTTAATTTTTTCAAATAAAATTTGAAACTATTTTATATAATTTTAATGAACGAATCATTCCTTTTTTATTTTCATTACCTACTCGAAGTTTTGTTCATTGCTTGCACTGTGTGTTATGGCCAATTGAATTGTAACATGAAAAATTTCAGTGTGGCATCACTCACAGCTGTTCGCAGTGTTACAAAAGCGAACAGCCCTAGCTTGCAGGTTATAAAGGCGAAACTTGATAACAATTTTGCATATGTTCAGCAGCAGCTGCAAGCAGCAGACGACGAAAAATATAAAATTTTCAGGGTGTGAACAACGCAGTCATCATATCTTAAAATAAACTCAATAAAGTTTAAAAAAAGGAGAATGAAGTAATCAAGAAAAAAGTCAATTAAAATGCAGTGAAAAGCGACGCTGGGGATAAATGCATCTACGCAACGCAATAGTAACAACAAGAACTCAACGCAATGAACCTGGCCAGCAGCAAGAAACGAGAACAGCAGCAGCTGCTACAACAACAACAGCAAGCACCGGTGCGTATTCAGCAGTGCGTGGACGTGGACCCACAAGAAGAAAATGCATCATTTGGGCGCTGGTGCTGCTGCAAGTATGCTTTGTCGGTTTGCTGTGGCTGCTCCAACTGGACACCAACGTGATGAAACACAACGAAATACGTAGATACAAATCAGGTAAAAAACATGAGTTAAGGGGTGAACGCATTGATTTTATAACGAAAAAGGCAAAAACGCCAAACACTGAAAAAATAGCAATTTTAATAGAGGAGACGAATTATTTAAAGCAAGACTTTATATTGCACAAGTTGAGACTGAATGGAACCGAAGAAGATGGCGTTGTGGAAGATAGCGTAGAATATAAAATAAGCAGCACACGTTTGAAATGGTGCTTTCGTGAAGGCACCCTAAATGAAACACAAATAAATAAATCACAGCAGCATATAGCAATGGAAGAGCCAGCAGTGCTGTGTCAATGTAAAGCCGAATGGCATGGCAAGGATTGTGGACAACCAGAAATTATCTGGCGTACATTACTAGCAGCCCAACGCACTATGCCGTTACAGCTACAAGAACCTACAACACAGGCCCCTCGTAGACTGATCTACATGTTGGATGGCTATTTTTTCAACTTAGACCTTATGGAACTGCAAATTAGAACAGTGCTAGAGGTTGTGGACTACTTTGTCATAAACATTAATCAAAAGAAAGCCAAACCATTACGCATAAAAGCCATTGAAAGGCGTTTAAAGGATATTCTAAAGCATGGTCAGTTTATAGTTAACCATTGCAGACGTACAGGTGGCACTTTAACTGCTGGCACGCTGCCGGGTAGTTGTAGCCCCATGCAGGCCTACAGCTTACTTAAGCAAGCCATTGACCAAGGTCGAATTAAGCCTATTAGCGATACCGATATATTTCTATATACCAGCGATGGCGTAATACTCAATAGAAAAGCTTTAAAATTTATGAAATATTACTATGATGCAGACTTGGCGCATGGACCAATGATTGCCATGCGTTTTCGCTTAAAATATGTAGTGTATGGATTTTATTGGCAACACCCTAAGCTAACGCATATAAGTGGAATTCTGAGCACTTTTGCTACTCTAGAAAGTTCAGGTGGTGGGAATGGCGATCCACGTTTGCTGCAACACAGAGTCGTTGAAACAGCGCAAATACCGGCTATTGTAATTGGAGATTTAAATCATTTTGGTGGTTGGTTTTGTCAACATTGTCAGCAACCGGAAGAGATTATCTTAGAATTGCATGCAGCTCAAGATGCTACGGGTCAGCAGAACGTGCAATTTCCAAATGTGACCAGAAACCGGCAAATCGATGCTAGCTATATAAAAAAATTAATCGCCCAAGGGCAACATATAGATGAAGCTAAACAGACGTTAATAAAGTTGCGTCGCTATACAGATAAATATTATGCGCCGGAATATGCAGAACAATGTAGCTGGAAGTTTGGCAATTTATTGGTCAATTTGTATGTGTCGCTAGAAGAAGACAGCGATGATGATGAGGGCGCATATTAATCAGTTATTTTTCATTTAAAATTTTTTGTAGCCTGCTAAAAAAAATGTGTTAATGTTTGTTGAACTTTAATTTAAGCAGCACTCATTCAAGCAGTGGTTTATGGTGCCCCTAAATAAGATAAGATTCTAAGTGTAAAGATAAGCAGAGCATTACAATTTCACAATCACTATGTTATAATGTGTATTCATATTTATGAATTATACATAAAGTTCATTCATATAATTATTTGATTTGATAATTGTGCCTATTTCTTATTAAAAAAAGCAACAACTCAACAATTGAATTTACTTAAATTAAGCACACACACATATCAATAGAACATTTATTGTTAAAAAAAAATTGTTTTGACAAAATAGCATTAAAATAAACAATTATTAGTGTGTTTACAAATAAAACTGATTAAACAGATAAACATTAATTTAAAACATTCATTAAAGAATGTGCATTTGCTGTGATAAAATATAACAAGTTTATTTTTTTTGAAAAAATGTTTTACTAACAAATAGAACGAACACGTACACAAATCAAAACATTTTATTTAATTTTGTGCCAACATATAAATTTATTTAGACAACTGTTTATTGTAAAAGATTCATTAGGTTTAATCCACTGTTACTACCATGATGAGGCACAAAACGTTTTTAAAAAAACCAAATTTTTTTTCTCTCTGGCAAATGTAAAAACAATATTTTTATTAGATTTAGTATTTTCGCATTAGCATAAAATATTTAATATTTCTTTTTCTTTCCCTTACTTGTGTGTGATAGTCAAATGATCTGCGCTAAATATTTATTAAATATCTTTTATTAAACCTATCGTGTACACTTGTTAAATAAATAAAATATACATAAAATATAAAAAATAAACAAGAAAATTACTGTGTTTTTAACCTAGATTTTACAGGGGCTTCTAAAAAACAATGGTCCAAATTTTCCTTGGAATATCACAATCCATATGTATAAGGAATTTTGTAAACACAACAATCAGAAGGTATAATGAAATCTCTCCATTAACAATAGAAAGAGATTCGGTCGAAAATGGTTCGTTTGAACGAAATTACTGAATAAAACTGTTAAAGAACGAATCAATCGAAGTCCTAAAGGATCCACCAGAAAACTGGCAATCGACTTAAAAATATCAAAGGGATTTATTCATAACATTCGGGTGAAGAGACCTAGTATGCGAGGCTTACAACAAACGTAAAGTTCCCGCAGTCTCCAAAGCTTGCGTAAAAAAAAACAAAAAATAGTTTCAAAAGTACTTGCCTGGCATGGTGGTGGCGAATTTGTTTTTTTCTGATGAAAAACTTTTCGTCCTACGGCAATGTCACAACACTCAAAATTATCGGATATGGTACGTTTCGAACATTGCAATTCCAGCCAATGAGAAAAATGTACCAAGGTTTCAAAATGCCGCTTCAGTTATGGTGTGGGGAGCTATTTGCTGCCGTGGTAAGCTTGCACTGGAAGCATTTATGGCAAAATAGGCCAAGGTCAATGCGGAATACTATTAAAATGAAGTTTTGGATAAGGTTCCATACACAAATCTCGATGTTTTGAGTATAACGGGTTCCAACAGGATGGTGCTCCTGCCACCAAACGCCAAAGTTGTTCAAGACTGGAGTAGTAATAATTTGACTGATTTTCTGGCGAAGGATGAATGGCCCCCAGATCTTCTGATTTGAATCCTTTCGATTTTTCAAAGATCAAAGATGATTTCAAAGATCAACAATTATAAATTCACAAGCCTGAAAAAGTTTAAGGACATCATTCAAAAGAAATGGGATTAAATGACTAGGCATGCTGTGCGTGCCGCATTAAAAGGGTTTGACAAATGAATGTACCATGGTAAAGCTTTTCAAAGGAGAGGTCACTCCAAAAAATTTTTTGTAAATAACACTGGTTTACAAATAACGAAAAGTTGTTATGTACTTTGAATGCCACTATCCTTTTCTCATGTAAAATCGGTCGCTAATTCCGAAAAAAAAATTATTTTTTTTTTTCTGTCACTCCGTTTTCGAGATATTGCCCACTGTAGGGTTTTTAACGAAAAAAAAAGTTGGTTCCACTTAATGTTGACATATGAAGCTTTAATATTTGGAAACTCGAAAGCTGTGTGCAAAGTGGGTGCCGCGCGAACTCACAATCGATCAAAAGCTTTAACGTGTCGTTGATGCGGAGCAATGTTTAAAAATATACAATCGTAATAATAACGAATATTTCCGTCGATAAGTGAAACATGGCTCCACTACTATACTCCAAAGTCCAATCGACAATCAGCCATATGGACTGCACGCGATGATTCAAATCCAAAGCGTGGAAAGACGCAACAGTCGGCTTGCAAGGTTATGGCATCTCATTTCATTATGAAATAACGCCCAAAAATTAAAATGAAATAACGCCCAAATACTTATCATACAAATTTTGGGCGTTATTTCATTATGAAATAAGACCCCTTTTCCACTCGGCAATTTTTCTTGCTGGCAAGTCGAGTTTGTTGGCATCGGGACGTGACGAAAGGGAATGAGTACAGACTTGCTCGTACCGGCAATTTTTCTTTTGTCCTGCTCTTTCTTTGAAGTTTCACTTTAGTTTTATTCAGAATTGCTCAAGAAAACTTGCTGAGTGGAAACGCAAATGGCAAGTTCAAAAGAGAATTGAAAACTTGCTGGCAAGAAAAATTGCCGTGTGGAAAAGGGGTCTAAGACCCAACATTTTTTAAATGATTTGCTTTGAAAATATTTTGGGCGTTATTTCATTTTGCAGTTTGGGCGTTATTTCATTTTTCAAAGCCCAAAATATTTTGGGCGTTATTTCATTTTTTATTTTAGGCGTTATTTCATTGAGCATTATTTCACTGAACCAAATTTTTCTATCGGAATCGTTTAAGGTTGAAATACACATTGAGATATATCTTGGTGTATGGAATAGAACACACGATTTTCAATTTTTTTGCGCACGATTAAAGTACTTGCTCAAAAATTGAGAAGAGAGAATACAAAATATGCATGCAACCCAACGCCTACATTTTGTTTAATTAAAATTACCATTACATTTAAGAAATAAGTTTATCAATAAAAGTTGCTATTCCACTTACTTGTTGAACTTCCAAAGAGCTAATGTTACCGCTAAGAAAGGCAGCATTAGATAAAGTGAAAATTTATGTGCATGCACTTGATTGCCCAGCAATAGTTCGATGCAATTGAAGCTCAATATAGATGATCCAATCACCAGCGATTGTCCAACTTCTAAGCCATTAATGCCGGCTAGTATGTTAATGGCATTTGTGCAGAAAACTGCCAACATGCCCATATAAATGTAATAGAAAAAACCTGTAAAAAACATTTAAGTTAACAATATTTCTTCTGGTTTTCTAACTTAATGTAATTTCTTACCTATATCCAAGGAATTGCCTAGCAGAGTTCTTGCGAATTTTGGCAAAATAACTGTAGTTGAATTGTAATTCACATAGTAGACCATCAATAGCGGTAATGTTGCAATTGTTGGCAGCATCAGTTTGTGTCGCCACCGCAAGTCTAACACATCGTCGGCAAAACCAAGAAGAATCATGCAGCATATCGACAGTAAAGCAACAATTAATTCAACAAACTGTAAGTTATAATTTGATATTTTTATGCTTGCGTACTATAATATTTTTATTTTATTTTTTAGAACTCGTTTACTTTCAATATAAGAAAAAACAAAAAATTGAACGCACAAATTGTCGTTAACAAAGATAAAATTCAAAATTAACTGTTTCCCTTTTTTTAGTCATCTTTGGTTTTATGTAAAAAAAATTAAATATATATATAACAATTGAAAGAATCGAAAGGTTTATTAAATGCAACGTCCTTAGCCATGACTGCCGAACAAGACGTAACACAGAACCTGATAGATGAACAAATGTCAAGCGCGTTTTGGTATTGGAAGTCATTGTTTAACTGGACCATAGCTTCCTCATCACTGCTAAATGAGGTGGAAAACAGAATTCTATCATATTTGAAGACTCCGTATAGAACATTTTTTGTTGAAATCGGTTCAGTGGTAGGCGAAAGTGATCGAATATGGACTATTGCGCTAAATACTGAAAGCCCAGAAGTACCTTTGGTGCTGTTGCATGGGTTAGGCTCTGGTATTGGACTTTGGATTTTAAACTTAGACGAGTTGGCTGCAGCACGGCCTGTCTATGCCATAGATATTCTGGGATTTGGACGCAGTTCGCGACCAATTTTTTCTAATGATGCTTTGGAATGTGAGCAACAATTCGTAAAATCGATAGAGGCCTGGTGCATCAATATGAATGTTAAAAAAATGGTTCTCTTAGGACACTCTATGGGTGGCTTTATAGCAGCTAGCTATGCGCTAACCCATCCACAACGTTTGAAACATTTAATCTTAGCTGATCCTTGGGGTTTTCCCACGGAAACATTGGATGCAAACAAACGATTTTCGGTCTGGGTGCGCACTCTGGCACGTGTCGCAACACCACTTAATCCTTTATTTCCTATAAGAGCAGCTGGACCCTTTGGTAAATGGCTATTATGCAAGGTGCGACCTGATATAATTCGAAAATTTTCAAGCGCCATGATGGAGATTGAGAGTGGTGATGATCTTATGGCACTCTACTTGCAACAGTGCAATACGCAGGCGCCAACCGGCGAATCAGCATTTCATTGTATGCTTGCGTTTCTGGGCTGTGCCAAGCATCCAATGGAAAATCGCATTCAAAATTTAGACGAAGCTGTTCCTATAACATTTATACAGGGAACTCACTCGTGGGTCGATCCAACAATAGGTGAAAAGGTCAAATCGGAACGTAAGAATTCGTTTGTCGACTGTAAACATGTAACAGATGCAGGGCATCATGTTTATGCAGATAATTTTGAAATTTTCAATCAAATCGTGAACGAAGTTTGTAGTTCATATGGCATAAAAGTCGAAACCAAACGCACAACTTAGACAATCATTCGCACCAAAATGCAACAATTTAAAATTTTGGCAACCATGTGACATTCAAATTTTCTACATTCGAAAAGCGGGAAAAGCTCTGATTTACTTACCTCTTCATGTGGAAATGTTTTTGGTTTTCCTCCCGTCACTACATCGGTTGCCGCTGCTTCTTCGAAAGTAAACGGAAAAGGAATGAAAAGAAACATTGCCACCAGAAAAACACAACCAATCAGCACACCTAACGACTCTGGCCTAGAAGTGGGAAATTGTCAATTCCTTTAGCTTATGATCTCTTAAGACAGAAAGCTATCGTTACCGATAAGCTTTACTTTTGAACTTACACCTTTTTTTTATTGTCCTTACACAGATCTATACCAAATAAGTTGGCCTTGATAAACATGTCGCGGAAGCGTGGAATCATACGTATTGCCATTAGATAAGATATCGCCGCAATGACTCCATTCACCAGCAAACTGACACTCATCTTGAAACAGGATGTGCTTTGTAGAATATATTTTAAAAATTATAGCACTTGTACATTGAGCTCTTAATTTAATAAACTATGGTGAAAAATACAATCGGAAAATGCCGACGTGCCGCTAGCAAGGAAAATGATAGTGTTTTGATACTGGGTGGGAAAGAACGATGAGCTGTCACTATCAGCTGTTCACATGATTGCCATGTTATCGAAATCAAACTGTTTGTGACAGGGCTGAAGTTTCTATAAATTCTATTATACTGGCTATTACCAAGCGGGGGGTGATTTTTTGATAAGGTGATAAATAGATTATTTTTAATGGAAACACTCAACATGGTTATTCTGTAAATCATGTGATGTATTACGAATTAACATTTTCAAGCCATTGAAAATCATTTCAGACCTTGAAAAAACTATCACCGAGCTACTTATGAACAATTGTGTTATGTGTGCTATTAAATGCTTGCGCGCAATTGACCGATAACTGGACCTACATGTTTTATGCCGACTCCAAACGGCTAAAATTTATGTTATCAAGAAGCTTTACGTGGCATTATTTAGTCTCTTAGGTTTGCCATTGTCTGCATAAAGGTGACAGCTGAACAGAACAATTTATTTCTATTAAAAAAACTTTTGCCCGAGGTGAAGTCTGAACTCGGGATCCGTTGATTCGCACACTTAGCACGCACAACCACAGCCGCCAACAATGGATCAGCTTTCTTAAAAAATAAGCTGAAAACAACGCTTATAACACTGCAGTTCAGACAGAGTTGATAACATAGCGAAATAACACATGAAACTTTATTCCGGCAATAACAATGAATCAACGTTCTTTAAAAATACGATTAAATTGCTTGAAATTTATTGGAGCTAGAGCAACTGCATGTTACAATAAATATCTACCATTAGCTTGATCACCTTACAATTTAGACATTACTCACAATTTCAAAATGTTGTGCCAATTTCTATTTGTCAATGATTGTTCTTTACATTTTCCCTAAAACCACTTAACCCTTAAACAGACATTTTGCAAAGTTTTTGAGCTTAACTGGAAAATTAATGTTTCGGTTACAATAAGTAACATAAACTAAAACCTTAAAACATCAAGGGGTACATGGTTGGTAATTAAGAGTCCAGCAATGTTACCTTAACCCGCAATGACTTTTTGCATATAAAGCCTAGTACCTTGTTCGTTTACGTGAAATTTCACTGGCAATATTGAATTTTTTTGCGTGAAAATTTTGATAAAAATTTTGTTGCGTAGAAATTTTCAAAATTTGAGAAATTCATGTTTGATTTTTCAAATACCAAAATAACGACAGTTAGACGACTTTTTGTGGTTAACTGTGTTATATTGTTGACTATGGTTGGCACCTACTATTTTAAAATACATATTACGTGATTAATGAAGAGCGAAATTAAGTATTAAAAAATATTTAATAAAAATAAAATCCGCCCTGCATTCTCTCACAATTTATGTGTGCAAGACAAATAATGCCCACTAGTCTTCCAAAATTCAATCGAATGACATTTCGAGCATACCACATATAATCTCGAAATTCGATAAATTTTGCCCGTTTACATCAGCTCAACGTTAACTTGAATGGGTTTTTGAAAACTATCATACCAATCTGCTTAAAACGGATTTAATTCACTCGATCGCAAATATTGTAATTCGACACCTGGTTACTCTCGATACTTGAGATATATGCTGAATTCTGCAGTATCTGGCCAACTTTCTGAACATTTTTTAAGACAGTTCGCTGGATATATATCACAGCATATATATATATACATTTTTCTTACTGAATTGCAGTAGATGTGAAGTTCAATGAATTCATCCTGAATAATTTTTTGAGTTCATATTTTTAACAAAAAATTTTCACAAAATGCCAATTCTCATAACTTAGTTAAAACGAAAAAGCACAAGACCGATAAGCAAGACTTGTGAAACAATAGGTTTTTGTATGTTATAATGTAGTTCTTCTCGTGTCTTATAGTTGTTGTGCTTTTTCGTAATACAAAATAAAGGGATTGAACCAAAAAATACGTATTTAACATACATACTCCGCACCCTCACTTTTCATGACAGTCTCTCGCAACTCACGCGACCATGTAATTTGTAGACGAAACTGTCAAAGAAAATTGAAGAAAGTTTCACACGACAAGTTTCATTGTTTAAATTCCCTCAAAGTCTCTTAAACGAAGTTTCAAAATTTAATTTGATGATGAAACTTGAAAAGAGAATTTCATAAAATCTCATGAAACTAGTTTCCTTGTATTCCCTCTTCTAGTAATGTCCAGTGTGGAAATTGTGTTAAAGTCGATTTATTACTAATCGATTTTTAAATCTTCAAAAACACGTGTGCAGCCCTGATATATGTTACCTTTGAATTTTAAAATTTACACACTAAAAAATTTGTATAGAATTTTTACACCGATCGGTGTTCCAGGGAGTCCTTCACTGTTAGGTGTAAAAAAACACCGTGTCAAGGTGCTAAAATTTAATATCCAAAAGGGTATATTTTTTTCACACCTATCGGTGCAAATATGTAAATATCCGATCGGATGTTTGTGTTGAACCCCGTTAGGTGTTTATTTAGAATAGTCAAAATAATAATTTTTAGCACCGAACGGTGTAATTTTTTAATATTTATAATTTAAAAAAAAATGCTATGCCAAATAAAAGGGAACACATGCTCAAAAATAGATTTCGATTAAGTTATGTTTAAACATTTTTTTTATTTTATTACATTGGATTTAAATTAAAGTTTCAAAGTCAGTTTTTGCCGAAACAGCTTTGCCGAACATGACTTCTAATTCTAGATTTTCAATTTCAGTCTTGTGTAAATTCAATTTTTAATTTGTTTCTCAATGATAATGTGATTTCTAAGTTGTTTTCTTCATTAATTGTCTTATTTCACACCGATCGGATAAGTTTGTCATTTCACACCGGGTAAGCGGTGTAAATTAACACCGTTCGGTGTAAAAAATGTAAATATCCGCTCACCGGTGTGAATTTATTTTGGAATTTTTTTAGTGTGTACGAGCCTATTTTACTAATAGCGGTTTTTGGTTTCAATTTTTGACATTGCAAACTTTAAACGTTGGTAACTAAACTTACACAAAATTTTTTAGTTTTTCACTCAGTGTACGCAGAAGGGGCAACAGCAGAAATATCCAAACTGCATCCACTATTAATAGACATATAATGTTTTTTGATGACAAACATCACTTCTGAAAATAACAAGTAGTAAATAAATGTTCCAATGCTCAGCGATAGTTTCCTTGATTCAACCATTTCTAATGTCCATGATGACATATACCGCATCCTATTTATTTACTTCCGGAAATTAAAACAATGCATTGTCAAATTTACATTAATAAATTTATTACTTTACTTCAATTGTATCGCATAGTATGATGGTATGCAATATTGGTAAATAACTTTAAAATCCATTCATTTATTTTTAAACTAATCGGAAATATTTCTTGTTTTTTTTTTTTTGTTTTAAGTATTTTCATTATATCTTTATATTTGATCTACAATTAGTACATAATAACCAATCCATAAAACCTTAAACTTCAAATAAAATTTTGCATTTCTTTTAAAATGTGTATTTATGCTAGTTTTAAATTTAAGTTGCTCATAAAATAGACTAATTTTGCAATTGTTTTATTTTGTTTTTTTTATGCTTAAATCATTTTAATTGTTCTGACATTAGGGTTTTGTTTTACAATAAATATGTTCCAATTGCTATTAAAAAAATCTCTATGTATTGTTAGCTAATCTAAACTACATCCTTATATAATGCTTTCGTACTTCTGCTGGAACTATCGCCAAAACTATTGGCATCACAAGTCGATGTAGTTGAAGGTGAACAGCTTAGTTGGGGTGTTGCTGCTGCTGCTGCTGCGGTGATAGGCGTTACTTCTGGCAAACTAACGCTATTATGTAAAGATCTTGCCGTCATTGACGTTGATGTTTGATCTTTACTTTTGTCTTTTTGATTATTTAAGGCGGCTAACGAAGATAAAGCTGTAGCATCAGTTGGATGTTTATCAGAATTCATACAAACTGAAATCTTGCCAAGTTCATCTATGACAACGTTCATTTTATCTGTGCAAACGTTTGCATCATTTCTAAACTTCGAACACGCATCTGGTTGTTTGGAATTGTACAATTTTGTTTCCAACTCATTAACAGGATTGAGTCGTGTCGTACATGGGCTACCACCTTTTTTATAGTTATCTGTAAGCAATTCATGTAGCGTCGAACCATCGAGCTGCCTTGAGACTTTATAAATAGCTGGGCAAGATTTTGAATTTTTTACATCATTTGTGTCTTTTAAGTCGTGGAATTCATTCAACTCTATATTGCCATCATTGCTATCACCGTGACTATGATCACGATTTGTATGTTTTTGATGCCGCTTAGCTTCAATGTCTTGCACAAAAAAATGATTATCTTCAATGTTGCCAGCGCCCACAGGATGCTGATCGAATATTTTCAATTGGCTTAATGTTAGCTTCGGCGATGTTTGCACATTGTAGTCACTTGAATTTGGCGTATTCAATAGAAACTCATTTCTTAACTTGAACTCTTGCAGATCAAACTTTTGTTGTTCTGGATTTTCGTTGATGTAATTGATGTGAATAGGTGAGGTTTGTAGGTTCAAATGAGATAGCCTGTGTTCATCTTCAGGTGGTGTATAGTAAATGGAAGCCTTGCTTGCTGAATTGTTAGCCAAGAGTTTTGACTTCAACCTTTGAATGTTCACATCCTTAGGATTGAACTGATCACCCATTTGCGTTTTAAAATAACAGTCAATATCTTGAGGAAACAAAGAAAAGTATTAAAAGATAGAACATTACAAAAAAGTTTATTAGGGAAGTAAAACTTGTGCATACAGCTAACTCCGCAATTTTTGATTTATAATTTAGAACAAATGTAAAATGATGTGGAATGTGTGGTCACAGGTGCCATAACGTCGCGCACTGAGAAAAGAAATTTAAACTAACATTGCTTGCCATTAAAAAAAGCACTTCAATAAGCCTACTCTGAATTGCTTCAAAAAGCCTTTCGTGGTAAGCTTTGAGTTAGCAGTTAGTTTTATTCTTTTCAGTTTTGCTTAGCTCTAAGAGATATGGAGAATTGAAAATATGGAGATCTTACTAAAGAAGAAGATGTTTAAAAAAGGAAGAGAGCACTTTTTAAAGCTCCCTCGAAAGTGCTTTTAAAGACCTGCAATGAAGCCCAGGCAACTGCAATTTGTTCGTGCATAACAAAATTAATGTTGACTTTTGTTCCACAGACAAGCTGCTGACATGCTCGCCCGTTGGTTACAATACCATTTCTGCATTAAAGAAATTCCACATCATTTCTGCACCAACGCATAGAAATCATACCAATAGTTATCTTTAAGCACATGTTTGAAATATGAACTTACCCTCCGCAATATCCTCTTCACAGCGACCTCTGCAGTTTTCAAAATAAAAACTTGGCAAATTTTCCAAAACTTTATTGAGAGTTTGTTGTTGATATTTATAGCCCTCCCTGAGACGCAGCACTTGATGAGCGCTAAACTTACGTATTTTATTTCTCTGGAAGACGTAATTTTCACGCACCCAATTTAATTGCCCTGTCGAATAGTCACGAACCTTTTTTACCTACAAGAATTAGACAAAAAATGTTAAATAACATTAAAAATTCTCATTAAGTTAAATCATTTTTTAGAAAGTGTTAGCTACCTGATCATAGTATTGATCTTTAAGCGAAGTTAAGTGGTTTGAGCCCATATCACGGAACTCTTTTATATGTTTGGCCTGTGATGTGTAGCTGCTTTGTATCCATTCAACTTGTTGAGCACAATTTTCTCGTATTCGATGCACCTAAGATGAAGAATATATTATTTTTAAACGATTAAAATAATGTGTTCTTTTTGTGTTATCAATCAATACAATTCATTTTAATGTACAAGCAAAAATACTATCATCATTACAGAAGCTTCCTCAGCAGTGAATGAAAATGAAATCAGCATTGCTTTTTATGAAGTTTTTTCAATTCAAGAAGAAAGACCTATTAAAATATAGAAGCTAAAATATTTCCACTTAAAATCAATACCAATTTAAGCAGTGGGTGAATATTTACTAATGGGGTGTCAAGTCAAGTAAAAAGCAAAAAGAAATTGCTGTTTGCCACAAACGACACAAATACTTTTTTATATTTAAAAAAAATGTTATTTCATAGGCTTTTCAAATATCTAATATTTGAACTTAAGCAATGCTTGCTTTATATTTATCTATAGAGCATCTAATTAAATATTGACGCTAAGTTTTCAATAAACAATATTTAACATAAATACCATATTTATGTTGAAAGATCGATCCCCTTTGGAAAATATTCACCCAGAAAAGTGTAAAGAAGTTTTATGTGGAACTAATATTGAGTCATTGAGAGGAGTTTGTTTCTACGTTACATAGCATTTTTTCGCACGTAGCACACTTGTGTTGAAACGAAAATAATGCAAGTCTAATGACATTTGAAGCCACAACAAACTTTAACTCAGCACTGATTTGAATAATTTTCATTTTTCGCCATGCAGCAGACTTTACCTGTTGTGCATAGTTCTCTCGTAAACGCTCCAATTGCTGACTTTTATAGTGTTCAATACTGTCTAGCATAGCATAGATTTGTTTAGCACGTGGTGATTTTTTATTACGTCCACAACAGTGAAATCTATCACAAATACCCAACCTGTTGGTTCAAAAAAAAAAAAATTAAATGAATAAATAATTTAAATTGTAAGAAATGCAGTCTTACTTTGCAAATAGCGCACGTAATCCTTGAACAATTAAGGTTAATAATAAAAATGCTGTAGCTGCAGCTGTACCCGCTAATAAGCTGCCAATTTTGACACGATAGAAAACAATAGGATCAATAGAAAGTCTGTTGGTAAGAAAAGAAAAACAGTTATTAACATGAACATATTCCACATAAACATACATATAACTGACCTTATAAAATCCGATGCATTTCCCATTATATTGTAGGCGTAACATGTATATAAACCACTATCACTACGTGATATGTTATGTATTAGCAACGAGCCATTCTCAATTAAAGCCACACGATTAACAACATCACTACGCTGTAGACTCACATTCAGTTTGCTTTCATCGGCCAATGATGCTAGCTGGAATTTTCCCAATTCTTTGTCATTGTGATTGATGATAATAGGATGTTTGTCTGGGTCAGCATGGTGGCGTAGAATTTTATTTGATGGCGTCACCTGTTATGCAAGTAAATATTCAATTTAATATATGCCAACTCAATTGAAGCGAACACATTTGGTTCAGTGAAATAACGCCCATGTTTTTGACCTTTGATTTTTGATAAAAATTTATATTTTTTTTTTCCTAATTTTCAGCGGAACTAATTTTTTGGAACTTTTACTTTTTTCACAAATAATTTCATCAGGTTGCAGTGAAGGCTTAAAAAATAAGCAGTTTTCAAAATACCGGAAAGATGCGAATTGGACAGAGGGACAATTAACAAAAAAACTGAATGCAGCAGACTTCCCTGTTCGCTCGGAATTTTGCGAGAAGATTATTCAAATGCCACAAGAGAACGAAAGCCTAAAATGCTAATAAACAAAATTGTCACAGATACTCCATGAAATGAAATTGCATTTACTTCGCGGCACTGTGTGGTTTGCAGTTTCTTTAAGGTTCATTGTCGGGCCTTGCTTTTTTGAAAAAAAAAAACGGATGTACTGTAACGCTCAAAAGAGGAGACCTTTACTTAAAGATGTTGAATGCGTTTTTCTTTCCAGAACTCTACGCTGAAAGAGAATCACTTTCAGCTCTGTGTGGTTTCAACAAGATGGGGCAACTTGTCACTTATCCTGGGTTGTTATGACAGAAGTAAGTAAGCGATATCACGAAACTATACATTCCGTTGGCCTCCCAAGGTGACCTGAGCTACTTGCACCTGATTTTTTTCTTGTGTGGTTATTGCAAACATGAAGCCTATAAATCAAAACCAATAAATATGGATGGGTTAAAGCAATACATTCGGTCGACAATTGAGGCAATTCCAAGGCAACCCTCAAGGCAGTAATGAATATTTTTTTTTACAGATTATGACATCCTTCATATCAGTTTCAGAAGGACATTCACAATAAAGGTCACCACCGAGATTAGCTGAAGTGTTGTGGTATTTTCTCAAAAAATTGGACACGGGGAAAACTTTTCGCCTACCGGATTCATTCAAACAGAATTTTTACGAAAAAAGAAGTTTGCCGCCATCAAATCAACAAATGTCATTAATGTCAAATGTAAGCTGTTGAGAAGTTTTGATGAAAAGTGAAACGTACCGGCTGGCCTCCAAGCTAAAAGTTGGGCCCTCAAATAAGGAATGTTGCAGGAAACTGTAAAACTTTTTTCTGATGCTTTGATTTTCTTTCAATTATGTTGAGTTAATAAAGAACATCTTCTTTGTATACTCTGAAATAGCTTAAAAACCTAAAAACAAGGCAAGTCCTTAAAATCTACTAGGAACTTTAAATGAAATTGTCGCCAATGAAATGTATGATCGAATCAGCACATTTCGTCAAAGAGGAAGAAAAATCGTAAATGATTCATTTATGAATTCTTTTAGCCTTGGACTACTGGGATATTACAGCGACTCGACCGACGTCAAAATATAAAGCCATCTTTCGTCATCAGCGGGATTAAGTAATTGGGTGAAAAACGCGTGAAGTCAATGTAGCATTCTCCAGGCTAGAAAAAGAGCCGAGTCGAATGGGTCGTGCAGTGAACGCAGATAAAACGAAGTATATTGTGTCAACAAACAAACAGCCCGGCGTCTTGGAAACCATGCTACTGCAAGCAACACCTCTTTTGAGGTTGTTAAGGACTTTGTCTACCTGGGATCCAGCATAAATTCCTCAAATGATATCAGTATTGAGATTAAAGGAAGGACAACTCTTGCTAACAGGTGTTACTGTGGATTTAGTAGGCAATTGAGAAACAGAGCTCTCTCTCGACGAACAAAACTGAAACTCTATAAGCCAATAGTCATGCCCGTCCTACTATACGCATCACAAACCTGGACGTTAAGCAGCTCTGATGAAAGGACTTTGGCAGCGTTCGCAATTTTTATAACATTAATATAAGAACAAAATCTAAAATTTTTAATTTCTTTGAAATGTACGCAATACGGCATCTAAACTGTCAAATAGGGGGTACCTTTATTGAACATTTTTTTCATTGGACACCCAATAAGTTCAAACAGAAAATCGAAAATTTATTCAAACAAGTTTTAGACCAGATAACACTTAATTAAATTTGAACTTTTAATAAAAAAACTGTGCTTAAAGCATAGCTGAATGAATTGTGTCTTACCCAAATCACATCCGGTGCAGGACTGCCGGAAAACGAGCACTCCAATTGAGCTGTTGAATGTAGTTGATGCATTTCCGATTTAGGCGATTTTATCTCTGGCTTTTGACAACGAAGCTTTTTCAATATATTGATCATATCGCCTGGATAGCCATGATGACATTTCAATGCTTCAATAATATCATCAATGCTGCCGTAACCAGCATCAACATCTTGAACCAATTGTTCTGCACTGTCCAATTCGTAGAGACGACGCAGTGAAGAGTTGCCATTCGTCAGCCAATCGGCTAGCCAAAACAGCTTGCAATCGCATATATAATCATTGTTGAGAATATTAATAGCACGCAAATTGGGCAAATCTTTCATGCTTTCCGGCAAAAAAGCCAAACTGTTATCCCTGACATTCAAATGCTGCAGCTGTTGCAAATGACCAACTTCGTTGGGCAGCTGTTGCAAAGCATTGCCGACCAGCAAAAGTTCACGTATATTTGGCGCATTCTGGAACAGCGTCTTGGTAAGCCGCGTCAATTTCGGATTGTGCTGTATGGAAATAACGCGAAGATGTTGTAAAATCTGTGGATTGATTTGATTCTCATCAGAGCGGGAAATCCAATTGCCAAACTTTTCAATTGGCGTACCATCAATACGTATAGCAAGCAGAGCGCGTTGATGCATAAAAATGCCGCTTGGCAACTGTGTAAACAAATTGCCACTCAGATCCAATTGCTGCAGACTTTGCAGCGGGTGAAAGAGTATTGATGAGACCGTTGAAATTTTATTCATCGACATATTCAGCGAAACCAGCTGGCTGAGTGAATCGAATGCCTTACGATCAATTGTTGAAATTTCGTTTTGTGACAAATCTAAATGCTGTAGTTTGCGTAAATTATAGAATGTGCTCTTTCCTATGATCTGCAGCGCGTTGCGTTGCAGCAATAATTCAACTAGCTCCTTGTTGAGCGCAAAGAAGTTGTCGGGAAAGAAAAGCAGGCGATTTACTGATATATCAAGTCGCTGTAAATCAGGCATGCTTTTGAATAGTTGAAAAGGTAGCACAGATAGACGATTGTGGGCCAGCTGTAGACGCTGCAGTTTGATAGCGCCATCAATAACATTGCGTGGCAAATCTGTGAGTAAGTTTTGTGACAAATTCAAGCTATGCAACTCGCTTAAGTGTCGCAAAGTATGCTGGTTTAACTTTTCAATCCGGTTGTTATCTAGACGTAAATCAATCAAATGATTCATGTGCTGAAACTCTGACAAAAGACAGGTATTGCTATCAATCTCATTGGCAGTAAGCCGCAGCACACGCAGGCGGTGCACTGCCTGTGGCAGTGCCCAGCCTGTACAGACCAATTGATTGCCAGTCAAATCTAACGTTTCAAGATATTCAAAGTTCTGTTCATATGTTTTAAAAAGCTGCTGCAGCTGCGCATCCTGTACACTACTGTGCAGCCAGTTAAAGTGTTTTATGCTCTCGTATTGTTGCAATACAAGATTATTGTTGTTATTGCTGTTGTTTTCATCGTTGGTGTTGTAGCAATGCTTTAGTGTGATGTGCTCAAAATTAATACTTTTCTTCGATTGCAGTTCTTCATTTATTTTCAAAATACTGGAGTTTACGCAGTAAAGTTTAAAATGCTGACTATTCGCAATGTTAGTGTCACTTTTTCGTGCAGCTGTTGTACTTTCCGATGAGCCCAGAGAAATTTTGAATGGAAGTTGAAAGTTATAACCCAACACTGAAACCATATTTCCCTTATGACTCTCTTGTTGCTGTTGCTCTTCCTCGGTGCTAAATGTGGACACACATGATGAGGAAGACAATGTTGATGATGATGATGTTGGACTTGAACTAGAGTCTGAGCTTGCGGAAATGCTATCATAGTTTTGTATTGGGTTTAGTATTTTGTGTTGATTGCCTTGCTCATCATCGGCGGCTAATGCAAATGTCTCATCTTCACTTTTGTGTGCATTTACAATGCGTTGTACACCAAGTAGCAGAATCAATATCAGGGCGATCTTGGATATTGTTTCCATTTTTCAGTATATAATTTCAAAAATTTATATGGCATTATATTGACATTTCTCAGTGGCATATTATACCTGAAATATTAAAAAAAAGAAAATTAAAGGTATTTGAAAAATTTTAGTCGTGGTTGTTGTCTATGAATTGAATATATAAAAATAGTTATTTTCAGACTGTTTGGCTCAGTCATTAGCGCAAAATTTTATTTGTTTTTTTTTTTTTTTAAATTTTATTTATTCAAAATTATATTGATTTAAAAATCTAAAGACGTAAAGAATTGTTTAAAAAATAATTTGAATCGTGGCTGTTGTCTCTGAATTAAATACTTAGAGCCAGTTTTTTCAACACTTCAATGTGCACTCATTAGCGCGAAGTTTTATTGCCTTTTTTTCATATTTATACAAAATTGTATTGATTTTTAAATTCTAAGATGTATAGAAATATTTTGCTCGTGATTTTCACTTGTGCTGTTGTTTTGGCTAGCCGTGTGATTTAAATAATATTGATTTATTAATTATTATTATATACTTATGCATACTATATCTTAGGAACAAACTTTTCTTGCTCTTGCTCAGCTGTTAGTGCCGGTTATAACGATTTTTTTTTTCTGCTTGATTTATTAATCTTTTAAATACTTTGGACAATACGCCTAAAGAAATACTGTGCGGGCTAATACAGTAGAATCACTTTTGCGTGTACTCTTTAATGATAAAAATCAACATAATTTCGTATATATGAATGAATATCAAAATTCGTATATGATATCAATATATATATATATATATTTTATATTGATATAAAATTATATCAATACTTTAATATTATTTTCTCTACGCTTCAATTAAGAGTCGAATAAAAGCATTTTTGATAGTGCTCAATTTAATTTTGAGTGTCATAAAATAAGATTGATTGAACAATTCGGTACAAAATATTTATGAAAACCATAGCCAGTGTGAAAAATGTACATTCTATCTTGAAACACTTATTTTGTACTCCTATCTTGTATGAGATCAAGGTAAAAAGTCCCTGTTAAATAATACAGATGGTAGCACAATTACAAATACTATGTTTCATTTTCGAAATTTGCAGTCTTATAATTCATTCAGTTCTGTTTTGACGCACATCGAAAGGGAAAAACTTAATTTCACGTCTTGATTAAACATTATTTCTTGCGTGATAAAATATTTCGTAAATTTCAAGTTATATAACTGTAGATGAGACATGGATCCATCACAATATGCCAGAGACCACAGCAAGACAGAAACAGTTAATAGGACAAGCAAGCATAAATTTTGGAAAAGAGCATGTCAATAGGGATGCAGAAGAATGAAGGTTCACTTGGTAGGATGAATTGGCATGGTATGGCAAAAATCGATCTTAACTTCTTGCAATATGCAGGAAACACTCAGATTTGGCGGAGGTTCCCTGATGATAATTAGAAATTTTTCATAAGATTGATGATTAAAAATTTACATGGTGAAACAGGAGATTCATTTTTCATTCATTTTTCAGTATATGTCCAAAAGCACCATTAAATGACTCAAGAATCGAGGTATTACATGCATAAATGTGCCAGCGCATATTTAAAATTAAATATTTAAATTAAAAAGCGGATCATATTTTTTTTTTGATTATGGCAAAATTATTGCAGGTTACTGTCAATTCGCTATAGAACCATGTATAAGAATTTGTTTGACAGTTAACGAAACATTTAAGTTATTGGTGAAATATTCAATTAATGCATAATCTATAGTTCTAGACCAATGGCTACATGGACTGAAATGTACCGGAATATTTTATGACAACTTAAGCTTTATCTAGGTTAAGTAATATTTATTAAAGCAAATAAATTGATCAATCTTAGAATGTTTTTCGTTCTTAAACAGCTACTTTTCTCATTATAACCCATTTTTTCTTTAAGTATGGGGCGCATCTTTATATTGGGTTGGAGAAAAAGTACATATTCTGCGTTTTTTTTAGTAAATATAAACATTTTATTTTTAAACATAAAAGATTTTATTAATCCAAATATTGTCCATTCTTTTCAACTACATTCTGTCATTTTTAGGTAAAAACGAGATTCCTATATTTTAAAATTTCAAGCATTTCTCGTTGAAAAATTGACGCAAGTGATTTTCGCAGTCATCTTTTGAGGTAAATTTCATCCCAGCAAAAGAGTGTCGAAGAGATCGGAACAAATGATAAGCTGACGGTGCAATGTCAGGTCTTTAAATTCCTTTAGTATTTTCTGGGTCAATAAAGATGTGTGTGACCTTCCGTTGTCATGATGAAGGACAAGTCATTTTTTTTCCTGATCGGACAATTTTTGCGACTCCCAGCGCTGCAACCACGAGGCCCCGTTTGTTTCTCTGCCGCCAGTTTGTAGCTCTATAAAACCATGTTGAAGTGAAAAATATTTTTTTTTTAATTTTTTTCTTGTATTTGGTTCAATTCTCTACAATAATAAAAAAAATAAATGGAAAAATGTTTGTTTTTGACTGAGTTATGAATTTTTAAAAAAAGGTCTGTTTTCGCTGGCGCGAATGTTGTGTCCCACCTTAATAGAATTAGATTTTTTGCACAAAGTCCTTGAGACACACAAACATCAAACTTCTTTTTAAAACCATCTTTATTGAAATGGTTTAAAACCGTTTTGTGGTCGGTTTTTTGTGGATCTTCATTTCCTAAACGAAGTTGTGTCTGCTCACATGAGGATTTTCTATGGCAGGTGAATAACCAATTCGAATCGCGATTGGTGCAATTAGGCAATCGCCAAATGCGAACGATGCAATTTTGTGATGTAACAGAACTTTTACCGTTGCCAAAATCAAAATTATTTCAATTCCTTTCTCATGGGAATTGACGCAAAGGAGTTGCGGTAAAGCCAAAATTTGCCGAGAAATTTTATTTATTTTTCTTTTACAATTAAAAACGGTAAAAAAGTTATACAAAAATTTAATTAATGGCATGTTTTTATGCCCGGCACTGTATTTTGTTTTTTTTTTTTTTATTGCTTTCTTAATAATTTTTTATTAAATGGCACCTCATTAATTAGCTATAAATTTATGACAATAAAAAAAGCTATCAGCACACTGGATTTTAATTTGGTTATGGTTAAAATATAAAATGTTCTCTTCTAATTTGCTTAAATGAACTTGTTGTGCGCAATCACTGTGTAATCAGTAAAATTTGCTCATTATTTGCTAATTATATACGTTCAGTTAACATAGGCATTGTTTATAGTATTTTTCCACTTTTTCCGGGTACAAGTTGATACAAGTTGGAGAAGTGAAGAGAACAGTTTTTTAAAAAGTTCTATAAAAATGTTTACAGCACGTTTACATTTATGTAATCTGATACAAATGAAAGTAATAACTATGAACTTCCTTTGAAATAGTCTCCCATTTCTGATTGCTTGCTGACTATTGATTCTTCATTTCATTTCAGAAAACAAACATCTTACAATTGCATAACATTTCTATTGATTTGTTTGACTGATTAAAGATATGTACTTGTATATTATTTGTTCTGCAGTTAATCCAAACAAAAACAATGCGAGAAGTTCAAAAAAACATACGCATGTTCAACTTGTCAATTTGTATGTATGCATGTATTTATTAATGAGCTTGATATGAAATAAAATGTTTGTTTACGTTTTCTCTGCAAGACTTGGATTGGGGTGTGTTGTTATCAAAGAATGCGGCTGCATCCCTCGATTATAAAAGAGCAAAAAAAAAATACAAAGAAAAAGCAGAAATTGTTATCAATCATCAAATAAAATTAAAAAAAAAGTGTAAACAAACTTAAGACAAATTATTTTAGTTGAATGAATTAACTGTAAGCTTTCTTAATTGTCCATTTAAGTAAAATTGAATAGGACGACAAACTTTGTTAATACACGTATGCTTCTTTCTATGTATGTATATAACAACATATGTAACAATATATATTGAAATAGACGAGACGAACCACAAAAACAACCCGAACTGAAAACAATCGATTTGGAATCAACTGAGTGGAACATGAAGAAAAAAGTCAATAATTAAATTAGGTGAATGGTTAGCTATTTATTTGTATTTGTTATTAAAGCTAGCGGCTGTTGTTGTTGGCTGAAGGATAGTAAATAATTTATTTACTTAATGTGCGTTCATGTACAAAATGATGCACAAATTTCGTCAATAATCGTCAATAATTAGAGTAAGCTGCTTGAAATGGAATCAAATAAATCAAATATTTTCTTATGCGTTGTTCCTTTGACTGAAGAAATTCTACATTTAATATAAAACTCTTCAAAATATTTTTAGCTAGTTTTGCCTTGTATTACTAGAAGCTTAATATTTGCTAAACTAAAATTCAAATAATGCATAGGTAGATAACCGTTTCAACAGATAAGATAATGAGTTTATAATTTAACCAAGTTAATTTTGCATATATAGCAAATTTCGCATTAGTTGGAATTATTTTTAATGCGAATGTTTGAAATAAAATCAACTTTTAGCAAGTTGATTTAAATATGATCGTCGTAATAAAAGCTAGCATCATTTAGTCTTAATCTACTGCAACCAGCTCTATTATTTATTATACCAGATTATTTGTAAAAGCTTATATATTATAGTAATTAGTTGCTTTTATTTATAAGATACAGCAAAAACCAACTGATCAACTGACTTTTTACAGTTGCGATAAAATATTGATTGAGTTTTTTATGAATATGAAGTGCTAAAAACGTGCTAAAAATAAAACTTAAATCATATACAAAATATTGATTAAATGATCATACTTATATTTATCTTATTGCCAGCTGAAAACTCTATTTTTCCAATCAAGTTTCCTTTTAATTGTTTTTAAAAAAGAGATGGTGGTGTGCTGAAGCAAATAAACAGCGGTAATAAGAAAGATAATTCAATTATTTTGTGTTTTTTAAATTTTAATTTTAAAAATTAAAGATTATTTAAGAATATTCAAGTTTAATGCAGCCACTTTTATTAATGCTTTGTTGTGGGGAAAAAATGTAGAAAGTTCGGCGAATATGTAGAAAAACTAATGAACGAAACGAATTTAAGAAAATACTCTAGTGTCTTTAGCCATTGGAACGTTAGATCTATACAAAATTCATATTCATAACTGTCGGGCAATTTTGATACAAAATTCATATTCATAACTGTCGGGCAATTTTGAATGAATCAAAAGATAATCAAAATATTGTTATTTTAGGCGATTTTATTCTACCGAACCTCTGCTGTTGGTCAGATAGTGACCTTAAATATTTTTAGCCTTATGGTGTTTAATGCGAGGATTCATTTGCCCAATATGAGCTTAGGCAAATAAATGGTTAGGTCAATAGCCTTAATAGGTTACTTGATTAAATATTTGTAAGTATTATTTTTCTCTGTGCTTAACTTTTAACTTCTACACCTACATTAAACCATTTGAAGCAGAAATGCGTTTTGATTGGATCATTGATTGGATCAATACTGATTTTGCCAGTGCGTCTAGGTTCAATAATTCAATAAATTGGGAGCATTGCCTTAGTCTGTTTATTTTGGATGAGCGTTACAATTTTTCGACTGAAATGGTAAACGAAGCTATTAATTTGTTTGTCCCTTTAATCCCTTTAAAACGCAACTCTAAGCCAAAGTGGTTCAATAAGCGACTCACCAATATCAAGAACAGGAAAAATAAAGCTTATATAAATCTCAATAAATTTTTGTATAAAAGTTATGTTATTAGAATGGAGTCTAACCTCAAGCAAAATACTAAATTCTTTTATAGCTTTATTAATAGTAAGCGTAAATTCGTAGGCATTCCAAATATTATGTACTATTTAAATAACAAAACCTCTGATCCATTGTTAATTTGTAATCGATTTGCTGACTTCTTTCGCTCTGTGTATGTTCTACTTACATTCACAGTTCATTCAGGTCAGTTGAATATTTATGATAGTCCTTCAAGCATGCGTTTTCTTAGTGCATCAATTGATGAAGTTCTAAATTACCTTTGAATGGTAATATTTCTAAAACAATGCGCCTTCGCAATAGCTTCTCCACTTTCGATTATATTCAACAATTTGGGTGATTTCTTGTCTAAATGGAAATATTTATTCATTATCCCTGTTCATAGGTCAGGTTCTAAAAATGCTGTCATCAATTATCGTCCAAAATGCAAAACTTTAATAATTCCTACAATTTTTATAAAAATTGTTTATAAAAAACTTGCATTTGCTTAAAAAGAAATAATTTCTACTCTGCAACATGGCTTTATGTGTAGTTAATCAACTCAAACCAATCTAACGATTTTTAGCAGCTTCATATTGAATCATTTTGAAAAAAGAATGCAATGCGATGTTATTTAAACCGACTTTTCTATATTTTGATAGGATAAGTCATAAAATGTAGATATTCAAGCTGAGAAAATTTGGATTTCACTCCGCTTTATTTAAATGGATCGAGTCATACTTGTCTAATCGAATTCAAATTGTGCGCATTAATAATTACTCGTCAAATTTTATTAATGTTTCCTCCGAAATCCTACAAGGAAGTCATTTAGGGCCCTTATTTTTAATATTCGTCAATGGTATTTTGATTGTGTTAAGCTGCAAGAGGACCTACAGAAATTATCCCATTGGTGTGAGCGAAATTCGCAACCACTTAATGCTTCAAAGTGTGAACACTTATCGTTTTTTAGGCACAATTCACCCGTACTTTTTAAAAAAATGTTTGGAAGTGTTGAATTAAAAAGAATATATGAGACAAAGGATCTAGGCGTAGCATTTGATTCTTAGCTAAAAGTCAAGTCGTAGCAAAGTCAGGTTCAATGCTTGATTTTATTCTAAGAAAGTCCACAGATTCTATGATTTGATTCTAAGCTAAAAGTCAAGTGATAGCAAAGTCAGGTTCAATACTTGTTTTTATTCTAAGAAACTCCAAAGATTTCTCGGATATTTTTACTCTCAGATCTCTTTTCTTTGCGTTTGTAGGATCTATATTGTATAATTGTTGTATTGAGTGGGATCCTTTCTATACAGTGCAGTCAATACGGATCGAAAGAATTCAAAGGCGTTTCAATAGATCTGCGATAAGACTCCCTACATTGGGATATTGATATGCCGTCCTATTACACCAGGTGTTTTCTGCTTGGATCTGCAAGATATTGAATCATGCCGAAAATACTTTGCTTTAATGCTTATTAGATAAACTGTCCCTTTTTGTTGTCTCGGGTTGGTTTTTATACGCCTACTCGTCATTTAAGGAATCGGAAATTATTTTATGTACCATATCATAGGATAAATTACTGCATTAATGAACCTATCATCCGGTGCTTAAATCACGCGAATTCAGTTTGTCATCTTATAGATTTTAACTCTCCTTTAAGCAGAGATGCATTTAAGCAACATTTAAAAATGAATTTAACGTACATAGGTGGTCTAAGTTAATTGTATTAATAGAATTTATATAATTTTAATTATTTCATAAATGGGTAAGTCCTAGCATTCGGACACATTTTTTCGTTATTTCACACATTTTGCCAACAATTGTTCAATTAAGATAAATGTGTTTAAATAGCCCTCCATGAGTATTAAAAATGATAATTAAAACATTATGCGTTTGACCGCATTTTAACTAAAATTTCTTATTTTTTTCGTTCATTGGGACGTTAAAAAAAAAGGAAGTACTTCAGAGACAACGCCCGAACTTAGAATAATTCTGCGAAATGATTTTGAATGTAAAAATTCAAAAATTATACAAACGTTACAAAAGGAGTTAGACAAACTTTTTGACTCCAACAAGTTTTTTCCTCCTATCAAAATTTGCACGTATGTTTCGATTGAGACCATACATTATTCAAAGTTATAGACGTAAATAAAGAGATAATTTATTTATTTACTTGGCAATAACTCTATTATTATATTATTCTCTATTATTCCGATGTCGATGTTTCTTAACAACACTACTTCTAATGTTGCATCAACCACTGCAAATCTTTTTGCGGATTTTTTTCTATCAAACTATGAACCTGCCAATGATGTTGATTTTGAAGTTTCAAGTAATTCTGCCCCAGAAATTGATTTTGGGTCTCTTGCTTTGACTGTGGATGATATTATTAATGGGATTCGTCGGCTTAAATCTTCACAGAAATTGGATGTTGATGGTTTTTGCTCATTTTTCTTAAATAAATGTGCAATCAGTTTAGCATATCCTCTGATGCTTATTTTCAATAGTTCTCTGCGTTTTGGCAATTTCCTTGACTGCTGGAAAGTGTCTTTTGTAACTCCTGTTCATAAATCTGGGTCAAAAAATAATGTTTCTAATTACAGACCAATATCCAAGCTCTCTTCCATATCAAAGCTTTTCGAATCAATAGTAAAAGAGAAAATGTTTTTTGCTGTCAAGAAAATGATCTCCCCTTATCAGCATGGGTTTATGCCTGGTCGCTCGACAGTTTCCAACTTGGTTTTTTTCACTGAATATTGCTTATCTGCGTTTCAGGATGGTTGTCAGGTTGATGTAGTTTACACAGACTTTTCCAAAGCCTTTGACAAAGTCTCCCATTCTCTCTTAATTAAAAAACTTAAGTGGATTGGATTTCATTCGGGTTTCCTTAGCTGGCTGACTTCATACTTATCTAATAGGCAGTGTGTTGTAGCCTTTGATAATGTTACATCTTACCCATATGTTGCTACTTCGGGTGTCCCGCAAGGTAGCATTTTGGGGCCCCTATTATTTATAGTTTTTATTAATGACATTACTACCATCTTTCACAGCTGTAATTGCCTCTTGTATGCAGATGACCTGAAGGTATTCCGTAGAGTACATAACTCCGCTGATATTGAATCCCTTCAATATGAAATTGTCAAACTTAACAATTGGTGCTGTAAAAATTATATTTTTTTGAACCTGGATAAGTGCATTTGTATGTCTTATTCTAGGTCTCTCAATCGCAATCGATCATCTTATCATATTGCGGGCTCTAACTTGTTGTCCTTGGAGCAGTTTAAAGACCTTGGTGTTGTGTTTGATTTCAAACTCACTTTTGTTCCGCACTTAGATTATATTGTACCAAAAGCATATGCAATGCTTGCTTTTATACGCCGAAATGGCTCGTGTTTTTCTGACCCCTATACGTTTAAAGTGCTTTTTACAAGTCTAGTTCGCTCGAGGCTTGAGTATGCGTCTGTCGTGTGGAACCCTTTCTATGAGTGCCATAAACTAAGACTTGAACGTATTCAAAAATCGTTTACTCGTTTTGCTTTGCGGTCTCTTAATTTTGATGGATCTATTCCCTCATATAGTGCCCGCTGCCTATTAATTGGTCTTAAGTCCTTAGAGATTAGAAGAAATATTTTATCGCTTCTCTTTGTACATGATATCATATCGGGGATTGTTGATAGTCCTGAATTGCTGTCAATGATCAATTTCAATATTCCGACTAGAGTACTCAGGAATTTTGATCCATTCTATTTGGACATGTGTCGCACTAATTATGCATCAAATGCACCCATTGCTAGAACTCTGTATCTGTTTAATGTAATTTATTCTAATCTTAATCTTGATTTTTCTTTTTCAAAAAATCAATTGAAACATGTATTAAATACTTTTTTGTAATTTTTGTATACTCATTTATTATATGTAATAGTCTGTAAGAACTTTGTTCATAGATTAATAAATAAATAAATAAATAAATAAATAAATATTATTAGATTATTTATCTATTATGAAGATCATATTTTATATGAAGCCTTAGCCAAAAATAAATTGTTGTAGGTATAACAACATATCCTTCTTTTAATAGATATGTAACAAAACTTTATGTAAACAAAATTTTATCTAATTATTGTTTTTGTCTTCATTCAAAAGCTAGTTTTGCTTTTGTAGCTTTTTTGCATAAGCCGTTATTTTGGCATTATATTACGGAATATAAAGTGTCATTTATGTTGAAACGGGAAGTAAGCAACTTACAAAGTTTTATTCAAATGTTTTCGCGGAATCTAAAGACAGGCAAACAGACACAAATTCGACAAATGACATTTATTGATTTCTACAACATTCAACATATACACCGCAATTAGAATATGTTCAAGTTCTTACAGATTGTATTATATGATAGATACAGTTGTATTATATGATAGATTAAAATAGGACCAGCAAAAAGAGAAGCAAATCATCATTAGACCATGTTTTAATTTGAAAATTCTAGTTTTTAAATACATCCACTTCCAATAATACACCTGCTTAAGTAAGAGGACTTAAAGGAAAACACTTTATTAAAAAACTACAATATCAGGCCAGTTTTTTTATCATATACCAACAATAATGGAACACCAGCAGCTCATAGCTTCTAACAGCTTAGAAAGAAAAACAGAATAAACAGCGCAAAGATTTGAAGCGCCTTTATTGCGGTGTAGCAATTTATTTTTATCGTCGATTTTTATTTTTTATATTTTTCTTTAATATTTGCATAATTTAAAATTATTCTATTGCTTTTGATTTAGAATTGTATAAGAGAGGCAAGTAAGTCAGTCGGTTTATTTTTGAATGACGTCGGAATTTATTGACAAAACAGTTGAAAGCAAAGCAAATGTTTTCCCAGCCAAGCAAGGTGTTAAATAAAGATAATTGACAAGAAGCGCAGTTATGAAAGTTATTTTCTATCAGATGTTTAATAAATCAATGAACATTTTTATTACGATTATATAAAAAATATTTTTAATCTTGCTTTATGGAAATCTTATTGAAATTTGTTTCCTTTCTAATTATGCACAAAATATCTAAGTTAAAGAAAGTCGTGTCTCTTCAGCATGTAGATATAGTTTTTTAGAGCAAAATCGAAATGTATGCTGCTCTGGAGCAGCAGCAGCAGTAGCAGTAATCATGCACGTCGGCAAATCGAACAACAGGAGTTGGGTTTAAGATGGCAGCAAAGTGCCTTCCACAACTACAAATGCTGCTTCAGATATTACTGCTCCACAGCTGCAGCTTTTAAGAAGTATATCTATCTGTTTGCCACTTATTTTTTTCCTACGCTATATTTTTAAGCTTACCTTATTTCCTCGCCATTTCTCTCGGTTTAACTAGCTCTTAATTATTCAAAAAAAAATATATAAATAAAATTTTTGTTGCATAAAGCCTCTCTTTCAACTATTTCAATAGGTTTTAAATAATTTATCCATTAGCATTTTAGGAATTATGCAGTATATTTATTTTTTTCACTCACGATGGACACAATTGACTGCAGAAAAAAGCTAAACGAATGAAAAGAAATGAAATATATAATGAAAATTTTTAAGCGAAAAAAGAAGTGAAGAAAATTTTGACAACTAAACGGGCGAATTCGTTTATTATTACCAGATGAAAAATTTTACTTTTTAAAATAAATCATTAAATAGATGCGTTGCAAAATCTACTGCGTTTTCTAAACTTTGAAAAGTTTTTAGTAGTCCGCAAGAATTTGAGGACATGAAGAATCGGGATTTGCTCCACAACAAAAAAATTTATCAACGTCAATACCATTGGCGTGGCTTGGGGGAGATTACGATTTCCGGGGCGCCGCGATTTGACGATAGATTCGAAGATTACTCTTAATAAAAATAAGAATAGCCAAAGGAAATGTTGTGTTATCGATTTGTTTCCGAGTTATCGATTTTTTAAAATTTTTTTTTTGCTATAAGGTCTATGAAGAAAACCGGCTGTATTATTCTTAATATATAACCGATATTAATAATTAAGATAAAATTTAAAAGGTTATATGTAAGGCTTTTAGAAAAATTTTAAATTAATGAAATCTGTTGAGTACTTTGTATTTTATAGGTATTTTTATGCAATACAAATATATTTTCTTACATAAAACCGTTATTTTCTCAAAAATTACCGTTATTACTATGAATTATAAAGAGTAAATTATTAAAGCTTGAACATTTATCTTTCATTTGGTATATAATATATATAATTTATTTGACTTTTTGTCGTGTTTTTTATGATATAATGATTTGCCCTTGTACGGAAAATTGCTTATTTCACTCATATTTACCTTAGATGTTTTTCTTTCGTACTCCATATTTACGAATATCGCCATTACAATACAATATTTATATGAATTAACGGGATTTTCGAGTCAGTGAAAAAAAATTGTATTTTTTGGTCGATCAGTTAATAAAAAAATAAATATTTTTATCTATCGAAAAAAAAGTAAAACTTTCAGCTTATCAAAAATATATATTTTTAGTACCTTAAAAACGAAAATTTTGCAGAAAAAAAAACGGTTCCTTTAATTAAAAAATTCAAATCTAATATATATTCGCTTATGAATTTAAAAACATTTTTGAAATTATATTTGTATTATATATCGTTGAAAAGGCATTTAATTACCTTTCGAATAGCATGTCAATCTTTAAGATCCATTGGATATCGGCAAAGATATAGAAAATTTTGTGAACAGATTTTTTAACAAAGAAAACACTTGGAAAATTTAAATTTTATGTAATATAGTGTGAAATTAAATAAAAAATGTATATTTTTATATGTCAAACAAAAGGTCTAACTGTAAGCTTTTCAAAAAAAAATATATTTTTAGTAACTTAATAACGTAAATTTTTTATAAAATAACGGTTCTTTTTATTAAATAATTCAACTTTGGAATAAATTCGCTTATAAAATTAAAAATATTATAGCAATGATATTTATAATAAATATATTTGAAAGGTCATTTAATGACCTTTAAAATGACATATCAATCTTAAACATCCATTGAGTAACGACAAAGATATAGATGTTTTTTTGAACAGATCTTTTAACAAAATTTTTTTTTTTAAAAATCGATAACTAATAGAGTTATCGACTTTTTGTTCGGCGAATCATGTTTTTTTGTTGTTTTCTACCAGAAAACATCTTCAAATCGCGGCGCCCCGGAAATCGTAAAAGGTGGCAGTCACAGTTCTTTGGCAGAAAAACGATCGAAAAATTGGGAACATTAGACATGAACGAAAATAGACTTTTTTTTAATTTTTGTTTTAAAAAAACGAGTATTGCAGCTAAAAACAGTTAAAGTAAAAAATTTCAGGAAGCAGTTTTTAGAAGTTTTTAGTTTCAAAACTTACGAAAATAAGTGTTACGAATATCAGAGATAGGCTTTGGTAATACCTTTTCAAAGAGCTACAAATCATTAAAATCTATACATTAATTTTAAAGATATATCTGTTTTTTTACTCCAAACATTTCAGGTATTCCAATTTTGTAGGTTTTTAGTTTGTCTTTGAAACTGGAAAAATTAATTTTTTCATAGAAGGTGGGCAAAACAAAAAATGTATCTATTTAAAATATTTGTACGTTACTTATAGTTCTTTCGTAAAAGTGTCAACAGTCAAGTGTGCACAATATAAAAACTTTATTTGAAGACTGCTCCAGATTGGTTCTTGTTGAAAAAATTAAAATTTTGATATATAGAAAAGTTTTAATTAGTTTTTCTAATAAATTTGAACAGATTTTGATAAAAAATAGTAATTTTTTCAAACCTATTCCATCATTTGTGGTAAACATATGTGAATATGTTAAATGTTATATTTTCGAAAGTATTGCATGGATTCTGTTGCTTAATAGCTCGTTAATAGGGCAACAGCATTACCTTTATTGATACCTATAATCTTTGCATGTGTACGGAAATTTAATTAAATAAACAAGTTTTTCGGGCCAATATGCCTTCTATGTGCTCTCTTTAACTTCAAATACACTTGAGAGCGGCCTGACATTTTTTCAGAACTGGACTTAGAAGGTATTTATATGTATCATTAAAAAAAATGTAAAATTTTAGTTTCCATTCATATTCAATTACGGCCAAAATTGTTTTATTTAAAAAATATCAAGAGTTGTTCATAACTTAAAAGGTATAGTTACATCTCAATTGAAATACAATTTTTTATTCATTATTATGTGTTTTTCATTTAATAGCTGTTCGTATTTAAAATTAAATATTAACTTTTTTTTGCTGTTGTTTTATGATGTAATGATTTGCCCTTGTACGGAATGTTAAAAACAAGCTTGATATGGTATTAATTTTTTTAAACATTCACGAATTTTATCACATAAAATAAATGCGCACGGCTTTTTTTGCATGTACACTCTCAAAAAAATTGTTAATTCTAACAATAAAATTACAATAATCTTGGTTAAAATAGCATTAACAATCGTTATTGTTGATTTCTTGTTAGAAATAACAATCAAAATTGTAGATTTTTCGAAATTAAATTTTGATGGTTGTCTTGTCATATATGAATGTTAAAATGTCAAAAACTTTAAACGTCAAGAATTAAATGTCAAAATTTAAACATAAAAAATTAAATGTCAAAATTTAAACGTCAAAATTTAAATTCCTCTGAAAAGAACTCACTGTAGTATCAAGTAGCATGCGTCAAAACCAGAGATAATGAGATGGGAAACTTCATTTTAATGATGTTTTTTTTCACGTTTCCCTCCAAATTCATGCTTCTTCTTTAATTTTTTGGGTACTTTTGTGAGACTCATATATTGTATACATGATTCACCTCATAGTTGTCAAGTATTATTGTCAGATTCTATTAATAGGGTTGCATTGCAAAAAAAATAAAAATGTACTATTATATCAAAGTTGCTTCGAACTTAAATGCTGTTTGCGGTAGACCAATGGTATTTTCTTTTCCCGATAAAAGAAATCAAGAATATATTCCATTTTTCTGCACCCTCTATGCAAAGAGTGCAGAATATATCACAGTTTTTATTTAACCCAAAACTTTGCCCTGTTCTAAGTTGATAAAAAAACAAAAAAACCAAATTTTGTCATAATTCTACTTTAGGGCCCACGCCTTTTTATTTTTTTTTCGAGTTGGATTAGTTAGATTATATGTATTTGGGCTCACTTAGCCCAATGAAGGTAAAATAAAAGGACTTTTTTTTTTGGTTAAGGTGATAAAATTCATCAAAGTTCGAAAAAAGCTTATACAAATCTGTGAATTTTTAAATTTTTTAACGAATATTCAATATAAAACAACAAGTTTAAATAGAGAAACTTGCCTTTATTGTTAATTTATTTTAGCAACAAATTATTTATCGTTTTAACCAGAGTGGCACCAAAATGCATAGCCTCATACTTGTGCTTAAAGTTAATCGTGCCCTTCTTCTTTGAATATTTGGAATATTTTTCTCTTTTTTGTAGAAACAGCTTTGAAAGAAGAAAGATAAATGAATGAAGTAATTATATTTACCAACAAAACAATATGAACATGTTGCAAATCTAGTTTTTTATCTAATGAAATCTTTAAGTTAAACTTATTGCTTATTTATGCTTCGTTTTTATAACAAAAACTTATTCATTTTAGCTTCTGAATTTACAGATAAATATTTGCTATCTTCCAAATAAAAGTATTTTTCATTCTAAAGAAGAAATTCATTAACTTTTAAAATTTGTGATTTTACACTTTCGCCCTGTTTACCAAGAGTTATGCAATCAATATTCAATATTCAATATTTCAATCGCTTTCGTAATTTGCGCAAAGCAATATCTTATTCAACAACTTTAAACTTGTTAACAAATAATTGGTGAGTGGTAAAAAGTTATTCAACACAATTTATAAGCTTATAACTAAGCTCTTCTATGTCAAGCGAAAGCTTCATTGATTAAATAAAGAAATAATGGGTTCCGTGAGCGAGAAGGTAATCAGTGATTTAAATAAACTGGATTACTTTCTCGATTGCATGTAAGCAGGGTTTTGTTGGGGCTTTATGTTCAATATTTTCTTAAAATGCCACTTTTCAGTTCCCTCAGTTGACAGCATTTGAGGATAAAATTTTAAAATCGTAAATTTTGAGAAAGAACTGCAATTTATCTTACTTTTGAGATCAAATTTTTCGTGAAAAAAAACTCTATTCAATTTTAAAGGTCAGAATTTGTTTGAGAAGAGAACCAAAAACTGCAAAATTCTTAAAGAGGGCCAAAATAATAAAAAGTTATTCTGTACCTTGATTCTATTCCTATTGCAAGGATTCTGTAACACAGACCGACCTGTATTAAATTGCTTCCAAATAAAATAGTACTAGTACAATTCTACTATAATTTCGTACTTATTAATTCGTAGTGAATAATACCTACTCTAAATAGTACAAAACTACGTTTTTATGCAACTCTGCTGTTGGCTTTCATGCCAAGGTGGGTTTCATATTAAAGCAGTGAGTGCTTTCAAGCGATACAACTGTTCCAGTAGAAAACCCAATTAGCGCTTTTTTTCTATGACTGAGTTGATAAGTCAAACATCAAAAATATTGTCAATTTGTTAAAATGCAATGCCGTGCAATATAAATTTTGACAAATAACAATGAATGCGCATGTTCTTGTAGTTTTGAGAGCATATTTTTGAAATTAATACTGAGTAAATAAACTTAAAAGAGGCAAAAATTACAATTTCCTGGTTAAGCTACCAATTTATTCAATAAACTGTTTTGCATTTCGTTAATTTGACAACTATTTTGACGTTTCAAATAGCAAACTATTCAGAAAATATAACTTATTGAGAGCGCTGGACGTGGCCACTGAGTTTTCACCAGACTGCTTAAATTTAAGGAAACTGTTGAATTATGTATTTAATTATGGTAACTGGGGAGTATGTCAAAAATTGCACTAACACATTTATAGAGTTTATGTTGGTATTGTTGCCATTTTGACAGAAGGCTATCTCTTTCTTGCTAAAAATTTGTCGAAGTTTCCCATCTCATTATCTCTGTCGTCTTCAAATGCATCCAAATATTAAATATATGTTTATTTTTTAATATATTTAATTTTTTTTTATGATATTTTTTCTACCATCGACAAATATTTGAAATTTTTAAAATTTTTGAGTTGCCTGCTGCGACGTTGAATTTCCGAATTTTCAAAATTGACAATGGAATTGCCGAATTCAACAATAAATGAAAATAACAATAAATTTAACAAGTTCACAATAATAATTGTCGATTTTTTAAAAGAAACAATAATAACTCAAAATCAAAAGAAAATTATAGCAAGTCAATTGTTAAATTTACCAACAATCTTAATTGTTAAATTTTAACAATAATTTTTGGAGAGTGTAGGCTTATGAGGTCCAAATCAGGCATGCACGTTAACGTTAATTTTAACGGTAACCGAAATATTTTTTTTGTTTCGTTGAAACGAAATAAAAAAATAACGTTAATTCAAAAAACGAAATATATTTATTTCGTTTCGGAGAAAACGATATAAAATTTTTTCGTTTTTTTCCCAATCAACCGTTGAAAATAACGTTAATTTCAACAAAAAAATTTCGTTTTTTTTTGTATCAGAAGAAATTTTTTTTAGTATAGGAGAAAATTATAGAAAATTTTTCGTTTTTCAACGAAACGAAATTTACTTTGATAAATTTTTAACGTTATTTAAAAAACGAAATAATTTTGATAATTTATTTTTCGGTTTCAACGAAACGAAAAAATTTTGTTGATTTCGTTGTGCATGTCTGGTCCAAATACGTCGACTAAAAATATGAGAAAAATTTTGTAGCTTGCCACCTAAAGTTCAATTATTCCAGAAAGAGTTTTTTTACAACTTAGTAGAAGATAAGGGCAGACGTTGTCCTACCACAGACCGTTTACCAATATTTACACTACTTTTGCTGGTTTTAGCGCTCATACTGAAGGTATTGAGCAAATTTTTACATTTGTAGGCGGCAAAAAGGAGTGTGGTAACATTTTTCTATCCTGAACTATCTCATACTCGAAAAAATTGGCTACCAAAATTTCTGTTCAATCGGCCCAGTAGTCTTAGAGTCTATTGAAGTTGAATCTGACGAAAGTGCTATGCATTTACCTCAGTCAAATCGTATTACTAAGCAATCTCATTCCACAAACATATTCACCACCAACTACAATTATATGAGTTTTTAGTTTCAGTTATTTAGAAGTGAGGAAAGAATTAAGGAAAGGTAAAAGCATTGGATCTGACCCGCAACCTCTGGGCTGATAGTCAAGTATTCGACTGACGAGGCTGCCAGGAAAAGGTTGCTACTAGGGAAAGGTCAAAATATAAATACTCAATCTCAGAAAACTTAATAAAAAGTGGTGTTCAAAGCAAAATGAAGTCACATTATATATTAAAAAAAGAGATAATGCCATTTCAGTCGTCTTCGAAAGAACTTTGACCGAGCTTCTTATGATCAATTGTGTTGAGTGTGTTATGTTTGTACACAATTGACCGAGAACTGGATATACATGTTTAATGCCAACTCCGAACAGCTTAAGTTCATATTCTCAAGAAGCTTTACATGGTACTATTAACTCTCTGAGGTTTCACATTGTCTGCAGAGAAGTCCTTTCAGAAAATTTGTTATTGAAAAAACTTTGCTGCGAGAGGGAATCGATCTCGCGCTCCGGGCCTGCAAGCCACACACTTAACATGCATGTTGCGGTCACCACTTAATACTAAATATTAAAATATGGCAAAATTTTAGTAAAAATGTATGATTTCAAAGCAGTCACAAAAATGTTCATAAAAAAGTTGGCAGACAAATGCAAGAAAAGTATTAAAAAATTGTTTATTTTTAAAATGTAGTTGAAACTCAGCTATTTCAAGTTTTCACTGAGTTTAAGTATAAATTGTTGTGTCATTTGTTATTTCATTTCACTGAAGAAAGACTAGAAATCAACCCTGGGTGGAAAAACAAGAAGGTTGTCAACGTAACATGCAGAAAAAAGATTATTAGTGAAAAACAGAAAGACGAAGCAAACGTGCCAGCTAAATATACGAAAATAACGGCCTTGTCAGTATTAAAAAGGAACTTTGATATGAAAGCACTTATAAAATTTAATGAACTGTTAAAATTGAGTTGATTTGTATTTTTTCTAGGACTTAATTTAAATATCTTTAAGATAACTTGTCAATATATAAGATCTATTGGATGTTGGCAAAGATATAGATGTTTCTTTGAACAGATCTCGTAGCAAGGAAAAAATTTAAAAAAAAACGATAACTCGATTCGATTTTTTGTTTAAGCAAACTTATTTATGTCGAAGTGAACAAAATAAAACACTTTCAAATCGTGGAGCCCAGAAAATGGCAACAATTCCAGTTCTTTGATATTCACAACAGTTTTTGCTCTTAATAAATGTTCTACTGCTCTTTTACTCAAACCATTCCTTTTTTAAACAAATATTTTTTTCTTACTACACTTCTACTTTTTGGCATTTTACGAAATCGTACAAAACTACAGTACCTCTCAAACGTCGTGGTGTAAAATTGCTTTGTGTACATCATCATAATTTTGGAATGTCAAAAAAATCCAATTTTTTATTTCGTAAATATTTGACAAATTGTGAGAAAATTTCTATACTAACTCGCAGTGAAAAATTATACTGTATTTGTAATTCGCAATTGATAAATATTAAAAAAAAAGTAATGAACTAACGTAAAATAAAAAGTAAAATCCAAATAAAATTCTTCAGTAATTGTTAAAGTGAAGAGAATGTCGTTTGTACGAACGGCCGGTCCCGGTGGAGGGAGTGAATCTGTCCAGAAGTTCGTGGAGGCGCTGCAGGGCGATTTCAAGACACTTTCATTGGAAACCAAGAAAAAATATCCACAAATAAGAGAGGTAAGAAGAAAAGTTGTAAATTATTCGTTACTATAAACGTAAGCTACAAATTCGAGGCCGACCAAGACAATTGCTTTGAGATAGTCCCAAAAGCACTGCTGATGATTAATGAATGATGTGTATTTTTGTTGGCATTGTTGTGTGCTGAGTGTTGGGTGGGGAAAAGGGTGGCGGAACAAGTGAAGAATAGTGGAAATGGTCTTTTTTCTTTTTTTTTTTTTTTAAAATGCGTGTTTTGAGCTAACAAATTGAATGGTGAAAAAATTAAGTGTCGCTCTCAAGTGGTTTAGAAGTTATAGGGGTCAACGTTTATGAAAATGGGCTTAAAAACCTGTGTTTTTTTGTTGTTGTTTTCGAACATAAGTAAACGTAATGGATATCAAAAAAAAGGTTATGCTAAAACCTTTTTAATGAGTATTCAATCATAAAAATCTATGCATTATTTTAGACGATATAACTGTTTTTGTACTCAAAGAATTTGAGGTGTGCTAATTTTGGTTGTCCTTTTGAAGTGTTTGTCTTTGAGACTAGAAAAATAAATGTTTTCATAGAAGTATGTTATTTATTGTTATTTCGTAAAAGGGTGAACAGTCAAGTGTGCACAATATATAAAGTTTTATATTTTAACAATTAATGCAAGTACTTTTCAAGTTTGTTGTACACTTACATATAGTATATTGAGACGAAAAAAAGCGCCGCAAGCGAAAAATTGGCTGCGTTTCTAATACAAAATTTTTCGCAACAGTTGCACAACTGTTGAGTAAAATGTCTTCTGAACGGCAATAATCAGTTTCCGCTACTCACAACATGTTGTGAATTTTGGGAGCGCTTTATTTTTCCGCTACATTTACTCAACATGTTGTAATTTTTCATTTGACATATTCACATAGTTTGACACAAATAAAAGTGATAATTCTTTAATGAAAATATTAATTATCTCGTCCAAATTCATATATCCAATAGTTATTAAAATGTTCGCGCTCAAATAAGTCAATTTTTGGAAGTGTTTACAGAAAATGAAAATAACCGTTCAGAAGACACACAACATGTTGTAAACATGTTGTATGTATCACTTTTCCGCTACTTCTGTCTTAGAAACGCAGCCATTGTTATAAAAAATCGCGCGATTTTTTATAAAAATTTTTCATTTTTGGATAGTTAGCAATAAATGGATTTTTTATAATTAATACCTAACTGAATAGGTCATGGTATGACCTCTTGCTACCCATATTGCTTGAATTTTATTAAAAAAAATCAAAAAAAACAGGCAAATGTGTAGTAATTTTTCAACTTTTGATCCCTATAACTTCTAAACCACTTGAGAGCGACTCTTAATTTTTTCAGAATCGAACTTAGGAGCCCCAAATCCATGTAATTACATGTAAAAAAACACAAATTTTGCATTTCCATTATTCTTCAATTATGCCAGGGTGGCGATAACAGTCGGCAGCAATTGTAGGTTTTTATTCGTGGTAAAACAATAAGATGTCACGCCATACATTGGGTAACTAACTACTGCAAGGCTTGAGGACCTCATTTGGATAAGTAGGAACTACTCGGGCTAAGTGGATATAATTGATTTTTTTGTCTTCTGCAGTGCATTTGTTGTTTGCTTGGTGTGAGCTGAGATTGTTAACATGATTTATTTTTTTTGTTTTGTTTGTAGGCATGCGAAGAAGCCATTTCCAAGTTGAACATCTCAGGAAGTAGCCAGCAGCCGTCCGTTTACTATACAGTTAATCAAATTTTATATCCTCTGGTGCAAGGATGCGAAACCAAAGACTTCAAAATAATCAAAGTAAGTTGCACTAAAAAACGAGAAATAATATGGAAGTCTTTCATTTTTCTTAAAATTAAATGTTTTGTAATAATATATATACTTGCTAGTTTTTGTTCACATAAAATTTTGCATTAAAAAAGTCTGCAAATGTTAATTAGTTGAAAGTAAGATATTTGTTGCAGTATTCAATTTACAGCAGCTTTGATGATGTCACTTATTAATTTAATTTTCTGTTTTTCTAAAAGTTCTGTCTCGGCATGATGCAGCGTTTGATTACACAACAGGTTGTAGACCAAAAAGGCGCTCGCTATATAACCGACGCTCTCTGGATGCTTATGGAACACAACATCGAAGAAGTCAAAGTGCTGCAAACCGTTACACTGCTCCTGACCACAAATACTGTGGTTCATGGTGATACCCTAGCCAAGTCGTTGGTCCTATGCTTTCGTCTGCATTATACAAAAAATTCAACTATTGTGAATACAGCTGGAGCCACTATACGTCAGCTGGTTTCATTGGTTTTTGAACGCGTCTATTTGGAGAAGGATTCATTGACCAGCATACATAGCCAGCAGCATCAGCATAAATCGCTCAACGATGGCAGTACCAGTGCAACCGCTGATTATGTTGATGAAGCAGATGTTAGCAGTGGTTCCGGAGAAATGCCACCATTTGCATCTGATGCTTTTTTTCTCTTTCAAGTCAGTGTTTATTTACAAGTTAACTTTGAAAATTTGGTTAAATATTTTAAAATTCATTCTTTGCAGGATCTGGTACAGCTGGTAAATGCCGATCAGCCTTATTGGCTTGTGGGCATGACTGAGATGACACGCACTTTTGGACTTGAATTGCTCGAAGCAGTATTAACTAACTTTAGCGCAGTATTTCACGAGGTAAAACTTTAATAAAGTCAAAAATAAATATCTTACCTTGTATTTTTGTATATTTCTTATAAATAGAACAACGAATTTCGTCTGTTACTTAAAGAGCGCGTCTGCGCTTTAGTTATAAAACTATTTTCACCCAATGTTAAGCATCGTCAGGTGCCCGCCACCACAAATGGCACCACTGCCGTGCCCTCGGATAAGCCTTACTTTCCCATTAGCATGCGTCTCTTGCGTTTGGTGGCGATACTCATACAAAAGTATCATACAATTCTCGTAAGCTTCACTTTTAATCCTTAGAAGGTTTATATAATTTAATTTTATTTTCATCTTATTTTTAGGTTACAGAGTGTGAAATTTTTCTCTCATTGATTATAAAATTTCTTGATCCCGACAAACCGCACTGGCAACGTGCTCTTGCTTTAGAAGTCATTCACAAGTTAGCTACAAAACCTAATCTTATTGCATTTTTCTGCAAATCATATGATTTAAAAAATCATGCAACCAATATAGTGCAAGATATGATTACAGCCTTGGGCACCTATGTGCGTTATTCTCTAATAAATGCTTCAGCAAGTATGATAGTCGTATATATAAATTGTTTAACTCTGTTGTAAAATTGATTATTTTTACTTGCAGTTCTCAGTGGTCAACAAAATGCTGGCCCTCAAAATAATTCTTCATTATCGCATATTTCATCAAATCATTGTGGTTTTATGTTTAGAGGCGCTTATTTGCCATTGGTCACAACATTTGCGCCTGGCGTCTCAAAAGCTGTTTAGTAAGTGTAGTTATACAACTATTCCACTTTAAAATTCGTGATGTTAATTCATTCAACAATTTTAATGAGTTTTTAAAATTATTTATTAAATTCTTGTTAATTTTAGTTTGGAATTGCTTGACAAATTAGATGCTCCGAATATACCAGACAGCTATGGCATATCTATTGCTTACGCAGTTTTATTGGATATTTCACGTTCAATTGGTGACGTCATACAACGCACACCTGATATGGTAAGTCACAACTTCACTGCTTAAACTTAAAGTTATGAATCACCATATTCGCAGCTTTTATGTAGAAAAAACGACATCTGCATGTATGTGACTTATATAAATGTTTGTCATAATTTCGAAAAATTTGTTATTTTATATATATTATTTAATTTTAACGATTTTTTTAAATGAATACTTTGTTATCATCGCAAATGGTTTATTTTTATGCTGCAATAAATGTCTGCAATGTTAATATGTGCTGCAAAATAGTTACTATCGCGTTTTAAGTAGAATACAATTTAAGTAGGTTTTTGTAGGTCGCAATCGAGTACTTATTGGCTTAACTTTGAGTTCAAGATATTTGCAAAAATATCTTTTTATCTGGAAATATTTGTAAGTCTTCATTAAATATTGCAGAAATTGTTATAATTAGTAACGGTACCCAGACAATTTCTGCAGATTACCATAGTACCATAATATGATTAAAATTGTTATGAATTTCTTGAACTCGACATAATTTTTTCACGCATTGAATTTGATGCTTGAAAATTAATAAGCAAAATTAACATTTTTAAAAAATTCATTAAAGCATTTTATTATTAGCTTCGAAAGAAAACAAAATTTGGGACATTTAAGTCAAAAGTTGCCTTAATAAGTATAAACCTAGTATAAGAATAAGCAATGATCGGGTTAAAAAATGGTACCACCAAGAGTACGGTATAGCGATTTTGTTTCAATGTAGGCTCATTGTATCAGGCTAAAATCGACATAATTTTTTCACGCATTGAATTTGATGCTTGAAAATTAATAAGCAAAATTAACATTTTTAAAAAATTTATTAAAGCATTTAATTATTAGCTTCGGAAGAAAACAAAATTTGGGACATTTAAGTCAAAAGTTGCCTTAATAAGTATAAACCTAGTATAAGAATAAGCAATGATCGGGTTAAAAAATGGTTCCACCAAGAGTACGGTATAGCGATTTTGTTTCAATGTAGGCTCATTATATCAGGCTAAAATAAAATATTCGATTTTGATAAATTTACAGATACAGATTAGGGATGTTACGGAGTCAGAACCGAAGTCAGAACCGGAGTTTTTAAATTTGATTTATCGCAGCCGGAGCCGGAGCCGGAACCGGAGACGAAGTCGGAGTCGGAGTCTTAGAAAGATATGTTAGTAAACTGTTAAGGAAATCTCTTATAAAATAATAATAAACAAAAGGAAGTGACTCTAAAAGTAAATTGTACTTAATAAACAAAAGCACGGCAAACGATTTCTTAGAGGGTCATATGTGAGACCGGCACCGCTAAAAAGTTACACACTTGCCACTGATCCTGGAGGACACGATAAGCAATATTTCGAAATTTTTTTATTTTTTTATTTATGGATCGTCACGGATGTGAATACGTTTCTCTTTCTTGTACTCATTAAGAACGCTCTACCATATGAATTTGTCAATAGGTTGGTTGTCCGTTGCGGTGTTATCATAATCATCATCATCATCGCTAATCATCAATATGTTAAATAAAATGTATTGAACATTATTGTGTACTGATCGCGATTCGAGCCTTACTCGTTTTTCTGCAGAAACATCAGAAACGTATTCCATTTCTATCTTCGTTTTAACTCCGATTCAAAATTTTCGGAGTCGGAGGTGTAAAATCAATCGGTAGTTCCGTTCTTTCGGAACCGAAGTCGAAGCTCCGTTACGTCCCTAATACAGATACAGATAATTTAAATTTGCCTGAGTTGATATAGCCATGTCCGTCTGTCGAGACGCTTACAGCCGTAGTTTCAAGTTATCGTGATCATTCCGGCAATCGTTTGAAGAACAATCGCTTTTGGATTGTCCAAGAGATAAAAGCGCGGTTCACGAAACATTTTCAAAAGCTATCTGCGCTCATTCCGGCGATATTTGGAAGATGTATCAATGAATGCGCTACTAAAAAAATTTTTAAAATCTTCTGGCGGTTTTTATCAGAGGAAAAAACAACGAATAATTCTATTTTGATAGGTACGGTATTTTTAGAAAGAGCCCTATATTTATTCCGCTTTAGTTGAGCATAAAACTTTATTTGCTTTGTTGTAGTTTTTGATCACGATCATAAAGCAAAATTTAAACCGTACCAAATATTGCGCTTTTTACAAAAAACAAGAACGCTAAATTTGGAACGGTTTTGGTTTAAGATCGTGATCAAGAACCATGAAAACTAGATTTGCCAGAAAAATACTTCTCCGGACTAGATGTTTGCTACCGAATGAGATGGAGCAGAAATAATCAGGCAAATCAAACGTATTGCATGTGATAATTAATGCCGGTCCAATAGACATTAAACTGCGGAAGACACATGTTGTGGGATGTGATGAAAATTATTAACTTTGGTTCAAATGGACGACAGTTTGTGTGATGCAAAAAGCTAAAACCAATTATGAAGTTTGGCAGCGGAAAATAACTTGGAATGTTGTCATGAGGGAAGAAAGTTAAAAAAGGAAACATTAAATTGAAATTATTTCTCTTTCCAACTTGGTTCTTTTTTCTGAACACTGCATTTCAGGCGCTCACCAGATGTTCGGTTGTCTTGATGTTCACTGCCTCTCCAAAGACTTTTGGCCAAGTCTATCATTCCCCATTGATTAAAAATCGAGAGCTCATATTTATTGAACAGGCATTGTGTTGTAGCTTTTAATAACGTTATAACCTTTCCATATGTAGCGTCTTCTAATAAATATTATTTAGTATTTTCATAATCGATATATGATTGTTGTTGTATGCATATGACCTTAAGATTTTCCTTAAAGTAAAAAAATCGGCTGATATCGGCCAACATAATGTGTTCTAGACATGATTATGTATATGTTGTTTGCAATCAACTTTGACAAAAGCATAAATTCAGACTTATTGTAACCTAAATTATATTATCTAAATGATTTTAATTTATTTGCTTATTTACTAACTTTTTTTAGAATCCATCATACAATTCAGCTACAATCAGCGAGGAAGAACATAAACCCTTGTGTTTACAGCTCATCATTTCAAGCTGGTCTGGCTTGTTGTCGGCATTTGTGCCACTCGTTGATGCTGCCATCGATGAAGCAACTACAGACAACATTTTGAAGGCAATGCAAAATTATGCTGCGCACTGCGGCATTTTGGATCAATTGAATCCACGTGATGCTTTTATTATGGCCATTTGTCGTGCTGCATTTCCACCGCATTACGCAATGTCAATATTTGCCAGCTCTGCTCACATGGATGCCGATTTGCGTTGTAATTAAGAACATGCTAATAAGTTGCTAATTAAAAGTTTTAACTATCGAAAATAATTACTATTTGCAGGCCACACACGCAGCAATAGCCAAGATTTGAATAATCAATTTATGAGCACGTGTAATGAAGGTGATTTTCGACAACAAGTTGTTGCCGTCGGCACACCACTGCCAAGTGCTTCGCTGCCACATAGCGTCATGCAGGCGCCTGTAATGCTAACCACCAAAAATTTGCAATGTATGCGTGCTATACTTTTTTTGGCACACAGCAATGGTGGTATATTGGGCACTTCTTGGCACATCGTCTTACAAACCTTGCAGCATTTGGTCTGGATATTAGGTTTGAAACCATCAACTGGTGGCAGCTTGCAGGTATATTTTAATACACAATTTAACCTCAATAAAGCTAAAAGTATATAAAATCGAAAATTATTATTTGAAGGCCTTTCCAAAACCAGCTGTTGAAGCAAATGTTGGCATACAAACAGCTGTTATGGCAGATCTGCCTGTGCTCTCGCAAATGTTATCTCAACTTTTCGAATCCAGTCAGTATTTGGATGATGTAGCATTGCATCATTTAATCGATGCTTTGTGCAAATTGTCGCAGGAAGCTATGGAGCTAGCTTATGCAAATAGAGTAAGCTGTTTGTGATTGAAACGTTTAAACAATGTTTATAATTGAATCTTTATTTGCTTTTAAAGGAACCTTCGCTATTTGCTGTTGCAAAACTACTTGAAACTGGTCTTGTTAATATGCCACGCATTGAAGTGCTTTGGCGTCCACTGACAAATCATTTGCTAGAAGTCTGTCAACATCGTCATATAAGAATGCGCGAATGGGGCGTTGAGGCTATAACTTATTTAGTAAAATCTGCTTTACAATACAAGCATAGCATACCCTTAAAGGAAAATATGGTAACTTAGCAAAGCAAACAATCTCAATTTTACGAAAATTTTGTTGCTTTTAGGTTTTACAAACTATGCTGTTAAGTCCTTTGTCTGAGCTGTCTTCTGTATTGCATGCCGATGTGCGTCAAAGACAACTGGATTGTGTTTTGCAAATTTTAAACGGAGCTGGTGAAATACTTTCATTTGGTTGGCCAGCAATTATAGAAATAATTGGCGCCGTTAATGAACATCATGGGTATGTGTGGTTTCTTCTTTTTTGTTTTAGTTTTATGAAATCATTATAATCAAATCTATATCCTTTCATTGTTGAAAATAGCGAGCCATTGATACGCACAGCATTCCAATGTTTGCAACTGGTTATAACGGATTTTCTAACTGTCATGCCTTGGCGCTGTTTGCCACTCTGCATTAGTACTGCTGCAAAATTTGGTTCGCAAACTCAAGAATTGAATATTTCACTCACAGCTATTGGTTTAATGGTAATATTGTATAAGTTTAACATTTGTATTTGAATGCTATTAATTTGTGTTTTTTTTCCTAGTGGAATATATCTGATTTCTTTAATCAAAATCAAGATAAGCTTATGGTAACCCAAGTAGATGAGAGCACTATTCTACCAGACTTTCCGGGTACCGTCAAAATGCCACAATTCGATAAACTTTGGATGTGTTTGTATGCAAAATTAGGCAAGTATTCTAATTAACCACTGATTTTTGGTGTTTTAACAAATTTAAGGGGACGTGGCACCTTCAAAAAAAGTTTCTTTGAATGTTTTAAAATACCTATAAGTTGAATAAAAAACAAGATATCATTTTGAAAAATTATATATATATTAGTAAAAAAATTACACAATTTAATTTTTCAAAATCTTATCTTATTTATATTTTTTTCTATTCAACTTATACGCATTTTAAAACATTAAAATAAAAAAAATGTTTGAAGGTGTAACGTCCCCTTAAGGTTGCGGTTATAGTGAGCGCCGAGTCAGACAGGCAGGCAGGCAGGCAATGTGAACAAGCGAGATAGATAGCTATCTGCATCTCGTTTTATCACACAGATTTCAGCCTGCCTGCCTGCCTGCCTGCCTGTCTGACTCGGCGCTCACTATAATCGCAGCCTAAGTCGCCAATACGCAGATCAACTTCATTTATAGAAAATTTAAAGTGCGCTCGCACTTGTTATACTGCTGTTACTTACATAGTAAACCGAATTTAGAGAAAGGGACTACTTTAGAAAACTAAACTCACCTTCTGATCAATTTCGTATATTTTGTGGTTGGCTTTTTTTAAGTAAAATTGTTCCTGCAGAGGATTTGTATGTGAACCAGCCAGCTTAGCTCTTCCATTCAGACCAAACAGCATCTGAAGATGTTCACGCTCACCCGCTGGTATGGTGTTTCTCACCAAAAAATCTATCCAATGTGATGTGTTTACTAATTCGGTGAGATATTTCAAAGATTTTCTTAACCGATATACAGTATTCTCTGTTAATTCACGAGCGAATGAATTTTCTTAGGACCCCAATATCCACGGTATTGATATTGTGAAATCAGCCGCTCTTGACGTTCTAAACATATCGATCGATTCTGATCTTCGAGGAAATAATCATATTTTCAATGAGCCGAAAGAAGCGGCTAAGGGCTACTTTACCCTTATTTAGCACACTGGGTACATATGTACTTCATCTTTTTGTGCTATAATATAAAAGAACCTGAGCGACATAGCTCCGCTCAGATTCCTACCGTATATTTAAATGTTTTTCTGTAATTATTGAAAAATATTACATCGGCGATCCAAACAGTAAATGTCAGTGTCTGCGCTGGTTTTGTGAAATAGGTTTTCATTAAAAACATTTTAACCAAAATCGATTGAGAAAAGTTTGGAATTCATTTAAGACACTGCGCACTAAGTAAATACCGTGCTGATATTAAACAGAAAGACATCATCAAAATGGCGGCTGGAAAAAACTTAATATTACATAATGGCGAAATGAAATATAAAACCAGAGATGACTCAGATTTGATGATGTCATCTAAGGATCTTGTACAAACGCTGGAACTACCAAAAGCAGCATGTTCGATACGTCCAAGAGCTGTAAAAGGTTTATTCTGTTTGTTCAGCTGAAAAACCTTTAATTTAAAAACGAAACCAGCAAAAACAACTTAAGTTGGCCAGAGAGTATCTTAATTAAAGTGTGTAAAAGTGGAATATGGTGATATTTAGTGACAAATTAAAATACAACATTTTTGGTTTCGATGAAGTGCTGAAGACACGGCTGGAAAAGGCTCGATAGTCGCTTTTTTCAAAAAATAATTTGTTCTGTCAAATTTGTTAGAGGAAAAGTTATGGTGTGGTGATATTTTTTTCTTGTGCCGAGTGGGAAATGCCTTAACGTTGCAGATTACAGCAAGACGACAACCGCAAATATACTTCGTGGTTCGTACGAGAATGGTTTATAGCAGACAACGTTGAGATCATGGATTGGTCAACTCAGTCACCAGATTTTAATCCTATTGAGAAACTCTGGGAGATCGTGGGTAGGATAGATTAAATGCATTTTATTAGTACACATTTCACAGAAAAGTACAAAATAAACATCCAATAACTTTCTACAAAATTGTTCACCCGAAACAGTAGAAAAACTAATTTGTGTTGCATATGTTTTGGGCACCACTGTGCATTCTTGTGCTTTAACTATAACTTTTTGTATTCACTTACTTAAATTTTTGTGGGGTGCATATGATTCCAGTGTACATATGATCCCAACTAGGTTAACACGATGCAAAAAAAATACTCCAGCTGATATTTGCATTATCTATAGCTTATTGCTAAGTCCGATAATGGAGTACAATTCCACATTTGGGCAGCTGCTTCTATGTCTTGATTGTTACTTTTTTTTTTTTTTTTTAGTTTTCCAAGGGAGTGGAATCTACATGGATGCGTATAGCACGACTCACATTCTAAAATCTGTCCGGATCAACCGGAACAGACAGAATGCACGTACTAAAACACACTCCCAGTTGGCGAAGTATGAATTTCCACTAAGCACATTAATTGGCTTTTCAGCGGAACAGCGGCTTTCACACGAATTTATTAAGTATTTTTGAATTTATACTTTTGGACCGGATTTTAGATTATACTTATGGATCGGATTGAAAATGCTCCTTCTCTCAGCGCACTTGAGCATGGATGCATTGTTGGGTGTTCAAGCTTTTTATGTACATGTAGTATCATAGAAAGCGTTCAAGTAAAATACACAGCCTGACAAAACTAGCTGGATCATGCCTCAGGTCCCCTCAGTCGGCCAAACAAGTCCGTTCATCCCCATTACCTTGTGTTCAACAGAATCACGTTGTACCGAGATAATTGTTTCTTCGGTCAAACACTTAAATTATAGAATAACCTCCCCTGTAAATGTACTTTTGCGAAGGTCAGACGACTATTCTATTTATTCCACTTTGTGGTTGTTTTGAAACCTAGTTTTGCAAATTTTTTAAGCCATGTTTCGTCATATAATTTTCAAAATAATTGCTTGCTTTTATAATTAAATATAGGTGAACTTTGTGTGGATCTGCGTCCAGCCGTGCGTAAATCAGCTGGTCAAACACTATTCTCAACAATTTCGGCGCATGGCAGTCTCTTAAATCCGCCAACTTGGCAAGCTTTAGTCTGGCAGGTGCTCTTTCCATTACTGGATAATGTGCGCGCTCTCTCCAATTCGGCTAGTAATGAAAAAGTTGATGCCAGCGGCAATATACTTATACATCATTCACGCAATACAGCACAGAAGCAATGGGCTGAAACACAAGTTTTAACTCTATCGGGCGTTTGTAGGGTAATCGTCATCTTCAAGCTCGTAAAAAAAATGCAATTTATTTATATATGCAATTTTCTTTACTAAGGTTTTCAACACAAAACGTGAATTACTACAAATGCTGGGTGATTTTGATCGTGCTTGGTCATTGATTTTAGAGTTTATACAGAATGCTGCATTGAGTAGAAATGGTGAAGTATCATTAGCTGCATTAAAATCATTGCAGGAAATCATGTATCACAACTCTGAAAAAGTTTTGAGTGGAATCGGCAATGATGAGACGATGGCAGTTAAAACAAAGGACGATGAAATTTGGACAGTGAGTATAAACAAAATGTGTACTTTTAGTTAAGAATTTGAAAAAATTATGCACCGTTGCAGTTTAATTGATAACGACAATATCACTTATTATACTCATTTGACTAACAATAAGATAAGTTTGAAATATTAATTTTTTTCTTTCTTACAGATTGCTTGGAATATTTGGCTTAACATTGGCATGGAAAGCACTAAAATGACAAACAAACTTAACGATGCACAGGAAGAGTTCTATATTCCAAGTCAAGCTTTTCTTACCGCGCTCATACAAATATTTCCAGCTATCTTTCAGCATATACAAAAAAGGTATTTAAACATTATTTGTTTGGCATTTTCTATTTTAATATATCCACATATTTTAATATAATTTATTTCTTCTTAGATTTACCACAGCTGACTTGGATAAATTCTGTACAGTTCTTACCAATTCTGTATCTATACCTGTACAAACGGATGCAGTTCCATATATAATGTCATCAGTCTCAGACTCGCTTTTAACACCATTACACGATGGCATACTTGAATGCATGGAGCTAATTCAAAAGGTTTTTATAAATATAAAAGAAATTGTTTTTTTTTATATAACTTATTGTTATACAGGAGGCAACTAAAACTGATTCCAATCTACGTGGCATGATACCTGCAATTTTCCGCCAATTGCTAGTTTTTAGCAAATTTGCCTGTTCGCCACCGACTTGTCAGAGTGTTGAAAATAAATATCAAAAAACAGCGAATCATTATACCAACAATGGATCAGTTGAAGTTGTGAGCATGAATTATATACCATTTGGTGAGAAATCTATCAGCATAGCGGTTAAATTGTATCAAAGCACAGCAACTGAAGAGACTGTTATGCAGGAACATATATTGCATGATATTATTAAGGTTTGTTTTTGTTCATATATGATACTTATTGAAGTTTTTATATCAAAATTTCTTTAAAAAGGCTCTACACACACCATTGGCCATGAAATATAAGTGTCTATCGTCTAGCACCTGGAAATTGTCCATCTCAAGTTTAATCACTGTTTTGCATACGGGTCTTAAAGTGGCGCGAGCGAAGCCAAATTATTTTACCAACATGTGGGACGACTTGGCGGATACATTCGACAAATTTCTCTTTCCAACTAGGTTATTTTATTAACTTTTATTTGCTTGCTTTAGCTTATTAACATTTATATCTTTGTTTGCTGTTAACCTTAGCGTTTGCACAATTGAGGATCGCGGTTTGGAGGAAATTGTGCTGGATGAAACCATTGATTGTCAAGTTATTGAATTACTGCGTGATGAAGTGCTGCCATTTGCCCATGAAATGCCACATCAGTTTATTATGCAAATTGTTGTTTTGCTCAACAAGGGCTCCATACATTCAGCATCCGATACAAATATTTGCTATGAATCCGATTGGAAGCTGCGTGAAATATTTGCCAAAACTTGTTTTGAGACATTGTTGCAATTCTCTTTACTTGATGATACCTGCAATAATAATCGCAATAGTTTACATGCTGCTATTTCACCAACAAATGCCAATATATTGACCGGTGTTGGGCTTGGTGGCGGTGGAGGCAAAGATTTTGCTGGACGCTTAGCTGTTACAGCATTATTGCATCGCTTCCAAGAGGTGCTCAAGCGTTTTAATGATGACGAGCGGCAAAGTGGCAAATGTCCTCTACCAAGGTAAACGTTTATTTTTTTATTAAAATATCTTTTGTTTTTAAAATATCATCAACTTTATTTATTATGCGTAGGTTTCGTTTATCGGAAATATCGTTTGTTCTCAAAGCCATAGCAACATTAGTTGTGTCCATGAAAAAGGCACCACCATCGAAAGGTAAAAACTACAAAAAACATGTAGCTTTAAACTAAAATTTGTAGCTCTCTTAAACAAGTCAGCGTGTTCTAATATTCGAGCTATTCATTTGTTGAAATCACTTAGCTTGACAAAATTTTATTTCTTTTTGTATGCAATATCTCTTTTTGTTTGCAGTTAATAAGCCCGCGTGGGACCAGCTTATCGGTCTCTATCCATACCTAGTAGACTGCACTACGACTACATCACCCGAAGTATCACGTTCGCTGCGCGAAGCTCTTTTACAATATACTGATCTATTACAACCGCCAAAATGTTTTTCCACAGATAATTTAACAAAAACACCAACCACAACAACGATACATTCAAATGGACAAGAATAAAATTAAAATCAATATAAGAAAAATAAAATATAACAATAAATTAGTGAAGCTAAGCAAAGTTTTAATATTATACAATAGAACGTAATTCTTAATCAAATATTATACACATAAATATATATATATAAAAATACTTTAAAAATACATATATTTGTAACTGTACCTAGTAAATAAAATTTCCGATAGTACGAGTACCTTTTATGCGCAAAAAAAAAAATTGAAAAAAAATTTCCAAACTAAAAATGCAATTCCCTCTCTTAAATTCCCTTAATTTATACATATGTATGTAATTTATATAATTATTGCGTTTTCGATTTGAGCATTAAACGAAGATTCAAACAAAACAGCTTTTTTTTTTTTGTTTGTTTTCAATATAAGCTAAACATTTGTAGTAGCCGTTTTTAATGATTATTGATAAAATAAAAATCCTATTATGCAGTTAAATATTTAATGCAAACTTTAATAAAGTATAAATTATTTAAAATATGCAAAACAATTGTGCATTTTTAATTTTAAAGCTCAGTAGTTTTTTATTTTTAAATTAAAAATAAACCGAGGTAAAATTGTTGACTTTGATTTGATGTGTGAGCTGAAAATACTAGCCTTGATTATATTTAGCAAAATTTGCAAAGATTAAAAAATAATTCTTATTCCAACTTCTGTCATCAGGTATGAGATAACTTGTATTTTTTTTGTGAAATATTTATTTTGCGTGGGCTTGAAAAAATACGTTGACGTAGTTGACATAGTGCTATCTCATTGGAGACAAAAATACAAATACTTTTATCTTGAATTTGCGAGTATTATAAATAATGAAATCCAACAGTTATGACTAATTCTCAAGTGCTATTCAGATAATTAACAGAAAAAAGTTAGCTGCTAGAATAAGTAAATTAATGACATGAAATCGAAAACGAAATTGAAAAACAAGTTAATTTCAATTCAATTCTACAAAACGAGCGAATTCATGTTCTCGAATCGTTTCACAAAACCCATTCAGCTATCTTTTTTAATAAATTTCTTCCTTGGAATAATTTGAAGTTCATGTTTAAAAGAATATTGAAAAAAAAAAATTATCCATAAGTTTATTATTAATAAAAATGGGACACGGCATTTGACTCGAGTTAACTTAAAAAAATAATCAATTTAAATTCGAAAAAGGCAACCCTCGGCTAAGAGAAATAAGAACGGCTGTAGAAATAGTGAAAGCGGTCTGTAGAAGACGGTCTGTCCGGTTTGCTTTTCAGTGTTGTTTTCATCAATTGCTCTATTATTTTGACTATTATTTGATTTGTGTGAGAAAAAAGGTAACAGCAATCGTGATAACAATAAAAAAAAAACAATTTGGAGGCTCTTTCCTCCGATTAGTAATTGCTCGAGTTTATAGATTCTGTGGAGTTTTAATTGAGTGTTAATTGTGATGACAGTGTTGTTGATTCAGGCTTTGTTTTCGATAACGTTACGCCCGACACATTATCAGAAGACGATGAACTGGCCATGGCCGAATGGATTCACAATTTGAATGCGGTTGAAGACACAGATGTATTTGGAGAACCTACACTGAGGGAAATATGTGTTAAAATTATATGAAATTGTGTTCATATTAAACGAATTTGTTTTTGAAATAGAGCTTGAAACAAATTCATTAAAATTAAACACAACTGTTTTGAAAATTAAATTCAAAACAAAAGTTTTTGTTTTTAAAACAATGTTCTTGTTATGAAAACAAAAATTTTAAAATTTGAAACAAATACTTTAAAGTATAAAGCATAATTTTTTCCATGCCATTTTTTAAGCTTTTCCGAGTTTTTGGCATCAGATTCATAATCAGCTTCCTCCGGGACCCTCCGAATAACAAATGTTAACACCATTCGATGAAGCATGCATTTTAAATATTTCAATATTAGTTAATATCAATTAATATTAGTTTTTATTTTATCATATGGTGTATATATGTCAAACCAATTCAAATATTGTCATTGTATTCAGATTTTTGTTTGTTTTTTCTAGGAAATAATGAGAGACAATTAAAAAAAGAAAGGAGTTTATAGGTAGTTAAAAATAAAACACATTTGTTTTAAATTTTGGTTTGTAGCAACGCAAAGGCGTTAAATTATTTGTTTAATTTTAAAGTATGTGTTTTTCTCAGTGTATAATAAATGTATAATTAAATTTGACAACTTAAGCCCTAACCATCGACGATTTGCTCCGTAACGAGCGAAGACGAAAATGTTCGCTTAAATGCAATTCAATGTCCTTGTCCAAAATAAGCAAACGTAAACACATCGAAACTGAATGAAACGGTTTGACGAGACGTTTTGTTCCGTAAGAACCGAACTTTTAGCGTCTCAACTCGTCAGCGACAACAGCGCAGAGAATTTTTACATCAAGTTTTGTTGCATTTTTATCAATTAGTGCAAGAAACAATATTTTAATGAATTAATAGCCATTGTTAGGGATGAACAAGGCATTTATATGCATTTGAAACAGTTGGCAGCTGACCAGCCTAGACGAGTTCAAGAACTTTTCATTTTGGGTTAAATGTCAAAACAGACGTAACGAGTGTACACGCTCGTCGATTTGCAATCGTCTCGTTACGTCTATTTTGGTTAGGGCTTTAAGAGCTACCATCGGTTTCTATAAGTTTCGTCCTAAATAATAAAGCGATTTAAAAGAATTCACACACAAGAACCATCAAAGTCAACTGCACTCACATTAAAAGCTTCATTCAAACACAAAAGAGCCAAATCTCAATTTTCAACAGCTACTTGACCATCAGTACAACCTAATAATTGAGGCAAACCGAACCAAATACAAGAAACAATTTGCATCCGTACAAAAGTACTCAAACGCAAAAGTTCCGAGTAAAGTTCCGAGTTTAAAAAGCGAGTTGTAACGGAAAACTGCGATGTTAATGAAAACAAAAAAAACGAATGGCTCATTGATATTAGACCGAATGCAAACGATTCATATATTTTACCGAAAATAGTATAGTAACTAGCCTTCGTCTTAACTATAATGTACACGAAACATACTCAATAAGTATCTTGAAAGTCACCTGAAATCGTACCATAGTTAGTGTGGATATTAATGGTATTCCCTTAACGCCTCGGAAACAGCTTAAACCTCGTAAACTGCTTAATTTTAAGAAAATGGGGAATGATGGAAATATTTTGTATGGCGATTTTATTACGATGTTTAAGCTACAATTTCAGTGCTTAAACAATGTAAAAAAGTTTGGTTAAACTTTCAGCTGTAAAATTGTCAAAACGTGTGTGGATTTTTTTATTTATTTTTGCGCTTATTTGATCCTAATTGCCAAGCATAGAAGTGGATAGTGGCAGTGCTTGAAAAAGGAAGAGAAAGGAAGATGAGGTTAAAGATTGTCCCGAAAAGTTTGGAGTAGATAAATTCTGAGCGCTTAAGTTTGGCAGCTAACTCAATTATTTTAATTTTAGAAACCTAGAGCAAATAGATTTTACGAACAAATTTTCGGTCGATTTCTTACGGCATGATGAATAAAGAACTTATATTATTTTTAATTTTTTTTTTATTGATCAGCTGTTTTTGACATATGGGCATCTCCCGAAAAAGGTCGACCAAAAGTCTAATATATCATTAGTCTCAAAATTAAAGTTGAGAAATAAAAAGTTCTCAAAATTAGCTAAATTTTGCATATTTCTATACGAGCTTAAAAAAACTTACATTTTTTGTCGCGTCCGTTCCATTGAATGATTGCTTATTACTTTGTATTAATTTGTACTAAATCTCGCCAATATTTTTATAAAATGTAGCACTCTATCATCGCGTTAGAACACTTAAAATACATATCGGCTCATCTTGTTTTTCGAGTAATTAAAACCGTTCGAATGTCGCGTCCGTGCCACTGGGAGATGCCCATATGCATGAGAAATTTATCAGATGTCTAAAGGTGCGTTCCTTTAACAGAGGCTCGGAATTTTACGAGTTTACGAAATGGGAAATTTTGACCGTTAAAGGAATACCATTATTGTCAACAAAGTGTTAAAAACGAGCGTCTATATTCGGACACAATAAACCGACGAGTGCACGATTAGGTAGGTATTTGTTCGTGCCTACCCAAGATGTCCCAGAACTAGAACTTCTTTAGGTACAGAGGTCGGAAATTCACCGACACGGGCACCGGACATATATCTGCTACTTTATTGACACAAAATATGAAAAAGAGAAGGATTTTCAGTATGATAGAAAGCAGAAGAAATTCATTGAAATCCAATGTCGAAAATTAATGCTCACATGGGTCGAGTAGATCTATTGGACGACCTCATTTTATGATAAGAAATATAATGATAAGACTGGTCTGTTATTTTGTGGACATGGCCTTTTGAATGCCGAGAAAGCAAATGTTTCCAGTAATGCATCCAATGAACACATTCTGTTACAGCTTTCAAATTTCAATGAGGAAATAGCTTACGGACTTGTTTCTGTAAAAGGTAAACGACCTGAAGGAAAAACACCGTATGCTCTCAATATACCCACAGCATGTTGAAAAGAGAGTTGTTCATTTTCCAGTTTGGGTAGATAAAAAATAAGGAAAAAGTCGTTCGCTTCAAATTCGTCCCACAAGTATACGTATACCAAGTTGTAACTTCAATATTAACGACAAAATTAACAAACTTGGGATGTTGGTTAAACTCCCTCTGTCAGTAGCTTCGAGTAACGTTAAGTACTTATGTAAAAAAAGTTATAGCCGATGGCGGCTAGTGTTTTTTAGAATTTCTATAGAAATACTTACAGATAAAGAAACGGTGTTCAATGCTGCGGAAGATGAATCTTATTTGGATTGCAATGCGATGATTCAAAAGCGAAAATAACATTATGAGGGAGGTACTATAGCTAAAAGCAAATTATCCATAGGTTAAACGTATATGCAGTACGTATAGGAAACTTATGAAAATACGGAACTTTAATTTAATTTAACTAAACTCAATAATATATTGCATCATCAATAATGCATGAATCATACGCAAGTAATTTTCTCCGTATATCTTTTTAAGGTTAGTTTCGCATTTAAAATTCCTTTAAATATTCAATGGTTAGAAAACTGCGACATTCATGCATGTTTGCTTTATAACAGCAAAAGAACAGAATGATATGGATTTGAAGGACGACAAACAGTTCAAAAATACCATTCAACAAATAACAAATTACATTCAGAAATGAATAATGAGATTTGAAAAAAGAACAAGTAGTATGATTTATGCGCCTCTTCTGGTAGCAAATACCAGACTTATGTTCTAGAAAAGTGTGTTGATGCTGAATTGCAAATTTTACAAGGATTTGTTAACCATCTCTTCTGGACAGGTATGTTATTCCAAATATTACCACGGTGAAATTCTTGAAGGAGACACATAAAGAAAATTGCAAAGTATTAGTTAATAACTGCTTTTCAAAAACTGATTAAAGTTAAATCTCTTATTAATAAGACTTTGAAAGCTCGATTGTGGCAGGTGAAATGTTAAAAAAGTTTGATTTAAATATTTCTTATTAAAATTTAAGAAGTCATGCAAAAAGTGCACTCTACAAAAATAATCGACGAAAACAAAGACTGTTGTTCAGCAGCGCTAACATTCGCTTACATTCGCTACATAAGGTACGGTTTTTGGATCATGATCAAAAAGCACAACAAAGCAAATAATATATAAATACATTAAGAACCACGTCAAAATAGGAACCCACGTCAAGGTCCTTTTGTAAACCAAGTATACGATAATTTTACTTATATCGGCAAATGTATGACGGATGAGGCACCTCTTACTGTTGTCTAATTACCCTAAATTTTTGCAAAACGTGTTCTTACACTTCTAGACCCGGGGATGCTCCATGCCATAAACTTAAAAAATAAGGTGCACCCTAATGTACAAATATATGAGAGAATCGCAACTTTGGACAGTTGTAAAATTATTACCTTTGTCAACGTTGTCCAAGTATGATTACGAAACACATAAGTTAATGCAAGCCTTTCCAAGTACATATTACAGGTTTTTAACTTCAAATTCAACCTTTTACATTTCAAATTAAACTTTTTCCATTTCAAATTCAACTTTTTACAATTCAAATAAAACTTTTTCTATTTCAAATTCAACCTTTTACTCTTCAAATTCAACTTTCGAATTCTAATTCAAAAAACAAATATTTGTTTTTTAATCATGTTAGAACTAATATTAGAATATCACTGAAAATTATTTTTAGCCCTGATTTATTTTTAAGTAGCTTTATACCAGAGGTGCACACAAGAGCTTCGGGGAACCACTCGGCTTTCATAGACAAGTCGTGTGTACGAAGCTACCGAACTTCTGCGACGCTAGCATTGAATCAGTTTGCGTTTGATCTTCACCAGTAATACTACAAGGGGTACAATTGTACCTTTTGATGAACACTTTCAGTTCCGTCAGTACGAAAGTACGCCTTTTTTCAAAAGGTACACTTTTGGATTTGGTAATTTTCCATTTCATATTTACAAGAGTCCATTATTTTCTTAAGACTATGGCATGGCTTCCACATAAAAGTGCAGTAGCAGAGCGCGATTGCTCTAAATTTAAGTTCATTAAAACAAATCTTCGAAATAAACTAGCCGTTATATTTAATTAAAAAAACATAAGACTTAAACTTTAAGCTGATATGGCGCTTATTTAGCATTTTACTAATAATTTTCAAAAAAGTACGTTTTTGGCTAAAAAGGAACGTTTTCCTCATTTAAACAAAACAATTTGGCCATTTCCGCCCTTGAAAGGACTTTGACCGAGCTTCTTATGATCAATTGTGTTGTGTGTGTTATTAAATGTTTGCTCACAATTGACTGAGCACTGGACCCAAGGCTTATTTATATAAGGTTGCATACATTTTTGACGTTTTCTCATTTCGGCACCCTTATTTTTAAATGAGAGCAAAAGAGTGTAGTCATTTGAGTAAAGAACTGACACGGTTGCCTGAATATAATACTATTGGTAGTTTTTTGTAGTACTATTTGGTAAACAGAATACTAAAATTTTTGTTTAGTACTTTTATTGGTCCTTTTTTATTCGGATGTACTGATAAAATTAAGTCATTGAGTTTGATCTACCCCCATAATTTTAGTTTTGATTGAAGGATTTCAGTACTATGCCCTAAAAAAGGGTTAAAGGAAATAAATATATATTAAGAAAATCAAGAAAGACAGACCAAATAAATATTTTCATATTCGCAACTTTCATTGCATTGGACAACGGTGATCGTAAAAACCACTTTTACTTCCAATTTTGACAAAAATGAAAATTTTAACACATCTTGACTTTATTGGTCTGTTCCCGTACTCTAAAGTTTTAGTCCAATTTACCAGTTTTTACCAGTTTTAGTCCGAGAAGCGTTCCCGTACACGAAAAAATGGTAAAAGAGAGTGCAATCGAGAGAGTAAAACATTTCCCCTCCTTGTCAAAAGTTGCAAGTTTTAGTCCGAGAAATTTCTTCGGGTAAAAATGGTAAAAGTGTCAAACAGCTTAAAATCAGCTGTTTACAAGTAAGCAAAGAAATTGCGATACATCAAAACTTCATTGAAACTATTAAAATGGAACCCAGAAACATGGGAAAATGTGTAAAAACTAATATAAATTCTTAACTTGAGAATTAATTTCAATATTTTTAAAAATCTTAGACATTTCGTCTGCAATGCCGATGCTTCAGATCAAGGCAATGCTGGACAAACTATCTTATTTGACAGTTTTTACAATTTTAGTCCGAGAAGCGTTCCCGTTCTTTTTTGTGTTTTTCTCTATTTTCGAAAGATTTTTCTCATTCTCAGACTTTTGACAGTTTTACCACATTTAGTCCAAAAAGTACGGGAACAGACCTAGTGTGTACACAATAAAACAGAAAACTGCACAAAACCCTGAAAAATACTTTTTTTTCTCGAGCAGCACAAAACCCTACTCTGCAAACGTCAAAATATTTTTGTTTACATAAAATAAGGATGCGTCAAAAAATGTACGCAACCTTAAATAAATCAACCTTGCACTGGACCTACATGTTTTCTGCCGACTCCGAACGGCTAAAGTTCATGTTCTCAAGAAGCTTTACATGGCATTATTTACTCTCTGAGGTTTGCCATTGTCTGCAGAGAGGTGGTGACCGATCAGAAAACATTTTTTATTGAAAAAAAGTTTTCGCCGCGGCTGGGGATCGAACCCGGGCTCCGAGCATGCTAAGCAACACACTTAACCTGCATGCCACGGTCACCACGGTTTTCCTCATTTATACACATTAAAAATCTTTATCTTAAGTGCACATTTTTATACCCTAAACCTGAAAGGTGAGGGTATATTAACTTTGTGCAAACGTTTGTAACGCATAGAATGAAGCGAGTCCGGTATGGAAAAGTATATAAATTCTTGATCAGCGTCACCTCGTGAGTCGAGCTATTCATGTCCGTCCGTCCGTCCGTCTGTGTGTTGTCCGTAAACACAGGATAAGAAGAAGGAGTTGAGATAATTGGATGAAACTTGGTACACATGGTCACATGAACCCAATTTGCACTATTGAATATTTTTGGAATCCGCCCACGGACACGCCACGGACACTCCCATACAACGCAAAAATTGAAAACTGCATTACTCAGCTCATAATTAACCAACAACAATAAAATTTGGTGTGTATGTATTTTACATCAACACAAAGTTGTCTTCGAAAAATGGAGATCATCCTCTCACGGACACGCCCACCTCCCATACAACCCAAAAATTGAAAACAGAATAAATAAGCTTCTGTTTAACCTTCAGAGATAAAATTCAGCAGGTACGTTTTTTATGACAAACCAAAGATGGTTTAGAAAAATGGACGTCATTCACCCACGGACACGCCTACCTCCCATACAACCCAAAAAGTGTAAAACTCAATAAATAAGGTTATGTTTGTCATAGAAAGATCAAAGTTGGTATGTATGTATTTTATACCAAAACTAAGGTGTGTTCGAAAATTGGGAGTAATCCGTCCATGAACACGCCCACCTCCCATAGCGAAAGCACAATAAAAGCATTAACTGTGAGTTACAGGAATAAAACTATGTATGTGTAAATTTTTTATCAACATTTATGCATATAAAATATAGGCTACATCCGCCCACGGACACGCCCATTTTAATTTTTGTTTTTTAAATTAGGTTTAGGGTATTTCATAGTCGGCCTAGACCGACTTTAGACTTTCTTTACTTGTTATGTTTAATTTTTGTTTTATACATACATACTAAAACAAAAACGGTCAAAATAGGCTGATGATTGGGTTAAAGTTGAAATGGAAAAAGTTTAATTTGAAATGTAAAAGATTGAATTTGAAGTGTAAAATCTTGTTATGATATGAATGCGACATTTCGAGACAATTTCAGTCTTTGCACTTTTTTTACTTTCGAACAAATGAAACCCCAAAGATCGATATTTAATGCATGCTGCATTTTCACCACAACTATTGACTCTTTATAACAACTACTGGTGACTACTTACCTTTGTTTTTCCAATTATTTTCTTTTTTTTTATTATTCAAAAAAAACTGCACTACTTTTAGTAATCTAAATAAAATTTTATTATTTCATGTTTTTATTTAATATTATCTGTATTAACATTTCTTTATTATAAGAATTTTGCAAACATTTTTTCATCAATTAATTTTAAAAACTACCTTTGAATTAATTTAACGATTTCAAGTGTATTTTTTTGTTTTGTTTTTTAATTTTAAGTTTATTGATTTAGTTATAACCACCATTTTAAGTGCAGCTGGTTTGTTGAACTTTTATTTTTTGGTTTTTTTCTTTTTTTTATACAGTATCTAAAAGTTTTTGTTTTATGTTGATGTTATCTGCTATATATATATATGTGTGTATATATATGTTTGTATATTTTAAATTTTATGTTAACAAACTTGCGTCATATTTGTTAAATACTTATGTTCTTGTTTGTTTTTTTTTTTTTTTTGTTTTTGTATAAAGTTAGTTTTTTTTTTAATAATAATAATATAATTAATTTTATTTCATTATAATTATAATTACATTGCCATTGCATATTTTAAGGTATTTATTAATGTATTTATTAATTTTTTGGTATTATTTTATTAAATATAATACAGTTTTTATATATTAACCATAGTAGAATTACTAAGTATTTGTTTTTGGTTTGTTTTGTGTGTGTTTGTGTGTGGATTTAATTAATATAGTACAACAATTTTCGTCGTGAGTGTCAGTGTTTAACTGTACTTAATATCATCATCATCATATCATTAACATACAGTAGAACAAATCGCTGAAAAAACAGATACGTTTACATGAAGAAAGACCCTCAGCAAACTACTGCAGTGGAACAAACAAATAACATATGTTTTTGATGTAAGTAAGTATTCGATATTTTTGTTTTTTTTTTTTCATTTAAAAGGTGCAATTTTTTAACAAGCAGAAAATAAATATGTTTTTTTAAAATTATAGACCAACGTTCCCTTAGACGTCGTTGTGCTCTGCTAAAGCACTGTTCTTTCATACCCTATATCCGTGAATGCACCTTTTATGCATTGCATAAAATTACATACATAGCTGTCTGTACCCGCCCACATTAAATTGTTACAATTAACACAATTTAGAATAGAACTAAAGTCTTAAGTCTGTCTGTCTGCACGTTTAGGCAACAGTATTCCGCACAATCTTTGCCAAGTGAAGCATGACAACAAGAAGCATCAATCAATTCCACCTTTTATAAATCTAAACTAAGGGGTATTTTCTTTCTTTAGGGCACTTGTGGAGCATGAAGATGTGTTCCGAACGCTGCTTAAATATTGCTCAGCATTTTTAAGCCCCTCCAAAAACACATCGAGACCCTTATTTGTTTTTTTTTTTTTGAGGTTACTTCTTCATACTATCATATATTCAAAGAAATAAGCGTATTTTCAGAAATTTGTTTTACTGTGCCGTGTAAAACAATGCACAAAATTATTTAAATTTATTTTATTACTTAATAATAACTATGTTTTTTGTTTCATTTTTTTTATTATTTTTTGTTTTTTTTTTTTGTTTTAGTAAAATACTTAATATTCTAGGAAATATTTACGAACACTTTTCGGTTCAAACATAAATAAAGCAAAATTTTATTTTAATTAATTTTTTTTTGTTTTTTATAATAATATAATTCGCTAAGGATAGGGATGAAGAAGAAATGGCAATCATAATAAAAATAATAAGCTGTGCCCAGTTAGTATTTGATTACCTTTAGTTTTTAATTGTTACAATTAACTATGTATATGTATGTATTTGAAGACTTTAGGAGTAAGTTTTGTGTTTTTGTTTTTTCTTTTTTTATATCATAATTTATGAATTTTTTGAGGTTTTAATTTTACGTTAGGTTAGGTTTATTATTTAATATTTTTTGTTTGGTTTTTTTTTAATTTCAAAAATGTCTATTTTTAAATCAATTCTTAAAGTTATCGCCATTATTATTTTTTTTCTATTTTTAATGTTTTTTTTTTCTTTTTTTGTTCGTGTTGTTTTTGAAACTTTTTTTTAACGTTATTGCATTTTACAATTGTACCCGTAGGAATTTTAAGTTTAATTTAAAAAATCATGAATTCTCGCATATGATGATTTTTTTTTTTAATATTTTATGTTTGTTTTTTTCTCAATTCTTACTATATTAGCTAATTAGTCGCGTTTAATTTTATAATAATTATTATATCTAAATGCATTTAATGCAAACTTAAGCAAAACTAAAAAGCGGAACTTGAATTTGAAGCTCATTTCATAAAATAGTAGAATTTTGAAATACATAGTTTTTTGCTTTAAATTTAATATTGTTGAACATTATTGAGTCATAAATCAACGAAGCTTATAACTAAGTTATTTTTGTATAATAGTTAATCTATGATGGTCAGCGTTTAAAAGAAATTTTAGAATTTTTTCAAAATAATTCATTCCCAAATTCCGCACTATATAAGTTTGTTTGTTTGAAGGCTGGTGCAGAGTTTTCATTGGCTTGAACTAAATAAAAAGTATTTAAAATTTGGTGAAAAGGGTCGCCTTAGAATAAAAAGTATACTAAATACTGAATTTGTTGTGTGAATTTGATGCAGATTGAACGAACTTTTTCAGCCCTATAATTTGAGACAGTTTATTTGTTTACATCTATTACACTAACCAGTATTTATACGGAAAACATGATTTATGGAGGTTTTTCCAAAATGGTTTAGCTCACTGACGGATTTCGGAATAGCCAAAATATTTTGGGAATCATCATAAAATACATCAAGGTTCATTTTAGGATGGGTACAAATGAAACTTTTTTTTTCAAGGCACCTTAATATACATATACCAATATTTGTCAAAATCGAACAGTTATTATGCCAATTAAATAAATATTAGCTGAAAAGCAGAGCATGTCAATACCATGAAAAATACATATTTTATAGGTGTTTAAAAACATCTTTTCGAATATGAGGAAATACCGATTCTAGGGAGTCTCAAAAGAATTTGCGAAGACATAAACTTTCAAAATTTTTTAGTCAATATTTGTATACTATCATAATCTTAACTTTTATCTGAAGAAAAAAAAAGTTATATTCAAAAATGTTATTGTTTGGCTAAAAAAGGGGTTCAGGAAAATCAAACCACCCAATGGGGATTTCTCCAATAAAAAAAAACAAAATAATGCAGAAATAGTTTTTAACCCTTTCGGTTCTGGCCGTGGCAACTGCCACCATTAAATTTAGAGGTCTGCATTACTGGCGCAACATCATATTTATACTACTCACTACTAAAGTTGCTTCAGACGGTCTTTTCCTTCGGAATTTTGCTTTCCACTCGCCATTTTCTTCGTGACGCTGTTAGCATTACAGGAATCTGTGTACAAGTGCAACAATGAATCGCTCTAGTCTCAACAACCTGTTAGGTAAGTGTCAGTTATTTCCAAAGTAGTTGAAATATATTCATATCGTTATCAAAAACGTAAGCTACAATGTTGTGCAAGAAATAGTTGATATTTGTTTGCAAGTCCACTTATGCTGGTACTTCGCCATGACCTTCTCAATTTGCTGTACGCAATTGCCACCAGCAGGCATTAGTTGCATAATTTTCTTTTTAGAAGATAAGTTACCGCCAACGAGTTTTTGCAGAAAATTCACTTTTCTTTAAATTCATAATTCACTTTTTTGACAGACTTTGCCCCTTCCGCAACCGTTTCGAGTCTCTTCGCAGATATCTACATATTTTTCATGTCAATGCTGACCACGACCAGCGAAATAAGCTATGGAAAGTTTGTTCCGGAATTTCGTCGTTTGAAAATCGTTGTGAACAACTGGAGCTAGAAGAAAATCTTTGCATCGACGATCTCATAATTCCATTCAAAGAAATTAGATTGCAGAAGAGTCGATAAAAATGACTTCCTAATCGCACTTAATCGCAACATCATTCGACAAAAAAAAAGAATTGGTTTACTTCTTCTTGCTAGAGTAGAGTAGACAAGGAATTTTTGGCTGAATTGTGGGATGGTTAACGTGGGCTATTTATATTCAGTTATAATTATAAAAATTACCGCGCTGAACGACTATTCGATATGTTTTCGAAAAATGGAATTAAAATCTAAAGCAGATTTCACGACTCTTGATAATACATTATATACTAAGAAACAAATTCGAAATGCTCCTGAAAAAACCCTAAATAATTCATTACTACATTGAAACAAAAACTGGAGTGGATGTTTTTCATGAAAGAGACAGCAACCAATGTCTCTTGATAATCAAAATACAATTACCCGAGTAATGTTCGAATACACAGTCTTTCGTACTACTCGATATTTTTGTGGGATTTCGAGTGTTCGAGTACCAGAAGTTCAAAGAAATCTAATATATAAAAATCTCGTGTCACGGTGTTAGTGTATGAACTTCTCCGAAACGGCTGGACCGATTTCAATGAAATTTTTTTTTGTATATTAAGTAGGTATGAGAATAGGTTATAAAGTATTTTTTATCTTCCTACCCACGAGGGGCGTGGCAGTTTTTCAAGAAAACAAATTTTCGGTTTTACTTTCGTTCATAAATCCCACATAAATGAAAGTCGGTACGAACTTACTGTTGACACGCGTGCTTCGACTGTCAAATTTGAGCGATCTTTGGAAAGAGGGGCATGGCAGCGCCCACACAATTAAACTTTTTGATATGGAATAGATTTGGAACTTGATGTTGTATAACACTAAAGTTCAGTTTGAAATAACTGATTGGTCAGGTCTTTCAATTATAAAAAAGTCACGGGCAGTGGAAAACGGGGCGTGGCTACGCTCATGCAAGTTGAATTTTCAATACAGAATAGCTATGGAAGTAAAATTCACATAACATTTTAACTCTGAATGAAGTTACTATTTGGTGGTGTCCTGCTTCTGGAGGACTACAATGGCCATTGTAATGGGGGTGTGGCTCCACCCATATAAGACACATTTTTTAAATTGAATCGCTTTGGAAATAACAGTCACAGATCAAATAAACTCGGTTTGGAGTAACCATTTGGGGATATCCTACTACTCGAATATAATCGCAAACTAAAACGGGTATTGGACAAGGAGTGTGGCTCCACCCATAAAAGAAAATTTTTTTATTTAATAGCTTTGGAAATAATGGTCAAAGAATATTGAAACTCAGAGTGGAGTTTGTCTATTGACAATCTGGAACAGGCATTGGACAAGGACGGCAGCAACGCGCCGGGTACCAGCTAGTATTATCATAAAACACTGTTTACTCAAGATCCCAGTTCTGTTTTAGGACGGTCTGAAGCGATTTTTACAGAAAACTATATAATGTATTCGGATTTTTGTCATGTCGAAAAAAAAAAAAATTCTGGTTCCGATATGATTTTTCTGACGGATTTCCATGGAAACCATAGAATTTTTTTCGGAATCTTGTCATGTCAAAAAAGGAATTATAATAATAAAAAAAACTGATTCTGATATGATTTTTCTTAAGAGGTATTTTATCTAATCACAAATTTGGTTTCAGTTTCTGCAGGAAGGGTCAAATTTCTGAGATTAAAAATGAGGTTAAAGGGTCCTTGTGTGAGGTTAAAAAATTTGTAAAAATTTGGATCTGTAATTCCAATAAACATTATTATGAACAGAGTCTTATTAATGAAGATTTAATGAGCGCTCATAATTATGACTCCGAAAAAGTCTTTATTCTTCAGATAAACAAAGCTTTCTATAAAATTTTCGAAAAGCTTCCCTGCAAGCATTATGACTCTTAGAAGACTTTTTCAACACTCATATAAATAAGGTTTTATCTTCCTAATGCGCTCAAAAAAAGACTCTTTTTTTAGTACATTTTTGTATGTTTCTGGCCCCAAAATATGATTCATAATAATGACTGTTTTATGAGTCTTTTCGAACTCATTACAATGCCGGTTTCAAGACTCACACTTAATACTCTTTTAATACTCATATTAAGTACTCTTTTAATACTCATATTTAGTTCTCTTTTAGTACTCATACTTACATAATTCTCTTTTAAGACTCATATAAGAACTCTTTTTGCAATGAACATTTGTTGTAGTTCAGCTCCAATGCATGAATATCGCCACAAACAAATAATTCTCCGAAAAGCAACGTCAGGATAGCATGTGCCTATATAAATCAATATATGATCCTTTTATAAGTCTTTTTTATGAACATTTTATGAAATGAACATTTTAGAACGAGTACAAGGCGAATAGCATCCCGGACATCTCAAAGAAATTCTTATTTGGTGCTCGGAAATTGTCGATCGATAATAAGAAACAATGCCATACCATTTTAAAATATGTTTTGTGCCGGTAAAACGCTAAATTTTTTCGCCAAAAAAATCGAATTGATTGAGTAACATGCTACTTTAACAAGTTTATACCACTTTGGTGATGTCGTTTCAACATTATGGAGAAGTGAAAATTGAATTAAAATATAATTCATTAATTGAAATTGTGCATTTTATGAAGATTACTTTATATAGGTTACTTTATATAGGTCACTTTATATGGATTACTTTGTTTGGATAAGTTTGTATGGGTCTCTTTGTATGAGTCACTTTGTATAGGTTATTTTGTTTGGGTCACTTTGTATAGGTCATTTTGTATGGGTCACTTTGTATGGATCACTCTGCATGGGTCACTTTATATGGGTCACTTTGTATGGGTCACATTGTATGGGTCACTATGCATGGGTCACTTTGTATGAGTCACTTTGTATGGATTAACTTTATATGGGTCACTTTGCATGGGTCACTTTGTATGAGTCACTTTGTATGGATTAACTTTATATGGGTCACTTTGTATGGGTCACTTTGTATGAGTCACTTTGTATGGATTAACTTTGTATCGGTCACTATGTATGGGTCACTTTTTATGGATTAACTTTGTGTGGGTCACTATGTATGGGTCACTTTGTATGAGTCACTTTGTGTGGCTTAACTTTGTATGGGTCACTATGTATGGGTCACTTTGTATGAGTCACTTTGTATGGATTAACTTTTAATGGGCGACTTTGTGTGGTAGACTTTGACAAATTTCAAGCTCAGATTGATTATTAAAAATCGAAGCTATTGTGAAAATTTCAAGTCATTTCAATAACTTATGCGGAGTTTGGCTTTACATGGTTCTCATCTGGACCAAACAAAAATTATGGTGCATAACATATTCGAAAGATATTTGTATGCTTTTAAGAATGCCGTCACCAGATTTGGAATTACAGTGGACCCCCAATAATCTGGCCCCTGTCTACTACGGCACCCCTTGAAATCCGACATGCTTATTAATATGGCTTAAGGTCACATATCTTTTCGACAATCATCGCTTATATGTATGATTTGTACTTCAGAGTTTAACATGTAGAATTGTATCATTGGATCTGTAATTTGCCGGAGTACTCTGTAATCCGTTTACACTTTTGTATACTCTTTTGTAAAAATTGTAAAAATTTCAGGACTATAGGAGGTCCTAGGCAGTACTCTATAATCTGAAAAATTTGATAGTTCGACACTGCCCTGCAAAACGTTTGTCGAATTACCGGGGTTCCAATAAAATGTTCTGTAATATGAAAGTCATTAGGGCAAAACATTGAAAAAAAAAAATTTAAATTTCGAAAATATTTTTTTTAAACATTATTTCATTCTTGGAAACTTTCTTAAAATTATGCCTGTGTGGAAAAAGTTTAAAAAAAATTTATTTTTTTAAAAATTTCGAGAATTTTTGTTTGGTTTATTTATAATTCTAACTCCTATCTTTCTGGTTATATAAAGGGTACCATATTTTCCAGTCGGAAAACCATAAAAATACCATTCCAAAAATACATTTCGTGGTTTGCTACACAATTTTGGTGGACCTATGAACTACATTAACATATTCTAGACTATATCCCGATATATAGGTTTTTGGGTCGGTGATACCGTATCCGAGGTCCTGTATAAAGGTCACTTAAAAGTAATTTGAAGTGATATCTTTATGTTAGAGTCAGAACGACTTTTTCATAATTGGACCTTAAAATGATTCTAAGATGAGGTGGATAGTTGGTTCCGTCTGTATTCGAACCGGCTCTAAATAATAATCTATAAGTTCTAATTTTAATGGTGATACCCAAGAAAAGCTTTTCTACGCATGTCAAGACATATTTAAATCTAGTTTAGATTTGGCGTAAAACGTAGCTTTTTTGTATAAATTATAAAAAATACCACTCGGCATATAACTTTGTTACAATAAGTTTAAGTTTTGATCTTTAATAAAACTATTCAAGCAAACAAAATTATAAAAAATATCATTTAAAACTCAAAAATAAGTTGACAATTATGTATGTATACGACGGCTTGGAACAATTCAGAGAAAAAAACTTATTCGATCTATGCATAAAAAAAAACAACAAAGTTTGAACTAAATTTAATGCATACTTCCAGGCTGACATTTTTTTAAGGCATACATTAAAAAGTTTGAAAAGCACTGCGATAACAAACAGTAATTATAGTTTGAGTGATATAAGGGGCCGAACATATCGCTAGGCTTTTCTATATTAAAATAAACTTATATTTTCAAAAAATTTTCTTCACGAGTTCTACGGTTTAATATCAACAATTCCGCTTTGGTTTTGCGGCAGTTGATTGTGTTTATAAGTTTTTCAAAGTTAGATGACGGCATTTGATGTAGCGGACGACAAAACCATGATCTAGTCTGCTTTTGGATTATTTCGTGAATGGATTTGGATTTCTTTTGGATTTGAATTTCTTTGTTATCGTAGTAACCTGTTCCTTTGTAAGCATCCTGCATAAAGTGACTGATACTTTGCCCTAAAATATTATGAGCCAACTAATTTTCATAAACATTTTCCTATCTTATATAGCCGGATAGGAATGAATTATTTAATTTATATGCGGAGAGAAGAGGTTAATGGGAAAATAACTTTGCACATACCACAATTGTCATAATAATTTAATGAAATTTTTACGCTTACTCTTTAAATTGAGCTTTTGCCACAGTAGTTAATGCAAAAACCTAAGCATTATTTAATAATGCATTGTTTGAAAATACTAATAAAAATAAAACTTTCGATACCTAATTTACAAAAATAGCAATATTTAACAGTTTAATTTAAAATATTATTTTTTTTTATTCAAAATGCAATTTAGAATTATTAACAAAATTTATTAACAACAAAGGGAAAAAGAAAACTCAATTTGGAATATCGTACCCAATAGATACAATACTTAAATCAATAAATCAGGGATGAGCACTTCATATCTATATAATTATATATAGTATAGTACATAAATATTTGGTTAAGCTTTAAACACTTTTTAATCATAACTTCTCCTCTTCTTTTTCCTGTAATAAAATAAAAGTTGTTGAAGTACGTCAGTAAACTAGACAGAGAGAGCTTTTTCAAATAAAATATTCGTTATGGTTCAAGTAAGTTGTTTGTTGTTGTTTTTTTTTTATAGTTTAAGTAAGCTTTTAGGTTTAAGTTTTTTATATTAAAAATAAATGTTAATTAAAACTAACTAAAACTAAACTCAATCAGTACAAATTACAAATTAATTAAGTAATTAATTACATATGCAAATAGCTTTAAATATTCAAATACGAATAGGTACTTTTTTTATTAATATATTTTTTATTTCTCTTAAGAATTAATGACAGAAAAAAAAATATTTATATAAATTTTTGCTACGGGTTGTGGTGATGATAATTGGTGGTGGTGGTGGTGGTGGTAGTAGTGGTGGTGGTGGTGGTAGTGGTGGATGATGGTGGTAGGAGGACCAAATCAATCAATCAATTTATTTCAATTGCATCACTAATCAACACTACATCCAGCAAATTTAAGGTTTGTTTAAGTTTAAATTTTTTTATAAATAGAAGATATATTGAAAAAAAGAAAGAAATAAATTTATTAAGAATCGAAATATTAGGTAGGCATACAGAAAAGAGATAAGGCTAAGGTTGTAGGTTATTAAGTTTAAAAAAATGAAAAAATGTTTGTCTTTTGCATTCAAAAGGAGTATAAAAAATATGCATGTACTTAAATTAAATAATTTATTTTTTATTGTTTATAGCGCAACATGCTCAAACTAAAAATATGTACTATATGCAGAAATAAAATTTTTGTAGTAACCTTCGCCATTTTCATTTTTAACTTAAAATATTATAGTGCAACATTGGAAACAAACTAATGCTATGTTGAGATATTTAAGAAATTCCGACATTGTGCTGTCATGTGCTCGGCTTGTGCTATAAATATGGTGGAGTTATAACATTTTTGTTATCTTTGCTGTAAAAAAAATGTAAGCTCTTCGGCACATTGATGCATAAACCGAGCACAACACAGCACAACTTCAGAATTTCAGAAAAAAATTAATGGCGGTGCTTACTTTCTTCATTTTCTTGCTGACCAAGACTTTTTATTTTTCGATTGCGGCATATGATAGCACATATCGAGCACATCACAGCACAAAACTTGTTTTTAGTTTTCTATAAAAATGAAGTCAAACCATTGTAACTGTGGTTACCATTAATATCATGTTGTATAGTCTGTTGTATAGTCTTTCCAGCAAGGGTAACTGTGCTGTATTCAAGATAGTCCCCTCTCTGATCTGGCCAACTTAGAGAGAAATACTGACCTTACTATGGAATTGGGGGGCTAGCCAAGACGGACATTTTCTTTCCCATTTTTACCGCATAGTCTCCTGCGCTGCTTTGATGGCAAAGGGGGCGTAAGAACCAGTATGAACATTAACAATAACAAGGAATAGAATTGACCTGTAGCGCTAGGTGAAAGCGCAGAAAGCCTCCACTTAGGAGACTAACATGGGGAGTGCGATGAGGGCCAGCCATAGTACTCCTGTACTTCCTTGTCAACCATAGACCTCCAAATCGTCGGTGGTCACCGAGGGTCACCCGAAGAGTCACGAAGCCCAGATGCCAGAAGGCTCTTTTCGTTCTTAGCTGGATTACCAGGAACGTGGAGGCTGGCACCACGCATGTCCGAGACGAGAAAGACAAAAAGAGCTTCCATGCTGTGGTCGATGAGTATCTTAGGCAACAAGCTACTGAATGTGCCACCGGAGCTGCTCCGAAGACCAATCGCTCTCAAGATGAGAGTGTAAGCGTGTCGAAGCATACAGCATACGGCGTGCCAAGCTAAAAATCTTCAAGGGACATGTCGCGGATGAGGGACTGTGTATAAATGAGATTCCGAAATGTTGACCCAACCCAGCAACCACCTACAGATGCTTTAGGTCGTTTAGATTAATCTGCAGCACCGAAATCTTGTCATACGGACAATCCTCATACGATGGGAGAATACCATCAAAATAGGCATCATCCAATTACCATGGATAAGGAATGCGCCCGTTATGGGGTTTCGTTACAACTATTTTAACATCTTCTACAAAAGAAATGTAGGTAAACCTAGAATTTGTATTGTAGCAAAAACTCTCATCTAAATATATACAATATGGAGAATGTACCGCCCTATACCTTCTCAAGCTCAGACAATTTAAGTGGACAATTGAGATATAACACCTCTCTCCGACAACGAATCCTTAAGCGTGATTAATTGGAGAGTATCCAGTAAATGTTCCTTTTCGGACCACAACTGTATTCTCATTGATCTAAACATGCAGACAGCGGCTCCACAACCATTTCGTAATCTAAAACGTATTAACTGGAATAGGTTTACCAGCGTTAATCACTTAAAAACTCTTAGAATAGCCCAGACTCAGATATTAACAGCGGTTGAAATTAATTCTTCTGTAGAGGTCCTGGAGAAGGCCATGCAGGTCTCCTTAAAGCCCGCTGGTCCATTTAATAGGGATAGGAGGAAATTCTTTCCTCCATGCTGGAGTAGGGATCTCTCTCTGACCTAAGAAACAACGTAAGGCGAACCTTAAATAAATGCCAATTACAAAATAATTTTATCCCTTACAAGGAGATCCTAAAATTCTACAAGAAAGCTGTTCATCACACAAAAAAAGCTGTGATTATCTTGGCATGATCATATCCACTCAATTCATAATCTTAAAGAATCGGCTAGACCTACTAAAATCCTATCCAAGGATCACTTCAGTCCTTCTCTCATAAAAAAGTAGAATGATACTGGGACAGAGTCTTCTAAGGAGTTGTTGTGGGCTATAAATTCCTTCTCACTCTAAAATTCCCCAGGCCCGGATGGCATACTACCAGTAATGCTTGAAAAAAATAAAAGAATTGGTAACACCCTTTCTTCTAACAATATTCACAAACTGCCTTAAATACATGCCAAGGAACTGGAAAGTCAAAGTTATCTTTATTACTAAAGTTGGCAGACCGGAAAATGAATCGGCTAAGGACTTAAGACCCTTTAGTCTAACACCATTCATATTAAAACACTTGAGAGAATTCTAGCCATTTGTTTTAGAAAAATACTCGGCAAAACATTAATATCCAATCCCCAGGTATGTTGGACCTTAAAGGGAGATCAACGGAAACTGTTTTGCATGAGGTTATTACTACCATTGAGAAATCTCTACATTTCAAACAACTCATTCTAACTGGATTTCTTGATATTGTAGGAGCTTTCAACCACATTCATAAAGGTGCCATCCATGACTCACTTAACGAGGAAGGCGTGGAACCACATGTGAAGAATTGGATGGTCTCGATGCTCAGTACAAGAGTTATCCAGGCGGATCTTGGTAACGCCAACTTACTGGATACGTTAGGAATAGGAACACCTCAGGAAGGAGTGATTTCTCGCCTTCTTTGGCTCATAGTCATGAACGGGATGTCGTAACAATAGTTGTATGAAGACAGCGGCAAATGCGAATGACGTGGTCGTTATGGTATCAGGTATCTTTTTTCTTCCATACTCAGCGAGATTAAACTTGACTAATAGCAGATGGAGGAATTTATTAACCAACCAGGAAAATGTGGCCTTTATACGAACTACGTCGTACTCGCGAACTGCTATTGAGATCAAGGGCTGATAAGTGCACACTAACTACACTGAGAAAACCCTTCTTCTAAAAACTACAGGAATTTTCAACTTAAGGGTGTTCCATAAGACGTGTGGTACTTTGATTGTGAATAAAACGCGAAAGGTTCGGATTTTTCCAAATATTTTATTTCGTTCGAAAGGTCACACTAAAGGTTTATGAGTGAAAAATTGTTACGCGGATATCTTCACCGCGACTATTCCGTAGATATATCACTCTTTCGGCAATATTTTCGATGAGAAAAGCCTCCGCAATGGCCCCAATGACTGATATAATATTGCTTTTCATGTCTGGAATCATCTTCGGATCATTCGCATAGACTTAATCATTCGTGTAGCCTCACAGAAAAAAGTCTCATAATTCGGGCGTCCTATTCACATTACCGCGACGAGAAATTACACGAATTAGCGCCACAAAAAGTAAAAATTGAGACGATTGTGTTGTGTGTAGTGCAGTACTGTTGAAACCACATATCGTCCAGACCCTGAGTTTCAACCTCGGTCACAAAATAGTCCTCTAATATAGTATGATAAATCTCAAAGTCGACATTTTCTGTATTTCCGTCCTCATCTTTGAAAAAAAAACGGCCCGATGACGCCTCCGACCATTAAAACTTAAATACGTTTTTTTACGAAAATCATCATTTTTAGCAATCATTTGCAGGATCCAAGCGCAAAATTCGATGCGTTCTCGGAAATGGCCAATTGTTGCGATCGTTCTCGAATATGCATTTCGGGGGTCACGACAACACTTGCACTAACTACAGGAATATTCTCAACACTGCGTGATATCCGCACTCTGGTTGGTTTCGGAACATCAAGTACTGACCCAGTTTTATAAAATGTATTCACAATGTTGCACACAGTTGTTTCGCTAATTTAGAATTTAAGATCCAAAATTCGACGATTTCAATGCGGTGTTGTTTTGCGTAGCGATCCATCACTAAAAGCCTATGCTGACACAATGATCATGTCACAAAATATGGCGTTCAATGTCAATAATGCATATTTTAATCGATAACAAAGCACCACACCTACTATTGGAACACCCTTTATAAGAATCAGCAATATACTCATAATCCTCAACCGAACTGGATGGCTCTGAGGAAGTATGCTTCATTCATACTGCCCCACAATGTAGCACGATCGCGATCAAGAGGTAGTGGGATCAAAACGGGTCAATAGAGCCAATTGGATACAGCCCGTAGCTGTATCACCGCTCTAACCAACCAACATAAATATGCAAATTTTTCAAATATCTCTATGGCACTTGGCAGCAACACTCAAAATCTCATCTCAGCAAAATTTTCGAATATTTTAAATAAACTTATCAGCTGAAATCTCTTTTAAAAAATAGAATCTCGTAAAATTCAGGCCACACTAAACTTACAAAACTTGAATCAATTTGTTAATAATGAATAAATATAAGTTTGACTTAAAACTGACTTTATGCATACACTTTGACCATTTTGCATTTCAAGTTTATTAAAAAAAAAAAACTTAAATACGATTTTATGTATAAATAAAAATTAAACATGCCATAATTTGTTCGTTTTTTTTTTCTATTAAATTCTAAAAAATTTTATTACATTAATACGCTCACGCGTGACAAGCAAATACTAGTTCTAAAAATTAATACTAAAATTAATAAATAAAGCTATTGAGCAACCAAGCCAAGCCTGCAAAAGAAAAAACAAATAAAAATCCAGTTGAAGTAAAAAAAACTTTAGTTTTTGTTGGTTTTTTAAAAATTTTATTGTTGTTTTTGTTGTTGTTGATGAGTCTAATAAATGTAAATGAAGATTTTTTTATATATAAGAAAAACAAAAATAATTAGCTAACAAATCAAATCAACTTAATATTGAACAAAAAGCTATAAACTCTATATATACAATATTTTTTAATGTTTCAGTATATTATATAAATAGTAAGTTCAAAAAATTATTGCAAATTTATACAAAAAAGTTTAAAGTTTAAGTGTAGTTTGAACAAAAAGGTTGTGTGCAATGAAAACAAAAAACAAAAGAAAACTGTTTATTCAACTTAAGCTTTATTTAAAATTAATAAAAAATTTAATGATTTTAATTAAGTTAACAATATTTCAAATGGATGCTGCTATGGCATAAACTATTTTTGTTTACATTAGTTAAGTTTAATTTTTACTTTTTTGTAATTACATATAGACTTAAAATTAAAACAATAAAAACGAAAAACAAAACATATTGACAAAAAAAAAAAATAAGTAAGTACTCAAAAATTATGGTTTATCTTTAATACAGAATTTAAGTGTTTATTATATAATTATAAATCATATTGTTGCTTTTTTTTTTAACTAAGATAAACGAGTTATAAAATAAAAGAAAACAAAAAATACGAAAACTGTAGACTGCACAAAAGCATTGAGGGCTTCAGTTTAAATTTATTTAAATATGTTTAACTATTTTTTTTTGTTTTGTATATATTAATTAAAGCAATTCAAAGCAAAAATTGAGCTCTAATAAAATGGCAGAGTAACAAGCAATTTATCCCGGCATTATATAGAAATATTATTTTATTATTTATTAACACTTTTCTATGCTAACTTAACATAAGCCTTTTATGCTTTTGCGCACTGCACAGTTTTTTAATTAAGCAACGTGAATTTGTTTATATTTCTAGCTATGTTTATTAGAACAAAAATTATATAATTCAAAAATAAAATAAGTAATGTTTTCAATTAAATAAAGCATTTATTATTCACGGATGCTTCTAACTACTTTGTTTTTAGAATTTTATTTATTTAAAGTTTATTGTTTTATTGTTTTGCAGTGTAAACGTTTGTATGTTTGTTTGTGTTGTCTATGTCTATTTTGCATTATTGTGTTTTATTGTTGGTTTGTTGTTTTGTTTAGTTTTGTTTTGTTTTGTTGTATTGGGTGAAGCTGAACAACTTACTGTTCTTGTGGATCGGTATCGCTTTCATCCAGTTCGCTCTTGTTGCGACGTTTTTCGTATATCAAAATAATGGAGCAGAGAATCAACACTTCCGATACGATTCCAAGGAAAGGCCACAAGGCAGCAAGTTTACCTTTTAAAGAAACAAGAAAAAAAAAAAATTGTTAGATGAGACACCTATTTAAATTTGTACTATTTGTTATACATCACATTTAGTATTACAATGGTTGAGTAAATTTATTTAATTTAAACGAAAAATTAAATAAAGCTGTTACCGATTTGCCCAGGAACTACAGATTTAAACTTTTTCAAAGGCTAAAGCCTCAAATCAAAGCGCAGCAAAATACATCAAAGTCAAAGCTTTCGATATAGTCAGCTGAAGATTCATAGATTAACTCATGGTAAAGTCAATAATTTTAATTTAACGGAATATGTAAAAAAATAATTTTTGTATTTGTAGTTATTTATTGAGTTAATTGATATTAATTGTTGACAAACAAGACCAGATCTTTAGAATACCGAAATTTAGAATATTGACAACAGAAATAAAAACTTAGTAATCATAAAAGAATGAATTTTTAATAAAATTCTATATCAAATTAACAATGTATCCTTTAAAATTGTTCAACATTAGCACCATATTAAAATAAATATATTAAGGAATTCTCATCGATTAATTTAGAGAAAGGGAAGAGATAGAAAATAAATTTTAAAGAAAACAGTTTTTCTAATAACCAGGACAAGGTAAATGAATAAGCTATGCAAAAAAAATCGGAGATTGACACCTGGAAGCCTATCCTTGTAAGATAATGTGGGAAAAATTTACCCACCAAATTTGGTCAGAGACAACATGACGTAACTACAAACTATGCATACATAATTTCTTGTAGGTCTTTTGTCAAGGAGCTGTTTAAATATCTCACTAAAACCCGAGTAAACTCCATCTGACTATAAACTAGTTGAAATATCATATAAAAAAAGACATTTGCCGAGTGTTTTTTTAACAAGCTTAGGAAATATTTCATTTTAAAAACTCAGAAAAAAATTAAAACAAGTTGTAAAAATGGCCAACTAGAAGTGAGGTTAAATCTGCCAATTATTAACTAGTATAAAAATAATCAGCTAGTAATACATTTAAAGCACATTCGCAGTCGGACAACTGACTACTGCCTTGATCCTTGGCCATCGCTATTTAAAGAAAAAGTCAAATAAGCAATTGATCTTGACTAGAAAAATATCCTGAGTGACCGACATCAAACAAGTGGTTCAAAAGAAAAAAGGTCAGAAAACAAAAGAGGGTGAGGATCATATTTTAAATACATAAGAAACACACCTTTAAAAAATTATCTTATTGTCTGCGGAGTCATGACAACCTAATCTAGGGTAAGGGTCAAAATACACGTAATTCGAACAAGTGTTTGGATTTAATCCATTAGGAGAAACAATGTTAAGGAAGGAAAAGTATTACAAACCTATAATATATGTACATGGAGATAGGGTTATCTTAATTTTGGACAAAATGTCAACATGCTGTTATTAATAATAGCATTTTAAAGAGATACCTTTTATCGGTATCGATTTTATTTCATCGGTATCGAATTTTTACATTTAAGTCTGTTCACTGAAATGCACTCTTAATACGGTCATGCATAGTTTTGAGTAAAAAATGTTAAACATGTTATCTGTTGCCGCTGTTATTGCAATGATAAGAAGAATCAATTTCGAAAAGAGCACAAATTTGGGAGTTAAGCTTTTGACATGTGTTATTTTCGCTCCTGTCTTATATATTTTCAACCAATTCATTCAGATTTAATGATGGTAATAAAATTTAATAATAAATGTTCAAAGTAATTCAACCAAGAAGAAATAAAATTTTAAATGCAATTTCAGAAGCTTAAGACTACAAGATTTGCATATACAAGAGAAATTGAGAACTTTTTAATTACATTTAATGTAAAATAGCCTTTAAAGATTACACGGTTTGGTTTTATGTATCTCCTGAACATTTTCTAATTTCAGAGTTGTGCCATTTTCGAAATTCACGATTCAATTTGAGGTCTACTGTCCTGAGGAATATCATAGAACGTAATGTATTGAGGTGAATAAATGAGTTTTATATATCGTCGGTGCAAAAGCAAACTAACGAATATGATATATTCAAATTTTTATTCACCATAGCATTTGAAAAAGCAAACTAACGAATATGATACATTCAAATTTTTATTCACCATAGCATTTGAAAGCACAGAGGGAGATTTGCATAGAGATTTCTTAGAAATACTATCTTCAACACATGAAACCGAATTCATAATTTTATTCTGATGTGTCTATTAACAGCGTCGGATATATAAGAACTATAGTGGAGTTAGCAACAAAATACTCGCTTAAAAGCTTACGGTCTATCTTGAAATTTTCAGAAGATATTCAGCAAACTCCAATGCCTTTTATATCGTGCCAAGCTGTAGCGAGGTAGTGAGGGATTCAGCTTTAACTTAAGACAAAGATAAGGGCAATCTAACACCAGACGTGGCTTCATTCCTTGTTTTTTTATATATCTTCCAAATTAAAGCAGTAGAAAGCTATATAAAAATGCGTTTCCTTTTACAGTAGGTTTTCAAAGAGACTTTTCAAGTCTAGGTTAACAGACTGATTTTACCATGGACGAGAGCTATTGAAGATACAACGCGTGCAAACGGAAACGTGCTATCAAAGAGATTATTGATTTTGTTTGTGGAAAAGAACAATTTGTCATTTGCTTGCTGAGCTTAAAAATCAGAAATCTGCAAAGTTTGATAAAATCAAATAATTTAGCAAAGCAACATGATCAATGAATTTAAAAATACTGTAGGAAAAATAAGTTTCAGAGACGATGGGTAAGATGCATATATCTAGCCTAAAAAAAATGATAAATCGACAAGTACTCTCTCAACTGTTTAAAGAAAAACAAGCTTAACTGATTAAAGATTCTGAAGTCAAGAGGTTAAAATTTATATAAAAAAACTTTTAACAGTTTTGAAGCTCATAACTGAAACTTGGTAAGTTTTGAAACTACGAGTACACTAGTTGGCTAGTTTTAAACTAATAAAACTGCACTCGATTATTATTTAAATTGAAAAATTTATCATTATGGGATTTATAATGAATTAATGATTTTAGTAATGCCTGAATATAACCAAGAACTAAATCTAAAACTTGTAAACATTTACCAACCGGTTTGCTCACAGAGTTATGAATTTGCTTATAACGCGTTATATCTAAAACCAGCTATAAAATAAAACCTCTTTATAACACGTTCTAAATGGCGAACAAACCGATTTAGTCACAAAAAGAGTTACAGAATAAGTTTTATATTTATAACTCCGCGAACAAACCGGCAGTTAAAGATTTTTAAATTAAATTTTAATTATTTCCCCACAATAGCTTAATTTATTGAAATAACTGCAAAGTTCGTATAAATGAAGTTTAAAATGCAGAAATTAAAAAAATCTTGTTTAACTAGATGTCAAATATTGTAAACTTAAAATGTTTTCTTGGACAAATTCGAAAATTCAAGTAGTTTTTAGAAAACCGTGTATTATTTAATAATATTTTATTAAAAAAATAAAAGATCTGTAAATGACAAGACATCATTCAGAAATATCAGAAACCCGAAAGCAACAAAAGATATTATGTATTTTACTTAAAAATTCAACCATAACCTAATAGCCATAACCATGTACTCTTACCTTTAACGCGCACATACGAGACATCGCTGGCTTCCGAGTATTTGGCATATTCATTGGCAGCATTACGTCCAATACACTTATATTCGCCTCTATCATCCAGACTTATATTCTCAACGGTCAAGATCGCATTCTCAACACGATTTTCGTCGGGTTTCAATATGAACCGACCAGTACTGTTAGAAATCGTAAGATTGCCTACTAATGATAACAGGAGATAGATAGGGTCATGAGTTAAATTATCAACTAAAATTAAAGACAAATTAATAACTCACCAATCGACCAAGACAATTGAGGATCTGTACCTACGACAGTGCAAACAATTGTTAATTTTTCACCCTCAACAACACCGGTATTAGAAGGCACACGCACAACAACACGAGCTGTATAAGAAAATGAAAAAAAATTTAATGGACATAATAGTTAACAAATAGTTGTAGATACTTACCAACTACATTAATATATTTCTTTTGATTATTGGCCACACAGCTGTACAGGCCATCATCGAATAGATCAGTTTTATCAATGATGAACTTTCTTTCGGCAGAAAGTATTCTAAAGCGACCCTCAAGTTCTTTGACTTTTTTGACATCGGTACCATTTTTTTCCCTAAAGAGATAAAATTAATATAGCTTAAATTGACAAAAATAATCTGATAATATAAAAAAACAGCTAAACAATGAATAAATAAATCTTTTAAATTATGTTAGCTGTGCGACACTGTGTCATAAAACGTAGTCATATGGCATTTTTAAAAAAATACTTTAAATATACTTTGCATCTTGAACCAAGCAAGCAGTTTTATGAAATTTTGAACTTCCGTCAACTACAAACAAAATTTTCATTTCAAACAATAAATTTGTCGTGTTCAAACGTTTCATTTTCTTCACCCAGCAAATATTTTAAAAGAATAAATTTTTCGTTTTTAATTTTCCCTTCCAAAAATTAATTGCACAAATTTGATTTGCATCTGAAACTATGGCCAATCAGAATGGACAATTGATTTTGCAGGCATTGCAAAACATTGATGAACCAGCGACAATAACCAAAATCGTGACTCACATTGCAGATACAGCGGGAGTAAGTAACAAAAAAAATAAAGGAAAAAGAATTATTTTTAAATAAATTTTTTTTTTTTTGTGCAACTCTAATTTAGGTGCATCCAAACGATGTTAAGGAATCAGTGCAAGAAACATTAAATGGAGGCGTACGTTATGGTTACATACAGCGAACTAATCGGAAATATTATGCGGCGCCTGTGGAACTCGACACTTTGGCGACAGATGAAGGCAGTGAGCCCGAAGGTGAAGGCGAAAAGGAAGAAAACAACAAGGACACTGGTGAATTAGAGGATCGTATGAGACGTGCCAGCAGTCGTCGCAGAAAACGAGGTTCTAGAAAACAAAAGAAGACTAAGAGACGCCGCAGTCGCCGTTGAAATAGATCTCAAAAATAAAACCAGAACCGAAACGAAGAGAATGATTATATTTTGTGTAAAAATTTTTAAAATTGTGTATTGTCTGAAAACAACAAAAAAAAAATGTTTGCTTGATGTCAATTATGTATTTTTATAAAAGAAATTTAAAACTTTAAAAATTTCGTTTTTGAAATTGAAATTATGAATGTGTCATGCTTCGGACTTTGATTTTATTGGGTGATAAAAAGGTGAAGATAATACTGAACATTTCAAAATCGAGTGTTATTGGATTTATTTCTTGTGATTTTACAATAAATTTTGAATACCATCTCTAATCAAAAACTGATTAATCTGTCAAATGGTGTTTACAAATAAGCCTTTAAAACATTTCAACAGTTGGATTTTTTTAAAAAACGGCAGCTGTCCTTTAACGGAAAATAGGTTTTCTCGTACTGCTGTCTATGACGTATAAAACGAAAAGATTTTAGCCTGCGTTGGTTAATACAAACCATAACGTTGTTTTTCTTGATAGGTTTTATATTTCACACCTATGGATATAGAAAAAAATTGTTTGAAAACATAATTATTTTGACATACTTTTCATATTTAATTTTTATTTCAAGATTTCATATTTTGTTAAAAATATTTACAAAGTAATTCATTAGTTAGTTTTTATCTCATAATAGCTGTGTACCTTCGACTTAATATAATAATCGTGATAATAAATTTTCTGAAAGGCACCACAAGAAAAGTGATTCGTAGAAGGCTCTTTCTTTGTACTATTTTCAGAGTTGTTAAAAGTCTACATCACAACGAAAAGACGGATAGCAAAAATAATCTCAAAATAACCCCGCAAAAATAATCCCGCTGTATGTAAAAAATAAGTAATCTGGATTATTTTGAAGCGAAAGGAATGCAGCTTATGATTACAATTATCTGAAAATATCACATATTTAAAAATGGTTGTGATATGATATTTCTTAGGTTATAAACTAAATTTTTGCTACTTATCCAATTTTGATTTATCATATCGCACCCGTTCAACAATACTGTATTAACTCAAAATTTTTTTATTTTATCTTGTTGGCAAAAAACAATACATAACACTTATGTCCACCTATGGTTAAAAATTCCCATAGATCTGACTACTCTTTCTTAATAAAATTACATGTTGTGACCTTTTTCCTGCTGCAATAGGTTATTTCTGTGAATCAAGAAAACAAAATTATTTTGAGTTATTTGAAGTGATTGGCCTTAACAAAAATTGTTTGTCGTTTAAAGAGTAGTATTTTGAGTTAAGTTGTTATTCTAATAATATAAGTTTATTTTAGTCAGGTAGTATTTTGAGTTGCAATTGTTTGTAATACAAAAAATTTATTAAATACAGAAATAAATTTTATGTAAACAAACACAACTCAAAATATTTACTTCTTATTAACAAAAATAATTCAAGAAAATGATAATAACTAAAAAAATCGCGTTTCTATCTGCAAACAATAAACAAATAAAAAGGTTATGTGGTGCAATACAATAATTGATGGGGTTTCTAAATATTGCCTAACTTTTGTTAATGGAAAATTCCTTAAGCAGTAAGAAAACAGTTTTTTGTCTCTCCTGAACACTTTGAAGTTTTTGAGTTAATACAGTATTGTTGAACGGGTGCGATATAGATAACTTTTTTTTGAAAATGTTCTTTTGTTAGTTTTAAAAACCCTAGCCAAAAGTTGATTGGTATGACATTTTAGGCAAAATAGAATCCTGAAATTAATTATTTTTATCAGATGTGCAAAAAAGTTTTATCGCATCGGATAATATTGCAACCAACTTCATTTAAAAATCTCATCATTAGGTATTATTTTTCAGTATGTGTCATTTCGCTGAAGTTTAAACAACATAGTTTTTGTGGGCTCCGAATATGTTTTCTTTTGTGCCAACAAAACGCAATTTTCGGAACGTTTACTTTTCAGCTTTCATTTGAAGAAAAATGTAGCTGAAGGACATCGCATGGGTGCAAGAAGCTTACGGGAAACATTCATTATCCACTTCAATAGGTGAACTTTGGTATAGACGTTTTTGAAGTGATGATTTCAATACTGATGACCGAATATGCATTTACGAATTACTGATAAAACGGAACGAAATCGAACCATTTCTGAAGCGATTGATAACAGGCGATGAAAAGTGAATCACGCACGACAATAATGTGCGAAAAATATCATGAACGAAGCAAGGTGAAGCTTCGTAAACGATGGCAAAGCCATGATTGACACCAAGATAGGTAATGCTGTGCGTCTGGTGGGTTTGGAAGGGAATGGTACATTATGAGCTTCTACAACCTGGTCAAACCATTGATTCTATGCTCTACTGCCAACAATAAAGAAGATTGAAGCAAGCAATTCAATTAAAACGGCCAGAATTGATCAACAGAAAAGCCGTTGTGTTCCACCATGACAACGCCAGACCACACAAATCTTTGATGGCCCGACAGAAACTGAGAGAGCTTAGCTGGGAAGTTTTAATGCATCCACCATATAGCCCAGACCTTGCACGTTCAGATTATCATTTGTTTCGATCTCTGCAGAACTCTCTAATTTAAATTCTGGTAACCTGAAAAACGCATTTGGATCAGTTTTTTACTCAGAAAATCTAGAAGTTCTACATAGATGGAATAATGGCTTTAGCCCAAAAATGACAAAAGGTTGTGGCACTTATTTGGTTTAATACAGCTCTTTTCTAATATAAAAAAGTGTTTAATTTTTGGTTAAATTTGTAACAGAACTTTTTCGAAAACTCAATATTTAATGTGACATCTTTCTGCTTTAAGCACCACAGTCTTGACCTTTCCAAACATTCAGAGCTCATCATCATTATTAGGTGATAAATTGCTGATTTTAATTTTTTTTCTTCAAGATGTTCCACAAATTCTCGATCGGATTTAGGTCATACGGCTATGGTTACCAATCCAAACAATTTATACCTTTTCCAAAATACATTTTGTGGTTATTATCACATTATGTTTGGGGTCATTATCTTGCATAAATAGGGTTTGGCCTAGTTCACAACCTAACTCACAGGTGACAAGTGGAGTTACCAATGCTGAAATTCAAAATAAATATGCTTCTTTTAACAGCCCAATACCAAGAAATAAGTCTAAAGCTTATAAAACAATATGCAAATTGTACTACCGGATTGTTGAAGCTTGTTACGTGGTCAGATGATTCAAAAATAAATGGTTTAGTATGTGATGAACGGGTTTTGGTACAGCAAAATAAAGGCATTACTTCTCGCAATATTCAGGAAACATTACAATTTGCAGGAGCATCGTTAATGATTTGTTGCTGTTTTTAAGGAAATGAAAAACGAAGTCTTCCCAAAATGGTGTGTTATCACAATCACTCATTTTACTAGTTCTCATCCATATTGAAGAGCAGCTATAGTGACATGAACTCTGTTTACCAGGGTCTCAACAAACTTAGAGCTATTAAAAATATCTTTAACTAGTGAGGGCCGCCAATCAATTTGCAGTGAATCTAACATTTTCTGAACGCTTACCATCCATCTTAAGCGTTGAGAAGTTGAGAAAGTTAAGAGTTGAGAAAAGATCATTGCCACGAACAACGAAGATAGCAGACATAAGAATAAAAAATCACGACATAGAATAGAAGTACCAAAAGAGGTTCGTTACAACAAAGTGTAAAAGCATTTTGTTTTTTTTTCTGATTATTTAGTGAATATTAAGTCATTAATTGAACAATAGTTGTCAAGAATTAAAATATAAAGATTTATTTGCTTAGCTGTTCATTTATAAAAAAAATGCTTATTTTATTTTTCAAATATTTCTCAACACTGTTGCAATTTCGTTAACTTACCATGTCAGATCATAGTCACCCTCTTTCGTTATATTACAGCTCAGTACTAAAGCTGATCTGATTTCATAAACTTTAAGCTGTTGTTCTGCATTATCGTAGTTTGGCACCAAAAAATCGGGCTCTGTAAATTATGATCAAAAGGAAAAATAAAATTAATATGTGCTGTCAAACTGCGCCGGCACTAAATGTAAATGTTTTAAAAAAAAATTCAATGAATTGCAATGCTTAAATTTTTTTTTAATTAAAATTATTTCTAAAAATATACACGATTCAGAAGTACGATATAATTAATAAATAAAAATAATATAAAGAGTACAAATAATTAACTACATAAATGTGTGCTAGCATTAATTAAATACAATATAATTTTAAACTAGTTTTATGTGGAATATACTCTATATGTATGTATATACGATATATGTTTGTATGTTTTACAATATGTAGTAGTAGTAGTACTAGTTGTAGTAGTTATATAAAATTTTCAGTGCATCGAATATGAATTTTAATAATTAGACATGTCATTGTCATTGATACAAATCAACTCTAGCTGAAATTTGACAGTGGAAATAATGTGATGTTTAACACAACTTGTTATGCTGTTTATTTATGATTAAAGAAATTTTTTTAATTAAATTATTTACTACTTTAGACATAGGTTTTCAATTATGCATTGTAGGCAAAACAAATTACATATTGATCATTATTATTGAAATACCTAAAAAAGATCAACACAAACCTTGGACTAAAAACGGATACTAAAATTATTGCATATATGTATGTACATACATACATATGTGATGATTGTCATTATGATTGAAAAATAATAATTAAGTAAGTATGTATATATATATAAAAAGAAATCTATTTGAAATCGTATGTTGACAACAATATATCGATGACAGTTGGCACAACAAATTAATTTAAATTTAAACATAAAGTTAAAATAATAAAAATCCAATTAAATAAAATCTAATTCATTGATTTTAAGTGTTTATTAAGAAGAAGAAAATCAATTGCTTGATGGTTTTACTAAGAGATAAACGTCAGAGTAGTCACAGTTTAATTATGCTAAAGACGTGACTTTGTAGAAGTTGTTTTTGCCAGATGAAGCCCGATTTCAAACTTGTCGAATTTAAAAGAGCTTGTAGCTTTTGTATAAAATCTAAGATGCTTTTACTATTTTAATGTAGGCGTGGCTTTCATCTGATTTTAACCAATTTCAAAGAAATGGAGCGTTTTGAAGTTCAAAGCATATCTGCAAAAGATTTCGACAATAGATTTTTTCTTTGTTGAATTTATAAAGGTTTTGCTAATTTAATGACGTCACTTTGCATGGAAGATAGCTGTGGTTTTGTAGGCTGATGAATTTTCATAGCAATAGCTTAAAAAAAAACGATTCCTATTATGTTCTGACATAGACAAACACCTGGAGATATATGGCTAAATCAACTCTGTTGGCATAACTTGTACCAAAACAGTAGGAAAAACATCGATCTAATGGATTAGTTGTTCAAAAAGTGTTCATTTAGGGTGAAATTTGTTTCAGATGTCATGAAAAAGGTTGTGCGAGTGCCAATACGGATTTGACGTCAGCTCGTGAAGGCCTCAGTATGCGACTGAAATCAAATGCTTGGTCGCGATAATTGTAATTGAATTCAGTTTGAAACAATTAAAAAGCAAGGCCGTCAGTTAGAACTTGACAGGTGAATGGATTGAAAAAGATCTGCGGATTTAATTATATTCCTAAAAATAGATTTATGATAAATCGATGCAGTTGGAACGAACACAGTTATTTTTTTGAAGGAGTAAAACATGGAGGAGTGAGTACATCAGTTAAAACTTAGCATGAAAACGCATGTTTTGAGATTTGATTCCATGAAACCCTGAACCTCTCGCCATGGGGTTAGTAGAATTGCCTACACAGCAGGCATTTGTCATTGAAGTGGAACAAGTAACAAGCTTTCATCTCTAAGGATACCATGCAAATTTAGATGAGTGCACCTCGCTTGCATTCGGCTATTGGAAGATAATTGGGTTACAAACGTGCTAGCGAGGGAAATGAGTTTAACATAGTTGAAGCTATGCTAAAAGAAACAGTCACATCTAGATGATAATTGAGATAGAGTCAGAGCCGGAATAGTAGTTCCCCCTACTGGTTTAAACGTACCGTGACATTTGTTGAAGTTAATCTGGACTTTGGGTTTTCCGTGAGCCTGGAAAAACTGGAAATGCCTGAATGCATTTTAGTATCACTTTTTGGATAAATTTTTTGGGGTGAAGATTGGGTGGGCATGTCTGGTGCGAGTATCCTTTTCATGAAGACATTCGAGATTTGAATTTCATGGACGCTTATCAAGAAGCAAATGAAACTTTGGTCATCGGTGCTGTTCTCTAGAGTACGGAAAAGGTGTTAGAGCCACCCTTGTTTTTTGTAAAGTTTTCGCTTACGCAAAAGTATTTTAACAATTTCTTTTTGCAGAATTAAACTTGTTTGAAATTCACCTTTACAAAATTCCCATTTCACAAAACTTCGTCTTTTGAAGTTTCCCCTTTACAAAATTTTCAATAAAAAAATTCATAAAAATATGTTGATACTGACTTAAATCACGCGCTTTTCGTTAAAGGGAAATTCTATAAAATAGAATTTTGTTTATAGGAATTTTGTAAATAAGAATTTAGGTAAGGGGAATTTCGCAAAGGGAAATTAGCAAAAAGGTGCATTTTGAAAAGGGTGAATTTTGTAAAGTGGAATCTTATGATGGTGAATCGGTAGGAAGAATTTCGATCCGTTCCCCATTGCATTACATTTCAAGCACCTAAAATTGAAATATCAAATTCTGTACATTTTCAATTATGTCTGCTTTGTAAACACATAAAAGCTTCGGTTTAGAGAAACGTTTTTGAGTGTATTTTTTGATATCATAAGATGAAAAGTTTTTTAAAGATTCTCAAAAATAGGTGACCCATTTTAGAAAAAGGATTAAGAATTTTTTATTTTTTCCTATTGTTGAACAATGAATTAATAAAAAACGTATTAAAATATTTTTAAATGACTTTTAAGGTGATGTCTTCACGAGGGTTTTTTATAAAGAGACCTCCTATAAACTCAGTACCTCGGTATATTTTAACGGCACAAAATATATCGCTTTAAGCTTTACCAACGTTTCGAAATAATGAAAACTCTCTTTCAAATTGAATGCAGTGTTGAAGAAAAGATGAGAATTTTAAAAAGAAATTTCGTTCGAGATAATGCAGCAACTTGTCTGCGTAATTTTGTGTAGAAAATGGTAAAAATTCACATGTCAATTGACCACACAAGGTATTCTCGTTTTCGTCCGGTACGCTAAACCGGAAATATTGAATAATGGATAATTATTAGTTCATTTAACTTCGAAAATAAAGGCGACAACAACGTTACGGTGAACGGATAGCACTGCAGAAACATACTTATCAATACTTTTGACATAGAAGAATTGAATATGTGAGAGAGTGCCGTTACAGCACAATTATGATTTGGAGTTTATGTTTATGTCCGAAAAAATTTCGGTCATAATACCCAATTTGTCAATTATCGAAGAAGGGTACTATGATTACTAATGGAAGAGTTCAAAATCCCCAAAACAATGTTGGGTGTTTTTGGGAAAATCTATTTTGGGAATTATGTCTGTGGGTGTTATGCTCGGGCTTCGTGTGGATGAGCTTAACGCGAGGTAATCGGGTACTCAGCCGTTTTGGTTAGGTCAGTTGGTCTCTACGGAGCTGCAATTTGATACCGTTAGACCTTTTTTGTGAGCTGCCGTTGTGAGAAATCGATGTCAGGCCGACTTCCTACAAATGATTCAAGCACGATTACAATATTGTTCGCGGAATTGTTAATATAGGGGAAGAATCCAAAATTATGTTTACAAGAAGAGCTGCTGTAGGTCCAACAAAGGCAATAATTTTAATGAAGTTATATTCCACAATTAATGGAAAGGTTTTTTCTTTCGTATGAAGTCAAAATCATTGAAAAATATTGAACAGTGTTTGTATAAAATTTTAAAAATAAACCAGCTGGTGGTCCTCCTTTAAGTTTGGGTGCGATATATTGATTTGATTAAAATGGAGCCAATTGAATTACTAACTACTGGTACTGTTTGTTTAGAGACTTTGTTATCGAATTACTTATCGAATACTACTGACTTAGTGGACTGATTTAGCAACTTCTTAATTGAGTTTGTAGTAATAACTGTATTGTTTCGATAGACTTTTGATATGGTTAAGTCATAAACAATGTGGAAAATCCGATTTAAACGGCTTATTACAAAAATATAATAATACTGAATGTTCTCACTATGTCATTTTCGATTTGACGTGTAACTTTAACACCTAATTAAATCACATAAATAATAACTTTAAAGCAATTTTATGCAAAAATCATCTTAATATATCAATTAGATTATTCTTTCGATGGTATGATAGCCATAACAAATGGCTGTTGAAAATGATAGTGAAATCACAATAATAGCCAGAAGTGACCAGCCGATTTTTTATTCAAGTTTTCTTAAGTTGTGGTTATTTACAATTAATTTCGTATCCAAATGCAAAAATTTCCTTAGAAAATTCACGCATTTCTCCAAAACTTGTGATTTTTAATTTTGACTTTATGGCTTATGTTTCTGCAATAAGCCTTTTAATAGAAAAACTTGTTCTTCAAATTCTTGAAAGTGTGTAGTCAGCCCTATGTTATGTTTGGTGTGTAACACGCTTTGTGTTCAAATGTTATCGATTAAAACAATGTCTCTGTCAAACCGATTACCTTTTATCGAAGCCATTTTAAATTTACTGAAATAGTTACTAAATATTGAGTTTTAATATTTTTTTTTAAAATATCAACTAAATAAAAAAACAAAACAAATATAAAGGTTCTCTTACATATGTTTTCTTGAATACAAGTTGATTTGTTTATTGCTATAAAAAGGAAAAAAGGCAGCAGCGGCGGCGGCGGCACAAGCATAAAATCAACTTTTAGCTAATCGTATAAAATGTTCGAAAAAGGTAAACAATCAATCAATCAACCAATAAAAAAAGGAACATAGAAATGAAAACCGAAAATAAAACATAAAACATGTTGAAAATCGAATCCATGTTTTAAAAAATGGACAAGTGAGTGAAGAGGCGGTGAAATGCGTTGGGGTTTTTTATTTTTTTTTAGCGATATAAGCTAAAAAAAGAGGCTCACCCTTGCTTTTTGACATGATCACTTGTGGAGGATAAGGATGCATTGAGGGCAACGACGATATCGACATTGTTGTTGTAGTTGCTGCATTAGGCGCATAGGGCAACATGTGGCCGTGGCGCTGTTGTTGATTCTGCTGTGGCGCATACATGTTTTGTACTGTCTGACTTGTGGGCTGCTGCTGCATATGATGATAGGTGGTGGTCAGCATCGGTGGTGGCTGCTGATAGCTTGGCTGCATTGTTTGCAATGGGAATTTGGCAAAATTTTGCTGTTTGTGTAGCTGATCCGCGGATGCAGCATTAGTATTGGCAGTTACAGTTTGATAGTAGTCACCAGATATACCTGGATAAGTAAAGGTGAAATGTGGTGGCGCAGGTGTTTGTGGTGGCGTTGATGAAGATGTTGCAAGCAGTGTTGTACGTGGTGGTGGAAATTGTGGTGGTGGATTTTTGCCTGTTGTGCGTTGAGCACCAATTGCTGTTGTCGTCGAACGCCAAGGATCTGTTGTAAGCAGTTCATTATATTGCGTGGCTGGCATATATTCGACAACATTTATAAGTCCACCCGCACCTTCGCTGCTGCTCTCACTAGCCGAACGCTGTGGCATGCCATCAAAGTTGGTAGCATTTATATAGATGAATTTGTGCTGTTGCTGTGGATCCAGCTGCTGCTGCTGCGCAAATTGATGATGATGGTGATGATGTTGTTTTCTATGTTGTTGCTGTTGCTGTTGTTGTTCTTGCTGCTGCAGATGATGTGATTTTTCCTCTGGTGTGTGTATTTGTGGTAAATTAGGTTGAATTGGTTCCCATGTTCTTGTGAAAATATTATCCGCCTCTGCTGTGCTGGGCGTTAGCAGCTCGTGTATGGTCTCATAAACGGTTTCAGTGGAAAGTTGATTTTCATTTGCATCTGTTGTTGGACTTCGCACGTGCAATACATGATAGCTACTGTGTAAGTTGTTGCATTGATACTTGCCCTCGTGCACTTTCAGGGCGTGTCGTACGGAAATGTGCGCTTCGATTTTATGTTTCTCACCTTTATAAGGTAAAAAAAATATTGCACGTGAGATACAAATTAGTTCTGTTCCAAGCAAACAAACAAAGTGACGGAAAAAGAAGTTGATAAACTCGGACAGACGAAAAAACTAACCTAAACTAGATCTAAAGAACTAGATCCATGAAGATAAAACGCATGAAACCAAACACTACGGCATATGTGCTTAAGAAGAATCCTGCTTTTGGGAAGAATTATCTGCAATTATCTGTATTAAACTATCAACTAATTGCAGATTTATGTAAAATATTAGTTTGTAATCGATAGTGTGAACACAGTGTAATAAATTACATCTGGTTAAGATGTGGCAACCTTGATCGATCTAGATTTCTGAACACAACCTACTTGCTGTCAAAATGAGATAGCCATTTTAAGTACAATGTCAATTCTTAACTTCCGGTCACTTTTCTTGTATATCACGATCGAGTAGGTTGTCTTAAAATTAAAATCATTGTCATTTTTAATAATCAATTAAATAAAAACCTTGAAATCAACGGATTACAAGTTATATAATTATTAAAAGTTTTGAGCATTATAGCCTGAAGTTGATCCTTATTAAAATAAAATTTTGATTTAGTACTAAGGTTCATTAGTAAAATTTGATTTTTGAGCATTAGAGCTAGAAAAGGTGCATTAGAGCTCCTTAATCTAATATGAAAACCGAAAGTAATGCGAGTTAACAATTTTTTGTAACGCGAGTTATCTCCTAAATTTTTGGATTATTTTAAATATTTTGATTTAATATTGCTGTTTTTTATAAAAGATAAACTTATTGAAATCCTTTTGCTATTTTCTATGCCAAATTTAAAAAAATCTACCGACAAATTTTGCAGAAAAAATATACAGAAATTTTCTGCCTGAAAAATTTTGTCCAAAAGTGGTAATGCGAGTTACTAACCTAAATTATTATTTTACGTGGTGAATACAATAGTACCACAGAATTTTCATAAAAATTTCTAACATACAAAACCCATTTTTTTCATAGAGTGTATTTGTATATGTTTATCTAAATAATAATAATTTAAAGCTCAATTTAGCTCAACAAAACTTTCTGAATGTAACGCGAGTTACCATGGAATTACCCTAGTGTTGTTGAAGGAAACTTAATTCAAGACAGTTTTTGCATTTCAGAGTAGATTATTATTATATAATCATTTAAAGTTCGTCCTTATTTTCTGTTAAATAATAATTTGAATAATTTGTTTTTACTTTAACCCTTATTCGGCACACTGCGATCATTTACTACAGTATTTTTGTACTTTGACATAAGATATACGATTTTACGTTTTTGTGGTACCTTTTTAAATTTACTAAATTATATTGGCCGTGAAAGTTATATTTTATTTACAAATACACTTTTAAGAAGCTACAAATAAAAATCATGTCAAAATATTCGATAGTTTCTTTTTTATGATGGTTTTTTTTTTTTCTTATATTTTTTATACTTTTGTATTTTTTATATTTTTTGTATTTTTTGTATTTTTTGTATTTTTGTATTTTTGTATTTATTTTGTATATTTTTAATTTTTTTATATTTTATGTATATTAATATTTATTTTATATTTTTAACATTTTTTTATATGCTTTATGTTTTTTGTGTTTTTATATTTTTTATTCTTTATTTTTTATATATGTTCAAATTTTTTGAATTTATATTTTTCATGTTGTTTATTTTTTATATTTTTTGATTTTTTAATTTTTTAATTTTTTAATTTTTATTTTTTATTTTGTTTATTTTTTATGATTATTTATAACTAACTTTTTTATGTTGATTCTTTTTTGTTATTTATAGTTTTTTTATTCATTTATTTTTGAGTATTTCATAATTTTTTGCATATATTTTTTTTTATTAATTATTTTTTAATTTATTTTTTTTTTTCTTTTTTAATATATTTTATTAATTTTTTATTATTAATTATCTATAATTTTTATGATTATTTTAATTTTTTTTACTATATGTTTATTAACTTTTGTAGTTTTGTTTTTTTAGTCTTGCTTTTGAATATTTAATATTTTTTGGTGTATTTATTTTTATAATTTTTCTTTTTAATATTATTTAATATAATTAATAGTTATTATTTTGTTATTTTTATTTATTTTTTATTATTTTTTTATACATTTGTTTTTATATTGTTGTCTTTTTTATATATTTTTTTAATTTTTTATTATTTATTTATAATTTATTTTATTTTTTGATTTAATTGATTAATGTTGATTTAATTTTAATTTTTTTGTTTGTTTTTTATGTTTTGTTATTTTTTTTTCTGTTTTTTATTTTTATTTTTTTAATACATTTCATTATATTTTCTTTAAAATAATATTTATTTGTTTATTTTTTACTACTGTTTAAGTAATATTTTTATTATTGTATTATTTTTTTAGTTTCTTTGTGTACTTTTTATTTATATTGCAATTATTTTTAATTTTTTATGATTCATTTTTTGTATTTTTATTATTTATTTATTGTTCTTTTTATTTTATTGTACTTCTTAATATTTTTTGTTGCTATTTTGTAATTTATTTATTTTTCAAATTTAATTTTTTATTTATTATATAATAATTTCTAATTGTTTTTTATTATTTTTAAGTATCGTTTAAGTAATTTCTTTTATATTTTTATTATTTGTAAAATTTTTAAATTATTTGTTGGTACATTTGGATTATTTTTTATGTTTGGTTTTTTTTATTATTTTATTTTTTTGTTTTTTGTTATTTTTAATTGTTTTTATTTTTTTTTTCGGATTCTACGAACAAAAAATTAATTCGGTTTTGAAAGACACATGATTAAAGAATAGTTCATTACTATTCTCGAAATGTCGATTGTCAAAAACTTACTGAACTTAAACAGTAACTATGGTTCACTGGGTAGCTTCACGTTGTTTAGAGTATTTTTTAGTAGAAGCGAAGTGTGCTCTTAAAATAATTAGCGGTATCATCATAATAAGTCAGTGTGTCCTTTACGAAAAAAATAAGATTGGGGTTATGGTAGAACAAAAAAGACGACAAAAAAATTTTAAATTTCATTGGAAATAATATCGGAGTTACCCTGATAAACTTACAATTGCTAGCTAGTTGCAAGGTTCACTTCTAACATATGAGTAAAGGTTCGAAATTTTCTCACTCGATTATACGTGCAAAACAATCTTATTATAATAAAAGAATTTCAAAACAAAGAAAATTCACTTTTTTGAGACCAAGTTACAAAAGTTTTAAAGCTTCGGACATTGGGAGAAAGAGAACTAAAAGAGTTGGAACAAAAATGTTTGCATCTCGTGCTAAAAAACTTTTATAAAATTGTACCACTGAATATGCTTTATCTCATGACAAGAAATTTCTTCACATAAAGTTTGCAAGATGGCGGTTATCTTCAATATTTCATGACCGCTACGAAGAGGCAGTTCGCTGTTGCTATACGCCGATAAGAACTCACCTTCAATGGCGCTTTCCGCCAGCATAAACGAGTGGTCATCACGCCCATGACGTAGATTATGACGCGTTATGGGCTCACTATCTTTAAGCCAAAAGATGGGATCAGTTATTGGAATGATGCAAGTGATGGAAAAAGGTTCGCCCAGATTCACATTAGAATCGCCGTAGTATATAGCTGTTTCGAACTCGAATTCCGTTGAATCTTCAGCATCATTTACAGCTGTATTTTGTTTTTCGAAGATATGTTGAAGTTGTAGTTGTAGTTGTTGTTGTTGAATTTATTGTTAAATCCACATTTCCATTTATTTGTTTTGCATAGCATTTGGGATGTAGTATTAAGTTTTTTTTTATTATAGTCTCTTAAACATACTCATGATACTAGTTTATATATATATATATAAGAAGTATATATAGAAAAAAGAAATTAACAAAAAACAAATAAATATCCAAATTAATACCAAATTAACAATGTAATTAAGAAAAAAAAAATTGGTATAAGTACATATGTATATGAGAAATGAGTTCCCTAGATCTTATAAAATATTTTAAATGTTATGGTTTTGGTTTTTGATCCAACTTGATTTAAGGATTCTTTTTTTGTTTGTGAATTGTTGGTGAATTATTTTATTTACTTTTGTTTATTTTGATTTCAGCTGCAAGTTGAATGTATCAATGTATATAATGAGTATAAAGAATTAATTAATTAATTAATTAAGTACTTCAATAAATTTGCTTAAATTTTTTTCGTATAAAATTTATTAAATAAATACGTATTATAAAATATACATATGTATAGTGTGCATAGAGTGTATGAGGGAAAAAAAACAAATAATAAATAATAATAATAATAAATAATAATAGTAATATATAAAATAACTTAAAAGCAAACTTAAAACAAATTCATCACATTTTCAAATAATTAACATAATATATATAATATAATTTGTCTTTCCATTCGTCATAATGGCATACATATTTTAACTTTTATCGCAAATTTATTTAAAATAAAATTTAAATTTGAAATTTCTTAAAATTTCAAAATTAAATTATGGTAATTTTTCAATTAACTATGAAACAGATGTTATATCTGATCTGAGGATATCTTATATGACAAGAGCTACTTCCTTAGAACCGTTAAAAACTAATTAAAGATAACATCTTTTAGCTCCCGAAACTAAATTAATTTCATACAAAAAACATGCTGTCGTAAATTTTGCCATCAATATTATCAATAGGAAAATTTCAAGGATTTGTCCATGGTAGAATCAACAAGGTAGCTGAAGGCCTATCAATCCTCTCTCTCTCTCTCAGAGTCAGAATTGTCAAAATCAATGGTGTTTTTGGTGTTTTTTTGACAATTATGACTTTCAGTTCTCAGCCCTGCAGTTACCTTATTTGTTATACTAATAATCCTTCAATCATTACGTTGAATTCCAATATTTTTAAATTCTTAAAAGCCAATTACGGTGGTACGGTGGAGTGAAGCGTTTCCTTGTGAAATTTTGACAGTGCACTTACATATGACCAAGTGTCATACCGTCACGTGTTGTTTTCATTGCCGCAATGTTTTTCATGATGCAGCGAAGCACTCAGACGTACATTATATTGATTGTAACATTTGTTTCTTGGCCTACAATTTTGCTGTTAAGATTGGTCTTAAGTTTCTTGCTGGTTGGGCAGAACAAAAGACTGCTACTACGCGTTTATGCATCGCCACCCGCTCTTGAAGCTCCGTAAACCACAGCCAACAAGTGCTGAACACTCAAAAGAATTTTGCAAGGAAGCAGTCCATGAATTTTTTTCAAACTTGCAAGAAGCAATTGTGAAGGTCCCAACCATTTTCGATCTAACTAGAGTATGAAACATGGACGAAACCGGACTTACCGCCGTACCCACCAACGTTGTGAAAGACGTTTCCGAAAAGGGTGCCATTGTGGGCCAGTTCTCCTCAACGGAAAGAGGGACTAATGTGACTATGGCAGTTTCAGTCAGCGCGGCTGGAAACACCATTTCGCCGATATTTTTCTTCCCACGAAAGAATATGAAGAGTGTTTTCCTTGATAACGCAGCCGGTTGCCATCGATTACGCCAATGTTTCAGACTGGATGGACACTAAATAAACAGTGCGACAAAATGAAACGATGTTGAAATACCTAGAATATAATGTTAGTTTTCTGGTAGATTTTGTTGCTTTAAAGAGTGTTCTATGTTTTAAATTTGCCGGACACCCCCAAAATCTAGACTTATGGTAAAAAAACCGATTTTGCCTATCTTTGTCAACTTTTTAGCCTCCTTTTAGCCAAAGACGAAACAATTTATATATCGTTGGAAAAGTTGAAGTTTTGTCTTTCAGGATCCCGTTAAATTTGTATAATTCGTTTGCAATCAGGTAGGTTATAGGCCAATAAGTTGGCAAAGGTAGTCAAAATCTATTTTTTTACCATAAGTCCAGATTTTGGGGTCGTTCATCTGCCGACAAGACCATTCCATTGGCACTAATAATGGACAACCACATGTCACACAAATCCATTGAGGTTATAACTCTTCCACCACATTGAACGCGAGCATAATTGCAATGACAGCAATGACGACTTTCTTGCGGCAAACATTAGCAAATCAAAAGTCTAATGGCCGAAGATCAGCCAACGGCTGAAGATGTGACAAATATGCTCGTCGTTCTTGATAATACGGACGTTGGCTCGAACAATAAGTTTTTAGTCGTTTTTTCGCTAATTTTTTATTCATTTTTTGCTCGACGCCATTAAACCTATTTATGTTGATGCTTATACACGAAAACGGAAAGATTCTTTTTGTGAAACGCTTCACCCAAACATTTTTCAAAAATGGAAAAACGAACATTATCGAGGAATCCCATAATTTTTTGCTGAAATCGAAAATAATCAAATCATTTTATCGCTGTCACGTGAAATGGCTCTTAAAAGTTAATTAATTTTCCCTCACTACGATTTCAACATTCTTATAACCTCGAACGTATTAATATCTTGTTTTTTTTTTTTTTTTGAGATAAAAAAATAGTTTATTTTAAAATCGATAGTGGAAGCGTTAAGAAACGTGATAATAAAATAATTTATACTCTTCAGGGATGTTGACCTAAAAGCATAGTACACCGTTTGTTTGTTAAAATTTCGCTGGAAACATTTATACTTTAAAAATGAACAAAATGAAAATGAATTAAAATTAAATGAAAATTAAAATTAATGAGAAATTAAAATTAAAAACAAAGAACAATTTTTTTTTAAAAGAAAAATTTTAAAATCAAAAACAACTTTTCACTCTTCAATACATGGCAATTCAATCAAATTGTCGTGAAAAATTGTTGCCTGCAAGAATGTTGGGAACAAAGTGCTTCCTATAAGATTTTAAGCTTACTTGAATTTTATTTGCGGTGTTGTAATGTAGGTTCAAATCCGGCAGAGCACAACAACATATTTTTTTAAATTTTTTTTTTTATTTTTTTTTGTTTTTTTAAAATGATTTGTTTTTATGCAAACAATTTTATTTTTTTTTCTTTTTAGTTAAAAGTTAATTTTATTCGGTTTATATTTTTTTTTCATTTTTTTTTATCTGGCAGTAATTTGCTTGGCTGGTTGAAGCTCTCATTAAATAATATGGGTCAGCTGTTGCACTCAATTTGCTTGCTCAAATTTTAATTTTTGGCAACTTCTAACTCAAATTTAATAACGAAGAGTAATTATAAAAATAGACAAACATTTGTAGGGTTTTTCTTGCTAACAGACTAATGACATCCAAAATAACATAGTCTGAGCGTAACAGAGGCTCAGTATAACAGTTTGACTGCTAACAGAGACTTGAAGCAGAAATGTTAGAAGAGTGTTAAGAAATTACAGAGTTGCTTTAGTAGATTGAGTGGATGCAATGTTAACATCAACAGTGAAGTCTAGACAAAAATGCTGAGAGTATTTCGGAGGGAGGGGACTTGCTACATCGGGTGATGTACGAAGTTCCAATACTTTGGAAATAGATGAGAGAAATTAACGGGTTGAATCCAAACCACGCTGTTTCGATATCCAAAATCCAATGTTAATGTCCCTAAAACAATTTTTTTATATGCAAAAATTAGGGCCGTGTGCAAAAAAATGGTGCAATGCGCAAAAATTAAGGCCGTGTGCAAAATAACGGGCCCTTTCCAAAATTTTGTTACTATAAAAATCCGAAACCAAGCCAGTTCGTTCTCTTTTGCTGATTGTAATTCTTGCCGTAAGATAAAATTTTAATTTCCGCGCTAAGCTAATAGACTAAAAGTCAATGATAGTTCTATGTAAAATTACTTTATAATATAAATCAAAAACAAAATATATGTACAAAAATTAAGACAAAAAAAAAAAAAAAATGTGAAACTTAAAATATGAAATAATTTAAGTAAAATTTATAAAAATTAAAAACGAAAAAGTGGAAAACAAAATTATAAAACTTAACATATTGAAGCAAATTCAATGCTCCAAAACTTAAAATAAGACATAAAACTTGGAAAAAAAGTGAAAATTAAATGTACGAATTAAAATATTATGAATATATAAAATTACACTATTTTAAAATTAATGCATAAACGCTCATAAAAAAAAAAAAAAAAAAAAAAAAATCGTATTTCTGTGAAAACTTAATGCTGTGAAGAAAATCAATTTTAAACTCTAAATGAAAACTTAAAACTTATGTTTGGTGAATGAAAAAAAAAAAAACAAACCTTTGCTTAATCTACAAACCTAGCTAAAAATATTTGTTCCTGAAAAAAAAAAAAAAAAAAAAGACTTTGCCATATAATCTGTGACGCTTATCCCTAAACTCATAATAACTAAAAACTAAAGACTATAAAATAATTAAATCTACCAAAATTCAAAGAAACCTCAAAACTACGTTAAATCAATAATAAAGAAATATTAAAAACTTTTATTTGTACCGGGCAACCTAAAAACAAACGTGAGCATAAATTGAACACAGCTCAAGCACATACGAAAGCCTGTTAAGAAAAGGTGCAAAATGTTAACTATTAACAGAAGTCTGTTAATCACTTCTGACAATTAGAGCAGCGAGAACCAGCAACCCGAAAAGCAGCATCGATGGACGACGAGGGATTGTCATCAAAAACCATGGAAGTATAACAATAATTAGAAAAATGCTACAATTGATGGGCCAAAATGCAAAATAAAAAGAAAACTAAAATAAAAATAGTTATAAGTAGTAAACAGAAAAAAAAAAAACAATGAAAAACCAAAAATTATAAAAAGAAAATAAAAATATATGTAAATGCTTAAAAATTTTAATACGGAAAAAAGAAAAAAGCAATAATTTTTATGTGTCGATGAGAGAAAAATTTGATGTTAAAGAGAGGAAAAAAAAAAAAAAAAAAAAAAAAAAACAAAAAAAATTACAACAGACGAACATACAACATACACATATGTACTTATTTTGTTGTCTTCTGCCATAAATTTTATTTAACATTTTTCGAAAGTTGCTATCAAAGTAAAATTTTTTTTTTTTGTTACGATTTGAGCAGACAATGTTATCATATTTATTTGTTTTCGTCGGTCGTTGTTTTTTTTTATTCAAGCCTCTTAACCCTCTCTCTCTCTCTAGAAAACTATATTTTGAAATTACATTTAAAAAAAAAAAAAAAAAAAAACCTTTAAAGGGTGTAAGTATGCGCATACCTTGTAAGTACACAGAAAAAAAAAATATTGTAAGTTTAAATAATTTCTACATATCCTTAGTATATTTTTGTTAATTACCATATATCATATACAGGAAAATAATATGTTTATGTTTAAAAATTTATATAATTTAACAGTTGTGAATATACTTTTGTCATAGCTTAGTTTTTTTTTCTCTTTATAACTCTTTTCTTGTAATGTTAATAAAAACATGATCTCTTCATCACATTCATTCTAGAGTAAATATGGTCTAATTATTTTTTTTTCTTATCCTGCAGTAACAGCTGGTAACCCTACTGATATGCGCAAGGGAGCTTATATTATTTTATTTTCGGTTATTTTTTTTGATAAGCTAAGGTTGGGTCGGGCATAGGTGGCAACACTACCAGCCATCAACCCACTAAATCGAGTGACCTTTTTTTTCTGATTTTTAAATTTTTGTTTCCTCTGCTATTATATATTCTTCTTTTTTATTTTTTTCTTTCTGGAGTATAAGTATTGCCCCCCTCATTTTCTTTCTGGCATGTGCATGATTTTTTTTTGCTGATGAACCCAGGGCAGCACATCACAAGGCAGAACCTTATCCACCCCGCCACTGAAACCTAGCCGAGAAAACCACGAGCATGCACACCCTTCTGTCATTGTGTCTTAACACCTTTTTGCCCCACATAAACCCTTCTTGGTTCGTTACAGTAAAAATTGGCGCCCAACGTGGGGCAGTAACCGTAGCGTAACCGTAGCAGTAATCGTAACAGGAACCATAACAACACTGTAGTATTCCATTTTTTTTTCTATTCTATCCTTTTTTTCTTTCTATCAATTTCTGTCTTTTCTTCTTGTAGTTAACTTTCTCTTATTAAAATTTTTTTTATTATTATTTTTATTAAAATTTTTCTAAAAACCCAATTTTTTAAATTTATCCAATATTTTTTTATTACAACATGGCTAGCAAATTTAAACTTCCCATGATACGAATCGGTGAAGATATTTGCTCGATCTGTTTAGGGAAACTTTGTTTAGATGGGAAGGTTTTCCGAACACCATGTTGGCATTTTTTTCATTTGGTTTGTCTTCGGCGGAGTCTGGAATACAACGCTAGTTGTCCTAACTGCCGAAGCTCCTTGCCACTGGAAAATATACCGCGTTTTGGTCGGTTTATTGTTCGACGTAGAAGAAGAGGTGGTAGAAGACGGTTTGAAGGCCAGGAAGGACCATTTTATCCATTCCTTACTAGGGACCTGAACTTTATAAATAGGATGCGGCAGTTTCGTACGTTCCAGATGGAAGTACATGATTCAAGTCCAGAAGAACCCGCAACAGTCCTTGTAAACCCAGAGTTTATGTCCTTTCTGTCGCCTCATCGTGCTGAGCAGCAAAATAAATTACAGCAAATGCTCGAGGAAATTCCGAAGCTGCGAAGCTTAATTATTTATGAAATAGCTCGTGTATTGACTATTTCAGACAATATTCCTGGAGGTGGGAATTTAGTTCTTCCTTCAGTTCGCACTTCCGAATCCAACAGTCAGGCTTACTTCAACCTGCGTATATATGAGGAAGAAATGAAGCTACCACAGTTGGCCAAACCAAGCTCTTCTTTAGCGCTTCGAAAATACTTGAGAGACGAGATTTTGCGTCTCTGCACTATTTTGCAGTTTTTAAAAATATAAATCTTTTTTCATTTAATTTTCATTTCATTAATTTTAAATTTTCTTTTTGCTTTGGATTATTATTATTTGATTTTTTTTTTTAATCCTATATGTTCTTAGGAATTTACCTTGGAATTACAAGTATTGATCGCTTGCGATAATGCATTGTCCTGGTATACCTAAATAACCTATTGGTGTATATTTTTATATATATTCTTTAAATTTTTCTATTTTTATTTTGAATTTTTTTTTGTTGGAATAGCATTTTTAATTTCGCATTTATGCAATATAAGTGACCACAAAAGCCCAAATTAATAAAAATAGAAAACCATTTCAAATGTTCTTCTTTTCGGATCGGAAATAATTATATACAAATTGGTAGCAGTTGTGTTACAAGAACAATTTGTCCATCCTAAGAAGTTCATTTAAAACAAATCCATCTTTCTTATTCTTTTCTTTTCTTACCTATCAGTCTTTTCTATTTTCATTTAAAAGTTTGAAAACAGGAAAAATCACTTGATATAGTCTGGGTTATTTTCAGTAGGGTGATTATCCAAGCTGTTACCAGGGAACTATTTAATTTTTATTTGAATTTGAATTTATTATTGATTATTTTGTTTCAATGATTTTTGTATTGAAATACTTGATGAATGATTTTTTGTTTTTTTATATTGCTTATTTACCTTTTTATACTTATAAGCATTTGACTTTTTGCCTTAAGATGATTTAATTTAACTTACCGTTTTTATATACAAATCGATTCTGTAATTTTTTTATCTGGAAAATATCTTTTTTGCGTAGTTGCACACATTTTTTTTGCACAACACCCATTGGATTTATTTTTTTTTTTTTTTGCGTTTTTATGAGATATGGCAGTTCGTCATAGTGGTGACAATTTACCAGAAGCTCCAAATGAAAATTTTTGTAAAATTTGTAGTCAATTGTTCAATTCTGATATTGAAAACTTTAAAACAAAGTGTGAACACAAATTTCACAAAGATTGCTTTCAAATTTGGATTAAGAACAGCTCCCATTGTCCACAGTGTAATCAAGCATTGGATCTGGATTCAAAATCTACTTCCAAGACAACTTCGAATATTAACCCGAAGGCTAAGTCTCTCACACCGAAAATGACAACTAACACTGGTGCAATTTCCAAGCCATCAAAAAGTAGAACTCAAACTCTGCGTGGTCAATCTGTTAACCAGAATCCTCTAGATTGGTCTATGCCAAACTCACCTAATACAAATACAAATCTTTTTAATCCGTCAATTGAGATTAATGATAGGTCCCAAAGTCTGTCTGAAACTCAGGGTTACAATAGGCCATTAATTCCTAGTACACAGGCTAATATAAATGAAAGTGTAGATATGACCTCATTAGTTTCAACACTAACGGAGATGATTCAAAGTCAGCTCCAAATAGGTTTGTCAGACATTACCAGAAAGGTTGACCAAAAGTTGGGACAGGTTAAAGCAGGCTCACGAGATGAACCAGAATGGCCAAATGTTATGCCTTTCGACTCAGCCTCTTCGAATAGACAGCAATCTCAGCGACAACAATCACATTTTTCTCTTCCATCTAACCAAAATAACGACAACTCCAGATATTCTTCGTTCTCTTTATCACCTGGTCAAGTGTCAAATTTGATTCAAGGGTGGAATATTCAATTTGATGGGTCCTTATCAGGACCAACTGTTGAAAAGTTTTTATACCAAATATCGGCCCTAACAAATGATTGTCTTCATGGAAACTTTCAATTGGTTTGCGACAACAGTTATCTTTTGTTTTCAGGACAGGCTAAAGACTGGTATTGGAGATATAGGCGTTGTGTTGATAGAATTCGATGGGATCCTTTGTGTGAAGCCTTACGCACTCACTTCAAAGACCCAAGGAACGACACAGACATCCGCGAACTCATAAGAGACAGGAAACAGCGAGAAGGAGAAACTTTTGAAGTTTTTTACAACTCAATTCTCAAGTTGACGGATCGTCTACAAATGCAGATTCCTGAGTATGAGTTAGTGGAAAGTTTGCTTAGGAATTTAAGACCAGAAATCCGACAACAGCTTTTTATGATCCAAATCAATAACGTAGCACATTTACGATCCTTATGCCAACGTAGAGAGGCAATAACAGCGACAATCAATCGAAACCGTGCTCCATTTCGCCCTAATCCAGGAACAAGACAGGTGAATGAAGTTGAGTTAGCGAATTCAGATTTGCAGGAAGTTGAAGATGTTTGTGCGTTAGGAGAAAGTAAGCTTGTGTGTTGGAATTGTAGGAAGCAAGGTCACCGTTACCATGATTGTGTGGAAGAGCGTTCTGTGTTTTGTTATGGCTGTGGAGCAGAAAACACATATAAGCCTACTTGCAAAAAGTGCAATAAGTCGGAAAACCAGTAACTGAGCGAGAGCATCAACATCAGCTCCCGCTCTTTTCCAACAAACTAATTCAAAATTTATCATTAAATAAAACAGGTGAACCTAACAAGAAAATAACCATTTTAAAATCAAATAAACCACCTAGGCAACCAAACCTGAAACCTTTAGAGCCATTTCATGTCCGCTGGGAAAAATATAATAAAGCAAGAAACAAAATTCTTAGCACGCCTGCAGTGGCAACTATTTCGAAAAAAGCAAATTCCCAGAAAATCACCAAAAAGGTCTACAGTGCGTATGCGTAACTTTTGGCGTTTTGTTACTTCACAGCGTAAAAAGTTGTCGTATACAATTTCAACAATTTGTGCTGATAAAAATGATGTCCGTCCGTATGCAAAAGTGTCCATCTATGGGAATAAATATCTTGGTCTTCTTGATAGTGGAGCATCTGTAACATGTGCTGGTGGAGATGCTGCAGCCGCTTTTGTAAAACAAGCTAGTTTTAGGAAGATTAAATTAGCAGTGAGAACTGCAGATGGTAATTCTCAAGAAGTGGTTGGTGTAATTGAACCAGAAGTTGTATATAATAACATGAAAAAACCAATTTTGATTTATATTGTTCCTAATCTGAATCAAGATTTATATTTGGGATATAATTTTTGGTTGGCTATGGGAATTAAGATTGTGCAGGAATCTAAAGAAGTTTGCTCTCTTAATATTGATAAGGTTAGTGATTCAAAATTACATATATTAAATCCACATGAGCAGAAAAAATTAGATGCAATAATTCAGCTTTTTCCTTCATATTCAAAGGAAGGGTTGGGAAAAACTTCTTTAATAGAGCACGTAATAGAGGTAAAAGATGGAACTCGTCCAATAAAACAAAGATACTTCCCAGTTTCTCCTGCGGTCGAAAAGACAATGCATCAGGAAATTGCAAAAATGCTTGAGATGGGTGTGATTGAGGAATCTAATAGTCCATGGAGCAGCCCTGTTGTATTGGTACGAAAAGAAGAAGGTGCGAGGCTCTGCCTGGATTCGAGAAAGCTAAATCAAGTTACTTTGAGAGATGCATATCCAATTCCGATAATTGATGGAATCCTGAGTCGATTGCCAAAAGCTCGATTTATTTCTGCGCTTGACTTGAAAAAAGCATTTTGGCAAATAAATTTAGAGAAAACCTCTCGTGCTTGTACTGCTTTCACGATCCCTAATTGCCCTTTGTACCAGTACACAGTGATGCCGTTTGGATTGTGCAACGCACCACAGACCATGTGTAGACTCATGGACAAGGTCATCCCAGCACAACTTCGCAATAGAGTGTTTGTATACATTGACGATCTCCTTGTTCTATCCGAAGATTTTAACAGTCATTTGCAATTACTTGCTGATGTAGCTTATCATATTCGCAAAGCAGGGCTAACTTTGAACATAGAAAAGAGTAGGTTCTGTCTAAAAGAAGTGAAATATCTCGGATACACAGTGGGCCACGGAATAATTAAAACAGATCCAGATAAGGTCTCGGCCATAACTTCGTACCCTTCACCTAATACCGTACGTCAAGTAAGACGATTTTTAGGCATGGCTGGCTGGTATCGCCGATTCATTGCCAACTTTGCTGACCTCACAACTCCTATGACAGACTTGCTCAAGAAAGGTAAAACATTCCAATGGACAGATGAAGCACAGACAGCATTTGAATTGATTAAAGCAAAATTAACTTCCGCACCAATATTGGCAACTCCTGATTTCAGCAAACCATTCTGCATTCAATGCGATGCATCTTCTTTTGGTATCGGTGGCGTCTTAACTCAAGAAAACAGTGAAGGTATTGAGTTTCCGATAGCTTTTGTTTCACAAAAATTAAACACTGCACAACGAAAATACAGCGTTACAGAGCAGGAATGCTTGGCTGCACTAATCTGCTTAAAGAAGTTTCGTCCTTATGTCGAAGGGCAAGAATTTAAAATAATAACAGATCATGCAAGCCTTAAGTGGTTAATGCGCCAAACAGATCTCTCTGGACGACTAGCTCGTTGGTCCTTGAAAATGCAAGGCTATTCGTTTACAATTGAGCACAGGAAAGGATCAGAGAACGTTGTTCCTGATGCTCTGTCACGTGTTGAAATGAATGACTCGATTGATGCAATAGAAGATATAGGTCCTATTATTGATTTGAATTCTCCACATTTTTCTTCTAAAGAATATACCGAGCTTAGGCAGCATATTATTGAAAAACAAAGCCAGCTACCGGACTTAAAAGTTATTGATAGTTTTATATATCGTCGTACTGAATTTGCAAATGGATGCGAAGTTCAAGAATCCTTCAGCTGGAAATTGTGGGTACCTAGACTATTACAAACTGAGGTTATTGAAAGTGCTCATAATCCCCCAAATGTAGCTCATGGTGGGATAGCCAAAACTTTAGAAAGAGTTAGGAGGAATTTCTATTGGCCAAATATGTATGAAAACATACGCGATTTTATTAACAAGTGCGAGATTTGCAAAGAAACAAAACCACGAAATTCTGTTCAACGACCACCAATGGGTGAACAGTCAAAATCTGATAGACCATTTCAAAAAATATATATGGATCTCATAGGCCCATTTCCACGTTCGAAGAATGGAAACATGGGAATTCTAATAATTTTAGACCATCTGAGCAAATTTCCTTTTCTATATCCCTTAAAAAAATTTACGTCTGGTAAAATTATAGACTATTAAGAGCAACAAGTTTTTACCATCTTCGGAGTGCCAGAAGTAGTTATTAGCGATAATGGCTCACAATTTAAGTCTTCTCAGTTCAACTTATTCTTAGAAAAGTTTGGTATTCATCACACCTACACAGCTCTTTATTCTCCGCAAGCAAATGCTTCAGAAAGGGTCAATCGAACCATAATAGGTGGTATTCGAGCATTTTTAAAGGAAGACCAACGTGACTGGGACAAAAATCTGCAAAACATAGCCATGTCTATTAGGTCTTCGTACCACCAAACCATTGGAAGATCTCCATATTTTGTTCTTTTTGGGCAACAAATGGCAACTCACGGGAAGTCTTATGAACTTTTCCGGAAGTTGAAATCGTTAGAGACAGGCGAAGAGATTCAACAGGAAGACAAATTGCTGCAAATCAGACATGAAGTAAAAAAGTGTATTGACAAGGCTTATAACATCAATTGTAAAACATACAATCTTCGAAGTAATCGTACTGCAACATACTCGCCTGGACAAGAAGTGTTCCGTAAAAATTTTGCACAAAGCGACAAATCCAAAAATTTCAATTCTAAATTGGCTAAAAGATCTTTAAAAGCGACAGTAGTAAAGAAAATTGGTCATTGTAACTACCAACTCAGTGACATGAAGGGTAAAGATATTGGAATTTTCCATGCAAAGGACATTCATTTATAATTGATTTTTATTTTTTTTAATTCAGCTTGTTCGTCACTTGAAAAACACTGCGAACAACCTGTTTTGTAATGTAGGTTCAAATCCGGCAGAGCACAACAACATATTTTTTTAAATTTTTTTTTTTATTTTTTTTTGTTTTTTTAAAATGATTTGTTTTTATGCAAACAATTTTATTTTTTTTTCTTTTTAGTTAAAAGTTAATTTTATTCGGTTTATATTTTTTTTTCATTTTTTTTTATCTGGCAGTAATTTGCTTGGCTGGTTGAAGCTCTCATTAAATAATATGGGTCAGCTGTTGCACTCAATTTGCTTGCTCAAATTTTAATTTTTGGCAACTTCTAACTCAAATTTAATAACGAAGAGTAATTATAAAAATAGACAAACATTTGTAGGGTTTTTCTTGCTAACAGACTAATGACATCCAAAATAACATAGTCTGAGCGTAACAGAGGCTCAGTATAACAGTTTGACTGCTAACAGAGACTTGAAGCAGAAATGTTAGAAGAGTGTTAAGAAATTACAGAGTTGCTTTAGTAGATTGAGTGGATGCAATGTTAACATCAACAGTGAAGTCTAGACAAAAATGCTGAGAGTATTTCGGAGGGAGGGGACTTGCTACATCGGGTGATGTACGAAGTTCCAATACTTTGGAAATAGATGAGAGAAATTAACGGGTTGAATCCAAACCACGCTGTTTCGATATCCAAAATCCAATGTTAATGTCCCTAAAACAATTTTTTTATATGCAAAAATTAGGGCCGTGTGCAAAAAAATGGTGCAATGCGCAAAAATTAAGGCCGTGTGCAAAATAACGGGCCCTTTCCAAAATTTTGTTACTATAAAAATCCGAAACCAAGCCAGTTCGTTCTCTTTTGCTGATTGTAATTCTTGCCGTAAGATAAAATTTTAATTTCCGTGCTAAGCTAATAGACTAAAAGTCAATGATAGTTCTATGTAAAATTACTTTATAATATAAATCAAAAACAAAATATATGTACAAAAATTAAGACAAAAAAAAAAAAAAAAATGTGAAACTTAAAATATGAAATAATTTAAGTAAAATTTATAAAAATTAAAAACGAAAAAGTGGAAAACAAAATTATAAAACTTAACATATTGAAGCAAATTCAATGCTCCAAAACTTAAAATAAGACATAAAACTTGGAAAAAAAGTGAAAATTAAATGTACGAATTAAAATATTATGAATATATAAAATTACACTATTTTAAAATTAATGCATAAACGCTCATAAAAAAAAAAAAAAAAAAAAAAAAATCGTATTTCTGTGAAAACTTAATGCTGTGAAGAAAATCAATTTTAAACTCTAAATGAAAACTTAAAACTTATGTTTGGTGAATGAAAAAAAAAAAAACAAACCTTTGCTTAATCTACAAACCTAGCTAAAAATATTTGTTCCTGAAAAAAAAAAAAAAAAAAAAGACTTTGCCATATAATCTGTGACGCTTATCCCTAAACTCATAATAACTAAAAACTAAAGACTATAAAATAATTAAATCTACCAAAATTCAAAGAAACCTCAAAACTACGTTAAATCAATAATAAAGAAATATTAAAAACTTTTATTTGTACCGGGCAACCTAAAAACAAACGTGAGCATAAATTGAACACAGCTCAAGCACATACGAAAGCCTGTTAAGAAAAGGTGCAAAATGTTAACTATTAACAGAAGTCTGTTAATCACTTCTGACAATTAGAGCAGCGAGAACCAGCAACCCGAAAAGCAGCATCGATGGACGACGAGGGATTGTCATCAAAAACCATGGAAGTATAACAATAATTAGAAAAATGCTACAATTGATGGGCCAAAATGCAAAATAAAAAGAAAACTAAAATAAAAATAGTTATAAGTAGTAAACAGAAAAAAAAAAAACAATGAAAAACCAAAAATTATAAAAAGAAAATAAAAATATATGTAAATGCTTAAAAATTTTAATACGGAAAAAAGAAAAAAGCAATAATTTTTATGTGTCGATGAGAGAAAAATTTGATGTTAAAGAGAGGAAAAAAAAAAAAAAAAAAAAAAAAAAACAAAAAAAATTACAACAGACGAACATACAACATACACATATGTACTTATTTTGTTGTCTTCTGCCATAAATTTTATTTAACATTTTTCGAAAGTTGCTATCAAAGTAAAATTTTTTTTTTTTGTTACGATTTGAGCAGACAATGTTATCATATTTATTTGTTTTCGTCGGTCGTTGTTTTTTTTTATTCAAGCCTCTTAACCCTCTCTCTCTCTCTAGAAAACTATATTTTGAAATTACATTTAAAAAAAAAAAAAAAAAAAAACCTTTAAAGGGTGTAAGTATGCGCATACCTTGTAAGTACACAGAAAAAAAAATATTGTAAGTTTAAATAATTTCTACATATCCTTAGTATATTTTTGTTAATTACCATATATCATATACAGGAAAATAATATGTTTATGTTTAAAAATTTATATAATTTAACAGTTGTGAATATACTTTTGTCATAGCTTAGTTTTTTTTTCTCTTTATAACTCTTTTCTTGTAATGTTAATAAAAACATGATCTCTTCATCACATTCATTCTAGAGTAAATATGGTCTAATTATTTTTTTTTCTTATCCTGCAGTAACAGCTGGTAACCCTACTGATATGCGCAAGGGAGCTTATATTATTTTATTTTCGGTTATTTTTTTTGATAAGCTAAGGTTGGGTCGGGCATAGGTGGCAACACTACCAGCCATCAACCCACTAAATCGAGTGACCTTTTTTTTCTGATTTTTAAATTTTTGTTTCCTCTGCTATTATATATTCTTCTTTTTTATTTTTTTCTTTCTGGAGTATAAGTATTGCCCCCCTCATTTTCTTTCTGGCATGTGCATGATTTTTTTTTGCTGATGAACCCAGGGCAGCACATCACAAGGCAGAACCTTATCCACCCCGCCACTGAAACCTAGCCGAGAAAACCACGAGCATGCACACCCTTCTGTCATTGTGTCTTAACACCTTTTTGCCCCACATAAACCCTTCTTGGTTCGTTACAGTGTCGTGACCGTGGCATGCAGGTTAAGTGTGTGGCTTAGCATGCTTGGAGCCCGGGTTCGATCCCCAGCCGCGGCGAAAAGTTTTTGTTCAATAAAAAAATTTTCTGATCGGTCACCACCTCTCTGCAGACAATGGCAAACCTCAGAGAGTAAATAATGCCATGTAAAGCTTCTTGAGAACATGAGCCGTTCGGAGTCGGCATAAAACATGTGGGTCCATTTCTCGGTCAATTGTGTGCAAACATTTAATAACACACACAACACAATTTGTGTTTGAATTTTATTTTCTATGTCAGGCCTATGGAGCTATGCTAAGTACTTTAAAATATAAATCAATTCGCTTCCCAAATGGCTGCACTCGAAAAATTGTACACTTATATCATCACGCTATTCAACTGAAAAGCTCATTGCGTCAACAAATGTATTGGTGATACCGGAATCATAGCAAATCAAACTACTTCATGGCGCAATCGCTTGAGTTGGTGTGTCAGCGCAGTATTTTTTTTTCTGAGTTAACCATGTCTAATATTTCGAACTCGTAATAAAAAATAAACAAAATTAAATCATATGCAAAATATGAAAAGCGACATTGAATGTCTAGCGTTGAAACAAATTTGCTACTATGGTTTCTTTTTAATTGCCAAAAAATATTTTCCGCCAATCTAAGAAAAAGCAGCAGACACGAGTACAACAAAAAATACACACAAGCATGAATTATTATAGCATCATAAATTAAAATGTTATAAACTAATCGGTTCAAGAATGTGGCAAAAAAACATGAAAACACAGTAAACAATAAATATATATTTTTTTTTTAAATAGTAAATAAATCGTGTTTGGCGACAAACTGAAATTGTTGCGGCCTGCCTAACTACTAAGTAAAACACTATTTCAACTATGTATGTACAAAACTGACAATTGTAAATAAGGCAAGTTGGTAGAGTACGTGGTTGGTGTATGCAATTTGTATAGAAAAAAAAAAAAATATACAAGTGTGTTTAATCTGTACGAGTAATCAGCAAAATTTCAACAATACTGAGTTCTGATAAGATTATAACGAAGTAGCAGATAAGGCATTAGTTTTTATTAAAAGCATAGCATATAATATATGTCCATCATTATCATGATGTTATAAAATTTTATACAGATCAAAGAAACGAAAATAGTTTCTTCGCATTGCAGTTAAATGTTACGTGAGAAGCTCGTCTAAAAGCTTCTACATGATGATGACAATGAAAGATAAGATAGGAAGGATATGAAACAATATTAATCAGAACGCAAGCCACAAAATACTTCAAGTATGAAGGAGAAAGCTTCAAAATAATAAGTTAGGCAGCCATCGTTTTTTTTTTTTATAACTCCGTCATAGATGGACGAAATGTTTATATTTCCTAAGTAATTCTTTGCGTTTTTAAAATAAACACATTTTTATTAAGCAAGCATTAAATTATTATAAAATTATTTGAGCGCACACAAGCAGATTCGTAACATTACAGAGCAATCAAATTTTGCCATTTGGGAAAACAATTGAAAAGCATTAAAATTCGTTTTATATTCGAATAAATTTTCGATTTTCATTGTGGATAATTATGTTTTTATTAATTGCTTCACATGGTTGAGGAATTATATGAAATGGAATAATAATTTCTAAATCACATGCTGTGTTCACACGCACATGTTTTAAATTAAATTCAGTTCTAAACTCAACTGTCAAAATATTGTGTTTGCACAAAAAAACAATATCAACAGCCTTTATTGGTGTTCACTAAAGCAATTCAAGTCAAATTAAATCAGCACTTTTACGAAGCTTTTTGATGAAACTATTTTTGATGAAAAATAGCTGTTATTGTTAGCAAACAACTTGAACGCTATCACATGAAATAAGTATAATTGTTGAGTACTTGGAGTTGTAATATCCAGTCGTGATTGTTTGATAAACCGTTTTTTTTTATTTATTTTTGACGCAATTCGAAAAACCAATTCGGTGGTTTTGATATTTTACATTTTGAAACTCAATTATTGTGTCACAATTTGTCCCACTCAACCATGTGAACCCGTCGTTGATTCTCGTTCGTTCTTTTTAATTCAATTGACTTTGCAGCCAGTCAGCTCAAAATGAGCGAGAGAAAAACTTATCTAACAATGGTCTGAGTCTTCGCTATTTTATTGAAATGGAAGTCGAAGAACAGAAGTCGGTTAAAAATTAGCCAAAAGACGTAAAGATCTAAATTATATAACAAGCTAACATATCAAACAAACGAAAACTTCTAACGAATTTAAAGACCTAACGAAAAAAGAAAAAAAAAGACCTAACGAATTTATCAAACATGGTTTAAGTCCGAGCATATACTTTTTGCGTCTTTGCTATTTTATTGAAATCTAAGAGAGAAAACAAAATAAAAAACCTAATGAACTAAAAGATATAACGAACTAAAAGACCAAGCGTCACACAGTTTATGTTCAAACTTGAACCGAACTGTGCAAATAAAACAACAACGGGTAATTATTCTTAATATTTATTTAATAACCTACAAAATAATCAGCATCGGAGGCGCGATACACATATTCCCACGTTTTTCGTTCTTAAAAAAAGTTTAAGGCCAATATAGGAATGGCCTAGTTTCCTCTGCGAACTATTATCTTCTATCTTCTATCTTCTCTGTGATGACTTCATTCGTCTCAAAATGTTTTCCACGAAGCGACAATTTGAGTTTAAAGTGTAGGACAAAATCACAAGGGGCCATAGCTGATGAATATATTGCCTATTGAACTATATTGGCATTATTTTTGATGAAATAATCGCGTGTAGAAAATCCAATTGTGTTTTACGTAGACACCTGGCGTGAAGGCTTAATTCTACGGTGCTCTTAACACAGGACCGACACATTGTGTTAGCCGGTGTCCCTTTGAGAGTTGAAAGGTACGAAATTAGCTAATGTTGTGATGACATTTGAAACTCTTGGTTTTGGTGGAGACCTATCTAACATCTCTACTGCACTCAGGGGTACAACTTCACATTCGATTAAACGCTTTAACCGCGATTTGGGTACAAACCAAAACCACCACAAAGCTCCCCCAAGGGCCAGTCCAACGAGTCCGCCTGGCAATAGCAATGGGACACTGGCTTCACCTGGTACCAGTTTCCAAGTCCTTGGTCAGACCTCGTTGCAAAGCTACTACCAGTTGAGCTCATGACAGCCTCGGACTGGTGACCAGAAAGAGTAATTATTCTGCCAGAATTACCCCTCAAAACAGATCAATCAAGTCGGATTTACAGATATAGCCAACAGCCACATGAATAGTTATAAATAACCATTCATCTGATACGGCGCCTTGTAAGCTGTAAACTTGTAAACGGCGCCTGATATACGAAATTGCTTAATCTGACAAGTTTCTCACTAGATGCAATCGCATTGCCGAAATCAAACTCTCAATTTACTCCTCTTTGAAAAATGCCCACGGAACCTTAATCTCCAATATAAAAAAAGGACATTCGCACAACACATGTGACCAATCTTCGAGAATTGATGGCAGTCTTCAGTTGTGCTAAGATTCAGCTTATGTAAAAATGCATTAAAGAACCATGGCCAGTCAATAGGAAGCCCAGACTTAAGGAGTACCGTAAGTCTTGTCACGTTTAAACTGGTAGGTTACTCTACCGTTTTCACTCTGATACCATTTATATGTAGCACGCAGCTTAAGCATAGCCTTAAGCTCAGTTGAGCTCAGATTTCTACCTAGTCCTTCCGAATTCGGTAGGCAATGCTGATTTGCATTACCACGAAATCTAAGGACGGTACCCACATCAACAACAACTGAAAGGCATCCGTAGAGAGCGTACGGCATACATCCAATCAAGACCACTCTCTGACATAAGAGTATCTTCCGGTCGTCCACAGCAGTACTAACAATGTCGCCCCCACACAGGCGAACCATAAGTTCCACAAGCAACAAACAAATCATACATGACACGAGCAGTTGGCCTACTGAGTCCTCAGTCGCTCCTTTGAATTAATCGCACTCGCCCTGAGTAAAGTCACTCCTCAGAATTCCTAGCACTCGCCCTACCACACTTCTCCACACTTCTCTAAGTGCACCAAGAAGTTTATTTTTTCTCTCAAGTAAATCCCCAGTAAATATTTGACTTCAGTCACATACCCGAGGCCAGCTGTCCAGCCTCACAAAAGGAGGTCGAACGCGTTTTAGTTTACCCTTGAGAAACGTCATCACTGTCTTGAACCTTGCCTCGTCAAACCCTACCCCCTACTAGTGCTCTCTAAGTAATAATGGCAGCCATAACCTCACTCGCCTTGGTTTCAAGCTCAGCACGAGAACAACCTTCCACCAATACAAGTAATTCAGCACTTAGACAGATGTTCAAGACGTCGCAACAGATGATCCATAATGAGGTTCCATTTAAATGGATCATAGAATCCTTTGGACAGCCACGGACAAAAATATATCTACTGTTTGGTTTACACCTATTACGCACGCTCCCTACTAGAGAACTAGCTCTTTCAAAAGCTTAATTTCCTGGCACCCCACCTCCCCTAGCCTATTTAACACCTTTTACCAGCATAGATAGTCAAAAGCACCATAAAATCAACAAATAACCCTACAACATATTTGGAGCGACTCTCATTTATGGTGCTTCTAACGTACAGCTTTCGAAATCCGAATTAACTCTCACAAATCTGCGCACCCTCGCACTGTTGGAGCTATGGCCCAATCCAGTACATTTTCAAGCATCAGAAAGAGACTGATTCCCGAGTAGGACCGAGGATTGTTTCTCAGCCTATCAGGTGGCATGAGGAGTACAATAACCCACGTTCGTTTCCATTCGTCAGAGAAAATGCCTTCATTCAAGCACTTAGCATACAAGACTTCCATGTATTCAGGAATGACTTTCCAGATGCTTATACAAACTCATACCATCTATACCTGGAGACTTTTTCCTTCTCAGTTGCATCATGCTTTACTCAATATCAACCACCTCCAACGCCGGGGGATCAACAACTTCCCTAAAAACAGGAGATCGGGCGCTCAAGGTACTTACTCGATGGAGGCTGCTTGGTGTGTTTTTAATACCTTAAACCTTAAGGTCAGGGTATATTAACTTTGTGCAAACGTTTGTAACACCTAAAAAAAAAGCTAGTCCGGTATAGAAAAATTCTTGATCAGCGACTCGTGAGTCGAGCTCAACAACACACCCACTTCTGATATAACCCAAAAAGTGAAAAAAATTTGAGTGATATGATTTCTAAGTGACGTTTCGACCATTTGGAGTATGTCATTGTATTCAATAATGCTTACAATTTCATAATTAATTTCAAACTTTTCAATTTTTTTATAGAATTGTCGTTTATGAGGCTCACTTTTATCTAAGTGGTGCGGTAAATAAACAAAACTGCTAATTCTGGTGCGAAGGAAATCCACAAATTATTCATGAACAACCATTCATTCACCTTTATTAACAGTTTGGTGTGGTTTTTGGTCTGGTCGATTCATCGGTTAGTACTTCTTTCGAAATGAAGCGGTATAGATTGGTATATAGGGGATACGTACCACACAGCGTCGATTATTTCAAGAAATTGTGACATTGAATGGCCTCCAAGAATTTGTGAAACCAGTTTAGCAAGAAACCAGACTTAGAAGTCAATATTGAACGTGCTATTCAAGACAAACGACTTGATTTAGTGGGAAAGTGCTCTAAAACTGGGTTCATTGAATTTGTTCCTGCAAAAGAAGACGTGGACGCCATTTGAAAGACGTTTTATTCAGAACTTAATTGTATGGATTGTACTTCACATTAATTAAAAAATGTTTGAATTTCCTGAACAATAAGTGTGTTTTTTTTTAAATAAATCATATCACTCAAATTGGAAAACCCTGTATTTAAACTACAGGGATATAATTGATCAATTATGTATTTTGTATTAAAACTAATAAGTGTAAAAAAAAAATTGTCCTACACTTAAAGAATCAATAAATAACTGTCAAAAAACTCACAATATTCATTTTCTTCAATCTATGAAAACAAAAATCAAGAAAATCACCGGGTTTGGACCTCTTAATGAGAACCTGCCCTTAAAACTGTCCCAAAAGCCTCGTTTTTTTTGTTTTTCTCCAACTTTCTAGTTTTCCATGCAATAATTCTAAAATTATTAATAACTCTCGACTTAAAATAGTAAAAAAAGAAATCTAAGAAATTTAAGCAATTTAATTTTTATTATAATATAAATACTTATACAGATTGTGATGAATGTTTTGGCATTGTTCGCAAGTTGCTACAATTTAGCGTTTAGCTACACCAACAATAGATAATTTTGCTTAGGCCAAAGCTACAAAGACTTAATTTATCGCTTTCATATGGAATATGATGTTTTATTAAATGTTTAAAAATACTGTGATTTGTTAATTGACACAAAATCACAGTGTATCAGTAGCAAATAAATATTTAGATGAGCGCAAAATAGCAATATTATTTTATGCCGTTAAAATATTTGTTTACTTTAAATGAAAAGTAAATATTCTCTGACCCAATAGGAAAAATTTGCGAAAATACAATTTGTTTTGTTTGTTTTCAAGCATAGAATTAATAAGCAGATCATTTATATTGTGTAGCAAAACAGTTATGTTTGAGAAAAGAAAAAAACTAAGTAGAGTTAAGTCATCTTTAAAGAGAGTAGTTATTAAGTAGTCTTTAGAGATAGTTCAGTTAACTCGAGAGCAAGTTATATTTACTTTGGCATAATTTCCATTCGGAGAATTTATTTAAAAACAAGTTTCCAGCGAGTTTGTTTTTATTTAACACATTAAAAAGTGTTAAGCGATATTAATTAACACTTTAAAGCTGCGATTATTATGAATATGATATTAATACACGTTTTAAAAGCTGAACTGGCGATTTATTAACGCTTTATAACAAATTAGAAAGCTAAATTATCCAAAAAACCAAATGAATGACTTAAATTAAACATTGTATCGCTAGCAACTTGTTCAATTCGAATATAATATTTTCTTTAGCAAATATTAAGCGAAGTATAATAAATAAAAATATGTCTTTAAGGCCATATATAAATTCGTATATGGAAAAATAAAAGAGGAAGAAAATAAAAGCAAAGGCAAGGCGACAAAATTATGTTTTTAATTAAAAATACTGTTCCATATAACAAAGGTTTATCTGTGCTTATTTTACTCAATTTAATTTACAATCAAATCAGTCGCAGTATTTTGCAATACTTTGACAATAACAATACAGATGAGATCGCCTATATTGCTCAGTATATAAAACAATACAAAAGACATCACATGACTTCAAGTATTAAAGAAGCGAAAGAGAGGAAGATATAAGTATACAGTATAAGCTTGTATTGAGCAAAGCTTGATGTATTTGATTCAGTTGAAAAAAAAAAAAATAAGCACTAACAAATAAAATTTTTAACGTTTCAGTTATAAATATATCAATAACAATGTTGATAAGTGCGAGCAATACGAATTTATTTGCTCTGTAAAGTTATCAAAAAGTTTAAGAGAGTACAAGATGGCAATAAAAATATAAATATAGAGAAGCCAGTTTATTTTAATGAGAGCAGATATTAATTTATTTAAAAGCATTGACTTAATAATGAAGTTCAAAGATATACAAGAACATGTGCATAAGACAATAACACAATGTAATATGAAATTTCAAAATCACAAAATTTAAGATCTTGATTAAGATCTGTACTAGATATTTGTTGTTCAATGTTTTTATGCAAACAATACAAGCAAAACTTTTAATCTCGAGTTGTTTTATTATCGACCTAAAAAGAATTGAATGTTTTCTATGCCTGTTACTATGAAAAATACTTTAAAAACATTAATAGCATAAATCAATCTCTTGCCTATTTTATGATATTTCATATAAAATTTTAATAAAGAACTTTTAAATTTTTAATATTTTCAATAAAAGCTCTTTAAGAAAAAAAATAAGCCTAAAGAATGGCATTCATTTTGAGTTAGTTTTTTACAAAACAAAATTGGTAAACAGAAATATATTCATGTTTTTCATTAGATAAATATGAAGTGTCGTTTCAAAAGTCAATTAAAACATAGCGATTCTGCATAAAATGTATAAATAATAAAATGTTTGAAGCCATGCTTAAATAACTTTAAAAAAATTTTAGTTCAGAGTTGTTAAGAATATAATTTAATTTTAATCCAGAGTTATTACAAATATAATTTTATTAACCCAAGAAAATTCCCAAGAAAATGCCGACACGTTTCTATAGTAAGGAAAATATGAGCTTAAACAAAACAAAAAATGAAATGGAAGTTTTATTGCCTTTTTTACCACTGAAAATCTGTTTTTTCGGAAAATTCTGAAGTGATGTCAGAAATAGGGAGATGTGAAAAAAACGGAAAAGCACACCCTTCCCAGATAGCTTCATGTTTCCTCTATGCAATGAAGAAAAACCAACAGCAATATCTCAACACACTTGATAGTCATGGCTGGTCGAATTAACCCATTACTTCCCACCGTTGCGTAAGTTTTACTTTTATGTGCATAATCCTGTGCGTCATAAATGTGAGATTCATTTGAATATTTTGATTTTGGAATAAATCAAACCTAGGTCATAGAAGTGAACGATTTATTTATCTGAAACGCTGACGCAACTTGGGGAGTTCCCCTGCACAAGTTCGTTCTGTGCAGGGAACTATTTCTATATTCGGGAATGTGGTTAAAATGGTACACCAGCCAGTCCATGGGGTGTACAAAAAATACACGAAAAAATTCGTTTGGAAAATTTCGTTTGGGGTGAATAAAAAATATGAAATTTATAAGAAATATGTAAATTTATTGAAAAAAAGAAAAATCCAAACAAAAATTATGTTTTTTATATCAACTTCTTTCTATCAACTTGGTCCCCCGTGCCCATATTTCAAAATTTCATCAAAATCATATGATCGGCGGAACCGGGTTCAAACCACCATCTGACACAGAACATATTTTCAATAGAAATTAATTTTTCTGATCGACCGTCACCTCTATACAGACAATGGCAAACCTCAGAGAGTAAACAATACCATATAAGCTTTCTGAGAAAATTAACTTAACCCGTACGAACATTGAATAACACACAACACAATTGATCATAACAAGGTCAAAGATCGGTCAAAGTTCTTTCAAGGGCTGAAATGGCCTATTGGGTTTTTTTTTTTTGCATTTTCGATTTGGATAAAACTTTGTAACAAGATGTATTACAAGTCAATTCGTGGCGTTTGTCAAGAATTATGATATTTCGGTTATCTACAAGAGGTATAGATTTTTGTTTAATAAAAGGTACAATTATTTGAATGTCTCTTACATTTTTGGATTATAAACTAGAAACAGCCGAGAGGGATCTTGAACGATTCGCTGGGAAGTCACAAATGAATTCTCGGTGATTATGCGATTCGCCGGGAGAATCGTCAACAAGCCTTAAGCGCTCAAGGAAAAGAGTGGCAAACGAATCGCTTTTAGGGACTCTTATCGATTTGTTCCAAAGATTTTTTTAAACAAGCGGGCAGGGCATCGACAGATGTTGTCCTGTCCCAATTCAATGAATTTTTATTAGTTCAACTTTTTGAATAACATTTACGATTTTTCAGGGCCTGCTTCATATTCCGTGTCATTATCCGTGCCGCTTGTTCTCATACTCGTCTTAAGGCTGGTGTACTAAAATGTAATAAATTGGGCTTGACATAAATTTGGCTTGTGTACCAAAATGTCACTTATTCACATTTTGATAAACAATCCCAAAATTTCTTAGATTGGGAATTTTTGGGCATAGTTATTTTTCAATTCATAAATGCATTGAACACAAATTATCATGTTTTTTTTTTAAAACAATACCAAAATGGCATAAATTGGACACAAGTGAGCATATACATTACGCACAAATGACCGTGTTAATTTTTTGATAAACAATCACATTAGGGCTTGATATCAAGAATACTATGTCTAAGCTCAGAATCACTCCCAAAATTAATTCATTTGGGATTTTCTTTGAGACTTGGATTTGTTTGCGGATGTTAAGCGTAGACCATACTTTTAATAAAATCCCAAAGTAGAAGCCGAACAGTGTTAAATCACAAGATCTTGGTGGCCAAAAGGTGTTGTCTCTGAAATGCGACAATTTTCTCTGCGGTCGACAATCCGCACCAAAAAACTCTCTCGTTGTGATTATATCGGCATCTTTTACAACAATTGCAATTGCGGCATGCAACAATTTTGCTAATTTTGCTAAATGAAAATGAGTTTCGAGAGAAAACACGATTTAAAAAAAAAATCATGTTCTCATGTTTTTCAAAATCCAATCAGAGCTCTTATGGCGTTGCAAATTGTCACTTCTTGAGTCAATTGCATCTTGTCCGCTTGCAAGTCTTTTGTCCATATTCTTGAGTTTCTGAACACGATGCCGAATTGAGGTTTTAAATACTTTCCTGCACTTCGACAACGTTTTCAGTGGAACGTCTGGGACGAAGTCGTTTCGGTCTCTTTAAATCTTGCACTGAGTTAGTCACATCTTGACACACATGGAATTTTTTCATTATACAGCGCACACATGTCTCTGAAGGCACATGATTACGATAAAAATGTGCTCGAATTTTGACATTTTGCGCATTGAATTGATTTTCGAATAATAAAATTTAAAGAATTTTGTTCTTTTTTTTACAGTGTAGCATTCCATCATAAATTTTTCGCTTTTATAAATAACAATTGAAACAATTGACAACTGTCCGGTGGTCGCCTGTTGAATAATAACGCCTTTGCGATTATACACCTCTTGTTGATACATCTTTTAGGAACCTAAATATTGCATTTTTTTTTTTTCAATTATTATAAATTATATAGTATAGAAGCCCGTCATACGACGGGTCGTATTCAAAGTAGTTAAGTAGCAGACGATATGACAATATTTTTACATTCACCTCAAATGTTGTTTTGTTCAAGTCGTCGTCAATGCTTCCTTACTGATAAATATCAAATAAAATTTGTATACATACATACTTTTAGGCTGACAGTTAACAGTTTAAGCGATGTTTGATTGTATGATCGAAAAAGGTTCTGGTTCAGGCTGAACATGTTTAAAAAAGCATAGCAAAAACAACAACCATAAAAAGTTTTAGCGATATAGAGAACGGAGCAGGACTCTTGTCTTTTATATATTAAGATAATTATAATTTGCAATTATAAATTACAATTTCTCTTCTTAAGAGGTCAAATTTATAAAAGTACTTAACATTTTTAGTCATTTCTCACTAAAGTTTCCTCAGAGATGTATACAAAACGCGAATTCGAACGCTTTTTGACCTATTAGTCAATTTTCAAAAATTTCTTTATTTGTCTGGATATGCATAGAATTTTTTACTAGGCATAAAGATTTAGATAGATTCCAAACTTGTTATCATAAGAGCATAGATATATGAGAAAATTTGTATGAATTCGATTTTTAGATTTTTAATTTTTTATTTTTTAAATAATTTTTTTATTAATTTTAAGCTTTTAATCTATTTTGTTGTTATAGTTAAGAAAAATTGAAAGTAAACACATTCCTTTTTTAACTTTAATTTTCAAATATATAACTATAGCATACTATAGTATATTTAAGAGTTATGAACGAATGATGATGTTGGATTGGGCACGTGTAAAATTTAAAAAATTAACAACAAATAATAAACTGCTTATTTCTAAACACACACTAAGGTTAAAGCGATGCAATCCCCTCGCTTATGCAGCCCTTATGTGTCGACAAAATAATGTCAACAAGAAATTTCACAACTTTGCATGCCATAGCCAAGCGATGTTAAGACAAATTTTCGCGCATTTTAGGAATAAAATTTACAAAATAAAGAAATGCCAAATAGATTGAAAAACAACGAAAACAAAAAACAAATATGTTGAAAAACATAATAAAATTGCAACCAATACATCGATAAAGAAGTCATTGAAATAAGCTAACAAAACCTGCAGATAATTGAGAAAATATAAAACATAAACTTATGGGCTAAAAATACAATAATAGATAGAGTATTTGTAAATATTGAAGAATGGCTAAAGAATAATAATAATAATAATAATAGAAGACTTAAAATAAAATAAACGCGAGAAAGACGAAAAAAGAGTGAATGAATATAAATCATCATCATTGTGGAATTCAAACACGCAACATTGTGGACGGGCAAGCAAAATATTTGGTAGAAATTTTGAAAAACATGTCAAGCTTCAGAGCTCAATCAAATATGAAAGATACTTGAAGCTAATTAAAGGTTAACTGCTTCAGTTAATAGATAAAAAAAAAAACGAATAACACAAAACACTTGAGTAAAAAGTTTAAATCAAATCGATAAGATGCGCATTATTTTTGCTTTTGCTCGAGTTGAAATAAATTCTTAATACATTTGTTTCTGCTAGTGCTTGACCACTGTGCGGTATGTTTCAAAGTAATAGCGTAATGAAAATGCCAACTTTTGCTCACAGCCATACAGATACAAAAACACACACACACATATATATATAGGTACACAGCCAAACATTAGGTAAATAAACTTAAAAATTATAATAATAAAAAGTGAAATTGAATACAAAATACAAAACTTGAACGAAACATAAAAAGTGAAATTAAAATAGTTTCAATAGTTTTTGTAGATGATATACTTAATATGTTTTTTTTTGTTTTTTTTTTGTTTTTTTTATTAACTTAACAGAAAATTAAAATTGGCTTAAATCAGAAATAATGCAAATAATTTTATCTATTTGTATTTTTTTAGGTATGTATGTATTTATTAAAACATTTTTACTTACCAAGTGATTGAGCATAAATCGCTAAAAATATCGAGAGGAATGAAAAAAGTCTTGCCAAGAATTTTGCCTCCATCTTTGGTATTGATCCGTTCTTTGTACTTTAAAGCTTATTTTTAATAATATATTATTAACGTTTTTATCGTATAATTATTTTGTTTTTGTTTTTGTTTTTTATTATTTTAATTTTTTTGAATTTTATTTTAATTCAAAATTGTTTTCTTAGGTATTAATCCAAAAAATGGTCGTCTAAAGCGAGCTGTTGATAAAGAAAAATTTAATAAATATCATTTAAAAAATTTTTTTTAACAATGTTCAATGTTAACATAAACAAATTAACAATATATGTATGTATAGACAAGATATGTTAATGTTTGAAAATACAAAATAGTTTAGAAATTATTATTGCTGGAAAGCTGAGAGAAATTATTTTAGTTTTAATATGTGTGAAATTGGAATGCTTTTGAAAAAACGCGTCGGAGTGACCGGCGTACTCTTATCATGTAGTAGTTTTTTTTTGTTTTTTTTTTTACTTCACGTACAAAATTTTGTACAAGCAGCAAAAAGCAAGGGTATGAGTAAAATTAACAGCAAAACACTCGCGTCTAAAACAAAAACAATTACAACAGCGACGATGACGACGACGACGACAACGATAAAATGATAAAGCAACTGAAATGAACGACCGCGACCGCAGCGCCTGATGAGCTAAGAACAACTGAAATTGTACGAACAATGAAATTAAATTTCATCGATAGCTAGGCGCTCGACGCGAGTACAAGCGATTTAGTCGCATATTTTTGTAGCAAGATATGTGCGTAGGAAAGATACAATGGCAACGGGAACGACGACAACTTTTGCGATTATTGCTTGCTATTGAGACGTTGGCCAAGACTCAAGCGCTGCGACTATGCGGTGTTTGCATCCGCCGCCATCGCCCTCGTCGCCGCTAAGCCAATAAAGGAGATAAGGCAATCAGAATCTGCAGTCACGGAGTTGTATTTTTGTTTTTTTTTTTTTTTTAAACGTAATCTTGGAGTATAAGATATGCGCACAGGTCACCATTATCGTATGATGATGTTGATAATATTTTTTACTGTATATGATCAATAAATACTTTTATCACATATTCGTCACTTCACTTAAAGCAAACAGTAGCAATAAGCTTAAATCGTTTCAAGTGTTCCAGACGGAAATATTTGTGATGAAAAAGCATTGTATTTCGAAATTCGAGGTGATCTTTAGTGGGCTGGCTCACGAAATGTATTGATAAGGCTGAAAAAGTTTTTAGATTTTCTTTTGCTTCTTAGGTACATGTGCTAATTCGAAAGTTTTTTGATTAAAGATTTTAACAAATAGTACTGAATTAGGTTTTAGGTTAGGTAAGGTTAGGTTCCCAGTTGGAATATGAATCCTGAAAGACGAAGTCTTCAAAGCCGTCTCGAAGACCAAGTATGCATCCGCAGAGCGAATGCTGACGTCCTGAAAGACAAGTCATTATATTGATAGCAATTCTTGCATATTCCCACATATAAAATGTGTTCTTTAATCTTCAGAGATCAATTCAACGCTCGTCTCTCAACAAGGAACTGCTTTTGTTATGCTAATAATACGGAGAGCATATACATGGTTCTTTAATACATGGACGCATGACATGTTTTGCAAGCCAAAGTGGAAAAATGTCTTCAAAGACACCTATGTAAATGAATCGATCTATCTTGCAAGAAACTGACATATCCCGAAGACGTCTTCGAAGACGGGTCGAGCTATTTTCTGCTGGGTTAGGACGGGGCAGCAGCCTATGTAACATATGCACCACCTCACTTAGATCAGTTTGATTCATTGTAATACCTTAGCACACTTACCCTTCAACCTTTATGAAACCACATTATACTTTTAACAAAGTATGGCTAGGCGCCAGACACTTGTCGTTGACAAGTCATCAAGCTCATCGAAAAAGTAGAAACCTAGATTACTATGAAATGTTTTGGCGAGTGGGGGGGGGGGGGGGGGGGCAGAAACATACAAGAAGATGTATGGGTCTTCCCTCTCTTTATCTCTGCAGCTTCTATAAAAGTCGTTTCCAGAAAGGTTAAGTCGTGTAGCATGTCTGCCTATCAGGTAGTGCCCTGTTTTGATTGCCACCCTAATGGATGGGTCTAACCTATTCAGCTAGAGTAGCGCTCTAGAGCGCCTGAGGTCAAAAGACGACAAATAAGCCTAGAAATCTTACAGATGAATCTAACAAATCTTACAAAGAGTTCAGCCTATTTGGTGTTGGTTTTCGATTTAGTATTATCGCAGAGCAGCAGCTTGAAAGTAGCTCAAGGCATGTCTGGTGGGATGCTTAAATAATTATATATTTCCCCCAATAAAGCACGGCATTCTTTGGCTGATTTTGAGTTATTGGAATGTCTATATTTTACTAGGGCGTTCAAGATGCTGCCGGCCTAACAAAGAGGATACACGATTGTTACCACAATTATTGTTTAAACTTCCACATAGTCAGCTTTTCAGCTCGATACACTAAATCCAACGATTTTCTAGCATGCCCTTTGAAAAGTAACATTTCTAAAGATCTAGGAAATACGCTTAAGTTTTCAATTCGTTCTGTTCATTCGATGCAAATCTCTTGCCCTGGAGCAAGATAAGAGTAAGATTGGTACAACTGAATGCAATAATGTCAAAAATGTCATGCATTTGAAGAGTGGTGCTGATCATACTCTCTTGCTAACCCACCATAGAATTGCCTTCACTAAAAACAAGAAGATCAACACGTGGCCGAATTTTTTAATTCTCATATAATCAAGAGGTGCAAATTTTAGGAAAATATACGAGGGTTGCCTTTTAAGTCTTCCGTCTTTGGAACATTAAGCATTGCCAAATGAATGTTGACAGTTACATTCGAAAATTTAACATTTTCTAGCATAGATGTGACGCAATAAGTTCGAAGCTATGTCGCTGGTTCAATAAGTTTAAGCGTGGTCGTCGTTCTCCCTAAGACGAAATTCTTAAGGTGGTTCAACAACGACTGTTGTTGATGGATGCAGATCGGCATTTAACATACCTTGTGATAGAGTTAGCCTTGAACATAAGTGGTCTTAGCATACGCTCCCAAACATCAGCTCAAATAAGTGTTTTATTTGACACCCGATGATTTTGTCTTGCTCCCATTTTTCTACACGCGAACGAGCCGTTTAGGCCTTCCAAAACCTGGTTTCGGAGTAATCATCTTTAGAAAGCCATAACGGTTTCTATCATCTTGAAGAATATTTTGAAGAAAAAAAAATAAATCATTTTCACATATACATTAGGCCGGATCAATTTTGTATGGATAAAAAAAATTGTCAGCCGATTGGGGCCTCAAAAGTTAGAGAAACTCATTAAAATGATTTCTACATACTTTTTTTTCTAATTGGAGAAAATCCGCCGAAGCAATTTTGATTCTCCTGCAGGTCCTTTTTGATAAAAAAAACATGTTTTTTGTTTCTAATTTTTTATTTTTCACAGAATGCATACCCACATCTGCTAAAATATTAAATTTCTTACTTATAACAACAGTGGTGACCGTGGCATGCAGGTTAAGTGTGTGGCTTAGCATGCTGGGAGCCCGGGTTCGATCCCCAGCCGCGGCGAAAAGTTTTTTTCAATAAAAAATTTTTCTGATCGGTCACCACCTCTCTGCAGACAATGGCAAACCTCAGAGAGTAAATAATGCCATGTAAAGCTTCTTGAGAACATGAGCCGTTCGGAGTCGGCATAAAACATGTAGGTCCAGTTCTCGGTCAATTGTGTGCAAACATTTAATAACACACACAACACAATTGATCATAAGAAGCTCGGTCAAAGTCCTTTCAAGGGCTGAAATGGCCAATTTGTTTTTTTTTTTTTTTTTTTACTTATAACAACATTTTGAAATAAAAAAGTTGTTGAAATTTTCTTTCATTATAACTCTTATTGACCACCAAAAAATTAATTTTAGCTATTTTTAAGAAGGCATTTTTTTAAAAACCGCTATAAAAGACACATTTTTTATTAAATTTACGTGGAGTTGTTATTGTCGAAATATATATTAAGTTGTTCTTTCTTCCGCATACCGCTTAAATCAAAGCTATGATATTAAAAAAAAAAAAATTATCCAAAACTGGACGATAAACCAATAAATAAATGAAACTAATTGTTTGTATGAACAAGAATTGCATCATTTTGTCAGATTTCTATAGTCGATTTCTAACGTTTTGTCAGTTTTCGCACACAGCTTTGATAAGAGCGATATAAAGAAAGAAAGCAGAACTTAATACCTTTCCAACAATAGCAATTCCAAGTAAATCTAATTAAAAATATATCTTTTATAGCGGTTTTAAAAAATGTGTCTTTGAAAATAGCAAAAAATTAAAATTTCTGGTGGTTAATAAGAGTTATAATGAAACATAATTTTTAAAACTTGTTTATGTCAAAATATTGGTATGAGTAAGAAATTTAATATTTTAGCAGATGTGGGTATGCGTTCTGTGAAAAATAAAAAGTTACAAGCAAAAAACATGTTTTTTTACCAAAAAGGACCTTCAGGAGAATCAAAATTGCTTCGGCGGATTTTCTCCGATTTGAAAAAAAGTATGTAGAAATCATTTAAATGAGTTCCTTTAAATTTTGAGACCTCGACCGGCGGAATCTAAAATTCGGTCTAATATACATATACCAATATTTTTAATTGGCAGCTTATAAAGGTGGCAACCTCGTTTTATATTTATATAGAATTCTTACATTAAAATTACTTTTAATTTTTGAGCAAAAAATTATGGTTTTTTATGTTTACTAAAACATTTGTTAAAGCGCGTTATTAGAAATAAATAGCATGTCCACACGTGCCAAAAAAAATATAATTTTAAAGAAAATCAAAAATCATCGTTTTTAAAAATAAGAATAAAAAAATTCTAAAATCAGCCAACACGTTTTGTTTTTCAATGTTCCACAATGATGTTAGATCAGAAAAAAATTTAGATTCTAAGCTGGTTAGTTCAAACGTAACATGAACTACAGAAAGCTAATATTTGGATCGGGCAGATAAAGTATAGTACAAATTAATTACGGTGACAATATTTTTAAATCAAAGCACAGTAGAGAAAAAAGTAATTTGTTATGCTTGGTTTTCACTTAGTCATTTTTGGTTTGACATGAAAGTTTAAAGTGTAAAATATCACAAAAGTTACAACTTTTATGCAAGTTTTGCTAAAAACATGTGAAGAGATCAGTTTTTCCTATTTTTCGCTATTGTCAAACGAAAAAAAATTGACAATGTGTTGGCATTTTTCATTTTACTGACAACAACTATTGAAAACGACTAGTGAAAACTAGGCTTTACACTTAATTTTGAATTGCTTATTGAAATTCTACAAGTTGGAAATAAATGGTTGATTCGTGTTATGGAAGTTCGAGTAACGATTCTCGGTAGATCCGGGTTCGAATCAACATTTCTCACAAACAATTTTTTCAATAAAAAGAAATTTTTCTGATTGGCAGTCACCTCTCTGCAGACAATGGCAAGCCTCAGTGAGTAAACAATGCCACGTAAAGCTTGCTGCGAACAAAAACTTTAGCCGTTCGGAGTCGGCATAAAGCATGTAGGTTCAGTCCTTGGAAAATTTTGTACAAACATTTAATAACACACAACAAAATTGATCATAAGAAGCTCGGTCAAGGGTCAAGCCCCTTTCAAGAGCTGAAATGGCTATACGTTCAAGAGCTGAAATGGCTATACGTTTACGTTCTAGAAAATTCAATATATAGAAGATCGCGTTAGGGGGGTTACACTGTATGACTGTCAAGAATTGTTGAAGAAAAAAAATCTGATTTCAACAAGTATTAATTGATACGGTCGATAAGAGAAAGCTCTTACGCGTAAGACACAGAATGGCACTTAATTCCGGAATATATTTTATAATGTGGGTAGCATCATAACAGAAATGGGCCTAGATGACTACCATGAGAAACACCTGATACCACAACAGTTTACAAAATATTCAGGAAATCCCATTGAATTAAGTTTAAATAAAATCAAATTGTGTGGTCATTTATCAATGCTTTACTAATGTCAATGTTATGCATTATTTAGGTAAAAATATGCAGAATCGAGTTAGACACAGCTATTAACAAAACTATACTAACGAATTGTTAGCTCAAAAAGTTTTGTTGGTATCGATGAAAGCTGAGAATGACGTTATCCGAATATGCTATATTAAGATGAAATTAATAACATCATTCTTCCAACCATTTTAATATTTGAAGGTACACAAAAAATTATTCTTTTAAAATATTGACAAATAAGCCGCAAATTTTAACGGAATCATCCCTAAATCCATCAATGGTTTTGAATGATGAAGGAAATCCATCGATTTCTTCTGTGTATTTATTAATCCCCAAATATTCTTTGGACCAAACTTAATCCTCATCTTAAGCTTAATATTATATAAATATGTTTGATATAATGCAGTTGAGCTATTTTTAAATTTAAGATACAAAACGAATGTAAGTTCCTGGTTCACTTGAGTCTACATATTTAAGCTACAGGCATATTTCTTGCAAGCCTTATTCCTGTTGTTGCGAAGAGTTTGAGATCCTTTATATACCAGGGATAGGCAGAATATTTCGCAATTTTGAGGCTGTATTGCGCGGATTGAGAAAACATTGCTTAGAGTTCCATTTAAAAAAGTTAATGGAATCATAAAGCTTATTTTCAATGATGTACTCAAAAATTACATTTAATTTGATGTAAAGTAAATGATTCAGCTTCAAAAGTCACTTTTTTATAATTTAATATAGTAAGCCTTATTAAACTCCGATTTGACTTTATTATCTCAGTCAGATTTGTACCAGAAGCTCAATGGTGGATGGTATTCATCAACAGTAGTTAGAGTAGGACGGCCCTCTAAACAATGACATTGTTACTGTCTGTAGTTAAGACCAGGACAAGAAGTCGATTAAATTTCTGCATTTTTGCACGACTAAGTTCACATTTTTTAAAATAACTGTTTTGCTTTCACTATACCATTCGGTACTAATACCTTTCGGTAAGAGATTAATTAAATCTCCAATTAAATTCTATTAAATAGAATCATCCAATTAGTATGTTGGTATTTGTTCATAGCTTACAAAAACCTTAAATAAGTCTTGAGCAATTCAATCCTAAATATTCTATTGCCAGTATTTGAACAGAAGTGAATGAACAGGACTTGGCAAAAAAGATATTAAGATTTTTTAAGATATAGACAGGCAGGAACCTAAAGAATGTCGTTTGTTCCCTTCGACTTTCGCATGGATCAGAAACTGATGAGATATCGAATTTCTTGAAATCGAATTTATTTGCCTTTTGCCCTGTAGTCTCCAATTGTAAGTTGTAAACACAGTTTCTTTTTCATTTCAGTTACATTTACCTGCAAGAAAATAATATTAATGCATATTTCTTAACAAACTAATATGCAGAAGTGTTGTTAAATGTTATGGGGATACCTTAAGTATCTAGTTCCATATTGGCTAATGCCAAGCATAAATCGATAGAATCCTTGAAATGTCTCTTCTTTGTAATAATTTAACAATACTTTTCATTTTTCAAATGGTTTAGTTGTTCTTGAATATGATGATGATGATATCAAACAACAGCTTACAACAGCTATTTAAAACACGTTACTAAAAAATTGTAGACCAAAATAAAGATTTGCTGCGAGAACTTTGCCAATCTGGATTTTTTTTTTTTTTTTTTCTTATCCTTTTTTATAGCTGCATTAAGTATGCACGTGTTTTCGAATTTTTATTTTTTTTTTGTGAGAAGCTATCTTGAGGACGCAGAATTCTTTAGCAAACATTCGCTCGCGTTACCCCTTTGAAATGAAAAGTGCCCCTGAGCTACATGAGTGACTTAATAACGAATGACGTTATCCGACAGACATCATCAACCATAATTAAGTCGTATGGGTTGGCTAAGAACATAAAGAGGTACCTATGAAGAAAATAGTGAATAACAATCATTCAATTCATTTGTTGCTAGATTTAGTTAGCTAATAGCACAAATAGCTATACAATGCACCAAATATAGAAACAATTAAATCACACGAGACATTGAAATCATAATTTGCTGTTGCTTTTTGATAGCATTAAAATCAATTGACAACCAATACAAAAACCACAAACGTTGGAATTCCAATAATCAAACAGCTTTTTAGGGATGGATGACTTCACAGAAATCTTACTACGATTCCATGGAACTGATATAAATCCATACTATTCGATTTTGTCACAATTTGGCACAAGTTTTTTTTTTTTTGTTAAAAGTTTCCACAAATGTTTAACACATCTAGATTTGATTTTGGCCAGTCTGTTCGCACTCAAGACACCCAAAATTTTCTGTAGAAGTCGGCCGCGGCAATGACGAAATTCTTCTTCGCGTTTTCTTTCGAACGATTATCTGTGCCTTTTGAGTATAGTAGTTTCTTTTTTTCTTTTTTTTTTTGTTCTTTTGGCTGCTTTTCGTATTGAATTTTTTGCCTTTCCTTCACTTCAATTCTCTGCTATTAGCTCATACTTGAGTTACACATTTATTGCACTCACAATCAAGTTATTTTTTCACATTTCCAGACTTCGATTGTAACTTTGTCGTTTTATTAGTAATTATTTGCAATATTTTAATTATTTTATATGATTACCTAGCACAGAATACAGAATTTATTCCATTGATGATAAAATTTTTCACTTGATTCAATTCACGGTGACCTTACATCACGCATACACACAAAAAAGTAGCATGTAAGAATTTTGACAGTATTTTTGACATATGTAATTCAAGTGATTTCAGTTTTCATGGCAAAGTGATGCCAAGTTTGGTTGCTTATTAAAAAATCTAAGGTACTACACGCTTCGTGAGTATTAACAATGAAATGATATAAAAATGAAGTATTTGTTGGTTTTGAGTACAATTTTTTTTAATGCGATGTATTAGGTCTGTTCGCGTACTTTTCTAGTAAAATAATGAAAAACGTCAAAAGAAATTAAATTGAGATAGAATTAACTCCAACACTGAAAAGTAAACGAACGATTTTCTGGTCAAAAACTGAAAAATGTCAAATCTGCCTAGTTCACAACTGCTGTGCTGCTCCTCACACCTACCGTTTGACAGTTTTCATCTTCTTACCTCATGAAATTCTACTAGTAAAAACTTTAAAAAACTTGAACGCAGAGAAAATCGAATTTCCCCTCTTTTACACAATCCTCTCAGTAAGCGAACGATTTTCAGGCACTTTCAAGTAAAAGTGTATTTTTGTATTTTCAAATATTTCATTTGCAATCGACTACGCGAACAGACCTATTATGTGTAATTTTTCGAACAGGTTGAGTACAAGAGAGATTTTTTAATACACGAGGCATAATTATTTAAAAATTATAGGCATAATTCTACTTAAAAGCCTCTAAAGTCATTACGATGACGAACTTCAATGCGGAAGTACTAAACCTTTTCTGAATCATAAAATATATAATGTGTTCAACAGATATATTTGATATCACAAGATATGAGTCTTCAGAAGATATATTTTATGTTTGCTCACTCTCTAACAGATTTCAATGATTCATTAACGCTGTCAAAATTTTAATTAATAATAAGTGCACAAAAAATATAAAAATTCACATTCACAGCAAGTCTATGCATTTCCATTTCATACTTTTCTTACGCTCAACTGAACACTGATGTGCCCAATTAGGAAGTAAAGTTGCTGAATGTACACATGTAGCTGTCAATTACAAAGAAGTGATGTTTTAACTAGATGACATGTTCAAAAATATTTAGACATGAATGTAAAAAAACATTACTTTAAAAAATAATAAATTTCAAAAGGGTTTGCTGTGCAAGATAATTCCGCGTTTCCATGTGATCTTTTAGGGCCGTTTTCACAATGTCCGGTTAAGCACTAATCGAAACTTTAAGCAACGGTTAGCAAAAAAGCATTTTCTTAATGTTCGGTTAAGACCTATCTGTCGGTTAAGTGCTGATTAAGTTAATGGCAAGTTGTAGTCGTGGTTAGCTGATAATCGGAAGAACAGCTGGGTAGATTAAACAATTTTCCATGAAATAAAACATAATGTTGGAAAAAATAAGGAAAGGCTTACATAGATGCACATTTTTATTAATAATTATTAATTTAATTTTATCATAAATTGAACAATTGGATTTTGCATTTTAAGTTTTGTTTAAATTTACATTTTACTCGGCAGCAGAAAGTATCACTTTATGCTACTTCGCAACCTAAGCGCTTTTTTACTCATTGTTTTGTTAGCTATCAAACAGTTACTTGGTGGCTACACGTTCAATTTTTCTTTCAAGTTGCAACACATTCACACTTTATTACTAACACACTCAAACTTTTCGAACTTGACAACCAACTTGATATCAATTTTTCCTTTCAAGTCGTGAAGCAACTTGACGGTCAAGTTAGACAGCTGATCACAGTTTTTGTAAATAAATTGAGTTGTTGTCTTGACGATGGCATCTTGAAATTAAAATTAACTATCAATTTGCGCACAGCCTACGTCACAGGTATCAATTCGAATGAATTTTGACAAGCACTATGTGTGATCAACTTGAAAGCATTTCTTGAATGTATAGCTGCAGCGTTAGCTATCTACTGGTTAAGATCTAGACTTACCGGACATTATGAAAACGGCCCTTAGTATCTTATCTTATCTCATATCACAAAAACTTGCTTTAAAGAATGAGGGGCATTTATGTATATTTTGGTATAAAAGCTTTACATTTGTTCGTATTTGTAAACAAGTCAAAAACTGAATTAATTTTAAAAAGCTAAAAAATAATTTCAGGTGTGTATTTTGTTACTGTAAGAGCTGGTAGCAAAATGCAATTGATTGCTAGGGAGGATATGCAGCTGTTGACAGAAGCTTGCAATACTCAAGGTCGTAAAGAGTTTTTTAAGGTGTTAAAGTCGTAATATAATAACTAGTTGATTTAATAATGCAGTAATTATGGTGTTGTTGAATAATGCTTGTGTGTGGTGTGCAATTTATAAATAAATCAATTAATTTTTATTCTCAATTCTCATGTTGATTTCGAAACATTTTTCTAAATTTTTAATTATTTTAAAATATTCGTCAAATTTATAGCATGTACAAAAGGTACACTTTTGTAGAAAAATACAAAAAGTTTAACTTTTCTAACATTAGTAAATTCCATACGATAAGGCTCGCATGCTCATTTTTTTCTTCTTTATTTCAGCATAAATATTTTAAAGAGATTAAGAAACATTGCAAGGTTTATTTAGCATTAGCATTTTCAACTTTATACACATAATTACCTTTATAATTAATAAATTCACAATTTATATATGTTTCAACGAAAACCATTAAATTGTTATCAAGAGGATCACTACCAGTGTTCTATCGGATAGATCTTTCCATTTCACAGAACGAGAATACCCTCAACACTTTCAAACCTGCAATTTGAATTTACATTAATAAAAATTTAAAATAAAATGCATTGAAGTACCTACTTATCTTGCAAAAAGGCTGTTTTATTTTTCATAAAATAAATTATATGCTCTTAGGGCCAATTTTTCAGTGCTGGTTTAAACTGTAGTTAACAAGAGTTTAGTTGATCGTAGATTAAAGTTAATCAGCGTTTAAATACGCAATCACTTTTTCAGTGCTTGGTTACGTTACCAGCAATTTGATGCTTATTGATATGGCCGCACCATCAAACGTCAACAAATAATCGATTCTTTTCGATTATTTTAATAGCTGGTGCTAAACTTACCAGCTTTATGATTAGTTTTGTTTCAGAAGAAGAACGAAGAAATCTGCCAAAAAGAAATTGGCTTAAGAATTGCAATAGGTTAATTAAACCGGCGGAGGCATGAAACAGTTGTTGTTAGTGAAATTAAATTTGAAGATAGAGCTGTTAAAAAACAGTTCGGTACGATGTTCCAAACTATAGCTCTATCATTCAAAATTCCTGCTGTTGCTTTTCTTAAGCAATTTTTTTTGGCAGGCTTCTTCATGATGAAAATTTGTTTGGAGGATTTCCCAACTTTTTAATGCACCTAAGACTTCGCTGTTGAAATACATACTTTCCAACATATTTTCTTGAATATACTATATCTTGATTAAGCTTATTAAAAATATTGCATAAATTAACAAAAAAAAAATAATCTGTCAGAATCATATGGCAAGTTAACCAAAGTTTAACCCTACAATATTGGGCGTTTAACCTTAGTTTAAACTTTAGTCAATATTCACTGAAAAACTTGCTCCTTGGTTTAAACTTTGTTTAAGCCAGAAAAAGAGTTCAACTCGCACTGAAAAATTGGCCCTTAATGTTCTTTGATAGCTTTTTCAACTTGAATTTTCATAGTTACAGAATCATAGTTCCAAGCACTTTCATTCTGAGTATTGCAACAGTTTTTATAGAGGCAGTTCTTTTAAAACAACACGCTAATTACGTTCACTTGAGAAGTTTGCGAAGATATCAAATCCAAAAGTCTTGAATTTACTTGCAAAACTTTGTATTCAATTTTGTCCAAGGGTCTTCAGTTCAACCTCAAGAAACCACGAAAACGCTTACAAAAAGCAACAACGATAGTAGTTTTTTCCCGACCAAAAACTATAATAGTTTTTGCCCGACAGAACTTTTATATCACTTATAATATTACTTAGTTAACACTTACAACTATATACTTAAATAAATATTAGATTTATGAAATAATTCAAATATCACTCAACTTGCCGCGTCATTTCAAATTAGAAAATTGTGTTAACCGGAATTTATTGTTAAAGGAACATTTGTCAAGAACAAATCAAATGCAACAGTAATCGGTTGTCTTTGTCTATGATTCCAATTAGAATAATCAGGTTTGTAATTCAGAACTGACAGTAATTTTGGCGGCCATTTTAATAATACTATGTTTACATATGGAGATTAAGAGCAAGTAGATTAAGGTAATCTTCTTTCGTAATCTAAACTGTTTACACTAGCTTAAAGAGATTAACTTTGACATTTCGTTGTTTTGTTTTGTTCTTTTGCCTTATAGATTCTGACTAAGTTCTAATAAGTAAACATATACAAACGAGTAAACAAGCGAATAAAATTAAAATTTATTTTTTTTATAAAGTTATACGATTAAAAATAAATATTATTATAATTTTCATAGTGTATGTGGCTGTTTCGCTGATTGTTTGATTGAGGCTCTGGTCTTTGTCCGCAATTTACGGTTCTTTCTTTGCTGCCTGACCTATAATTAATAAAAAGCAATTACTTTATTTAATACGAAGTTTTTTAATTGCACAATACTTACGTTTTGCAGTAATTTTCAACAATTTATATAAAAATTTCATTGCCGCAGCCAAATGCATTAATTAAATAGAAGCAATGGTTTGACATTTCCTTTTTTTACTTCTTTACAGGGTTGTAGAGGAGATTAGCCTTTTTTTGAGGAGATTAGCAAGGAGATTAATTTTTAATCTCGTTCTGAGGGGATTAACTTTTGTATCGCTAATCTCGTCAAATTCAACAAGATTAGCGATTTAATCTCCTCAAATGACTTAATCTCGATTTAATCTCCATATGTAAACGTACTATAACAAAATATTCTTAAAAAATGTGTTAGTACTAAACAAATATTTTTGCAAATGTGTTGGGGTTTCGGTAAGGCCTGTCTTGCTGGGTTACTGAATCGCTATTAAAAACTACACCATAAATTTTGTGTACACAGTTTTATTCAGAGACACAGAATATATTTCTTGTGTTCAACCCGGGTATTTGGGGAGATTACGATTTCCGGGGCGCCGCGATTTGACGATAGATTCGAAGAGTACTCTTAATAAAAATAAGAATAGCCAAAGGAAATGTTGTGTTATCGATTTGTTTCCGAGTTATCGATTTTTTAAAATTTTTTTTTTGCTATAAGGTTTATGAAGAAAACCGGCTGTATTATTCTTAAAATATATAACCGATATTAATGATTAAGATAAAATTTAAAAGGTTATATGTAAGGATTTTAGAAAAGTTTTAAATTAATGAAATCTGTTCAGTACTTTGTATTTTATATGTTTTTTTATGCAATAAAAGAATATTTTCTTACATAAAACCGTTATTTTCTCAAAAATTATCGTTATTACTATGAATTATAAAGAGTAAATTATTAAAGCTTGAAAAACTATCTTTCATTTGGTATATAATATATATAATTTATTTGACTTTTTGTCGTGTTTTTTATGATACAATGATTTGCCCTTGTACGGAAAATTGCTTATTTCACTCATATTTACCTTAGATGTTTTGCTTTCTTACTCCATATTTACGAATATCGCCATTACAATACAATATTTATATGAATTAACAGGATTTTCGAGTCAGTTAAAAAAATTTGTATATTTTGGTCGACCAGTTAATAAAAAAATATAAATATTTTTATCTATCGAAAAAAAGGTAAAACTTTCAGCTTATCAAAAAGTATATATTTTTTAGTACCTTAAAAACGAAAATACTGCAGAAAAAAACGGTTCTTTTAATTAAAAAATTCAAATCTGATGTATATTCGCTTATAAATTAAAAAACCATTTTTGAAATTTTATTTGTATTATATATTGTTGAAAAGGCATTTAATTACCTTTCGAATAGCATGTCAATCTTTAAGATCCATTGGATATTGGCAAAGATATAGAAAATTTTGTGAACAGATTTTTTAACAAAGAAAACACTTGGAAAATTTTAATTTTATGTAATATAGTGTGAAATTAAATAAAAAATGTATATTTTTATATGTCAAAAAAAAGGTTGAACTGTTAGCTTTTCAAAAAAAATATATTTTTAGTAACTTAATAACGTAAATTTTTTAGAAAATAACGGTTATTTTTATTAAAAAATTCAACTTTGGAATAAATTCGCTTATAAAATTAAAAATATTGTAGCAATGATATTTATAAGATACTAGCTGGTACCCGGCGCGTTGCTGCCGTCCTTGTCCAATGCTTGTTCCAGATTGTCAATAGACAAACTCCACTCTGAGTTTCATTATTCTTTGACCATTATTTTCAAAGCTATTAAATAAACAATTTTCTTTTATGGGTGGAGCCATCCGTTTTAGTTTGCCAGTTTATTGGAGTAGTAGGACCAAATGGTTACTCCAAACCGAGTTTATTTGATCTGTGACTGTTATTTCCAAAGCGATTCAATTTAAAAAATGTGTCTTATATCGGTGGAGCCACATCCCCTGTATAATGCCCATTCTAGTCTTCTAGTAGCAGGACACCACCAAATAGTAACTTCATTCTGAGTTAAAATGTTATGTGAATTTTACTTCCATAGCTATTCTGTATCGAAAATTCGAGTTGTATGAGCGTAGCCACGCCCCATTTTCTAATGCCCGTGTCTTTTTTATAATTGAAAGACCTGACCAATCAGTTATTTCAAACTGTGCTTTCCTCTTATACGACATCAAGTTCCAAATCTATTCGATATCAAAAACTTTAATTGTGTAGGCGGTGCCATGCCCCCCTTTTCAAAGATCGCTCAAATTTGACAGTCGAAGGGCGCGTGTCAACAGTAAGTTCGTATCGATTTTCATTTATGAGCGATTTTTGAACGAAAGTAAAACCGAAAATTTGTTTTCTTTAAAAACTGCCACGCCCCTCATGGGTAGGAAGATAAAAAATACTTTATAACCTATTCTCATACCTACTTAATATACAAAAAAAATTTCATTAAAATCGGTCCAGCCGTTTCGGAGGAGTTCATACACTAACACCGTTACACGAGATTTTTATATATTAGATTTAAGATCATTTAATGACCTTTAAAATGACATATCAATCTTAAGGATCCATTGAGTAACGGCAAAGATATAGATATTTTTTTGAACAGATCTTTTAACAAAAAATTTTTTTAAGAAATCGATAACTCGATAACTAATAGAGTTATCGATTTTTTGTTCGGCGAATCATGTTTTTTTGTTGTTCTCTACCAGAAAACATCTTCAAATTGCGGCGCCCCGGAAATCGTAATCGTGCCGGGTATTTTACCAGAATTGCAATTGTAACCAAAATAAATGAAGAAAAACAATTTTTTTTAATTTTTTATTTATGATTATATAAAACGATTAGTGAATTACCGTTTAAGTCAAAAAGTGTTTCTGTACCACTTTATTCATCTACACTGCCTGTTACACAGTTTGAAAAGAACTGAAACTGTCAAAGTATCGCTATTGGGCTTGGTTAATTTTATTCGCTTTTTGCTCTTCATTTCAATTGTTTGTCATTAATTTGGTTTCTTCGTTATTTTGTTTTAAATAAGTATTAATTACTAAATATTAGTGAAACGAATGTTTTTAATGATAATATAATGTGCACACAGTGAACTTACCATTAATTTGATAATAAAAAAGTAAGAAGGTGAGCTTAAATAATGAATCGAAAACTAAGCATCTTGAATCATAAGTCGTTGGACAAGGGCGTTGACCAAAAAATTTGTTAAATTACAGCGCGCATCGTGTTAGTTTCTAAAAGTTTTTTTTAAGGTGGTAATGAAAAGCACAATAATGGTCCAATTGATCAACAATGATGAAATATTGTGATTAGATCTGATAATAAATCGTTTAAAAATTGGTTGATACTAGAAAAAGTTTAGTGCGGTTAGCGCTCCACTGATGAAATTTTGTCACTACGTACACAAACAACGAGTTCATTGTAAATATGACAAGAAGCTGTGCTACCGAAGCGTTAAGTTATGAATTAAAAAGCACCCCCAACATTGGTTGGATCTTTATATTCTTTAATACTAAAAATTGTGCCGTTTATTGTTGAATGCATAAATACTTTCGTTTATTCATTGTCTTAAAGTATCAATCATTGATGACTAATTGTTTGCTAGAAACACTTCGTATTCATTCTAAATTAGAACACTTGCAATTAAGTTAACTTAACCTATTCATTCGCTTAATAGATTTCTATTAAAAGATTGAAATGCTTTACATTAGCTTAAGTCAGATGGACAGTTCAATTAAAAAAAAATTAAAATCCTCCCTCGATAGTAACGAAGGCTACGTTATATGATTTTTTTAACACATTTTCCATGTGACATTATTTTACACTTTTCCCTTTTTTTATACTTTTTTTTAGAATTATCGACGCCATGGACATTCCAATGAACTACCTGTCTTGTTTGTTTTCGGTTTGCTGCATGCTGTGCATGCTACAAGTGGTAATAGGACAGCAGCAACAACAACAACAGAATTTGTATGCGCAACAACAACAGCAGAATTTGTATGCGCAACAACAACAACAACAACAGAATTTGTTCACAAATCCTCAGCAAACACAACAACAACAACCACCGCCATACTCCACGGCAAACTATGACACCAGCAGCGACTACAATCAACAGCAGCAGCAACAGCGTTACAACAACGATCAATTCAATACGAATCTCAACCAAAATACTGATCGTACCCGCTATCGCACTGACAACTTAAATGAACTGCCTCAAGATCAAAACGATCTTTCAAAATATCCCATCGATAATGAACCGAGTTTTAATCGTGGTAAAACTTCATATAATGTTAAGTCCACATTCCTCGAAACATTCCACTCAAAAGAACCAACATATTTTATTGTTGCCTCACGTATGGTGCGTCCCGGACTAATTTACCAGGTTGCTGTTTCTATACTTCAAGCTCAATATCCCATCACAGTACATGCTAGTATATCCTGTGATGGTGTTCAAATAAGTGGTGACTCAAAAGATGTCAAAGAAGGTGTACCCGAAACTTTGCTCATGCGTATACCACCAACCAGTGTTATGGGCGATTATCGTCTGCGTGTCGAAGGCTTCTATCAGAATGTTTTTGGCGGCGTTGCTTTCTTGAATGAGACAGTCTTAAATTTCTCTCAACGTTCTATGACTATATTCGTGCAAACCGATAAACCGTTATATATGCAGGGTGAAACCATAAAATTCCGTACAATTCCCATTACAACTGAGTTGAAGGGTTTCGACAGTGCTGTGGATGTCTACATGCTCGATCCGAATAAGCATATTTTAAGACGTTGGCTCTCAAGGTAAGGTTATGGTTAAAGGTATTAATTTTATAATAAGAACATTTGTTCATTTTTTTTTTTATTATTCTTTTTTTATTAGATTTTATTTATAATATTAAAATCAATAAGGCCGAATTGAATACTAGTAAAATAAATCAAATCAATCCACTTCAAAATCAGTTTTAATCCAACCTCAATTTGTTGGTCGTTTTTAGGTAAAAGATATTTTTAACAAAATATTAACATAAGCCTTTTAGTGCCAATAAATTTTTATTTTTATTGTAAACCTAACAAAAAAAAACATATTTTTGTACTCACAAAATTACACTAAACATTGCAAAAAATGGATTTTCTGTGTATTTTACTGGAAGCTAAACCTGCAAACATTTGGAAGACGATTGGAAGAGAAGTTGATTTGGCGATGCACTAACGATTCGACCAAGGGTTCTTTGGAAGATGGTTTGCCGAATCAAAAAAAGCAAGATTCTCCAACAATTTTCAATATCTTCGGTCATTCCGGCGGTCGCTGGAAGATGGCTCTTCGAAAAATTTTAAAAATCTATCATTAAGGAGGCTCTTCTGAAAAATCACAACTCTTCTCAGCGAATCGCTTAAGACCGCTCTCGGCGATTCTTTGGCGAATTTTCCCGGCGAATCGCTTTTATGGCTTCAGCTGCTTGCATCCGGCGATACACACATGACTCAAACGAGCTCGCCGGCGATTCTCTTATTTTCCAAGCAGTTCGCTGACGATTCTGAGGCGTTTGAAAATTTTTGCAGGGAAACTAATAAAAGAATCGAAAAATAATAAAATTTTAAATTTTTAAGAAATTTTTTAAGTCAAATAAAAAATTGTTTAATTATAAAAAATCATTTAAAAACGTGTTGATGGCATAAATGCCCAGGAGCACAACAATTTCATTCATTAAAAAACATTTTTCGAAGGAAATCAAATATTTTTCATTTTATGTTTGCTCACTAACAATTAACTAATATCTCTATTTAAGTTATATTACTTTAACATATTATCTGCTGATCAATATTTGTATAAATAACTTAATATTATTTACAGGCAGTCTAATCTCGGTTCCGTTTCACTTGAATACAAACTTTCCGATCAGCCAACATTTGGCGAATGGACCATACGTATTATTGCACAAGGCCAGCAAGAAGAGAGTCACTTTAGCGTCGAAGAATATTATCAGACACGTTTCGAAGTTAACGTTACAATGCCCGCCTACTTCTTTACTACCGATCACTACATACACGGACGCGTTATGGCGAATTTCACTAGTGGTCATCCAGTTCGAGGTAATCTGACGCTCAAAGCTACACTTAGACCCATTGGCTATTTTAGCAATCAAGCTTTGAATGAGAAATTCCGCTTGGGCCGCTCACCTTCGGAGCAGTTAAATTTATATCAGGATCAAATGCGCCGGAACAACTACCTCAATAATCCTGGTGCTTCATTGCCCGATGACCAGCTGCAACTTGATCGCACACAAGATTTACTCTATCGCAATCAATATGTTGTTGAACAAAACTATCAGTTCGATGAAGAATGGCCATTTTGGGTGCGTAAACCCGAAGCCTATCAAACTTATGATCCCTACAGCCAAAGCTATCGAAATACGCTACCTTTTTTACGTTATTTTAATGGCACATTCGACTTTAAGTGGCCAGTGCAAGAGCTCGGACTGTTGGTGCCAAATCTGGCAGGTTTGTATTTTGCAAAAAAAAGCAAAAATAGTGGAAAATCTTATTTTTTTTTTATTTTGATTTCTATAGGCATGGAGGTGCTTATTACCGCTACCGTTGGTGAAAAGTTTTATGATGAAATTATTGCAGGCTATGCTATAACACGTTTCTACAACTCCAGCATACGTGTAGCCTTTCTGGGTGAATCACCACAAGTATTCAAACCCGCCATGCCTTTTACCACATATTTAGTGGTGGAATATCATGATGGTTCTGCTATTGATGAAAATATACTGCGATCAGGTCTCATGGAGGTAACTGGCTTTGTGGAAAGCAAAGCTGGTGGACGACGTGATTGGCCTGCTCAACGTTTGCAAATGTCACAACAACGTGCTGGTATTTGGGAAGTAAAAATCGATTTACGCAACGATTTACAACTGGATGAACGTCCGCAGTCACGCGAATTTCTCAATGGCATCGGTCAAATGCGCCTGCAAGCAAGCTTTATTGATCCACGTGGTGAACGCGCACAAACCGAACTTTTGCTAGTGGCGCATTATTCGCCACGTAACCAACATATTAAAGTAACAACCAGCACAGAGGCACCCACCGTTGGCGAATATATTATATTTCACATACGCACAAACTTTTTCCTGCAAGAATTCAACTATTTAATTATGTCAAAGGGTGTTATACTTGTTAATGATCGTGAATCAATTACCGATGGTATACGCACTATTGCTGTTGTGCTGAGTGCAGAGATGGCGCCTGTGGCTACAATGGTTGTCTGGAAAATAACACACCAAGGACAGATTGTGGCTGATTCGTTAACATTCCCAGTGAATGGTATATCACGTAATAATTTCACAGTGTATATAAATAATCGTAAGGCGCGTACTGGTGAGAAAGTTGAAGTTGCTATATACGGTGAGCCTGGCTCTTATGTGGGTCTCTCTGGCATCGATAGTGCATTCTATACAATGCAAGCTGGCAATGAACTAACATATGCTAAGATAATAACAAAAATGTCATCATTCGATGAGCAAACAAATGGCACGTATAAACATATTTGGCATTCACACGCGGGTAATCCAGATGAGCTAGTCTACTATCCCGCCTCATCGTTTGGCATTGATGCGAATAGAACGTTCGAATATAGTGGTTTGATTGTTTTCACTGATGGCTATGTGCCACGACGTTATGATAACTGCAACATTACTCTTGGCTATGGCGAATGCTTGTCGGGTCGTTGTTATCGTTTGGACAAGAAGTGTGATGGCTTGTACGATTGTGATGATGGCACCGATGAAATTGGTTGCAAGGTAAGCTTAATGCTAATCAAAGTATAAGTTATATTAATTATTCCAAGTCTCCAAATTGGAGTTTTTAAAAATTTCAGATTGTACGTTATAGAAATGTGTTAACTAACTTTTGCAAAATTTTTGAATATTTTTATAATGGTTTGAAATGACGACATTTTCGTTACTCTATCTTTGGTAAAACTTTTTCTTTGGTCAGTTTGGTCAAGATTGCTTGAAATTATTTCAAAGCATTGCTTCGATATATGTTAACGTAATTCAAAGGTCCATTATGTGTCAATTCATAATTATTGATGAAACATGGCAACTCAAAAATCAAGTGTTTGAAGTGCATCAAGAAGGCTAACGTGACTGTTTCTGAGACACTCAGACTTATGTGAGACTACTAGATCATTTAATGGGTGAAATATGGAGAATGACTTCATTTGCAGAAGAAGAAAAGTGCTTTTAATCACGACAAAAATTGGATGAATTGCGCTTTGTTATGCCGAGGTGGATTCGTTTTTGTTCTCGAATTTAAAATAAGCATCGCTTGAAAGAGATTTGTGTGAAATGAAAAAGTCAAATGGGACACATATGCCCATTGTGCACTCGTCCCAGATTATAATCATACATTGCTGCAACACTTTCGCGATCGCAAAGTTCTCTGAAATGTTGCATATAGGTTCTTCATACACTTGCAGATGAAATAGCAATTTCTATGCAAAATTACCTGTTCTAACGAATTGTAGCCAAAATCAGTGAAATCATGAATACTTTTCCAACTCCACCGGGCGCATCAAATATGAAAATGTCGGCCACTCTAATCAATCAATTTAGAGTTGTGACTGTTTTGTATTAAGTGTGCGATATGTGCCAATATTGAATCCAGAACAAAAGCAAGCGTACTATAAATTGATGCAAGCAGTCAATAACAGGAGTGGCCAGTCACAACTCTAAATTGATTGATTAAATCGATATCGACTTTTTGTTATAAATCAATTCACAAAACTCATTTCTCTTTATCTCTTTCATTACTTTTAATGAAATTAATTTTTGAGTTATAATGAAAATTGCTTTTCTTCTGCAGTTTAATTCAAAGAGTTTTATTTTTCGCTTCTCCTGAAAAGTTAATTTTTTTGAGTTGTGACTGTTTTGTTTTTAGTGTGCGATATGTCAACGAACTGCTTCACTCAATGTAACTCGTTCGAAATCCATTTCTCGCTCCAATTCTCTATTAAATTCGTCCTTTAATTAAATTAAATTACACGACTTGTCGGTGACATTCCTTATTTGCAACACAAATTTCCACTCATGAGCAGACACATATCCTCAATAAAAATCAAATCTTCGTTATATCTACCAATTCCAGTTCATTATCCGATGTTACAGTGCAAATTCTATGCAAAATATCATCGACCATATCATCCTTGTACTTATTCTACAATCTTGAGGTTTCGATAGAAAACATGTCGTAATTATAATTGCCAGAGTGTTTGGAGTTGAATCGCAGGCGCGGTGATAGTGATCGGCCAGTGTTAAATCGCAATGACTGTAGTTTTCAAGCAATTGCCTGTGTTGGCAAGCTTTTGTAAAAGATTTGACCGAGCTTCTTATGATCAATTGTGTTGTGTGTGTTATTAAATGTTTGCACACAATTGACCGAGAAATGGACCCACATGTTTTATGCCGACTCCGAACGGCTCATGTTCTCAAGAAGCTTTACATGGCATTATTTACTCTCTGAGGTTTGCCATTGTCTGCAGAGAGGTGGTGACCGATCAGAAAAATTTTTTATTGAAAAAAACTTTTCGCCGCGGCTGGGGATCGAACCCGGGCTCCGAGCATGCCAGGCTACACACTTAACCTGCATGCCACGGTCACCACAAAGTAATGGTTGAAAGTAATAAGGCATAAAACACGCATCGCAAAGAATACTCAATACAAATTTTAATATTAATCGTATGTTAAGGAGTTTTTGCCAGTTTTGTAATAGATTAATACTACAACGCACTCTGAACAATTCATTGTATACAAAAACGGATTTATACAAATTTCTATGTTCGTTATATGATAAGTTCATGTGTTTTTTCAGTTTTATAAAATATTTATACTACATCACCCTCTGGAGTTCAAGATGGATTAAAATAAAAGGCCATAAAACACTCACAGTATGCAAAAAATGCAAAACATTGGCAGTTTGTAAGATTTTTACTGAAGCGATTTGTACTAAAGCGACTTCACATATCCTCAAAGAAAAAAGAATAGCATCGTTAAATCGCACGATCTTGTAGGCCAATTCACGGGTCCGGAACGTGAAATTATTCGGTTACCAAACGTTTCCTTCAGTAGATCAATTGTGGCACGAGCTGTGTGACATGTTGCGCCGTTTTGTTGAAATCACAGCTCCTGCACATCATGGTTGTTCAATTGAGGAACGAAAAAGTCAGTAATCATGGCTCTATAGCGGTCACCATTGACTGTAACGATCTGGCCAGCATTGTTTTTAAAGAAGTACGGACCAATGATTCCACAAGACCTTAAAGCACATCAAACATTCAAAATAAATTTGCACAATTTGGAAGCGTTGTTCTAGCTTCAGTCTATTCATGTTAAATGCCAGATGGTATTAAATTAATAGCCTAGGGCACTTCCTTCTCAAAAACAACCCTCGAAAATGAAACCTCCTCCATAGGAATTTCTACAGACGATGCATAGACAAAGAGAAGAAAGAATCCATCCGAAGAGGAGAAACGCATCTTATATGCAGTTGGCCAGCGCGGACTAGAAATCGCCACCTTTTCTTAGCTTATACAGTGGCCTAAGCGTGTCTCATGAGAGATTTATTTCTCTTATATTAACTTAACATTTACCAAAATCAACCTCTTTCAAACCATCATCAAACTTTAATGCTTGGAAAAATAAATAAATAAAATCTAAAAAACACGCGCTTGGAATTAATTCCCCTTATATCTTATTATTTAAATACGAGCTTATGTCCATTCAGGAAGATTAAAGGTTGTGAAATGTTCATTGAAATCTATTCAGTGGTTTCTGAGTTTACCGCATGAGAACTTTTACTACTTTATATTATAGTAATATATAATATATAGTACTATATAGATATAAAGGTAAAAATTCCAAATTTCATGAGTATCTGCCGAATTATCATTAGTACCTACAGCTATGATCAGAAATTTGAAATTCGAGGCACGCTGTCAATTTACATTGATGTAATTATAGATCCAAAAATTGTGGTTCCGTTGTATCTTTGGAATGTTACATATATTTATCCACCTTGACTTCAACATTAAAGGATATTTTTTCTTCTAGACCACTACAAAAATATCGAATGAATTTTAAATTATTACCATCTGACTAGATTTTGTGGTATTTCATAGCTTGACCTGGCCAAGTCCATCCACGACATTTTTACTATGTCTAGTGATAAGAAGCATATTTTCTCTCTTAACACGTGTTTTCGCTGTTATTGATAGGTACCCAAAAATCAAGCAACGATACTAGCTCTCAAAACTATGACTTAACTAAAATCTTCGGTGCCTAAAGAATCAAAGAAAACAGCTAAAAAGCGTTCTTCGATTAAGCTAATATTAAACGAAAATCAGGGGTTTATCCTACTTCCATGTCTTAAGATAACATAATTTCTTTCAACCTTCAGAAGAGCTGAATTTCAGCTTATACGTTATGGTTTGGCCAAGATTTAAAATAATAAGACCTGGAATTGGTTCTTTCAATAAAGTTTTCAAAATTGTGTAGTGAACAAAATTAGAATTTTTATAATGAATTAACCTGTCCACGTCTTTAGGTGTCTTTGTAGGTAAGAGTATTTAATATAATCTAATCATCTTAACACATAAAAGACAAGCGTTCGGCTCCGTATCCAAAATAATACGGTTTAAATATGGTTTAAAATTTTATCATAAATTTCATTGTTTTTTTATACATTTTTAAATCCTTTTACTTTTATCTGTATCTTTAGTTTTTTGCGATAATATTAAATTCGTTTTAAAAGACTCATCAATTCAAATGTGTATTTCCATTCCAGGTACGCAACGATACGGAGCTGCTTAATTACCGCAAATATCGTTTCAATCATATACTTCGACACTATGAAAATGTTTGGCTTTGGAAGGATGTTAATATCGGTCCACACGGCAGATACATTTTCAATATCGATGTACCCGATCGGCCCGCATTCTGGATGGTTAGCGCTTTTAGCGTTAGTCCTTCCAAAGGTTTTGGCATGATTAATCGTGCCATTGAATACGTTGGTGTGCAACCGTTCTTTATCAACGTTGAAATGCCCTCGTCGTGTCGTCAAGGTGAACAGGTGGGCATACGTGTGACGGTCTTTAACTACATGACTACAGCCATAGAGGCGACAGTAGTGTTGCATGGCAGCAAAGATTATAAATTTGTGCATGTCGAAGAAGATGGCATTGTGCGTTCCTATAATCCACGCACATCTTTTGGCGAACATCATATCTTTATTTATTTAGAAGCGCAAGGAACGACCGTAGTATTGGTGCCTGTGGTGCCGCAACGCTTGGGTGATATTGATGTCTCGCTACATGTAGCGACACTGCTTGGTACCGACATGATTACTCGACGTTTGCATGTGGAATCGGATGGTTTGCCGCAATATCGCCATCAATCGGTGCTGCTTGATTTGTCAAATCGAGCTTATGTCTTTGAATACATGCATGTTAATGTCACACAAACACCCGAAATTCCATATCAAGTTGATCGCTACTTTGTCTATGGTTCAAATCGTGCACGCATTTCAGTTGTCGGTGACGTTGTGGGTCCCATCTTTCCCACAATGCCCGTTAATGCTACCTCGCTCCTATACATGCCTATGGACTCTGCCGAACAAAATGCTTTCTCTTTTGCAGCGAATTTGTATACTATTATGTACATGCGTTTGATTAATCAACGCAATAAGACGACAGAGAAACATGCCTTTCATCACATGAACATTGGTTACCAACGGCAGCTGAGTTTTATGCGTCCCGATGGTTCGTTTTCACTATTTCGAGCCGATTGGAATAACTCGGCTTCATCGGTCTGGTTAACTGCATACTGCACGCGCATATTCCAAGTAAGTTGAAAGTTGGCAAAGCAACATCATTACATGCTTTTAAATTTGAATGAAATAAAATTAATTTTAAAAATATGGTTTTACGTGATATTAGCAATTATATTAAATTACATTTTTAATGCTTTTTAGGAAGCCTCTTTTTACGAATGGGAAAATTTCATCTGGATTGATTCAACGATCATTGAGAAAAATATACGTTGGCTGCTGCAGCATCAAACACCAGAAGGTGCCTTCTATGAGGTTACATGGTTACCAGATCGCAAAATGAATCGTACAAACTTTGCAAATACAACTTCGCTGCGTAACCGCAACATAACACTAACATCGCATGTACTCATAACGCTGGCCACAGTCAAGGATCTGTCGGGTTCATTAGGAGCACGTGTGGCGCTGTCACAACAACGTGCGATAACGTGGATCGAACGAAATATGCAATTTTTACAGGACACGCCTGAACCTTTTGATGTAGCCATCACCGCGTACGCACTGCTGCTATGCAAATCGCCAATGGCGGAGCATGTATTCTCTATATTAAGGCGACACGCACGCATTATAGGGGATTATATGTATTGGGGCAACAAGGAAGTTCCGCAGCCGCCAAAAAAATTAGAAAATCAAAAGTGGTTCTCACTGCCGCGACTGCCGTATGAATTTGATTCACTGAATATAGAGACGACTGCGTACGCTCTGCTGGTATATGTTTCACGACGTGAATTTATAGTCGATCCAATCGTGCGTTGGCTCAATGCACAACGTTTGAATGATGGCGGCTGGGCTTCAACGCAGGATACAAGTGCTGCTTTGCACGCTTTGGTTGAATATACTGTTCACTCGCGTATACGTGAAGTTTCTTCACTTACAGTTGAGATTGAGGCCTCATCACAGGGTGGCAAAACGCAGACACTGCATATCGATGACACCAACTTGGCGCAATTGCAAAGTATTGAGGTTAGTTTTTAAATTTTTCATAAAAAAAATATATTGCCTCGATCGGCAACGATTCATATGAGTCGTTTGTTTTTAAAACTGGTCTCATCCACACTGAATTAAGGAATAAGATTTTAAACGAAATGACACATGTTTAATAGATATTTTAAATATATAAACATATCTGAATCTAATAAAATTTTCTTTTTAGATTCCCGATGCTTGGGGCACTATTAAAGTGCAAGCTAAAGGTGCAGGTTTTGCCATCTTGCAAATGCATGTGCAATACAATGTGGATATTGAAAAATTCCAAACCAAGCCACCTGTGCCGGCCTTTGGTTTGCATACTAAAGCTCTCTTCCATGGCCGCAATCAGTCGCATATCTCTTATATTGCTTGTCAGAAGTGAGTGGAACTTGCTGTCAGTATTAAATTGAAACTTCTAACATGCTCCCTGCATTTTCAGTTGGATTAATACGCAGGAATCTGAACGTTCCGGCATGGCTGTACTGGATGTTGCCATACCCACTGGTTATTGGATACAACAGCAAAAGCTGGATACCTATGTCTTGAGCAATCGTGTTAGGAATCTGAGAAGCGCCAAATTTATGGAACGCAAAGTTATCTTCTATTTTGATTTTGTAAGTTAAAAACAAAACAATAATTCAACGTTTAATCTTACATCGTTTTTGGCTTCTTTTTAGCTTGATCAAGAAGATGTTTGCGTTAACTTCACCATAGAACGTTGGTATCCAGTAGCTAATATGTCGCGTTACTTGCCCATACGTGTTTACGACTACTATGCTCCAGGTCGTATACAAAACTTAAATCCAAATAAGTAAAATTCTAACTCTAAATTATAAATTTCAGAACGTTTCAATGAGTCTATTTTTGACTCCTTGCCCACATATCTGCTAAATATTTGTGAAGTTTGCGGCAGTTCGCAGTGTCCATATTGCTCTATTTATAATCTGGGTTGGCGTACTTCAATGTCTATATCATTAGTATTCTTCAGTGTTTTCATATATTTGCTAAGAAGTCGAACTTATATAGTTTTCAATGCTCTCTACATGCTGGTCTAATTGTGAATTTTTTCACAGCACAAAATAACGTACAGTTTAATTTTAGTGTTTGTTTTTTATACACAAACAAAATATTCGAATATTTTTAAATTTTTACAATAACGAAAAAACATTCCGTCCATTGAACGAATCCGTCAGTTAAAAAAAAAAATGAAAATATTTAGCTAGTAGTTAAAAATATTCCATTTAAATAAAACGTTGATTAACACTTAGTAATGACATGTACAAATCTTAACAAAGACACAAAAGAAATTTCTCTTCTCTTTTATATTCTTTTATATAATAATCAATTAAGCAAAGAGTAGAAATTTAATATATACATAAAAAAGCTTTAATTCTAAGAACGATGATATCTTTGCAATGTTAAGCAATTTATTTTATCTTAAAGTAGTTTAAAAAAAAATTATTTCAACATTCCCGATTCAGTGTGTCTTATTCGAAATGCCTTGAAAAATCATTAAATTAAATTGTGCATAAATTCTACTTAAATTATGTAAAAGATTTTCGGAAAAAGTATGCATTAATTGCACGCACAATTTTATTTATTTGAATAAATAATGTTTAAGATTAACTAACAATCAATGTAAGTTCATGTGTAGCCAATATGTTAAAACCTTCTATATACAGATATTTATATACAAACATGCATATTTAGGCAATTGTAATCCGTCCTGTTTAAATAAAATATTTTTTTATTTTATATAACAAAATACTTCTTACCGAAAAACTTGTTTTATTGAACTTAGCGTAGAATACTAAATATCTGAAGCCTCAGGAAGCCTGCAAATTCGAAATATTTTCGAAAATTTAGTATAATAAAGTACAACGATTAAGACAAAGATTTAGACTAGCATTATGGGCAGAACAGCAACATTTGTTAAGCAAATGGGTAGAACAAGGAAAGACAAGATATGGACAAGGACTACGATTAGGATAAATATTTAATGCCTTCATATATGGTATTATTAATGTCAACGGAACGAACAAGGGTTGCATCAGTATATAAACAAGCATTAGAACAAAGGTAAGTTTTAGTACAAGAACTCTGATAAGTATTGGGATTGAAATTCGTTCTTCGTTCTGTAGCTTTTCATACATCGTTCAGAATACATGAATTTTTTCCAAGGGAAACAAATTTCTCACTTTTTTTATCGTTCGGGATGCCTTATTTTTCATAGGCGAAATTTCTGCCGTGTTCGAAGATTGATTAGAAAAGGAGGAAAGTGGAAAGCGAAAAATTCCGCATCGAGTTTTTGTTCAAAATATGAGGAAAGGAAAAGTGATATTCTATTCAGGATTGAGCTGATAGTTTTTGATTAGCAGGGTTTCGTTATACGCTTTAAGTAAACTAAATGTCTTCTAGAAAATTATCTAATAAAAATTGCCGATTCATTTATCGGACGAATCAAGCTCTGTGAACCGCCTTATAATCTTGTCCTACTGTAAGCGTTATCATATCGCTCATTTAGGACAAGAGTGTCACAACTCGAAATTTAGAAATTGAAGATTTCCGCTATAAAATCAAAATTAGAAGTTGTTAATCATATTGTTACATAATTAACCATCCTATTATTAATTTTTATTGCAAAACTTTGTTCAATTAGTGTAGATATGAACTGTGTATAAAGTTATTTTCCGAAAATTAACCCGGCGTTAGTGTGGTGGGGTATCACATACCCCAGCAGGGGCGCAACCAGGAATTTTTTTGGGGGTTTTATCAAATGTAGAACTTATATATAAAAACGTTTTTACGTAATTACATCGGCTGTGTTGTAGCGGTTAGTGCGTTAAATTTTTGCAATAATGGTATTATATTTATTTATACCATATTTTAAAAAAAAAAATTAAAACGGTCACTGTCAGGGCATTTTGTCCGTACAGAAGGTGAACAACAGTGGTAGCGGTCGTTTTAAAATAAACTTGCTTCAACGTTGTTTATGATCTGTTTGGCCAAAATATTTTGCAAGCACCAGTTGTACGCCGTTTTATGGATTTTTTCTTGTTCGACAGTTGTACGAAGGTTATAAGGCTTGAGCTAAAATATTTTCATTTTTACTCGGGTCCCAATAGGGTTTCAGTAAGAATTAAATTGTTTCTCTCCCACTATAGAAATTTATATCCCAATTTATAGCAATTTTTTCTTTTTCAAATAAAGTTTTCTTCAATTAGAATAAATTTTCACAATTTCAAAGAAATATTTCTTCACTTGTGGGAAATGGAAATACTCAATGTCTCTAATAATGATAAGTTTTTGTCTCGCACAAAAAATTCTCATTTAAAGAGAAAAAATTATGGAAAATGAAAATTTTTTCCTATATTTTGATAAAAAATTCACTATGCGAAGTATTTTCTTCAATAAAATTAAATCTTTTCTCAAACAAAAAAAGTCTTATTCTCTAAAAACGACATATTTTTATAATTTTTAAGGAATTTTTAGTATCACATTTAGAGAAAAGCATTCTCTAGAGCAAACTCTAAAACTTTTTCTCTAAATATTATGGCTTTTTATCTTATTTCGAGAAATTTTTTACTGAGTGTAGTGAAAATTGTTCATTCAAAGTTCACTTCGTTGTAAAAATACCCAATTGGCTGGCACTAGCTTTATAATTCGTCCTTTAGTGAGTACTAATTATGCTCAGTATTAGTCGAGTGTTTATAGTAGATGCCTACCTGTTCGGTTTAATTATACTTCCCACATGGCGAGGAGTCATGGACTTTCGATTAATTATGCTCAATTCCGAAAGTAAATAACGCTGAATTTCTGACACCTTGGCATGAGAAGAAAAGAGTCAGAATTTTAAACAATCGTTTGAGTCCCTCGCCACCAAAATAGCCAATGAAATTACCTTTAATATCGACTTATAAAGCCTTATTCATAATCTTCCATTGGATTTTCAAAATCAGTTTCATGAAAATCCTTCAAAATTGCGCAAAAATTATCCGATTTTGGAAAAGTGTAGAAAATACCTATGGTTAAAACGTGTAGTAAAGACCTATTGTTAAAAATATATTATTTCGATTTAAGTCAGCATTTGCTCATTGGATAAGTAATACCGTATAACTATAATATGTCACTGGATGGGCGGTCAAAAGAAAAATCAAACCAACATCTTTTTACCTAATAAGCCATAATTCCTTAATATCGGATAATATTTAACAATTTAGAGAAATTTTTATGAAAAGGATTTTGAAAAATACTATGGAAAATTAGAAATTGTGAATTTTTTTCTCCAGTTTCGGAAGTGATTGAATTATTATTATTTTTTAAGTTTTGTTATGAATTATTTTTGTAATGAATCACATGTTTTCACTATAAACTTAATTCTGTAGTTTGTGTTATCGATGTTAAAAAAAAAACTATAAAAAAAGGACGAAATTAACAATTTAATAGGAAATAACGCGATTTTCCTCAAATTTAGGCTTTTTTATTTTGTCTTACTATTGAATTAATTTTTTTCCAAATATTTCAAGTTTCCTTAGTGAGCTCCATGCTAGAAGTTGAAAAGATAACTCAAATCGAAGTATTGCCAACAACTCCTCAAGTGGACAGAATCAGAACATATCAAAAATTAAACATGTGTAGTAAGCCGAATCGAAATTGAAATTTCACTAGACACCGACTTAAAAGTTAGAGGGACTCTTGAAAATTTCTGTATAATTTTGTTTGGATCGGAGCGGTTTTGGATCGGAATCCCCATGGAGCGGTTTTGGTTCTTCTGAACGTCTTTTATGCAGAAAACGGATTTTTTTGCATACACTTTTTTTTCAGAATGCATACCCAAGATAAGCAAAAAACTAAAGATTTTTATGGTACACTTATATTAACTAAATAAATTTTGTAATTTTTGTGCTTGCAAACCCTTTTGATACCCCAAAAAAATCCATATTTCGTCATTTTCGAAAATAGGTTCTTTTAAATACCTGTAAAATATGTATTTGTCATGATATTCACATTAATTTGAATTTATTTGAAAATTATTGAGCTCTTCTTTTTTCGGTTTAACCAAAACTAAGTGCCACAATTATATAAAATGTGAGAAATTGATATTCAAAAGCTTCCTTCAGCTCAATTATTATTTAATTGCAATAATTACTGTTTGATTTTGGCAAAACTTGCTGGGTATATATATATCAGTGGGTACATATGGGTTTTTAGGTACGCAAAATCGATTTCCGGTAACCAGTTGTAATATCCAACTCTTATAAGTCCATTTAATAGTATATCATATTGTATATCATATTGTATATCATGAGTACCTGTTATTAATCATTACGAATTGTATTGTTAGTGTGCACTAGCCTTAAGCATTGTTTGTTTTAATAATTGGTAACACTGAAATGAAATAAAGAAATGGACAGATACGGCAGCACTGATAAAGAGTCGGCCATTCTGTTTTTGATGGTCGCAACTTGAACTCGTGTTTCAATGCAAAGTTTATTTAAATAAATCATCAAATAGTTAACAAATCAAGAGCAGGATTATAACTTCAGATGTGGGGTCTATTTTACCACAACGCTTGATAAATTAAAAAAATATTATTTTTCTCTTAGCTCATAAAATGAGTCGACGACCAACGCGACAAGGAACCTCTGCTTCTGCCACTGGAACAGTAGCTGGCCCCGCTGATATGCCACCCTTTTCCTGCAGAAATGAAGCACTAGCTGTCTCTGCAGGTGAAACACGCGGCACCTCGGATAATCCAGCGAACTCTATTTCTTCGAATGAAGCGCCAGCAATCTCCGCGAATGGGGTGCATGCCACCTCCGCGAATACAGCAGCCGCTGCGAGTGACGCGTCCGCTGCAGCTACTAAGATCGCAAGTGTCAAGACTGCTGCAAGAACCGAAGTGCCCACTGCTGTGCCAATTACTGTTGGACTTGGCCTGCGTGAAACTGCTGCCCTGGAAGATATAAAAAATGTGATGGTAACAAATGAAACCACCACCGCCGCAACCACCACCGCCGCCCCAATTACTACCGATGCACCAACCAACACTGCTGCTAAGATTACTGCTGTTAAAATAACTGTTGCCAAACCCGATTTGCCCACTGTTGAATTGACTGATGCATCCAATGTTGCTGTCGCTGCTGCCAACTCCGCTGCCATAGAAACTGCTACCAATTCTGATGCTGTTTTATCTGCTGTTAATAAATCTGACTATACTGCTGTCCCACTAGTTGCTTCCAATGCTGAAATATCAGAAAATGCCAACATGTGCTCTCTTACGGAGCAACTAAATGCTTTGAGAATGCAACGTGAAATATTGGAGCTAAAGCAGCATATTAAAAAATTGGAAAGAAACGAACATGAGATGCCTGCCGTCCGACGTATAATTTTTGAGGAACTGGACTCTGCTGTACCGAGGTTTAGTGGTGATGACAACTATGATATTGGTAAGTGGTTCCTACAATTTGAGGATTATACCAATATGTGTGGATACAATCAAAGAGAACAGTGCTTGGGTGTACGACGTCGGTTGGATGGCACAGCTAGAGAATATGTTCACAATCTTGGCTTGGTTGCTTATCCTGAAATGAAGGCTTGTTTGATCAAAATGTTCAGTCGCACGGTAACACGACAAGAAGTTTACCGTCAGCTGCGTGCACGCAAGTTGAAACCGCAGGAATCGTGCATAACCTACGTAGTCGCCATGCAGTCTATTGCTTCAAAATCTGACATCGCAGAACAGGAGTTAATTGATATCATCGTTGATGGAATACCTGATAGTAGCCATCATATCGCTTATCTGTTTGGTGCCAATACACTGGATGAGCTAATATGTAGAATGGATCGCTATGAACAACGGCGCTTAAAATCAAATGCGTCAAAGTCAACATTACCATACGCTCTTCAAAAACCGAGGTCTGCTGCTGTTACCACTGCTGAAATTCGATGCTTTAATTGCTCACAATTTGGGCATTATCAGAGTGCTTGTCCGAAACCACTTCGACCACCAGGATCATGCTTTTCGTGCCATCAAATGGGTCACCTACACAATGATTGCCCGAAGTTGAAGAGGAACAAGTCGCTCACTGTTGCCGCTGTAAATAATGATGAGTATTCGAACGAGGCTGCTGATGTTATTCGTGTTATGCAAATGGTAAGGGTGGCATTTGATATCTGTAGTTTGGGTATATGCACTAAATTTATGAATTTTTTTTCTCTTATTGACTCCGGTAGTCCGATTAGCCTTATCCAACGTTCAAGTATCCCAGCATCAGTCAATTTACCAAATATTTTGTTACCAACTAGTTACCTTGGTTTGGGTGGACAAAAAATTTACTCATATGGTGTGATAAATTGTTCCGTACAATTTCGAAAGGAAACTAAAACCATATCTTTTGTTGTTACACCAAATGATACAATGGTGATGTCGGTGATTTTAGGACGAGATTTTATGCAAAAATTTAGTATATATTTAACTCAAAAAGAAAAAGGTGTTAACGTTGAAGTAAATAAAGTTGACCAAAATAAAAAAACAATGAATTTATGTGTTCGTGCATTTGATTTAGTTCAGAAAGAAATTAGTAGCGAGGAAAGTAGTAGAGATGACGTTGTAAACAAATCTAGTGCTCAGATGAAATCGGTTAGAGATGGGTCTTCTTGTTGTGATGATGAATTTATTTCAAAACTTTACGCTATTGACATTGAAAACTCGGATCGAGAGATAAATATTTTTCCTGGGTTAAGTAAGCATCAGACTGATTTATTTCATAAAGTTATTATGGATTCATATTTGCAACCTCAAAATTTAACTCGAAAGTTGTATGATTACAGAATGAAAATTCGATTGACAGATGATATTCCATTCCATTGTGCGCCGCGAAGGTTGTCGTTTTTTGATAGGGCAGAAGTTAGAAAAATAACTGATGATTTAATGGATAGAAAAATTATTCGGCCAAGCAATTCTCCATATGCTTCAGCTCTTGTGTTGGTAAAAAAGAAATGTGGTGCCACAAGGATGTGCATTGACTATCGTGCATTGAACAAAAAGACAATCCGCGATAATTTTCCATTGCCTCTGATTGAGGATTGTGTAGAGTATATGGCGGATAAAAGATGGTTTACTCTTTTGGATTTAAAGGATGGATTTAATCAGTTAAGCATGGACACAGATTCGATTCCTTTAACCTCTTTTGTCACGCCTCATGGACAGTTTGAGTATCTAAAGATGCCATTCGGATTGAAAAATGCGCCAGCCAATTTTCAGCGTTTTGTATATAATATTTTTAGAGATTTGATTGATGAACACAAAATAATAGTGTATATTGATGATATTTTAATTGCCTCGGTCGATTTTAAACTTCATGTAGAAATAGTTAAGGAAGTTCTTGCGAGAATTTATGAAAAGGGCCTTGAAATCAAATTGAAGAAATGCAAATTTGGATATAATGAAATAGAGTATTTAGGGTATTCAGTAAATTCATCTGGAATTAGGCCTAGTGACTCCCATATCCGGGCAATAAAAAATTATCCAATACCCTCAAATCAAAAAGAGCTGCAGAAGTGTATTGGCTTATTTTCGTATTTTCGACGGTTTGTCCCATCATTTTCTAAAATTGCAAGGCCACTGTTAAATTTATTACGCAAAGAAAATAATTTCGATTTTTCTTCTGCTTGTATTGATGCATTTTATAATCTGCGAGATCGGCTTTCTGCTGCACCAGTATTAGCAATATTTAATCCAAAACGTGAAACTGAACTTCACTGTGATGCCAGTAGCTGTGGTTTTGGTTCAGTACTAATGCAACGACAAAATGATGGACTATTTCACCCTATAGCCTATTTTTCAAAATCTACATCTGATGTTGAATCGAAATACCACAGCTTTGAACTGGAAACTCTATCTATTATTTGTGCATTACGGCGGTTTCGTGTGTACTTAGAAGGCATTTTTTTCAAGATTGTCACTGACTGCAATTCACTCACGATGACGCTTAGCAAAAAACATGTCAACCCAAGAATTGCTCGATGGGCACTGGAGCTAGAAAATTATAATTATTCGATTCAGCATAGACGTGGTATTTCAATGGGTCATGTAGACGCCTTGAGCCGATGTCATCATAATGAGAAGTTATTAGAAAAAGTGGATATAAAGCCTTCCGATGAAGACAATATAGCTGAAATGAGCGCAGCAGTAGATGAAGATGATTTGGATTTTTATATCCAAGTGGCACAAAATCGTGACCAAAGGATTCGAGAATTGCAGGGTAATTTAGAAAAGGGTGTTGTAAATGGTTATGAGTTACGTGACGGATTAGTTTTCAGGAAAGTTGACTCGAATCGGTTGCTTTTGTGTGTGCCAAGGGAAATGGAAGATAATGTCATTCGAATGATACATGAAAAAATAGGTCACCTTGGAATAGATAAGTGTTATGATCAAATACGAAAAAATTATTGGTTTGCAAATATGAAGGATAAAATAAATAAATTTATTAAAAATTGTATTAAGTGTATCATGAACTCGTCACCACCACGTTCCAATGAGCATAATCTATTTCCCATCCCGAAGAAACCTATTCCTTTTGACACGATACATGTAGACCACTTTGGACCTTTACCTTCAATAAATTCAAAGCGGAAGCATATTTTAGTTGTTATAGATGCATTTACAAAGTTTGTTCGGTTGTATGCAGTAAATTCAACTAGCACAAAAGAAATATGTTGCGCATTAGATAAATACTTCAATTATTATAGTCGTCCTAGACGGATTATTTCTGATCGAGGAACTTGTTTTACTTCAAATGAGTTTAGCAACTATTTGTCCAAAAACAATATTAGTCATGTCAAGGTTGCAGTCGCTTCACCGCAAGCTAATGGCCAAGTTGAGCGAGTAAATCGGGTACTCCGCGCAATGCTAAGCAAATTAAGTGAACCAATTCAGCACGCTGACTGGTCATTAAAGCTGTCTCAAGTAGAATACGCGTTGAACAATACGGTTCACAGCACAACAAGGCAGACACCAAGTAAACTATTATTCGGAACAGATCAAAGGGGTACTGTTATTGATGAGTTAACAGAACATTTAGATAATAAATTAGATGAAAATACAACACAGTCTTTGGAGTCGGTCAGATCCGATGCACTTAGTGCTATCGAAAGGTCACAAGAATATAATACGAGATATTTTTTAAAGCATAGTGCACCTGCACGCACTTATTCAGCTGGTGATTTTGTTGTTATTAAGAATAATGATACTGCTGTTGGAAAAAACAGAAAATTTATCCCAAAATATCGCGGTCCTTATGTAATTTCTAAAGTATTGCCTAATGACCGTTATGTCATTAGGGACATCGAAAATTGCCAGCTGACTCAGATGCCATATAACAGTATAGTTGAATCAACAAAAATACGAAAATGGTTTTCACCAGAGATACCTCATGATACCTCAGTGTTATATTGTCATATGCCACCCTCTACTACTTTAAGTTAGTGTCATTATATGAATTAAGCTTATATTGAATTATATGGTTGTCTTGATTGAGGTCAATCAAGATGGTCAGATTAGCCGAGTTGTAATATCCAACTCTTATAAGTCCATTTAATAGTATATCATATTGTATATCATATTGTATATCATGAGTACCTGTTATTAATCATTACGAATTGTATTGTTAGTGTGCACTAGCCTTAAGCATTGTTTGTTTTAATAATTGGTAACACTGAAATGAAATAAAGAAATGGACAGATACGGCAGCACTGATAAAGAGTCGGCCATTCTGTTTTTGATGGTCGCAACTTGAACTCGTGTTTCAATGCAAAGTTTATTTAAATAAATCATCAAATAGTTAACAAATCAAGAGCAGGATTATACAGTATTTAGTGAAATGTGCGCCAGATAGCGCTCAAGTACAAAATTCATGATTTTCGAATATATATTTTTTTAAACACTTATAAAAACACATATTTTTCATAATACTCAGTTTTGACTAAACAACACCAAACGATACACCAAAAGAATGAAGAGCTCAGTACTTTTCCAATAATCTTAAATGCGTTTGAATACCAAGAAAAATAAATTTTTTATAGGTGTTAAAAAATATTTTATATTTCTTAAGAGTACCTCTTACTTTTGAGTCGGTGTCCGGCTCACTTTTTTTCTCCATACAAAATCGATCCGGCTTAATGTGCAGTCTGAAGAATAAAATATGACTAATTTAGTAGATCATGCATCAACCAGAATCGATTTGAAATATTCATTTGGGGTTTTCACTCATTTCATAGAACGTGTGATTGGTGTTCATGTAACTCACTTTGATTGAATACTATTTTGCTTGGTACTACAAAAATTTTTGGGGGGGTTTAAGCCCCGAAACCCCCTTTGGTTGCGCTAATGTACCCCAGAGACCTTATTTCCTTCAATATCTTCTTTATCTGAAGTTACAATTTTGAAGATTCTAATAGCTTCAAATGAATTATCAATAATTGAGATAAGCTAAAAAAATATTTCTTACGTATGTCATACCCCACCACACCATTTATGTAACTTTTTTTGGATTTTTTTCGTTTTATTTTTTATATTTTATTGCTGGAGTGAATATTGTATGTGAATATGGCAACTCGTCGTTTTATTTTTCATTTAGATTAGACATTTCAGGTGAATGTGGCAACTTTTTTCTTTATTTTTTTCATTTTTACGCGCATTTGCTTGATTAAGTGAGCCCGCACAAAAACGACGACAATATAGCTCTAGATGCTCATTGTATCCAAGAACGAAGGACAAGAAAACTTTTTACGCATGTGTGATCTGCCAGACTTCACTGTGTACCGATCATATGAATATGCTTTGTGAAAAATGCATAACATTTGACGAAAAATAAATATATTTTTTTCCACCGACGAACAAACGTTTATGATTCCAAAGTATGACTCCAATTATAGTTATCTTAGTTCTCACATTTGGAGTGCGATCAACACTGAATAACTAATAGACTGATTCGGTAATTTTCGATATAATTCTGTGTTTTACTCATTTTGCCATAAGGTAAATAAACTCTTCAAAAATTATACTTGAGAGATATGAAGATTTTCCTAAAAGTAATTTAAATGATAAAGAAAAAGTGTGTCCATAAAAATTTACAAATTAAATGGATGAAAAAGTTCAAGATAAATTGCAACGATTAAAGGGGAAAATTTTTTATTGAGATTAATTCATTAAACATTTCTATAAATCATGGGTTATTATTTCATAAATATGTATGGTGGTTATAGTATATACTCTCTAAATATTATTGAGTAGATGAACATCATAAAAATCCATTAATTAAGCGATTGATGAAGACGGAAGTGACAAGAGTACCTCTTCAATAAACGTTTCTGGATTGGCTATTAAATGTAAGAGACCTAAAAACAAAAAAAAATCGAAAATTATTAGAATCCTTTTAAGGAAATAAGCATAATTTCTTAATTTAACTCACCAGCAACATCACAAAACTCGTCGAATGAAGTACAAGGTAAGAATTCTTCGGTGAAAGTCTGCAGAATGGTATCGGTAGACTTAAGCATGGCTTCATCATTCTTGCGTATGTAATCAAACAATGAAATAGACCAATCTTCTTCTTTGGGCGTGGTAACAGTTTTGAACAGCACATTATAGATCAAATCGACGAGTGCCCACATCATAAGGAACGGACGATAAACATTGAAATCCTTAGGTTGAGTTTCGATGGGCGAGAGTAAAGCTTTGCATTGACCTGATGGTGAAACTGTACGCGCCTGTGCAATTGCAATGAGTCGTTTAATATGGGCCACCTTATGTTTATTCCAAGTCTCTTGACTGTGCAGTGTAAGCGATAGAGTAAGCAAATAAAGCGGACCTTCAACGTCGTAGCCACATTCCAACCATTTCTCTGAAGGTGCTGCTGTCAGATAAGCAAGCAGAGTCTTGCTATCACGAGCAGCCGAACGTGAAGAGAGTTTCAGATAGACCGCATAGAAAAGTAGGTAAGGGACAAAGTGCATATTGGACTGAGGTCCACCGCCGCCGGCATCGTCGTGAAAACTCTTCTCCCAAGCGAAACGCACTAAAAGCAGCTTTAGATCGTGTACACTGCTGGTGAACGAAATGTCACAACGTTGCGTGCTCTCTTGCATGTAGCTGCTGTGACGCGTCATACAAGCAGAAAATCCAGCCTCGGAAACTTCGGGTCCCCAGAGTGGTAACAAGCCATTACAACGTGTATTGGCATTCTGTAAACTAGCACGTTCCCATTCATCACGACCTCTGGCTAAGCGTATGGCTGATGTATGGCAGTCAACATGTACCACATTGAAATGAGTAACTGTGGTATACCCAATAGTTTTACGTGTTTTCAACTCAAAGTCTTCGACATTTGTACGCTTGGTAAAGGTATAGATGCCCAAAACTTTGGCCGGTTGACAGGCATAACCTTCGCGACATATAAAGCAAGTGAGGCCAGTTTCATCGCGTAGTTTTTCAATTTTCTGCAATATAGAACCTTTAGCAGTTACTTGTCCCTTTTCATTGGTGCGCATGCCGAGTGCATCAAGTTGTTTTTCACGTGTTGCCATAGCTAGGCGTTTCTTTTCCGCCCGCGTAAAGTCACGTACTTCTTGCACACGCGTGGCAGTGGCTGCATCTGTGCAAAGTGCCTCTAGCAGATTTTCTGCCAAACTACCAACATGTTCATCGCTTGAAACCTGCTCTAGACGATGTATTATAGGGATGATATCATTGCTGATTGCGATTTGTGTTGCCTCATGCTTGGTAGCTAGACCAGTTAAAAATCTAAGAACGTATTTAAGAGATGGTCGAGAAATAAATTCCTTTAATTCGTCCGAGTCAGTGCGTAGCAAGGTTGGTTTAACGCATGGCGCATATTTTGTGATATAAGCAATTGCTTGCTCCACAATGCCTAGACCTACAATGTAATCCTTCAAAGTGCCACCAATGCAGTTGTGTTCAATTTGATTTGTTAGCACGCAGAATAGCTCCATTTTGAATTCATCTTCTGGTGTGCGCTCGCCGTCAAACTTCATAAAGTCAAGTGTGTCCTGAAATAATGAAATGTAAAATTGAAAATATATTTTAGAACAGAAATTTGTAAGAGGGCAATGTTCACTTTTTATTTTTTATTTTTAATTTTTAATTTAATTTATTAAGTCTTTTTTCCAATCGAATCGATGTTCACTTTAGAAACAAAATTATTCTAGACATATTATTTTTCAACTGAAGTAAATTGTGAAGCGCTCGAAATGTTCTAGTGTAGAGATTTAAATTTTTTAAGGCAGCGGAAAAAATTAATAAATTACGCTTATAAAATTCCTAAATATGTGTTATTTAATCTTACTACGACATATTGTAGCACTTCCGCAACTCATAGCACCAATTTTTTAAAACAATAGCAATGGCGTTAACTTCACTTTTAAAAGGCACCATTAGAATAATTTTAGTATCCAATGCATGCAATGCAATGATTGCAAATAAAAATGGCGTAGCCAACTTCATGTAAATTCATCAAATAAACTCACCTTAAAATGTTCACAAAGTAAAGCCATCTTAACCTCATTGCCGTAGACGAGTGCAGCCAATACACGAATTAAGTGACGCAGCACAGATGGATTATTACGTACATTCGCGCAGTTTGTACAAGATATCAATGCAGAAACATATTCGGGTCCGCCAAATGTCAGTGAAAACTGCAAGAACGAGTCTAAAGTATCGCTGGCAGCCTTAGACAATATTGTCTCCATTATCTCAAGCAATTGTTCGGTGACAGAGGATTGTATGGGCAAATCGTTTTCGGATTGCAAACACATTTGTAGCACCTTCAGCAGTGTATTGATGGCCCCCAATTCCGGTTGACACAAGACCTCTTGACAACGACGTACTTTTACACAAATAAGGAACAATTTTAGCAGTACTTGCGTAAGCTCACGTGTACGTGAAATGTTCTGAAAACTACCAATGCGATTAAGCATTACTTTTAGGCCATTGCAATCGGCTAAAACATTTGCCATACGATACAGCTGTTCCGTGTCGATTTCCTCCTGGCTCTTGTTATTTAATGTTTCAACAAATTCCTCGGTGGCATCACCCAACAGTCCTCGCATGCGATAAACTACTCGCATAGCATCACGTTCACCACCTTCGGCTAGCCAGACCTTTTTGTAGACATCCTTAACTGGTAAATCGAGGCTAATTATTTTGTTGTTTACCAACAGCTCCATGCCATTGTCATCCTCGAGCAATGCAATTAGTTCGCAATCAGTGCAGATTTTATTCTTTACATCACGCATTAGAGGACTCAATCCAACCTCTGTTGAAGGATACGGATTGCCAAGCATGCGTCCTTGTAAGAAGTCTTCCTGCTGTGGATCTTTTTCCAGCGTCATAAAGAATTCACTCTCATCGTTTTCTTCCGGATGTATTATAGAGTAGAGACGCTCAAAGATGAAGACTGGCGTTTTAATGTCATTTAAGCGTGTGCGCTCTACGGTATCAATAAGTATTTCCATGAAGGCACGCGTCTCCTCTTCAGTGCCACTGGTCATTTCTTCCAGCATTTCAAGTAATTTCTCTTGAGCATCATCGATAAGACGCGCACGCTGTACAACCAGTTTACGCAAAGACAAATAACTTTCCAGAACTGGTCCCAGTAAACGAGTCTTATATGCCTGACGTATTGTTGAACTTTCCAAGAAAAGTGAAAGCAATTCCACAAATTGTCGCAGCGCGTAACCTTGAGACAAATCAGATGACAAAGTAGTTTCCTCTAAATGATGTATCTTGACAATTTCCTCCGCCAGTAGTTGTGTTATTTCAGTTAGCACTCCTTTGAGCACTAAATATTGACGCCATGGTGTATCACCAGCTAAGGCACGATAAAGAGCCAAAAATTCTGCACTAGCTTCGCCAGCTTCACCAACATATTTCAGAAATCCTGTGAGTAAATTAAGTATTTCGCGTTTTCGTTCGTGTGTGCGACTCAACGAGGTGATAAGCGAACAAGCAAGTTGTCTGCCGAAACGAGAGTTTGAATTGAATAGTATTGGTTGAATCCAGTTGGCACTTAAAACCAACGGCTTGTTGAATAGCTCATTGTGGAGTGTACGTTGACGCCAACGACGACCATATTTTTCAATTAAATAAGCTTCACGTATGAGCGCTCGTTTTGTATTCTGCGCCGATTCTACACTATCCTCTCCACCATTGTGATCTAGTGCGACAGATCTTAGAACAGCTGCAAGCACTTGTTTTCTTGACTTACCACCAGGACCACAGCTACCAACAGCATTGCCGGCATTGTTTGGCGGCATGCGTGCTTTCCAAGCTTCAAAGCTATGTCCTTCGTCACCATCAAGCCATTTAGCAAAATCTATGGTTATGCCGTCAACAGTTGTAATCGTCGACAATTCGGCTGGACTTAAATCCTTGTTCAGCTTACTTATAGGCTGTTGTGGACAAATCAGCGCCTGCATAATTCGTAGACATGGTTGGATTATAGTTGGACATGGTCCACGCGGTGTTCTGAAAAAACGCAGTAAAATTGTTTTGTGAAAAAAACAAGTTCAAAACTTGGTGTTGCTGAATGATGATAAAAAAAAATACTAAATACTTATTAATTTAAACTTACCGACATGTTATTAGAAATAGTTCGAATACTATTTGTAATTTCTCTTCCCAACAAAAATCATCTTGTGCAATTAAAACTTCCAATAGCACCATTTCATGATGCACAGCTGTGTCTAAATTTGCAAGCGGTATGGCGCCAATAACAGCTGTCTTCACACGTTCGCTTATAAGTTCCAGTAGATTGAGACAACCATCTTTATTGTTTTTGGTTAAAAGCACAAGTAAATTGCGAACTTCATCTTGAATTTGTGGTGTGCCGCGACGTAGATTATTTTGTGCCAGTTCTTCGACTAGACCCTGGGAATAAAGGCCAAGGCGACATTCGAAATTTGAAGCCATAGCACGCAATAAAGTTAAACACTGTTCGGTAGATGCCAAAGCGCAACCGTAGCAACGATTAATAGCATAGCTATCACGCTGTTCCAAAGCTTGCTGGTTGTTAAGTTGTTCCATTTGGCTGCGATCGTAAGCAACGAGTTCACTAAACAATGAAAATAAAAATTAAATTAAATGTTCTTGCTTGACAACTAATGTTAGCTGTAGATGTTTACAAACCTGCGGCAGGCCTTGACTTTTTGCACAATTTTACTTAGTTCCTCGAATGATGTGCGCGATTCAACGCAGTACTTTTGCGCAAGAAGCTGGATAATTTTGTTCACCTGCGAGGTGCTGTGTATAGTACCGAGATTATCATCGACCAAACGATCAGAGCAACGATGTTCAGCAACCTTTTGAATAAGCAACTCCAACATCTGTTTATTGGTTTGCAGTTGACGATAAATGCGATCGGCGCGATCTAATGATGAATTAATGATTAATACTGTCTTGGCACGATCCTCAGCGGATTCGATAGGATCGACAGCACAGCAGACGCGACCATAAATGCTAAAATCAAATTTGGCATATTTGCAGAAACCGCATGAATGACAAAGGAATGGATCCTTTTCGTCATAATTTATGGCGCGACACTTGTGACATTGGAAAACATTTTCACCACAGTTAGCACAAACACCTGGATAGGCGGGTACAGCGGCACTACAACGCGGACATTGTAGATTTTCACTAGAGCCTGTTACAGTCTCAAAGAAATCGGCGTATTCAATCATTAAATTACACGCTGTTATAGGTAGGGGAAAATCTATTTTAACCTCAGTCTGACCGGATTGTAGTGTAACAGAACGTGCCTTATGCCACATGGCTGGACGATTCTTTAATTCGACAACAGCCTGCACTGTGCGATTATTGTAGAATATATTAATGGTGCGCACCATTTTTGTGCGCTTCAAATCAGCAATACGCACAATCAATTTGGAAATGGTGTGGCTCTGCACTAGTTTTACAATCATGGTGGTTGTTGTGAATTTCGAATCTGACTTAATTGAAGGTAACTTTATGTTAGTCATTGGCACTTCCGGATTATTGCACACCAAGCAAGGTTCGGACTCGAGATAATAGCCATTAACTTGTAAAATCTGTTCGAGTGTTGTATAAATTGGTGCATTTGGATGTCTGGAGAGTAGCTCATTTTGTTGGCGCAACACTTCTACAGCTTTTTCAGTGTACTCGGGCAACTTTTCCACAATTGATTTAGTGCTAAGCGTCAAATAGCCTAAGATATCAACAAATTGCGCGGTACGACGTCCAAAGGCGGGCACAAGTGGCCACATGTTCCATAAAATACTGATGAGTTTTTCCTTCTGACGTTCATTGCAGTTTTCATAGATGGCAAAGAGCAGCGAATGAGCCTGCCAACGTATTGAGGTTATATTCGTCTCCAGCAGAAAGACTTTGACAAACTTGTTTATCAACACATCTGGTACAAAGCGAAAGATTTGATGCACAAAGCTGCTGCAATGTGAGGCATCAAATTTCGAATCGCAAGTAATTTCATTTTCTTCGGATTTATCACGATCGGAGCGTGATTTGGCTGATGTAGAGGGTAGTTGTTGCTGTTGTTGTTGCTGTTGTTGTTTTACGGCTTGATTATTATTGCAGAGTGCAGCTTGTAGTAATTGCAGTAGAATAGGTGAAACCCCATCGTCCAGCTGATAGCAGGCTATTTGTATGAGTGCTGGAATGACATCTTCATGCACAATACAAAACTTCTGCCAATTTCCGGTGCGCATTTGGCTAATTTCCTGACAAGCACGCAGGTGTTCCGTGAGCTCAACGAGTGAATCATAGGATAGAATAGGCATGGTATGCGAAGGTAAACCAATGAGCTGCAAATTGACAAGTTAATTATTAATATGAAAAATACATTTAACAACATAATACAAACCTTTGCATTTTGCAGATTACAAATTGTTTTGATGGCATTAATATGCACATCTAACGAGTGTCCATCACGATACATGCGGAACTTTTCCTTATTGCCGCAAATATACATTAGCAGCTTACGCACTTGACGTCGCAGCAGTGCATTCAAATTGAGCATCATGTATTCACAGAGTGTAAATGTCATGCTTTCACAGAATTTGTGATACCAATCAAAGGTGGCTGGATGACTGGCCGAAAGTTTAAGTATTTGATAAGGCAAACGAACAGCCACTTCCGTTAGAAGTCCATCATAAGCTTCAAATATATCGGGATAATTTTTCAAGTAATTGTGTGGTATTAACGTGGACATATCTAACTTAGGACCATAACGTATGGGCTTGAGTAAATTATTTTGTGTTGGTGATACTGCAGCATGCACCACTATGGGTGGCGTGCCAACTGATGCGCCGTTCGTGGCATTATTTGCACCTGCAGCATTTTGTTCATTAGATATTTTATTCCAGTGTGGCAAAAATGATTTCATTATAACCAAGCAATAAGGTATGGCGCCATTTTTTATAAGTATATTTGCTGTAGTTGCTGCTACAAATGAGGCATTGTCTTTGAATTGATGCGGTGGTGAAGTGGTACCAGCTTGTTTCGATGATGACGACTTTGTTTTGCCCATGAGTACGCCGAAGAGACAGAGCAAAATAAGCTTGATTTCATTTTCAGAATTCTTTTCCGTAAGCTAAAAAGTTATAAAGTAAAAAAAATAAATAAAATTTAGCCATGAACAGTGCTTATTTTGGCTACATTTTTTGTCAAGCAATATATAAGAAAACTAAGAAAATTCACCTTTGCTGCATTTGCTACGGGATTCATTCCCAAATGTTGCACCAATGCTGTTAGTAAATTATTTAATATCTGCTGATCCATTTCATTATTGCCGTTCAGATCAGTAGTTAACATGAGTATTACTTGTATAAGCGGTATTGATTGACCGCCATTGCAAGACTCAAGCGCGTTAAGATTTTCGACAAATTTGGTCAGCACTGTGCATCTACAAAAAAAAATTTATTTTTAGATAGGCAGATTTTAAAAAGGCGTGAGTTATTAAACCAACGCTTACCTCAACTCGTGTAATTTCGAAAAATTTTCGTCGTCGTTGAAGTTATCGTCAATTTCAGTGGAACCCTCTCTTACATTGTGGCTACTGCTGGCTCCAGCATTCGCCTGCTCAAGACTGGCCGTGCCACTTGTTGTTGCTCTATCCATAGATTTGTTTATAAGTTGACTATCAGCCGATGTTGTTACTTGTGCAATAGCCGAATCTCCATATGTGCTGCTACGTCCCGAAGTGCCACCAATGCTCTCAACACCGCTACCGCCACTTTCAGAACCACCACTACCTACGGGCTCCGCCGGCGAAGTACGCAGTGTTGAGCCATCAGTTGCTGCATTGGAGCCTTCATCGTCATCAGAACCTCCAGCCGAAACGTTGCTTGGCGCATTAGCTGCTGCCAATCCACCCAGATTACCGCCCTCCAATGCTCCTGCAACATTACGCATGCCTTGTAAATTTGCCAGACCTTGTTGCAACGATTGTAGACTTCCAGGACTGCCGTCATGTTGCTGCAAACTGAGCGCAATTGCAATATCCATTATGGCTTCATCATCGGCATCTTGAGGCAAGCCTAGCAATTGTGGAAAACCGCCCCCCATGATGGCTTCAATATTTAACAGCTGACCAGCAGCATCATGACCAGCAAGTGGATCCAAGTTGCCGCCACTGGCATCTACAAATTCTGCACTATTGCTGCGACCAACCGCAGCCTCAATGCCACCGACTGCTACTTCCTGCATACCTTCATCCATGCCAGCACCAGGCGGTAGCATTGCACTTAAATTTGCTGCAGTCACAGTATTGGTTGTAGTTTGTGCCACTGGCGTTGGCGTTGAACATACTGGCGGGCTAACTATGGCTACCTTGCGACGCTTTAAACGCGGGCTCAGCAGTAGAATTATAGCTTCTTTAGCGCTATGACTTATAACAGTTGATTCATCCAGTAGCAAATCGATGAGATATTTTGTCATTTGATCTACTAGGCTAATGTCGGAGAGTGAAAATGCATATATGATTTCTACCAAGCAATGAACGATTGTTACTGTATGGCAGAGGCCACGCTTAACTATCGAGGTTGGTTCATCAATGCGCGGTGTGATGGCATAGAGTTGTTTGGCGAACTGCAGCAGATGGGCGACTATTTGATAATCATGCTCCGAGCATATTTTGGATAAAGCCTGCGGACGTGTGGTAGCAATGCCACGTATAAGCAGCACTAAGCGATAAAATGCTTCGGGATCAATATCAACTATAGCTTCAGGACGAGTAATCTTCAACTTCATTGCTTGCAATTCCGAGTTGACATAGTTGAGCACCTCGTTATCCTTGTAGTTGTTGTAGGACGTGCGATTGCCAAAGAGAGTAGCCAATACGCACTTGGCTTGTAGCTGTACAGGAAATGGTGTAGGCATTAAGAGCAGGGCAGTGGCAGTTTTTATAGCGCGTTGTTTAATGCTGGGATTACCAACATTGCTGCCACCTAAAAGTGCCAAGGCGCTGTCTAAGACCTCCAGCAGCATTGTGACCATTTTGTCCAGATTTGTAATGGCCGTATAACCGTCAATGGCTGTTGGATTTGTAACTGCAGTTATTGCGGTTGTGGCAAGTGTGCCACCTACGCCTGTACTGCCCGCAGCATTTGCTGTTACACCTCCCACAACCGCAGTGGCCGCTTCTTCGCTCTCATCGGGCCAACCAATTAAATCTTTTAGCTTGCCATATACCTCAATGCTATCCAGCATGCATACATTTTCGGGATCCTGTGATTTGCCGAAGATAACATTCAAACGTTTATCGGACTGTAGGATTTCTTCTCTGGTTAGCGGTATGTCAAACCAGCGAGCGCGACGTACCGGTGTTGCAATAGTACGTCCAAGCACTGTTACCGATTGGGGAGCACGCAAAACATCCTGGGTGCCCAGCAGCACACGTATACCCACAATTACGGCATTGGGATCAGAGTTGTGGATTTCAAGTGTAAAACCAGTCGGTTTGGTGGAGGCCACAAACATGCCTGTAGAAAATAGACGCGTCTTTAGCTTTTGCTTGTTGTAGATTTGTAGCAAATCATTGCCACCAAATTCGACATCTGGCAACATAGTGCAATGTTCGAAAAAGTCAATAGGAAAGATTGGGCTACCATTGGCCTGCATGGTTTTTTGGGCATTAGTAACACTTGACTTGCTGCCGCCTGCACTACGTTTGGATTTTCGCTGAGCGGCACCGCTCAAGTTTCCAGAGTTTCCGCCCTTATTGGCTAAAGTAGAGCTATACATTTGATTGCCAATGGGCTGTACCTGGGCGGTAAGCCAAAAACTGGTGTTCTCAGGTTGGGCGGTGAAAATGCGCAAACTGCCATCTTCGCAGAGTAAGATTAGAGTAGTTTTTTCAACTCCAGACACGGTATGACGTATGGCAACCATGTCCATAATTTTTGATTTCGATGATTGAGCCTTGATTTCCTGCATGAGTATGCGTTCGGGTGTTAGCATGAAAATTACGGGATTATTAGAGGTATGCATCATGGCACATATGAGGCCGGGATGACCAGCTATTTCGGTCCATTGACAGAGTGGCTGTGGCGGTCCTTTAGAAGAGTTTTTAGCTGAAGGTGGCCCAGTCTGCAGCTGCATGACGCTACGAACACCGCTATTAACATCAATCAACGGTGCAATAAAACTGCGGCCCAGCGAATAACTGAAGAAGAGCAACTGCAGCGTATGTGAATAGTAGATGGAGACACCACCGCCACCGACTTGCCCATTGATGTCTTTGATATGCGGATGTTGTAGATCCAAGGTGTTGGTGACATAAAAATCGCCATGTTCGGCTAGACTTTCATCGTCCAGCAGCTGATAGTAGATGTAGCCAGATGAGGCGATTAAGAACATGTAGTAAAAGCCACCCTGCTGATAGACGAAGGTGCAGTCGCGTATTTTGCCAACTGCTACAAGGAAATAGTACTTCGGGCTATAGGCATCCTCAGCTAGTTCATAAATTTTAACATAATCAGCGGTTACGAGGGCCAGCATAGTCTGTGAGCCAGGCAGCCAGATGGCTTTCTTAATAAAGTTTCCATTTTCCAGTTGTGGCGTCAAAACAATGTGATCATTAGCTATGCCACTGTTGGCAAGTGTCAAAATGTGACATTCTTTTAAGCCGCAGACGGCCAGACAATCCTCATTGGCTGGATTTGCTGTTAGAGATAGAACGGTACATGGTATAGGCGCAGACGAGAGCTGCGTTAGAGTAAGCTTGCGTTTAGCAGCATCGGCTTGTTTGAGTAGAGCGGATAATTGCAAGATGGTAACCTTGCCTTTTTCATGCGACACCGCCAAATGCTGACGTTTGCCATGCGGCGATGAGAGGCAACATAAGGCGACACGTCGCACTAAACCGGAGGAGAGTAGTTGTTTAATTGTCTGTCCCTGATCACCTGAATAGCTCATGCGTACATTCTCAAAAGCACCTTCTTGTGAGCCTAACGTGGGCACCATAAGCTGATCGGAAAGTTGAAATGTTTGTTCTGGCGTATGCAGACGTTCTAAGGCTGTCTGAGCACGTCGATGACAGCCCACAATGGAGAAGAGCGCGCAATTATCGCGAATAGATGGCATGAGCACATCAAAGAAGTCCAAAATACAGCGTACAACAGTGCTCCATTGGTCGGGATTCATGAGAATGTCATGACTGTTGGCAATTATTTTTGCTAAGAATAGAATGCGTTCATTGGCATTAGAAGGATCCAAAACGGCTGCACGATTTACTGCTCCTCCACCGCAGCTCGCATTCGTAGTAGATGACATATGTGTTGGTGGCGTCTGTGCACGCTTTCTGCTAACGTTGGGATTAGTTTGATAAGAGGCTTGATTGTAGGTTGTTGTAGAGGCTGAGTCACGCTGAAAACTGCTCGCTTCGACGCCACTACCAACACAGCTCAACGCACTGCCTGCAATGCTTGCAGCAGCAACACGTTTACTTAGAGCCTGGCAAGAGCCATCTTCCTTAGCGCCACAGTCACAAAAGAAGTTGCCATACTTAGCATAACTGACATCATGATTCTTATGACAGACACGCGCACACACGGAGCATACACCTACAGTGTTGACCATGTTGCAGGTGTGACAGTGATACCAATGTTGATTCATAAATTCTTTTTGGGTTTGTGAAAACGTGCAAAGCTTGTTGCCTAGACTATCTTCATCAGAGTCTTCGACAATGGAGTCGTCATCTTCGCCACCGCCTCCCACGCCACCCATATCATCCATATAGTCCTCTAAATCGGCATTTTGCATATCGTCCTCCCATGGTGGTGTCATATTTTTACTGCCTTTATAGCCCAGACTTTGTAGCAACTCACACATGTAACGCAGCAACGCAGTGACATTTTCTATAGCAATTTGTGGCTTACCACCGGTAAGCCACTGATTCTTAGCCACCACCATAGCCGAGGAGCGGTCTAAGACATGCGACTTGGTTATCTCCAACCAAACGATTGCTGCATTAAACAGAGTGGCATGGCCACGACCTTGGGCAGCATCCGCCAGTGTAATCATTATCTGCAAAATATCGCTAAAGTCGAGAGTTTCTTGGGATGGTGCCAGCAGTGATTGTCCCAGTTGTAGCAGAGATTGAAAGAATACCATGGAAACGGTTTGTGGCACACTCTTATCATCGACAATGTGTTTGATAACATTCAGAAGAAGGGCGCCATTGCGTTCGGCGGCATGTTCATCATGAGACGAGGCGTCGGATAGATTTGTAAAATAGCTGTTGCCAGCAGTTTGCCACAGACTTAATGACTGTGCCTGAGTAGCAACTGTGGTGCAGCCTCCCGCAATGCCGCCAGTTCCATCGTCATCAATTTCCATAGCATCAGGGTCGACATCTATGGCCATGGAGGATTGTGCAGCTAGTTGGTCGGTAATGCTAGGTATGGCCGAGACGGTTGCCATATTGGTTGGAGTTTGAGCATTACTCGATGAGCTGCTTGACGGTTGTACGCTACTACTTGGCGCTGTTGTAGTTGTGGCTTTGTCTACTGTGTCTGTCACAGCTGTGCCAGCCGCATGGGGACCACTACCTGGTCCATATATAACATGACTAAGCCATGTCTTTAAACGTGATACTTCAACATTTTCTAAAGCAAAGAAACACTGCACCAGATCCTGCTTGGGAAAATGCGTAGCATCTTTTTCCACAGTCTGGAAGAGTTTATCAATAAATTGCAGCATCTTGGTAGCGTACATTTGTGAAATGCTAGTGCAGCTAAATGATAGCAGCAACTCAACTAGACTGCCACCGTTCTGCACCTTAAAGAAATAGTGCATTGCTTTAAGGCCCATGGGTTTGTCAAGCATTTCGGACATAGTTTGTAGCACAGCTAACAACAGTGTTTCACCAAGGCTCACATGTGTTTCTGATTGACGCATCTCGGCAGCATATTCAAGCAGTAGTTTATAACAATATTTAAGCTGATGTGCGAACGTTAAGAATTGATAAGCTTCACATGTGACGTCAGAGTCAAGCAAGAGCTCACAACATTTTTCACTTATTTCATAGACATATTCCATGCGTATATCAGACATTGTAGCAATTAAAATAGGTTTGAGTTTTTCCGTAATACGCAATTTAAGATCCTTATCAACCACTTCGGCAGATCCACTTGCGCATGCATGTGGGAGCAAAAAGTAAATTAGATTCAATATGGATTTGATGGTATGTTTGAGTGAACTCAATAGCGAATAGTTGGCATTTTTGGTTAACTCTGAAAGATGTGCTTCGATTACAGTCAATGTATAATCTTCGACCGGATATGTTTGTGTATTGAAGATATCTTCCGCTACTTCTAGGCATTTAGGCCATTCATTAGTTATGGTCTCCTTATCGGTGTTCGGTAATAGTTTTAAAAATGTTGCATTTAGCTCGGTAACCAATGAATTCTTCGAGCTTACAATAGGTATTATGGAGTTGAGCACATTAATCGGTGTCACAACGTCTGATATTTGCTGTATCATTTTTACATTAATAGTATCTGATATAATTTTGAAGGTATCAATAAGCAGCAACAACAATTCTTTGGATAATTTTTCACGCTCTTGTAAGGGTCCAAAAAATTGCGTAGGAGTTTTATTACTGCTATCGACTATTTCATCAGCTGCAGATGATGATGCAGATGAAGATGATGAGGAAAAGGCAGCAACTTGTTGATCTACGTTTTGTATTGCAGCTTGTTGTGCATTCGATGTAGCGTTTGAAGCTGTTTTAGGATGCTGAACACCTTCCTTTTCGGCCCAAGATATAGCATACATGTGCGATATAATGGCATCCAATAATATCAAATGGGATAGACGTGGATTTCCTTTTGAAATTAATTTAAATAATTAAGAGATTTATTAATAAAAATCGAGAAAAAGGAGATTAGAAACAGATGAATTACAAGGAATGAAGGAATTTTCGTGTGATTTTGCTACATGTGTGATCGAAATTGATTGCATTGGCTTTATAGTTTTGATAATTTTCTGTTGTTGTTTTAAAGATGATTATTTTTAAGCGATAAATTAAAATTTTAAAAATATTGCTTGTACTAATATTATTTCTTTGGTCTTTTGCATACATGACAAACAGGACAATTTATGGTAAAACATTTATTTATCTAAAAACAAAAACAAATTAGCCATTTCAGGACATTGAAAGAGTTCCGTTTTTGAAATTTTAAAAAGTATGTTGATCAATAATGGGCACGGAGGTTAAACAAATGGAGTATACGGAAATTTATTTGGTTTTATCATCATAAACTTACCGCCATCGACTACTCTGTTGAATGTTTCTACACCTAAAATTGTTTGTTTCAATCTAAAACGGATATCGCTGACATGATCTGTAACATTGCTCCACAAAGTTTCGGCAAATTGCGTGTACATGCCCTGTTTAATCAGGCTGTTGACAATTAAATAGTGTGAACTGGGCATAGGACAACGAATTGACCAAAGCAGTGAGTGTAAATTTGGTACTTTATCCTCCAGCAGCGACTCAACGTGGGTTGTTGATGGTGGTAAGCCTAGCAATAACTTCCAGCATATGCTGAAGCAGTACTGCATGCCACACAGAGTATGCGAATTGACTTTGTTTAAGCTAATATCTGTCACCGACAATATATCGATTAATGCATCAACCAACAGTGGATATTTAAGTTTGTCGGGTGTGCAGAGTATGAAATTCCAGGCTAGGCCATCTAGTTTGAATTCTTGTTGAATTTGTGTGTCAACAAGAGTAAGTGAATAAAATATCGGGCGAACAGCTGTAAATAGACGGTGATAATAATAAAATTGTTTAAAGGTTTTGAAAAACACTTACCAGCCAAATAATCACTGGATGTTTTGCGATATTTTTCTTCAATATCCTTGCGACAGAAAGTCATTAATTTCGTTTTGCTGTTCAATAGATCAGCAACTTTTTGGTTTTCATTCATTGTATTAACGCTGAAAAGATTCCAGCGCACTTGCTCTAGCAGAGCAGTAGGTGCATTATATAAATGTTTCATCAGATACTCCAAGAATAGCAGCAGACGCGAAAGCAGCATGATTTGACTATAACGTAGCGGTCTGTCATATGTTATGCTGCGACATACTTCCGCGCAACGTATAACGCCACCAGCAGTCAACAGCAAGATTGACTTTTTCTGCATAAGATTTAGAGAGTGGAATAGAAAGAGTAGCAGTTGAGCATGTTCCACATTTAGATCCTCGTAATCAGCATCCGTAGCACCTGCTGATGCTATCGATTGTGCCGTAGTTGATGAAGTTGAACACACACCTTCAACAAGCGTGTTAATCATGCGATGCCAAACAGATAAGCAAGCTGCTTCTTTCTCCTGCGTTGGCTTAAGCAACAATATCTGCACCAAAACGGAAAGTGTGCTTGGATAAACTTGCAATGGCCAGGAATTGCATTCCGTTGACCATGGAGACACAGACAGATGCAGCAACAGATTCGATTGCAATGATTCATTCAGCATAGAAGCCGCAATCAAGTTATGCAGATAACGTCCTACGGCGCCTGAAAAATATATCATAGCTGCTTGCCATTTTGTGCATGCAGCAGATTCGGTTTCACCACGTGCTGCATCACGATCTAAGTCTTTGAGTATGTTTGCCAAAAGCAGCATTTGCTGATCACTCAGACCTGCTTTGTTGCAACGCAATAGATAGGCGTGTTTGCTGCCGAATGATTGATCGAGAAAACAGAAAATCTGTGCCGCCAAATTAAGATACTCATGCGGTTCGTCTACAGCGGGCACAAGGTTGGATTTTATATTTGATTCATTAGCGCGTTCCTGTGGTTGTGCATTGCTAGTATCATCTGTTGTCTCCGGTGATAAGGTCTCTTTGAACCACAAACCCAAATAGCTTTCACTGTCATCTTCTTCGGAGTTGTCGGAACAGGATAGTGTATCATTGAAGTAGGTTGTTGAATCTGAGAAGCTGATGGGATCACATTCTTTGGTATTCGCACGTTTCAAAGCACATGCCTTGCGATAGGAAACCGTGGCCAAGAAGGTATACAATTGATTTAACGTGGCTGTATTGAGCACACGCATAACTCGTTGCAGCGAAGTGTAATTTTCTAGTATATAAAAATCAGCTGGCGCCGGCAGAACAGTTGTTAATCCTGTATCATTGCATGTAGATTCGATTTTGAGATCATCAATAAGTTCAGTCAGCAGTTTTATGCTGTGCTTTGCAATTGCTGCATTTAAAACACCAAAACCCTGTTGCACCTTAAATAAGTTGACGCGAGCGGTAGGTGGAGCCGGTATATCTGTAGACAGCCGATTAGTAGACTTTGATTTTGGTTGATCTTCAAGTATAGACTGGGTTAAAGTTGGCTTTGTTACACCTACACTAACGACAGTATTGCTGCCAGAGGCTCCAAGTGCGCCCTGTATGCCGCTTACCAAGAGCCAAGCTCCAAAACAAAGATGATTTTGATAGATATGAGCACGTGCTGATGTGCTAAATAAGGTGCCTATTGTTGTATAAATTTCCAAAGCCTTATCAACTATAAAACGAGCATTTTCCTCCGATTCGTCTGCATCCTTTTGAGACTGTGTTTGTGACTGTGCCGAAGATGTTGAAGCCTGCTGTTGCGCTTTTTGTGCAGAAACTGAGCTAGACATGCTAAGCACACTGCTGGATATGGATGTCAGTACTGCGCAATACAGCGCAGAGATGGCGCATTGCGATAGTTTTGTTATGCGACTTGGTGATAGTGGGTTTAATATTGGTAGCGATAGCGCTTGACATAGTATAATTATTTCTGCTACCATATGAACGAGTGTATTTTTTATTTGTGTAGCTTCAATTTGTGTTAATGGCAGATACAATGGTTTGCCATTAACAACGCTATCTTCATATTTGAGACGATAACGTGTTAATATTGGCAAAGATGTACAAACATCGAGCAGCGTGTCAGCTGCATTTAATGACTGTAAGTATGCAATATTTGCAGAGGAGAAGATTTCCTAAAAATAAACGAAGGAAATTTATATATAACTAAATGAAACGTACCATGTACTAAATACAATTTAGTTGTGAACATTAAAAATTGAATTTGTTATTATTCGGGAGCGCTTCAATCAACTACAAAGACCTATTGTGAAATTTCTTCGATACCTAAATTGTTTAAACAAATCGTGCATGATAATATTTCGGTTCAACTTAAACGTGTGTTAACAGAAAAGCAACATGGATTTTTAGTCGGAAGATTAACCGTAGCAAATCTAGGAATTTTCAATTTCGTAACAAACAATTTCGAAAAACGTATACAAACTTGTCTTCTTTTCGAATTTTACAAAAGCATTTGAAAAAGTTAACGCCACAACTTTAACCCTGGATAACTAACCTATGGCTGAGTTGCGTCACAACTAAATCTGGCTGTTTTCTACCCACAAAAGAAATTATCAATAATAAGAACATAATTTCTTAAACCTAAGAAATGTGTTAGTTTTCAATAAATTTCAGATTATTTTCGCCATTTTAAAATGTTTTGTTATGAAGAGAATGGTTATTTCTATGTAAAACAAAAAATTTAAAATAAGTTCATGTGTTAATTTAAAAAAAAAACGCAAATACAATATGTTTTGAAAAAAGCGCGTCATTTCTACAGTTTAAGATCTAGTGAAATATGAAATATACGATTGTAAAGCTAAAAGTATACAGACAAAAAATTATGCAAAGACTTTTTTCTCTTTAGAACAGATTTCCACCTCAAAAAGACCAGCTAAAAAAAAAAAAAAATGGCATTTCAGCCATTGAAAGGACTTTGACCGAGCTTCTTATGATCAATTGGAGTGTGTGTTATTAAATGTTTGCACACAACCGAGAACTGGACCTACATGTTTAATGCCGACTCCGAACGGCTAAAGTTCATGTTCTCAAGAAGCTTTACATGGCATTTATTTTCTCTCTGAAGTTTGCCATTGTCTGCAGAGAGGTGGTGACCGATCAGAATAACTTTTTTATTGAAAAACTTTTCGCCGCGACTGGGGATCGAGCTCGGGCTCCGAGCATGCTATGCGACACACTTGACCTGCATGCCACGGTCACCACGCAAAGGTAATAATATTACGCAGTAATATTACGCTACTGGAAGAACTATCGTCTGTAGTTTTTCATATTTGCGAAGGCATTTCGTTGAAGGAAATACTGTTGTTAGTGCAAATTGGATATATACGTCCTTATTAAATGTATTTATCACTGTTAGAGCACTTTGTCTGAGTTTTGCTACGTAGATTCCTGGTTGTAATTCACAGAAAAAAAGTATTTTATAACTAACCTGGGTGTAAAGCACCCAAACACTTCTTATTTTAATCGCGCTGACACGTTTATATCTCTGAGACCACTAGAAACTGAAAATTATTGAATCAAAAATATTAAATAGAGATTAAATCTTGACTTTTATTGCATTAGAAATCTTACATAGAATAAAAAAAAAACAATTAAAAAAATAAAAATAGAACAATTAAAAGGTGGAAGTGGTGTGTGATATGCTATTTCAATAACAATGACTTTAAATTGTAAAAAATGTGAACAAACTTTTAACAGAAATGAAACAAACAAAGTGCAATGCAGTGGCTTATGTAGACAGTGGTTTCATGGCAAAAGTTGTTTAAACTTGTCTGATTATGATATCAGGTTGATAGAAAAGGATTGTGGCATAAAATATATTTGTGAAAAATGTTTTAATAATTTCGAAACTTTGAAAAATAATTTTGATGTGTTATCAAAAAAGATTATGAATGTAGAACAAAATACAAAAGAAGCAATTATTAAGAGTGAAGAAAAATTAAAGAGTGCATTTTTAAGAGACAATAAAACAGTAAAATGCACCGAGAACAAATTAACATATGCAGAGCAGTTAAAATTACCCGTTATAGTGAAACCAAAAAATAGCCAAACAAGCAAAATAACAACAAAAGCCATTAAAAATAGTGTTGATGTGTGCAACCTTCCAGTAAAAGTGAATCGTTTATATGAGAGAAAAGATGGAACTGTCTCAATTCTAATGATCAGTCAGTGAAACAACTTGGAAATGAGCTAAAAGAAAAAATGAGAGAAGAGTATGAAGTACATATTCCAGCAACAAGTAATCCAAAAATCATCATATGTGGAATGTATGAAAAACTAAGTGATGAGAGAATAATAAGCTCTATTAAAATTCAAAATAACATACAGTGTAAGACAATAAAATGCTTAAAAATATACCCTTCATTTAAAAATAAAGATGTGTTTAATGCTTTAATTGAAATTGATGGTGAAGCATTTAAAAAGATTCTTAATATGAAAAAAATATTTATCGGCTTGGATGATTGCATTGTGTATGAAAAAATTGGAGTTTTAAGATGTTTCAAATGCCTTGGTTTCAATCATAAGTCAAGCAAGTGCGCAGAGACTGCATCTCGCTGTCATAGATGTGGAGAGAATGGGCACACTAAGCTTAGATGCACAAAAAATGAAGACGAAATTCAGTGCATTAATTGCGTTAAAATAAAATCGAGCTTAAATTTAGGAAATAATGATATCGATGTCCTACATGGACCTTTCAGCGCGGATTGTAAGATTTACCAAAGGAAATTAAAGCATCAGTCGGAGAAAATTATTTATTAGCAATTAAGAAAAATAGAATGTTTGTACCTTAATATACAGGGATTATTAAATAATTTTGTTGAATAATTTAATAATAATTTGTAAAAATAGTGAATTTTTATGTTTAACTGAAACGCATTTAACAGACCTTGATGATGAATCACTTGTGAATATAAATAATTACAAAATGATTAACTTAAATAGTTATTCAAGGCATACTGGAGGTGTTGTTTTTTATGTTAAAGATTATTGGAATGTTGAAATAGTGAAAAGTTTTGTATTAGATAAAGAATTGTGGTTTCTTGTTATAAAAGTAAATTATAATAATTTAGTGTTTTACCTGGCAGGTCTATATAGATCACCTAAAGCTTTAAATATGAATTCGAATTTTTTTAATGTAATAAGTAATTTTATAGAAGAACTGAATGAATTAAATGATAAGGTTATTTTAATGGGAGATTTTAATATAAACTGGATAACAAATAGTAATCAAAAAATTAGAATGAAAGAAATTTTTGATGATAATGCGTTTAAACAAACTGTAGAAGAATATACTAGAATAACAAGTGAAACAAGAACATTAATTGATTGGATAGTGACAAATAAATTTATTACCAGTGAAGTTTCAGTCGAAAGTGACTCAAAAATTAGTGATCATGAAACGTTAAAAATAACCCTAGAGAATGAAGCAATTAAAAACAATAAGAAGAAGCGTATACAAATCATAAAATATAAGAAATATGCATTTTTATCAAAAATTAATAGGAATGATATATCAACTATTTTTTCACGGATTGTAACAAGAAAGCGCATGTTTTTAGTAAAAACTTGCATAAAATTGTAGAAGATTTTATAGTCGAAAAAGAGATAAAATATGTGAATAACCAGTGGTTTACTGAGGAATTAATGCAATTAAAAAGGGGAAAAAACAAGGAAATATGAAAAAGTAAAATGGGTTAATAATGCTATTGAGTGGAAAAAATATAAGGAATTGAGAAATAGATATAAAGTTTTGATTAACAATAGTAAAAATGGTTTTATCCGAAATAAGATTAAAAACGTGAACGATCAAGTTTCTATGTGGAAAAATATCAAAAATTACATACTAAATAAAAAAAAATAATGAGATCACGGAGGTAAATTTTGGAACTGATAAATTAAATGAAAGCTTGATAATAGCAACAAAGCTGAATGAATATTTTACAAAAAGCGTTGAAGAGATAAACAAATCTATTCCGATATATCCATATATGAATCTTATTGAAAGAAATAATAATGCGTTCAAATTTAGAATGATTACAAACACTGAACTTGAAAATATTATAAGCAAAATGAATTCAAAAAAGGATTGTTATTTAGTTAATAAGAGGATGATTTTAGATTCGTTCCATTTGATAGGTGAAAATTTAGTATCAATTATCAATGCATCATTAGAGACAGGAATCTTCCCCGGCATATGGAAAGAATCGATAATAGTTCCTATAGAGAAAGTTCTTCATACAAAAAAGGCGAATCAATTTAGACCAATAAATATGATCTCAATTGAAGCTAAGATAATAGAAAAGGTAGTATATATACAATTAGAGAATTTCTTGAATAGCAATAACTTAATATCAGAACATCAATCAGGATTCCGTAAAAAACATAGTTGTGAGTCGCTTATTAATTTAGTAATTATGAATTGGAAAATGGCAATGAATGATAAAAAAGTAATAGCTGCAGTATTTCTTGATTTAAAGCGCGCATTCGAAACAATCGTACGTGATATTCTTATTAGAAAACTGGAAACGTATGGTGTCAGAGAAAAAGAGTTAGCATGGTTTAAATCATATTTGTCAGGGAGAAAACAGAGAACAAAAGTAAATGGTTTAGTTTCGGATGCAATAGATGTAGTATTAGGAGTACCCCAAGGCTCAGTGTTGGGAGTACTGTTATTTTTAATTTACATAAACGACATGGAAAAATCTGTAAACATGGCGAAGTTAGTATTGTTTGCAGATGATGCACTGTTGTATGTATATGGTGATTCAGTTTAGGAGTGCACTAGACATATAAACGCAGAGTTAGAAATTTTAAGTGTATTTTTTAAAATGAATAAACTGAAGCTTAACGTAGAAAAAACTAAAGCTATGATAATAAATGGTTCAGCAGAAGGAAATATATTTATTGATGGCCAAATTATTGAAAAAATAGATCAAATGAAATATTTAGGAGTAATCATAGATAATAAATTTAATTTTAAATCTCATATAGACTATGTCTGTAAAAAAGCAGCAAAAAAGTTCAGTTCTTCTCTAGAATTAGACAAAGACTGGATTTTAGCAGTGCAATTAAAATATATAATACTATTATTAAACCACACTTCGAATATTGTTTGACAATTCTCTTTACAGCTAATAATGAAATGAAAAACAGAATTCAGAAATTGCAGAACAGAGCTATGAGAATAATCTTAAAACTTAATAGATACACAAACATCAAGTTTATGTTGAATGCGTTGAAGTGGCTTAGTGTTAACCAAAGAATAATAATGAATGTATTAATTACAGTATTCAAAATGAAAAATGATTTATTACCTAAGTACTTATGTGAGAGGTTAGTTTATGTTGGTGATATTCATAATCATAACTTAAGAAACGTTTTTAGTTTCAGATTAAATCTTTTTAGAACTGAAAACAGTAAAAATATGTTAATGTACAAAGGACTTAAATTATTTAATGAAATGCCATCTTATATTACGAGTGAAAACAATTTGTCAAAATTCAAACAAAAAATTATAGAATATATTAGGGATAAGTTTGATTAAGAAAATTATATATAATGCAAACATTGTAAATAAAAAACAAAAATAGTTTTATGAACTAAATAAAGATACAATAATAATAAATAATAATAATAAATAATAATAATAATAGAATGTGTGACTGGGTGGATTCCACCCTAAGGTTAGTGATGGAGGGTTAATTTAAAAACTACGGGGCCCAGGTTTTCACTCTAATCTTCTCAGCTGGATCACTTATTTTTCACAAATCACGATCTGAAATCATATTTATCCATTAAATTTTTCAAGAGCTGTGCGCCCTAACAGGAATATGTAAATGCTGTGGCTGACTGGTGTGATCTAAATAAGCTTCATGAAAACATTTCTAAATGCCATTGCTTTTCCTTGTTTAGGACGAGTATACCTATAGCCGGAACATAATCGATCAAATCGTTTCTTCTAGAAGAGTTACATTTAAAAAATAACTTTGTATCGTACTTGATCATCTTAATTTCACTGATCACATTGACTACATTGCATACAAATGTTTTTACATGGTTGAAAAAGAAACTCCAAAGATTTTCTGATCTATAAAATCGTTATACATTTCTTTTTTAATTTGGAATCTTTTTTATAGTGTTCACATAGCCAGGTTTGAAAGAATCAATTAAATTGGAGAATTGAAATGCCTTCTTATCCCACTAAGTGTGCTTTACTAAACATCGATTCACTTGTATCTCGTCGTAAGTTTTTCTGTAATTTTCGTTAAGAGACTATATTCATAATCATATCCATTGTCCTAGTTGAAATGATTAATTTTTATGCAACAATGCGTCTCCTTCGGAACAATTTTACTTTTGTAAAAATCTTATTACAAAATCTAATTATTAGTGACCATGGTTTTATAATTATTAAGACTTATATTGAGCTAACTGGTCAAGTAATTACAATAACAAGTTTTTAACGAAGACAACAATTTTAACAGCAACAACAAGTCTGTATAGAGTAATTCACAAAACATTTGACTAGACCGTCTGTTTCGTGGCTACTAAACCAACTCTTCAGTAGTCTTGCGTGATATTCGCTGTGGTCCACACAGTTGCTTAAGTTTTATTTGTAAGCAAGCACATCTGAGAAAGTTTCTTTGTTTACTTTTTCTAGATATTATCTTCATAGATCTAATTATGCCCAAAATGAGCCTATTTTCCATTGCATCAGATGTTATCACCATTTTAACATTTATTGATTTATTTATTAAAATGTCTCGATATTGTTTTAATCTCTGTGATAAATTTGATTTGATAAAAAAAACGCGTGTTGACGCAATGATAACTAATGAAGAAGTTCAGCCACTCGTTTAAACATTTGTCAGTACTCAGGCACAAAATCCCTGAGTATCAGACTAAGTTCAATTGTTAAAAGGTACGAGTAACTAGTGAATATAAAAAAAAAAAAAATTAAACGCAAATTGATATTAGTCCGAATGTGGACGAGCTTAAGCGAAGACCGTAGAAAAAATACACATATTTTAACGAAAATAGTATCGTAACAGGCATGAGTCTTAAGGCTAGTAACTCACTGCGACAAAACAATTTCGAAACAGTTTTCTGTACACTAGTTCAAATGAGAGTGCGCTCACTGTGTTTTAAAACAAAAAGGAAACTTTTTGTTTTGACGCCTTCGAACTTTATCATATAACAAAACTTTTGAAACTGTTTTGTCTCAGTGAGTTACTAGCCTAAAGTTAACTGAAATAATACCGTAGTTAGTCCGTTTTGTCAGTAGTGTTAAAAATACCGGATCTTGAGGTGCCAGTATTTTAAGATATTTTTATTTATTTATTTATTTATATTTTATAAATTAATTTATAAAATATGAGTTGGTGCAGGGCAGCTAGGCCATATTACACCGATTGTTAATAAGAAAAATACTATTTTAAGATATATAAGATATTTTAAGATATATTATAACAAATAAAAAAGAATTTATTACAAAAATCGTGTATTGAAAAAATGTCAACTTTTTTTGCAAAAACAAAGTTTTCTATTTTTGTATGTACTTATTTCGAAATTTTGTGCATTTTATATTTGGCTATATCCAAGATATTTTATTTTTCTCAAATATATATTTTTTTTAAAAAGGAAAGAAAATTTAATAATAAAGTTGAAATTATAAATATACTCAAAAATATAGTGCGTCTCCTAACATGCATTTAATTTAATTTATTGTTAGACTACAACACACTATGTGGCGATAAGACCGTCTGAACTGAACTTATTCAACATTTCCACACATTAGTCACTGTATAAGAAAACAATTATTATATTACTCACCGAACAATCTGTTAACTCCTCGCTTATCGGAGCCCAGCTATTGTTTCCGATTTCCAGTGGTAAGGTTAGCTGCTGTAAAATAACTGATGACAAATCCGAGCGTGAACGTTTAATCTCTGATTTGGGACTCTCTTTATCTCCACCGCTTACAATGCTCTTGTTAATTTCGGGAAATTTTGTGCTTTTTAGTATAGATGCCACCATATTGTGGTCAAATTTGCTAACTGAGGACAATGAAGTACTGGAACCAGCAGCGGAGTTTCCTTCGCACAGATTCTTCAAAGGTGGCAAAAACCATGATATCTCAAAAACACTCGCTTTACTCAATTTGCTCAGAATGAAACGAATCAATACTGAGCTAGCTTCCAAAATTTGTGGTACTTGTGTTTGGCAAACTTAAAATAGAAAGACGATATAAAAATTATATGAAAATAAGCCATAATGATGAAAGTGCAATTTTTAAACAATCCCCCTGCCCCACGAAAAAAAATACATTTTCATCATTTGATGAAATCACTCGAGCACATACCGAGATTGCATTGGCTAATGCTATCTGCTGCCAGAGCTGCGAAAGCTGTATAGAAATGTCCATAGTTGCTTTCTTCATCGAAAATCTCATTTTCGCTGCAAAAATATAAAAGAAACTATTTAGAAATTTTTCACAATTGAAATTTTCTTGTAGTGCGAAAAATCATTGATTGGTCGCCATCTTTGATTTAGTAGCCAACATTTTCAATCGTATTTTTCACCAACTTTTTGCACTTTTAAAGCAAAGTTTTTCTTTACTTACCATCGAGTGATCGCTTTTATTATATTTGCAATTTCAGTTTTATTTAAATTTCCATTATTATTAGCTAAAAGTGGTTTAACAACGGAGCACCAATCGGTACCTCCACTATGTGCAGCCATTTTTTCACTTTGACGTTTTCTCTTAACTCTGCTTCTGACAAAAACTTGAAATTTTTGACACTTCAATATAATCTGCTTGTCTGTCGTGTCATTGATATTTATTGCAATTATTCTACTTATCGTTTTCTTTGTTGTGACCCGGTTGTTTGTTACAGTTATTTATTTCCCTTTTTTCTTTCTAGTTTGTTTATATTTCGTGTTTTCTGTTTTACTGATTCCGTTATTCAACTTACTGACATTTCTATCAGAGTTGCACTTAAAAGAACCTTTGCACTATTGTGCATATTTATATTCTTGTATGCGAAGTATAAAAGTTTGGTACTTATAGTATTGATTAAATGAGGTCAATAAGAAAACTTTGAGGAATGCAGTTTTGACACGATTTCTTAAAAATTTTTGTGAAGTTTAAGTATGTTTTAAGACGCATTTAAACTCATAAAAATTTATATAAAATTAAAATGAAAAATCAGTCTTGCTCAGCCAATTGCCGCGTATAGATCGTTTTCCGTTCGCTTTGTTTTTCGAGTCTGACTTTAACTGCGTCTCTCTCACACCTTATTAAACTTTATATCCACGTGCTTAGATTTTATATACTTATATATATAAATAAGTGTCACAAACAATTCTATTAAACAATCTTGATTAAACAATTAATAAAATGAATGGGGTTGACCCCCCCTATTATAATAGGTTTAAGCCCCTAGACCCAGATAATACTCAAATTTTGTCGGGACTAACAAAAAAAAATAACAAACGTTTACGTTCGACAGAATTCGTACCTCTACCTGAAATATATCAAAACGATGACAACATACCTCGGTATTTAATAATCACTGCAGTCGGCTATAATAGCGAAGAACATGTGCCCCCTATATCATCCTATAATGTATTTCAAATCGAGAAAGGTTTAAAATATATATCTCGGGACTACACGGAAGTAACGGAACTTAAGTCGGGTGATCTCCTTTTAAAAACACTTAATTTAAAAGCAGCTGAAAAATTCCTCAAAGCTAAACATGTTGATACTGTGCCAGTTAAAATAACTAGCCACAGCAGCCTAAACTCCATACAAGGTAGATTTTTTTCAAAAAATATTGTAAATATAACCGAAGACGAATTGCTATCATCTTTAAAAGATCAAAAAGTCATAGAAATAAAGAAAATAATGAAACATACTGATGGCAAGTTAATTGCAACCGGTGCAGCAATCGTAAAGTTTGACACGATCCGGCGTCCTGAATCTATCAAATTAGGCTGGCAAAGAGTACCTGTCGTAGAATTCATTCCCAACCCAATGAGATGCATCAATTGTCAGAAGTTAGGACACACAAAAAAATGGTGCCGCAACATTGAGGCATGCAGGGAATGCGCCTACCCTCCTCCCCACCAATCTTGTATAAGAAAGTTCTGTGTAAACTGCAACAATGAATCACATCCATCCTATGATCCCTCCTGTACAACTTTCCTCAAACACAAATCAGTCAATAAAATCAAAATAGATCGAAGATGCCCTGTACGAGAAGCTTGGAAAATTTTTAACAGCAATCCCACACTACACACCATAGAACCTTTTAATAAAACCTCAAATAATCCGACATATTCGCAAATTTTAAGAAACGTCAACTCCACAGAAGAAACATCACAAAATAAAACATCAACAACTGACCTACAGCAACTGAAAAAACAACAACACCAACAACAACAACAACAACACCAACAACAACAACAACAACAACAACAACAACAACAACAACAACAACAACAAAAACAACAAAAACAATACCAAGCTAGTGAAAAACCTATTTACTCAGAGAACAACTCAATAACAACAATTGAAACTGCAAAAACACATAATATAGAAAGCAATAAACAAGAAAGTACAGTTATCCCAACAACAGACACAACATCTTCATTACCATGCGCAAATATTTTTGAACCCATAGACAACACAATAGAACAAATACACATGGAAACCGATTTATCATTATCACCTACAAAAACAAAATCAAACACAACTAGCGATTCAGATAGTTCGCCTACTACAAAACTATACAAAAAATTCCCAAACTTACCTGTTATAATTACTCCAAAAACATTAAAAAAAGCACAAAGTACAAATAAAATTTTAAAATAATAGCCCAAACCCTACTTCTTTTTCTTTTTAATAAATTGCGATAATTTTTTATAATGGATATAGGAATAAACTTAAAAATAATACAGTGGAACATACAGGGGTTCATAAACAATAAGTATGCTTTGGAAAACCTTATCTCCAAACACAACCCTGACATAATTATACTTCAAGAGACACACATAGTTAACAAAAACCTTCGTTTTTTACACCTTCCTCACTTCAACGCACACCACCATAACAAACATCACACCTACGCCAAATCTGGAGTAGCCATTCTTACCAAAAATAACTTAAATGTATCGCAACACATTGTATCTTCAAATGACCTACTTTTTCAATCCCTTACTGTTCACGGTATAGCTGACTTACACATCACAAACATCTATAAAGAGACTGATGTAAACCTTACACCTCAACTGGTCAGTGAAATTCCTCAATATCACTCAGGGCATCATCTTATTGTTGGTGACCTTAACGCGCAAAATATTTTATGGGGATCACACTCCACATCCAACAGTGGTTATATATGGGAAAATTTTGTAAATGACAGGAACTTGACAATTTTAAATGATGGGTCTCCTACTCTGCTAAATACACGTAACACCTTGACTGCCGTGGACGTCTCTATGGCAAGCGTGGACCTAGCAATAGTGCTAAACTGGAACTGTCATCCCCAACCAGAAGCATGTGACCATATCCCAATAATAATATGCAATAATAGGTCATTTAGCCAAGCCAAAAAACATGTCACAAAATTTTTAGACAAAAAAGCAAACTGGTCTTTATTTTACAACAAAAACGTCATCCTCAACCGAGCTTACATTGAATCAGAAAATATTAACAGGGAGGCCGCCCAAATAAAAAAAATTTTAAGAAGATCAGCAAACGAATCAATGGCATCAAGTCATAAATCAAAACAATTGAACAGTCCTGTTTGGTTCAACTCCGAAATTGGAAAATTAATAAATGAAAAGAACAAAGCTTGGAAATACTTCAAACAAAGAAGAACAACAGCAAATATTATTAAATACAAAAAAGCCTGTGCTCTAGTTAAAAGAGCATGCAAACAAGCAAAGCAAGACACTTGGAAAAATTTTATTAATTCTCTCAAACCTACAATGGACATTCGGGTACTGTGGACAAAAGTCAAAAACATTCGTTCCAAACGCTGCACGAATTTCCCTCCCATTTTTCTCGACAATGGAAGCAGAACACACCCAGCAGACATAGCTGACACTTTTGCTGAATTATGGAGCTCAATCGGATCAAACAACTCATTTAGCTCAAGCATCATTGATGAAAAAATTAATATTAGCATAAACAATATGACAGAAAATGGACATCGTTATGACCACATAGTAGAAGGGGTTAATATAACTGAATTAGAAATGGTACTTTCGAGTTCTAGAGGGACCACGCCTAGTAGGGATAAAATAACTTACTCTATGGTTAAAAATGCATCTCCATTACTCAAACAACGACTTTGTAGGCTCTACAGCAAAATTATATCTTCAGGAAACTACCCACATGACTGGAAACAAGCAATCCTTAGTCCCATTCCTAAAACTGGAAAAAATCAAAATTCTGTAGAGGGTTATCGCCCCATTTCCCTTCTTCCTGTTTTATCAAAGATTTTGGACAAAATAATAGCTGAAAGAATAAAAGGTTGCTCCAAAGGTTGTATTTTGAAAGAACAACACGCTTTTTTGCCGAATCGTGGTGTTTACACAATATGCCATGCACTCGAAACAACGATAAAAGCGAACATTCAACTCAAAAAGCATAGTGTTATTCTCTCAGAAGATCTCGAAAAAGCTTTTGACCGCGTAATAGCGACATATGTAATCAAAGAACTTCATGAATGGGGAATCCCCAAGAAGATACTAAAATTAATATTATCATTTTTAACGCATCGAAGAATAACCGTTAGGGTAGACGGTTACTATTCCAAGACAACCAATCTGGATAATGGTCTCCCGCAGGGCTCTCCGCTATCTGTTATTCTTTTTATAGCATATTCAAATTCTCTAGCTAAACATATACGAAATTCCAATAACGTCGATTTCTTTGGAATATATGCAGACAACATCTTTGCCATTTCCTCGGGTTCCTCAGAAGAAATTACTGAAAAATTAAGAATTTTCGATGAAAAGTTGCAAGATTGGGCGGAATCAACAGGAGCAGTTATACCAATTGAGAAAGCAGAAGCCTTGCACACTTGCAGAAAGTATAAGTGTGGTTCCTCCATTCTAAGAATAAGAAACGTCGACAATAAAATTAAAAACAAAATGAGAATACTTGGACTTACTTTTTCCAAAAATGCCCTTTGGAATGATCACGTTAAATCAATGGTGGATAAATTAAACAAAATTAATAACCTGCTCAAAGTAATTTGCTCTAAAAAGAAAGGTCCCCATATTGACACTGCCATTTCCATTTGTCGGTCTCTCATTGAAGGTACAGTGCAGCATTGCATCACGTTGTACGGCTGGACTTCAGAAAGCAACAAAAAGAAGTTAAATTCAGCAATAAACAAATGCTTCCGGACAGCATCTGGACTCTTAACTGCTACCCGTATTGAATCTCTCAGGACCGGAGCCCAATATCATGATTTCGACTGGCTGGTTAAAAACAGATCTGCTAAATTGGGAGCGAAGGCACTAACAGAACCATCTCATATTTTGAATAATCTATTTTGGAATTTTAACGGAGCAGAAAATAACACAAATACAACAACATACATTTGCGGCATCCAACAAATATTGAATTATTTTCAAAATATCAACATACCTTTTCCAGAGAAACCTATACGTAACAGATTGGTTATCACTTAAATCTCTTCATCGATACAACCTTGAACGAACACCAAAAAAATAATTCTAACTCAATGGTTTTTAAATCAAAATTTCTTGAGTGCAAGCAAAATTTTTTACACGATTTAACATTATTTACAGACGGGTCTAGTCAAGAAGGTATATCTACATATTCGGTTATAGAGCAGACATCCTCTGATGCTTTCCTGACAATACAACAGGGGCTCTTGGCTCTTCATGCTGGGATCTTTAACGCCGAATTAGTTGCCATTAAAGTCGCAATACAATACGCCATACAAAAAAATAAAAACACAATGATTTGTTCGGATAGTTTAAGCGTTTTAAAGTCATTACAAAATAAGGGCACAACATTTAAGTACATTTTAAGGGAGGTGGCACAGTCCTCCAACATAAACATAAAACTACTTTGGATTCCTGGTCATATTGGTATACGAGGCAACGAAGCTGCGGACCTAGAAGCAAAAAATGCTTTGAAACTTCCATTGGTAGCCCAAGTACCATGTTTGGACACAATATTAATAAACTATAACAGAAATGTTCAAAAACAACTAAATCAGCTTCAATGGAACAGTTCTCCTTCTTTCCTGTATCTACATAACAAAACTATAGGCAGAAACAAATACAACACATATTTTTCGCGAGAAGATTGCATAAAAATAGCGCGAATACGGGTTGGAACTACTTTATTTAGTTCTAGCCACCTGTATAATAATACAAGTCCAAAACAATGTAATTATTGCTCTACGACACTAACAGTTAAGCACATGCTGATGGATTGCCCCCGTTCGAAAACCAACACGCCTATTGATGTCGCACTGGATTGTAGCAAACAAGAAACCTTAAAAACAATAAATGATGTACTCAACAAGCATAACGTATTATATGATATATAACTTTTTAATTGTATAAATCATTCTAGATGGTGCAAAATGGCCAAGTAGCCCAGCACCTCTGTATATTCTACAAATTTATTTGTATAATATTGTAATAAATAAATAAATAAATAAATAAATAAAATGAAAAATGAAGATTCCCAGCAAACACAAGAAAAAAAATTCGCTAAAATTCGAGAATTGGTAATTTTCAACATTCAATATCAACATTTCTTATCATTTCAGATTAAGCATTTTCTCAAAAGCTATTTTTCAGCTTGAGCTGGAGATGATGCAAGTTTGAGAAATTATTTGGAACTTTGATGTCAAGTGAAGAATTATAAATTTTTCAACTTGATAATTGAGAAAATCTTCATAAAAAAAGTGCCTTATAAGTAGTGTCCGACCGAAACCAAAATTTTGGCCGAAACCGAAACCGAAACCGAATTTCGGCTATTTTTGTAATATTCGGCCGAAACCGAAACCGAAACCGAAACTGAAAGTCTACATACAAATTTGTTTTTAAAAACATTTTATTTTTTTTTTAATTTTATTAAAAGCTTTCAAAAACAAAACAATTCAAACAGATAATAATAACGTATACATACGATAAATATTCTTTGAATATTAAAGTTCAACTTTAAAATAATAAATAAAGAGATAATTTTTAATACCACTTTAAGGAACTTTTTAGTGTTTAGAGTTATTCGGTTTCGGTTTCGGCCATATTGATGCCGAATAGCCGAAACTGACTAAAAGGGCCGAAACTGGCCGAAACCGAAACCGAAACCGAATATTCGGTCGGACACTACTTATAAGTTAAGAACACTATAATCCGCCTATTGAGATGCTGTGAAGAATTAATGTCGGAGAGTTGAAAAAACCATTAGATATTTATCTTAAAAAAGAAAACTCACTTTTCCAATTCCGGAGGACATTATTATTCATACTAGGGCTGAATGTGAATCAAAGTCATGAAATACCAATTAACTCCGAAACTCCTAAGGCTGTGATAATATACATATACATATACATATACATATACCCCCTTCTATACGATTTTTTGCTCAAGATGACCCCAAATATCACCTCTGTAAATTTTCATACTCTCACTTCGGATGCTCATTTGTTTTTTTGACCCCTTTTCCACACGGCAATTTTTCTTGCTGGCAAGTCGAGTTTGTAGGCATCGGAACGTGACGAGAGGGGACGAGTACAGACTTGCTCGTACCGGCAATTTTTCTTTTGTTCTGCTCTTTCTTTGAAGTTTCACTTTAGTTTTATTCAGAATTGCTCAAGAAAACTTGCTGAGTGGAAACGCAAATGGCAAGTTCAAAAGAGAATTGAAAACCTGCTGGCAATAAAACTTGCCGTGTGGAAAAGGGGACTTAGCAAAACTGAGTTTTACATGGAGTCGAAATTTGTAAAAGTGCCCCCACACTATATGTTTCATACATATGACATGCCAAATTTTACAGACAGCTTTGACATACATATAGTGTGGAACATATGGAATTCAAATTCTGACAAGTCGTTTGTATTTCCGTATGTACAAATTTGAATTAGAACTGTTTCTAATTTGATCTGTTTTTCATATGTAAAAGTTTGAAGTTTGAAAAAAAAACAATAACTTGCCATAAAAAAAATCGAGAAAACGTAAAATCAAATTATTAATTCCACAAATTTATATTTTTTAACAATTATTTAGATTGATTGGACAGAAGAAATCCTTTTGCAACTTATTGAGCACTGGCGTGGCTTCGAGTGAACGAAATTGCCGGAAAACTCTAACAGTTAGCAGAAATATCGTGTCAGATAGTCTGTGATAAAAAAAAGGAGCTGTTTGACAAAAGTTCAATATTGACATACAGATGAAATTCGAAATGAAACTTTTTTGACAAGTCATTTGTGTTGAACATATCGCACACTAAATACAAAACAGTCACAACTCAAAATTTTTTATATAGAATTTTTGTTATAAATCAATTTATAAAACACATCTGACTATATTTTTCGTTATTTTCTTCATTAACTGGAAGAATGAAGTTTTTGTGTTAAATGAAAATTGTTTTTCTTCTGCAGTTTCAACCAAAGAGTTTTATTTTTCGCTTTTCCTGAAAAGTTATGTTTTTTAAGTTGTGACTGTTTTGTATTAAGTGTGCGATATAGTGTAGGGGCACTTTAACGATTGTATTTCGGCACTAATACCTCAAAAAGTATTGGAAAAGTATGAAATATCTATTTTCGTCATCCCTGATTCGCAAAAAAAATATTCGATACTCTTATTTTGTACACCTCTGCACGTGGTTGACCACTTTTGTGTTCTTCTTGTTGCTGTTCTTCTTGAGTTTTTTGGAATTGAACATAAATGTTGGAATTAATTGCTAAATGTTGAATTATAACAAATACATTAAGTTTTGTTCTTAATGGAGTCGTCAACAGGAAAATCAATCAAAAATATTGCAGGGCCTACGACCAAGGTAAACAACAACCCACTTAAGCTTTTTGCCACTTCCCAAGTATAAAAATTAGGCCATAGAGTAGATTTTTATGTTGAAACAATCTTTTATTACTATTTCGTTAATTCTATTAATCATCCATTATTAAGATCAACCCACACAGCAGCATTCAACCACAAGTGCCGGTGGTTGCATCAGTAGAATCGAAAGAAGCCTTACACGAGGTTAAGCTGCAGTAAGTTGAAACACAACAGCAATAAATCTTCTTCCAATATAAACTTTTCCCTAATTATAACTAGAAATGTTGTTGCCACGGTTTCAGTAGCCTGTGAACTAAACCTCCAAGACATCAACTTTCGCACACGCAATTCTGAGTACTCTCCATCCCGCTTTCATGGCGTTGTTATGCGAATGCGTGATCCACGATGTACAGCGCTTATATTTCGTACGGGTAAAATAATATGTACTGGCGCACGCAATGAGCCGGAAGCCAGTTTAGGAACGCGTAAATTTGCACGTATATTACAAAAACTCGGGTATCCAGTTAAATTTACAGACTATAAACTTCAAAATATTGTGGCGACTGTAGATCTACGTTTTCCAATACGTCTTGAAAATCTCAATCAAGTTCACGGGCAATTTAGCTCCTACGAACCAGAGCTATTTCCTGGTCTAATTTATCGCATGGTGAAGCCACGTATGGTTTTGCTGATATTCGTCAATGGCAAAATAGTTTTTACGGGTGCTAAAGCTCGTAAAGATATAATGGAGTGCCTAGAGGCTATATATCCAATACTACAAAGTTTTAGAAAAAATTAATGGCAGCAAATATTAAAAGCTTATTAAATAATGGAAAAGTAGGATAAGAATATGAAAATGAGATTAAAATGGTTTAGTTCGTAGTGCTTTCCAAAAAATGGTAGAAACTTAATGATATTGGTCGGCTTTTGAAAGAAGTAGAATTGCACTGAGTTAAATAATTTTTTTACATTTAATTATCTTTTTGTTATTATTTAAGATAAGATATGGAATAATTATTTGTTGCATAGATGGTATAAAATGATCAAAATATCGGTTTGATTTCTAAGATCGGTTAAGAATGGTCGAACTTTATTATTTATATTTATGATAACACAAAGTATAAACTTGATATGGAAGTCAATTTAAGCATTTTTCATTATATTGATATTGATTTCAAACTTTTGTATTGAACGATAGAAAAGCGAAGAAATTGATTGTGAAACAAATTAACGAAAGGGCCGGGTTACTTTCCACATTTTATTTTAATATATAAACTTGTATAATTCAGTGCAATTCGATTTAAGTTACGTTACTTATGCTTAGTCTATAGTTTAGGTTTAAGATTGTTTGAATGTTTTCATCAATTTTATTAATTTATTAGAACAGACTATTTTGTTTTATGTCAGCCAACGGTTACTTAAGCCCATTTAAGTAAAATAAAAAATAGAACATTAAAATAGAATACGAAGTCTAAATTTAAATATAACTTGTACTAATAATATGATTTTTCAATCTTTATAATTTAGATAAGTTTTATAAAAAATTAGATATGGTTATACAGTATGAACTCGGTAAACGCAACTAATAAAAACCGAGGCTGTTTCATTTATTGAGGTTGTTGCACCCATCAAGGAAAACATAAAGCGAGAACAATTATATATAGAGCGAGTTTTATGAAGTTTTAAGCAAAATGCTAAATAAAATTTACAGTATTGAAATTATTCATTCATTATGATAAGATAATTAACTGATTCAGTTTTAATATATTATATCTGTTTGACAATATCTTTTGTTTTTGTTTGTACTTTGTATAAGTTACAGTTTGTACAACAGCAATCACTCGAAGTTCCTTAAGAATAAGAATGTATTTTTATGGAATACCATTTCTCTCAGACCACTGAATACACGTGTGGAACGACTGCACAGCAACTGAACCTTTTATTTGAGGTACTGGGATAAGTTCAGAATCACTGTTATCTGTACTTTCAATATCTATGATTTCATTATCTTCTTCTTTGTCTGCAAAACTTTCGTTCATCATCTTTTTGGAAAAATTCATTCGGCGCAACTTGCGAGCTTTTGATTTGATGATATCGACGGAAAAAAGAACGTTTTGCTTTCTTTGTTTTAAAAACCATTTGTAGAGAGCCTTTTCCATTTTTGGATATTCACAGGATTTTAGAGTTTGCCGTTTTTTTGGCCCAGCTTCCATATTTCCAGCATATTTCAGAATCTTGTCTTCTTTTTTTATAATTCTCGTGATTGTTGACTTGTGCACCTTATATAGGCTGCACAGTGCTTTTTATGATACACCACATTTAGTTTAATGAAAAGTTTCACACTTTTGTTTAATAGTTAGCTTTATCAATGTTTTCGTGATCGCCATTTCCTTCCATCAAAAATCACTACCGGGCAGTCGAAGTATAAGCAGATACTAATTTTTTGTGTTGACGATTGCGCTCAAAGCAAACGCACCAAAGAGCAAACAATTCGATGAAATAACTTATTTAAAACGGTCAAGCTTAAGAATCCAGAAAAATATAAGGAACAAAAGAGACAAAATACAAACTAAAACCCATCATATAGATATATAAAGCGTAGTCAGTTGCAGTTATTGAGGTTACTATTTTTAGCGAGTTGCACTTATAAAGGTTACAATGCTTTGTCCCGCTCTGTTGCAAAAATCGAGGAATTGCGTGTATCGAGGGTTGCGGTTACCGAGTTTGTACTGTATATATTTTTTTAATAAATTATGCAAAATAATAAAAACTATTCTTCAGCGCTTGCATAGATAGATTTTATAAAAATTTTAAAGAAAATGTAATTTTATGCTACAATTTCACTTAAAATAGTGAAAAAGAAACTGGACTGGACTGAAAAGAAATTCCTGGCCAGAAAGGATAACCTTTTTCTCTGCCTACCTAAGCAGGCTCAATGAAAATGATAAAAGGAAAATATAAATTTTATCTAATGCACAAACCAAAATAATTAATTTTACCTTTGATGAAATCTATTACAATATTGCAAAATTGTATGGTAACAGCATAGATGCCAGTTTCGTGTGATAAATCACTTTTCGTGATTTTTTGAGGGCTGTGTGACAATGTGTGATTTCTGAAATGAAGCGAGTGATTTTTCACTCATGCGTGATATTTTTAATCACTCACTTTATTGTTGAAGAGTGCGTTCAAGTAAATGCGAAAACACGTATATTAACGAACAAACCCAACACTGTAATTGAAATTTGTTAATGCAGGTATAAAGTTTAAACTTTCAAAAAGTTAAAATTAAGTTTATATTACAAATTCAGACAATTTAAATTAGTTCCACTGATATATAATAAATTGAATTACCAAAAATTTTCATATCTTCTTTATTTTGATTTAGTAAATAATAATTTAATAAATTTTTAACAATAAACTTTTACTCATATCACTAAATAACAGAAAATATCTCATTATTTGTAAAATTGTAAGGCATTAATTGCTCTTGTATGCTGTAAAATTGGAATTGCTTCCGAGTGATTTTCTGTTCTGTGTGTGATTTTTGCGTGATTTTCTGTTCTGTGTGTGTGATTTTGCGTGATTTTTTTTCTATGTGCGTGATTTTTTTGCTGTGAGTGTCACACGAGTGATTTTTACATATATGTTGTGTGATTTAGTGATTTCGGGTGTGAATTTTGGTTGGCATCTATGGGTAACAGCATGCTTTGGTTCGTAACAATTGGCGGCGTTCAACGAACACAACTGATTCTATAGCGTTTCCTAATGGCGTTTTCGTTTCTACCAAAAAATGTTGCCTTTTCATTGCCCTTGCCTTTATTTGTGTTCGATTCTAAAATAAGTGCAAACGGGTGAGTAAATTCCGTGTTCGTTTCTTAAAATGTCACACTCAAAGAGGGCAAAAAAGGCACATTTTCTGCCCTGCAAAATTTCTCAGGGTAGATGATTGCCCTGCATATCAGCTGTTTTTAAAACGACAATATTATGTCATGCGTGCGTTAGACAAGGATGGTTATATTCGTTTATATAAGTTGACATTTTTCGAGTAGGCAAAAACATGCACTTTTACAGGGTTGCGGGCAACATTGAAAACATTTTGCACTGCGACAGGGCAACATTTTTTGGTAGAAACGAAAACGCCATAAGTAAGTGGTATTTTTTCTTAGACGAATTGCAAAATTTCATTATTAGGTTTGCCATTGCCTGCAGAGAGGTGAGGCCGAATAGAAAAGTATATTTTTTTATTGAAAAAAACATTTGCACGGTATGTGCAATTTCCTCAATATATGGAAATTGGTAGAAGAGCAGGAAAATCTAAAGAAACTCAAAAAATCCTATAATCAAGTTAATTTAGGAAAAAAGAACAGAAAATAAAAAATTTACTAGTCGAAAAATTGGATTTTAGTATTCAAAATTGCTGAAAAGGTGCTTGCTCTTTGGAAACGTCTACCAAACCTCTCAGAACGCGATATGTCAAAAAATTTCGACATGTCCAAGACTACAGTGCATAAAATCAAAGTGAAAAGCTCAGTGAAAACTAACAAAACCGAAATATTGCCAAATCGAAATGATGTAGGTAATGAAGAGGTTTAAACTAGAGTACGAAAGCTGCACGATAAGAAAATCTACGTCAAAGCTGACTTGAAGCAAACTCCTAAACAAAGTTTTATGTTGCGAACACCAGGGTGGTGTGGACAAAAGTTCTAACATAAAAAAACTGGGCATATTTCCAAAGCAATTCATGGTTTGGCAGGCAATTTGCACATGTGGACTTAGAACGGAGTGGTATATCATAACTGGTACTATAAATAGCAAAATCTATATTGAATCGTGTATTCAAAATCTTCTACTGTCACTTTATAAACGTCATACTGTTTCAGCAATATTTTGGCCAGTCCTAGCTTACTATTCGTTGAGGTGGAACGTAGAGAATAATATACATTTCGTCAATAAAAACTTGAATCCGGCTTATTGCCCAGATATTCCAACAATTGAAACCTTTTTGGCTATAATTAAGCAAAAACTAAGAAAATAATTTTAAAATGTCTAGTATAAGTATAGGGGATTTAAAAAAAAAACAAAAGACCAGTATTGCCATACTACAAAGTTCTGTCAAAAGCTTAATGAAGGTGCGAAGGAAAAAGTATGCTATCTATTTTTCTAAATCAAAATTGTCAAAATAATTTTTTTTGTGTAATTTTATCTACAGTACACTTTCCAATAAAACTTGTAAAACTGTATTTATTATTCCTGTAGTTAAGAAAATATAAACTATAAGGTTTGTAAAAATAATTTTGCACCACACTTTACTTTTAGCATAATCGCTTATGGGTATTTCTATGTAAATGTGGACACAGTATAAGAAAAATTTGTCATTACTTTTCAACTTGCAACTTTGTACAAATTAATATTTAATAGAAGAAACATTGCCATCAAGTGTCAAATATAAGATTTTACATTACAATAAGTTTTTATCGACAATTTTAGTGTATGTGCTTAAGAAGAATCCTGTTATTGGGAAGAAATATAAGTTTTTGGATGTGATGGTTGTAGTTCTGATGACAAAAAAAACAAACTATATATAAACATAATTTTTACAATATTTTTAGTTTCATAGGTGAATTTATTCCTAAGTTGAAGTTTATAATTAAAATAACCGTTATTTTCTAAAAAATTTACGTTATTAAGTTACTAAAAATATATTTTTTTTTAAAAGCTTACAGCTAGACCTTTTGTTTGATATATAAAAATATGTATGTTTTTTAATTTCACACTATATTACTTTAAATAGAAATTTTCCAATTCTTTTGTTAGTTAAAAAATCTGTTCAAAAAAATATTCAATGGATCTTAAATTTATCATTAATGCATTTTTTGGCAAATGGTTATATAAATCCCAATTAACTGTGACAACATTTGCATTCGTTAATGGCTTAAGCATATATCAATTATTCAATTTAATAAAATGGAAACCATTGTCCGAAACTGATCGACCACAAATTACAAATGTTTTTCACTGGCTCGAAAATCCCGTTAATTACTATAAACTAGAGATGTAACGGATATCCGGTATGCCGGATATCTGGCCTAAATTTACTATTACATTTTTTGATGACATTTACAGAGAAAGTGCGAAAAAGCTGTAGTAGCTGAACTTTAGTGTTATTGCATGTAAAACTACTATATTAATATGAGCTTCTTTATTATTGTGCTATGGTTGCAGCATGTCGAATAAGAAATATATTTAGTTTGTTAACAACCAGCCAATGGACCCACTATTCGGTCACCCGGATTAGCAGCTCGACGGATATCCGGTATCCGGCCAAATCACTAAACTTTACATCTCTAATATAAATATTATAGCTACAATGTTGCCTTAATAACAATTGTTTATTGTACTGGCGATATTCGAAAATCGCAAACAAAAGAAAGCAAAACATCTAAGGTAAATATGAGTGAAATAAACAACCTTCCGTACAAGGGCAAATCATTGTATCATAAAAAAACACCACAAAAAGTCAAATAAATCATATTTATTATATATCAAAATGAAAGAAAAATTTCAGGCTTTAATAATTTACTCTTTTTAATTCTAGTAATAACGGTAATTTTTTAGAAAATAACGGTTTTATGTAAGAAAATATTCGTTTCTTGCATAAAAATACCTATAAAATACAAAGTACTCAACAGATTTCGTTCATTTTAAATTTTTCTAAAATCCATATATGTATATAACCTTTTAAATAATACCTTAATCATTAATATCGGTTATATATTTACGGCTGTATTCATAAAAATTTATGAGCCTCTTATAAAGCCTTTATAAGAAAAATATCGAAAACATTATTCATAAACGTTCAATAATGAGAAAAACCTCTTATAAAGGCTTCATAAATGAGAAACCTTCAATAAACCCTTGATAAAGCATTTTTAAAATTTTTACTCTCATCTGAGCACAAATATTATCAAAAATGCTTCAAACCAATTCAAAAAATATGAAGGCATTGCAAAACATTTAAAAATATTGAAAATAAAAATAATAATTGACAGTTTTTTCAGAGCAAAACATAAATAACAACATTTTTTGACGGCTTGAATGTCAAAATAATAATAAAATTGTGACAAATAAGCAAAATATTATTATATTAAACGTCCAATAATGACAAAAACCTCTTATAAAGGCTTCATAAATGAGAAACCCTCAATAAACCCTCGATAAACCATTTTTAAAATTTTTACTCTCATCTGAGCACAAATATTGTCAAAAATGCTTCAAACTAATTCAAAAAATAATAAGCATTGCAAAACATTTCAAAATATTGAAAATAAAAATATTAATTGACAGTTTTTTCAGAGAAAAACATAAATATCATATTTTTTGACTGCTTGAATGTCAAAATATTAATAAAATTGTGACAAATAAACAAAAAATTATTGAATTTATCAAATTCACAAACCATTTCTGACACTGTTCCCACTTCAAATTGAAAGTGTTCCTATTTTAACAAAAAAAGCTGAGACAACATTTTTATGAATAACAAAATTTTAAAAAGCATTTTATCTCTAAAAAGCTTTTTAACTATTGAGCATTTTAAAGCTATTTTAAGATTTTTTTATGAATAAGATCGTTAGAATAATATAACCAATTTTCTTCATAGACCTTATAACAAAAATTAAAAAAAAAATCGATAACTCGAAAACAAATTGATAAATCAACTTTTCCTTTGACTACTCTTATTTATATTGAGAGTACTCTTCGAATCCATCGTCAAATCACGGCGCCCCGGAAATCGTAATCTCCCCCATTATTTTTTTTCCTTTCTACCAGAATCCGTTGTCGGAATCTTTCTTTTTTTGTTTTGGACGGTGTAATTTTTACATTACATGCATCATTTTGTGTATCAAACTGTGGGGGTTAGTGTCCGACCGAATATTCGGTTTCGGTTTCAGTTTCGGCCAGTTTCGGCCCTTTTAGTCAGTTTCGGCTATTCGGCATCAATATGGCCGAAACCGAAACCGAAACCGAATAACTCTAAACACTAAAAAGTTCCTTAAAGTGGTTTAAAAATTATCTCTTTATTTATTATTTTAAAGTTGAACTTTGATATTCAAAGAATATTTATCGTATGTATACGTTATTATTATCTATTTGAATTGTTTTGTTTTTGAAAGCTTTTAATTAAATTTAAAAAAAAAAATAAAATGTTTTTAAAAACAAATTTGTATGCAGACTTTCAGTTTCGGTTTCGGTTTCGGCCGAATATTACAAAAATGGCCGAAATTCGGTTTCGGTTTCGGCCAAAATTTTGGTTTCGGTCGGACACTAGTGGGGGTATTAATGTAATATATTAAGGCGGCCTGAACCCACAGTTCATTTCAGGGTTAATTATTGTACCCTGGATTTATAGCTTGCAACACTGAAATTTTTGCTGTCATCGATATTTTCCTATTTTTGTTGTTCTATTAAGATAATTTCGTTGATTGTTTTATTTTATTAGTGTGTGGCCGGAATTATAATTTGCTTAACTAATTTATGAAATAATAATACTAAATTTATAAAATATCACTAAACCATTAGATAAATTACAATAATCGTCTTATAATCGTGAAAGCTAACAGAATGATTCCAAAAAAGACGCTTGTAAAGGACTCACATATAGTGAAGATCGCAGTGGAACTGGAGAATCATATAGCGCAATTAATTAATTTGGACCAGCGACAGCCACTAACAGGTAAACAAAGTTATTAACAAATATGTTGGTTTTTCTACCTCACTTGTGTCCTTTCTGAAGAGAACATTTTAAAATCGAAGAGCATGAGCCAACGCCCAATTTTTTTTGATATTCCACATTTCCGCTAAGAAATTTATCATTCAGTTAGCATGTCTGTGATTTATATCGAACTCTTTTGTTTATTGAAGGTATCATACAAGAAATCTGTAGTTGCTGGGGCATTGTCGATCCGGAAAATTATGCACTTCAATTCTGTGAACAAAACAATCATAAATATGTTACCGAAAAAAATAGAAATGAAATAAAAAATGGATCCGTCTTACGACTGCAATATTCACCATCAAAAACTGCCAATGATACGCTGGAGACTCTGGTTTCTGGCTCAACATTTGAGAAAGTCAAGTGTCTCAAAGAGCTTACCTCCTTAAGTATGGATTTAACATTTGCGCTAGAATTTATCAAAGAACAAGGTTTGGGTATTATAATCACCATGATTGAGGATTCAGCCCAAAAGGATGACGATATACTTAAATATAGTCTGGGTAGTTTTGTGGAGCTCATGGAACATGGCACAGTGTCATGGGAAATTTTACAGAACTCATTTGTTCAGCGTAATATTTTTATTGTCAGCAATTTTCAAAATTTCCCCAAAGAATGCACCGAAAGTGCGTTGTCCAATTTGGAAAACATTGTGCAGAATAGTAGCAAACATGCAGTCGTTGAAAAAGAAGTAACGCTGCAGGACTTGCTGCGTTTACTACAGGATGCAAGCTCATCTGTAATACAGCAAAATGCAATAGCGCTGATAAATGCGCTCTTTATGAAGGCCGATGAAGCACGTAAGAGACAAATTGCACACACAATAAGTGCTAAACAGTATCGTTTGGCTTTAATTGGTAATGTTTCTGGCGCTGAAATGACACATCAATTGTATGTGCTGCAGACGTTGACATTGGGACTCTTGGAGCAACGAATGCGAATGAAAATGAATGCCCAGGATCAAGATGCCCATGAAAAAATCAAAGAACTAAGACGCATAGCCTTTGACGATTACTCTGGTTCAGTGGCTTTAGGTGATGGTGAACAGCTGAGACGTGGTGGCTCCGGCAGTGGAAATACTAATTTTTCACAATTCTATAAGAAATTGGGTTTCAAATGTGACATCAATCCTGCGCAAGATTTTATCGAAACTCCACCAGGTAAATTTTTAAGAAAATTTAGTTACATCAATCAGCGATTTTTTTCTCTTTTTATGTTTAAAGGTATTTTGGCGCTGGATTGCATGGTTTATTTCGCACGCAACTACACTCAACAATATACAAAAATTGTGCACGAAAATTCTTGTCGTGCTGATGAGCATGAATGTCCTTTTGGGCGCACATCCATCGAATTGGTTAAGGTGCTTTGCGATATCCTACGCATTGGTGAGGCACCCTCTGAGCAATCAGTTGATTTTCAACCTATGTTCTTTACGCACGATCACCCGTTTGAGGAGTTCTTTTGTATTTGCATTATAACTCTGAATCGCACATGGAAAGATATGCGTGCTACCTCTGAAGATTTTCAAAAAGTTTTTAGCGTTGTACGCGAACAAATACGACGCACTCTCAAAGTGCGCCCGGAAAATTTGGAAGATTTTCGTGCAAAAATAGCTCTGTTGACTTACCAGACCATCACCAATCTGCGACAACAAGAACGCACTTCGAAAGAGGAATGCGATTCAACAGCTTCAGCTATTGTTAAGCTGAAAGAAAAAATATCGCCACACATTTTGGATCTTATCAAGCAGCAGCGTTTGTCGTTCCTAGTAGAAGGTATGTTTATTACCATTCAGCATTTACCGAATTTTTGAGGCAATTAAATTCCTTTTAAGGCACGCGATTCTCAAAATATTCACGTGGTGCTCGTTCCAAAGACAAATTCTGGTATGCACGTCTTTCACCCAACCACAAAGTGATTCATTATGGCGATTGCGATGAGAAAACTATACCAACACTTGAGGAACTTACCAATAAAGTGCTTGTCATTGACATTAAGCAATTGCTTGAGGGCAAGGAATGCCCACACATGAAGGAGATGCGCACACGTAAATCGGCTGTCAACTTAGCATTTTCTATAACTTTTGATAGCATGGATCATGCAACTTTGGACTTTGTGGCACCTGATGAAACAATATTCAACTATTGGACAGACGGTATAAATGCACTACTTGGACAGGATATGGTCAGCAAACAGCGAAAAGAAGATTTCGATACCTTATTGTCAATGGAAATCAAATTACGTTTGCTTGATACGGAGGGTGTGGATATTAGTAAGGATCCACCACCAGTACCAGAAGATCCGGAGAATTATGATTTCTGTTTTGAAAATTAGATGCAATTTTTAATATCAACATTAACATAATGACAACCCCCAACGGTTTCAGTTTTTTTGAGTGAGCAACTAAGTATATTAACTAAGAATTCCGATTTTTTCACTAATATATAGGGTAGGTATGTGTGTCAAACCTTAAACTCTTTTTAATATGCCAAAGTAATTGTTTAAGTTCATTATTTTAAACATATATTTATCTCATAGTTTATAATTTTAAATTTGATTTATTTTTACTGAAAAATTGAAGCTTTGTGCAATTTTTTCTTAATATCTTAAAGTGACAAACATTTTACATTTATTAATAATGCATTTTATAAAAGCTTATATATTTAAAAATAAAATTCTTCTACAAATAGCATGGCAAATTTTTAAATTCTTGCAATTATTCAAAGTAATTCTTTAAGAATATATGTAAAAGGTATTTGAATTAAGACTAAATGTCTTGATATTTTCACTTGCTTGCATTTATTAAGAGGCTGACAAAATTTTGTGCAGACTATGGCTCATGAGTGCTTTATTCTTAGGTATAGCATATTAAAGCTTTATCTTGATAGCTCTTCCTTCAGCGATTCAGCGTTTATGTCTTCTTATTTTGACATTATTAAATCGTTAAATCGGTTTTTGCTGTAATCAAATGTTGTCATCCAAAAGCAGATCGTTATCATCTCCACGATCCGGCAAACAAACAAAGAACTCCAATAGATTAAGAATAGGTCCACGTGAGAAAGGATTCTGATAGCGTCCTCGTTTGTCACGCAAATAAGGATAACGTTTATAGTTAAACATTTCATTTGTGGTTAAATTCATGCATGCATGTAGAATCTGCAACGATAAAAAGTATATTTATTAATTACGAATACAAGCACCTTCCCTTGAAGTGACTACAAACCGATGTGCATGTAAGTATCCAGCCTAGTCCACAGAAAACCACCGCTTCAATCAAGCCCAACACATATAACAATGTGAAGCCTTCAATCATTACACAGAAACAGGCAAAATATATTGTAAAGGAACAGTTAACAGCTACGGAGAGCACAAACAAAAAAAACCACATGCGATTGCGTAGCCCCACACAATTATGTATGAATGGGCAATGATGATCAAAGTACGATACGCAACGATTGCACACACGACAGTGCTTGGCACGCAGTGGACGCAAACAGCGGCAACTATGACAAAGTCGCGTTAGAATAACATTGCGTTTCTTCAGCTTATCAAAGTAGGGTATCTGTTTGATGGCACGATAATATGCATCGGAACTTAATGGTATATAGCCGGGATCCCGTCGATTAGCAATAATCCAACTTATCCACATAACAGCATTCCAATATATAAAGCAATAATGGGAACGTCGCAGAATATTCCATGTTATGGGTATGGCCTTAAAAAAATTGTATGTTGAGTTTTTAATAAATTTCAGTGCATCATTAATTATGCACCACCCCAAAAACCTTGAATTTACTTACCCTAATCATATACATTGGATAGCCCCACAACAGCACTGAGAATAGAAACAATAGCAACGGCCCTTTGGAGTCGCCTGCACCACCAAATAGCCAACCCCAAATTTCCGATATCGATGGTATCCAACGTGACTTTTTCTTTACCTCTTTGTAGAGTATTTGCACCACATCTTGATGACGATGTGCTTGTGCTAACATAATTGGTGTTTTGCCATTTTTATCCCTTGGCTCCAAATCTAAGTTAGACTTTTCACATAGTAAACGCACGCACGTCATGTTGCCAGACAAACAAGCCAAGTGTAGCGGAGTTGAGCCAAAGTTATCAGTTTTCTGTAGTTCTACGCCAGAGTACATAAGTAAGCGCATCAAATCAGCGTGTCCTTTGTATGCAGCCCAGTGCAAAGCAGTGTCACCATTAATGTCAGTTAAATGATTAAGTGCACCCATGCCTAAAAGATAAGCCGCAGTTGCTGTGCGGCCGTACATACAGGCTGTCATCAAAGGTGTTAAGCCTTTAAAATCAGCTGCATTAACAGCAACACCAGACTGCAGTAGTACTTGAACGACAGCAGCATGACCTTTGCGACATGCCCAGTGAATGGGACGAGGTCCTTGTGTGCCAAGGCAAGGCAAGTCTACGGGTGCTGCGCGCTCGATTAGATAGCGCATCATTTCAACGTTGCCATTTAAGGCCACCCAATGTGCTGGTGTGTAGCCATGACGATCACGCGCAGACAAACACTCCATGCCAAAACGCTCTACAATATTTTCCACATCGCTTACTTCACCGTTCTTGATCACATCGAAGATATCATCAATATTTGCCAAAGCCCCGTCTGTACCTTCGAGTAAAAGATTGCTTTCGTGCTGTTCATTCAGTGGTGGCGAGTGTGGACGCCCTACTTCTTGGTCCGTGTGTGCAGCACTGTCCTCTTCGGCTACCATGTTGCATGAGGCAGTCAGGGGCAACGCCCACACACTGCGAGCGGCCCCCGGACTGGGATGAACCTTACTATTCTGCGTCCTGATGCTGTTTTCAGAAGCCACGTTATAAAAATCTCGCTCCACAGTTGTTAATGTGGTCGACGGATGATATCGTGGATTCTCCAGTATATTCGAAATTTTGTTAGCTTTTTTTACAAACTGCTGAAGAAGAACGTAGTTAGTTTGCTGGATTTTTTCCGTTCTTTTACTGACTATTCAGTTTATCTGCTGTTCTATGAAAATCAATAATTATTTCGAATCAACTCTGTTAAGTGTATACTAAGTTCACCAGAAAGAAAAGTCATAAATTCTTTTATGGTTTTGTACACAAATACCTTGTGATATAGCTTTTTGCGTAATATATCCTTTCACAGGTTTTTTCCATGCAATTTAAAAAATGTATATTAATCTACGGAAACGGAAGGAAGCCAGGTACGAAAAGTATGCACAAGACGAATGTTCAGTCCTCAAAATATGCAACGAAATACACAAGAAGAATCCTGAAAGTATGTAACGAAATACACAAGAAGATAAGTGTTATTGCAATGCTTAACCCGAATGTGACAACATTTTTTTCTTATGTAATAATTGTTTATATGGTGCATAATTGTTTGGATTAATATTGTTTAAAAAGCTGTCACAATAACACAACCAAGTTTTTGAACACAATTTATTGCAATTTCAAAACAATTTTTTCAACATATAAATACACACTTAAAAAATTAAAAAATAAATTCACATCGGTGAGCTGGTATTTACATTTTTTAAAACCGAACGGTTTTAATTTACACCGCTTACCCGGTATGAAATGACAAACTTATCCGATCGGTGTGAAATAAGAAAATCAATGAAGAAAATAACTTACTTACTTACTTAGATGGCGCTTACAACCGTTGGTCGGTTTTGGCCTGGTCTAAGAATTTTCGCCAGCCTCTTTTGTCGTGCGCTTGCTGGCGCCAGTTGGAAACTCCAAGCGTTGTCAGGTTATCCAATGCCTGGTCTTTCCAACGGAGATGCGGTCTTCCTCGTCTGCGTTGGCCACCGCTGGGTACCGAATCCAATATCTTTTTCGCTGGAGCTTCGTCGTTCATTCTCTCGATATGACCTAGCCAGCGAAGCCGCTCTATTTTAATACGCTTGACTATATCGATGTCGGCATATAGCTCATACAGCTCATGGTTCCATCGTATTCGGTACTCGCCATTGACGCAGATTGGACCATAGATCTTGCGAAGGATTTTTCTCTCGAACGCTCCCAAAGTCCTTTCATCAGAGCTGCTCAACGTCCAGGTTTGTGATGCGTATAGTAGGACGGGCATGATTATTGACTTATAGAGCGTCAGTTTTGTTCGTCGAGAGAGAGCTCTGCTTCTAAATTGCCTACTGAGCCCAAAGTAACACCTGTTGGCAAGAGTTATCCTTCGTTTAATCTCAATACTGATATCGTTGGAGGAGTTTATACTGGATCCCAGGTAAACAAAGTCCTTCACTACCTCAAAGGAGGTGTTGTCAACAGTGACGTGGTTTCCAAGACGCTGGGACTGTTTGTTTGTTGACACAAGATACTTCGTTTTATCTGCGTTCACTGCAAGACCCATTCGACTCGACTCTTTTTCTAGCCTGGAGAATGCTGCACTGACTTCGCGCGTATTTTGACCAATGATGTCAATATCATCAGCATACGCCAGCAGCATAACACTATTATAGAAAATTGTGCCGCTGCGTCTCAGGTCAGCAGCTCGGATGATCTGCTCCATGACTATATTAAAAAAGTCGCACGATAAGGAATCACCTTGTCTGAAACCTCGCTTGGTATCGAAAGGAAGGGAGAGGTCCTTCCCGATTTTCACTGCACTGCTGGTATTGTTCAGTGTCATCCTGCAAAGACGTATTAGCTTCGCAGGAATACCAAATTCAGACATGATGGCATATAGGTGACTCCTTATTGGACTGTCGAAGGCGGCTTTGAAATCGACAAAAAGATGGTGTGTATCGATTTGTTTTTCGAGGGTCTTTTCCAAGATTTGTCGGAGCGTGAAGATCTGGTCGATGGTGGACTTTCCAGGTCTGAAGCCACACTGATAAGGTCCAATCAGTTGGTTAACGATGGGCTTCAGTCTTTCACACAATACGCTCGACAGGACCTTATATGCGATATTAAGAAGGCTAATCCCACGGTAGTTGGCGCAAATGGTGGGATCGCCTTTTTTGTGGATTGGGCAGAGCACACTGAGGTTCCAATCATCTGGAATGCATTCTTCCGACCATATTCTGCATAGAAGTCTGTGAATGCATTTAAACAGAGCTTCGCCACCGGTCTTAAACAGCTCAGCCGGTAGGCCATCGGCTCCTGCGGCTTTGTTGTTTTTAAGCCGAGCTATAGCTGTTAAGACCTCATTATAGTCGGGCAGCGGAACTTCAACGCTGTCATCCATAATTGGGGTTTCCGGGATATCATCTCCACTGGCGGGATTGTTGACAGCGTCGCCATTTAAAAGTCTAGAGAAGTGCTCCCTCCATAACATCAGTGTACTCTGGATATCTGTCACTAGATTCCCATTCTCGTCCTTGCAGGAAGAGGCTCCGGTCTTAAAACCATCGGCCAGGCGTCTTAATTTTTCGAAAAATTTTCGAGTCTCATTCCTGTCGCCATGCATCTCAATTTTCTCGCACTCACGCATTTCCGCCTCTCGTTTTTTTCGCCTGAAAATGCGTCTCTCTTCCCTCCTCTTCTCTCGGTATCGCTCCTTAACAGCACGCGTTACAACCGACTGCAGGGTGGCTTTGTAGGCAGCGTCCTTCTCTGCAGTGGCGTCGCGACACTCCTGGTCGTGCCACTGGTTTCGGCGAGGGCGGTGGTAACCTATCACCTCTTCGGCAGCCGTACGCATAGAGTGGGATATGTGCGTCCACTGTCCGCATATATCGTCGATCGGAGGAGTGCTTTCTTGAAGCAGGAGTGAGAGTCGAGTAGCGAAGGCTTCGGCCGTCCGTTTTGACTGCAGCTTATCGACGTCTAGCTTTCTTTGTGTAGGATTGCGAGCATTCTTAGCTGCGCACAGACGTGTGCGGATCTTGGCTGCGACAAGATAATGATCCGAGTCTATGTTAGCACCACGGATCGTGCGTACGTCTAGTACACTGGAAGAGTGCCTTCCGTCAATCAAAACGTGATCAATTTGGTTGCATGTTTTTTGATCAGGGGACAGCCAGGTGGCCTTATGAATATTGAGATGCTTGAATCTAGTGCTACTAACGACCATGTTTCGTGCTGCGGCGAAGTCAATCAACCTCATTCCGTTATCGGATGTGTTGTCGTGGAGGCTGAACTTTCCGACTGTAGGACCAAATATGTTTTCCTTACCCACCTTGGCGTTGAAGTCACCAAGCACGATTTTTATGTCATGACGGGGGCAGCGCTCGTATGCGTCTTCAAGGCGCTCGTAAAAACTTTCTTTGGTCTCGTCATCTTTTTCTTCTGTCGGAGCGTGCGCACATATAAGGCTTATGTTAAAAAATTTTGCCTTGAAGCGAATTATGGCAAGTCGTTCGTTCACAGGAGTGAATCGCAGGACATTATGCCGTATTCTCTTGCCAACTACAAATCCGCATCCAAACTCGTGCTTCTCCGCATGGCCGCTGTAGTAGATATCACAGGATGCTTGCCGTAAGCAACCCTGTCCCTTCCATCGCATTTCTTGGATTGCAGTGATATCAGAATTATATCTTTCCAAGATATCAGTCAGTTGGATAGAGGCACCATCCCAATTTAGGGTTCGGACATTCCAGGTGCATATCCGTAAATCATTATCAGTTTTTCGTTTGCGGTAGTCGTCATCAGATTTGGGGATCATTCTTTTATTCATTCTTAAACTTTTCATTGAAATATTTTTTTACATGGTGGGCTTCAAACCCAACGCACAACCTTTGCTTGATGACCAAAGGAAGCCCGCCGCTCAGATTCGCCGCCAAAGTATATCGGTATGATAGTTTTTTTTGACGTTTCCAGGAGACACCACGCGGAGGTTTGAGTCGACTTGAGACGATTTCGACATGGATAATGCTGGCCTCGCCAAGTTGAGGCAGTCAGACACGTTGCCATGTGAAGATCGCCCCCTTATCTCCCAAAGCAGTTTCGGCAAAAACTGGCATTAAAACTTTTCATTCGACTTTTTTAAAATTTAAATCCATTGTAATAAAAAAAAAGTTTTAAACATAACTTAATGGAAATCTGTTTTGTTAGCCATTTTATTTGGCCTAGCATAATTTTTTATAATAATTATAAATATTAAAAAATTACACGTGCGGTGCTAAAAATTAAATACCCGCTCACCGATGTGAATTTATTTTTTTAATTTTTTAGTGTGTAAAAAAAAATAAATGTCACTGAGTGAGAGCTAACGACATGTTTAATAATTCGAAACCTATTAGTTAATTAAACAGCTAGTTTTATTTCATTGAGAGTGTTATAGCTTTTTTAAAAAAGTTTCAAGACAAACTAAAATTAAAAAGAACCATAACTTCCCCTTTTAAAATACATACATGGAAGATAAGGTTCTTTAAGGAGGTTGAGGTTGGAAAAAGTATAAGTTTTTGGCATTTTTGATTTTATAATCGACTTAACACCGATTGTAAAATGTTAAGAACATGTCTGGGAAGTATTACAAAACTTAGCATGGAAACTGATAATAATACTTGCCTCTGTCAGTAGAGCATAACATTTCCTATCCTTAGGTCTGTTCCTACTCGCAAAAATACTGTAGAGTCTTAAGTTTTCTTTTGGACCAGAAAAAGTAATAAAGAGAACATCTTTTTCAACAGATTAAAAAAGCTATTTTCTTGTTTAAAAAAATATGACTTTTGAATGGAAAGTATATAAAATAATAAGAATTTTTTATAAAAAGAATTTTTTATTTCTTTTTTAGTAAAGAAATTTTACTTTAAAATGTTTTGCTGTTATATACCAAATAAATCTTCCTATATATGAGGGGTCTAGAAAACTAGTACACAGATGAACATAGAGGTGCTTTAAAATTTATTTAAAAGAATACATTTAATGATGATTGTTACTAGCTACCTACCAAGGTGTCCATGACAACCTGTGGTCATGTTACTGCCGACTTCAGCAGCTCTTGCCAGGCGCCTCTAGGGCTTCCTCTTCGTCGTCGCCCATAGGTTCAAACACCTTTCATGAGCTTCTTCATCCATAAGATAGAAATTATGCATTTTTATGTTGAAGTTGAAGAAAATTTTACTGTGAAAATGTGGAGTCTAATAAAAAGTTGAGTTTGCTTAATTTAGACTGAAAATTGTACGGTAACTAGGCATTAAGTAAAGACTTACAAATCTGTTTTGTACATATTTGCTTACTCATTTGGTTGAAAAAATTTTGTATTCATTATTATTCCAGTGGTTTTCATTAAATGTTTTCTACTTTCTGTAACTCAGGCCTGTTACTTAAAGAATACTACTGCAATTGATGCATACGGCATATTGCTCTATAGAAACAGAGTTCATCAATTGGCACCAACTACGTGGAATTCAAATTCATAGTTCTTGAGATTCTTTACAAAACCTGGAAAAGACCTAAAAACTGATATCTCGAAAACGCTTCTTTGGAAAAGTAAATTAATATGTTGGTTATTTGGGTCTATTTTGTTTTTCATGTTTATATATTTTAAGAGGTTTTTGGCCAGTGCCTTATTATTGCAATTTTTATTTTAAAACAGAAATTCAATATTCTCCCGACGTTTCGTCAATTTTTTGTTGACATCTTCAGGGGATATTTGATTTAGTTCTATGATTAATGTCGTCCAGGACTGGAAATTTAACATGAATTAATATCATTTATGTGATAAACGATTACAAATTTGTCTTAAACACTTTCTTAGTCAAATACATTTCACGTGCAAACTAGTGATACCGAGTTATGAACGAGTATTCAACATAGAACATATTTTTTTAGTTTGTCAAATCCAAGAAATCCAAGAAAAATACTTTTAAAATGTGGTTTAAGTAAGTAAACTTTAAGAAAAAATATAATATTTTAGCAAAATAGTTCAGAAAGCGTTTCAATTTGTTATATAGTTATTTGTCTGGTTTTGTCGTTTTATTTCGTTTAGTATTTTTTTGACAATTCTGACTTTCCGCTTTAGGCCCTGCAGCTATATTATTTGTTATACAATGCATTTAACTAACTCTACTGAACAATGAATAATATTAGAAAAAATAAGGTGACGCAATGGTAAAAAAAAACTTTGAAAAGTTAAGTTAAGGGGACATGACACCTTCAAATTTTTTTATTTATATGTTTTCAAATGCGTATAAGTTGAATAGAGAATAAGATATCATTATGAAAAATTAAATATATATTTTTTTGTAAAAAAAACTACGCAAAAAAAGTATTTTTTATTATTTTCATCACATGTATTGCTACAGGAATTTTCTTAAAAAAAATCATTAAAAAATTTTTTGCGGGCGTGATAAAACAAAAACTACTCGACCGATCGTACTAAAATTTAAATATGTTGTTTTACATTTGTCGATGCATGGAATGAATTTCGGACAGAGAAATCGGTTCCATAGTTTTTGAGTTTTTGGCTTTTGTCCGAAAAAACTTCTAAATTTTCGAAAAAACGCCGCCGTTTTGTTACTTTTCAACCATACTTGTTTCTTCTAGTTCATTCCACTGCGGTTTTGATGTTGATAAAAACTACGTTCTTTGTTTTATTTTCCGATGTTCCAATGAGTTGTAATCACGCCCGCCATGGTTTTTTAAAATAATTCCAGCAGCCATAAGCCCTAACCAAAATAGACGAAACGAGACGATAGCAACTCGACGAGCGTGTACACTCGTTACGTCTGTTTTGACATTTAACCCAAAATGAAACGTTCTTAAACTCGTCTAGGCTGTCAGCTGCCAACTGTTTCAAATGCATATAAATGCCTTGTTCATCCTTAACAATGGCTATTAATTCATTAAAATATTGTTTCTTGAACTAATTGATAAAAATGCAACAACACTTGATGTAAAAATACTCTGCACTATTGTTGCTGACGAGTTGAGACGCTAAAAGTTCGGTTCTTACGGAACAAAACGTCTCGTCAACCCGTTTCGTTCAGTTTCGATGTGTTTACGTTTGCTTATTTTGGGCAACAACATTGAATTGCATTCAAGCGAACATTTTCGTCTTCGCTCGTTACGGAGCAAATCGTCTATTTTGGTTAGGGCTATATATGTAAATAAAAAAAAAATTTTTGTGTAACATTTTTACTAAAAAATATAGATATAATTTTCAAAATGTTATCTTGTTTTTTATTCAACTTAAAGGCATTTTAAAACATTAAAAGAAACTTTTTTGAAGGTGTCACGTCCCCTTAACTCCTACATTGTTTTCATGAACTTTTAAAAAGAATTAAGCCCTAACCAAAATAGACGAAACGAGACGATAGCAACTCGACGAGCGTGTACACTCGTTACGTCTGTTTTGACATTTAACCCAAAATGAAACGTTCTTGAACTCGTCTAGGCTGGTCAGCTGCCAACTGTTTCAAATGCATATAAATGCCTTGTTCATCCTTAACAATGGCTATTAATTCATTAAAATATTGTTTCTTGAACTAATTGATAAAAATGCAACAACACTTGATGTAAAAATACTCTGCACTATTGTTGCTGACGAGTTGAGACGCTAAAAGTTCGGTTCTTACGGAACAAAACGTCTCGTCAACCCGTTTCGTTCAGTTTCGATGTGTTTACGTTTCCTTATTTTGGGCAACAACATTGAATTGCATTCAATCGAACATTTTCGTCTTCGCTCGTTACGGAGCAAATCGTCTATTTTGGTTAGGGCTATATATGTAAATAAAAAAAAAATTTTTGTGTAACATTTTTACTAAAAAATATAGATATAATTTTCAAAATGTTATCTTGTTTTTTATTCAATTTAAAGGCATTTTAATACATTAAAAGAAACTTTTTTGAAGGTAACACGTCCCCTTAACTCCTACATTGTTTTCATGAACTTTTAAAAAGAATTAAGCACTAACCAAAATAGACGAAACGAGACGATAGCAACTCGACGAGCGTGTACACTCGTTACGTCTGTTTTGACATTTAACCCAAAATGAAACGTTCTTGAACTCGTCTAGGCTGGTCAGCTGCCAACTGTTTCAAATGCATATAAATGCCTTGTTCATCCCTAAGAATGGCTATTAATTCATTAAAATATTGTTTCTTGCACTAATTGATAAAAATGCAACAAAACTTGATGTAAAAATTCTCTGCACTGTTGTTGCTGACGAGTTGAGACGCTAAAAGTTCGGTTCTTACGGAACAAAACGTCTCGTCAACCCGTTTCGTTCAGTTTCGATGTGTTTACGTTTGCTTATAGCCCTAACCAAAATAGACGAAACGAGACGATAGCAACTCTACGAGCGTGTACATTCGTTACGTCTGTTTTGACATTTAACCCAAAATGAAACGTTCTTGAACTCGTCTAGGCTGGTCAGCTGCCAACTGTTTCAAATGCATATAAATGCCTTGTTCATCCCTAAGAATGGCTATTAATTCATTAAAATATTAGTGGTATTCATGCAATGCCGAATATTTTCCGATGCCGTATATCGGAAAATATTCGCTGTTTTTGCATGAGGTACCTTTTTTGTATGTTTTGGTTAGTGCCGTATATTAATCAGCTGTTCTTTATGTCGTATTGCAAAAGTGGCCACTTTTGTTTAATAAATGAGCTAAAAACTAAATAATTAAACAAATACATAAAAAGTTTCATAATTAAGATGAATACAAAGAAATTCCAGATAAATTATTTTATTATTCGACAACTGACAACATGCAATTTGTTGTTTTAAAGGATTCTCAAGTAGAAAGTTGAGTAAGAAGTTTTGAGTTTGTAATAAATATTGTAAAATATTTGAAAGGTGGCAACAACTCTTTGCCGAAAGTTTTCGGCGCTGTTTTCGCATCAAAATCGTGAGGAAAACTGGGAACTTTGCCGTATATCAAATTCCATACAAATTTTGACAGTTGATATACGGCGTTTACGTAAAGCGAAAACGCCGTATATCAACTGTCAAAATTTGTATGGAATCTGATATACGGCAAAGTTCCCAGTTTTCCTCACGATTTTGATGCGAAAACAGCGCCGAAAACTTTCGGCGAAGAGTTGTTGCCACCTTTCAAATTTTTTACAATATTTATAAAAAACTTAAAACATCTTACTCAACTTTCAACTTGAAAATCCTTTAAAACAACAAATTGCATGTTGTCAGTTGTGGAATAATAAAAGAATTTATCTTGAATTTCTTTGTAATCATCTTAATTATGAAACCATTTATGTATTTATTTAATTATTTAGTTTTCAGCTCATTTATTGAACCAAAGTGGCCACTTTGTCAATATGACTTAAAGAACAGCTGATTGATATACGGCACTAATCAAAAAATACAAAAAAGGTACCTCATGCAAAAACAGCGAATATTTTCCGATATACGGCATCGGAAAATATTCGGCATTGCATGAATACCACTATTGTTTCTTGAACTAATTAATAAAAATGCAACAACACTTGTTGTAAAAATACTCTGCACTATTGTTGCTGACGAGTTGAGACGCTAAAAGTTCGGTTCTTACGGAACAAAACGTCTCGTCAACCCGTTTCGTTCAGTTTCGATGTGTTTACGTTTGCTTATTTTGGGCAACAACATTGAATTGCATTCAAGCGAACATTTTCATCTTCGCTCGTTACGGAGCAAATCGTCTATTTTGGTTAGGGTTTATTTTGGGCAACAACATTGAATTGCATTCAAGCGAACATTTTCGTCTTGGCTCGTTACGGAGCAAATCGTCTATTTTGGTTAGGGCTATATATGTAAATAAAAAAAAATTTTTGTGTAACATTTTTACTAAAAAATATAGATATAATTTTCAAAATGTTATCTTGTTTTTTATTCAACTTAAAGGCATTTTAAAACATTAAAAGAAACTTTTTTGAAGGTGTCACGTCCCCTTAACTCCTACATTGTTTTCATGCACTTTTAAAAAGAATTACATTAAATCACAGGTATATAAATCAACAATATATGAATAATTTTGCAGCGAATTGCTTCTATCTAAACGAAATGTGGCAAATTGTAACTTTTTTGTCCTTGCGTTTTGCTTACGTTATCAAACATATGGCAACATTTGACGTTTGTTCTTTTGCGAAAAAGTGTTGGTGCTAAAATGGTTGACAACGTGGTTACGGAGTTAAATAACTTGGATTTAAACAAACAAAAGGAATGTTAAAACAATTAAATTTGATAAAATAATAAACAAAAATATACAACGCATATAACAAAGTTATGTACCAACGTGTGAAAGTGTTTAGGACAACAGGAAAATTCTTTAAATATTCGATCTCAAACGACCAGAGACAACAGCTAGGCTACGCTATACGCCTGCGGCAAATTTGTGGATTTGGACTACAAAAATCTCAACTGTGTGAGGGGGGAAAATACGACAACTTGTACCAGAATTTTGGCTACTCAACATTGGTCGGTGTTTAGTTTTAAATCTTAAAAGAAATTTTAAAAATCTTTTGCGTTTAACCTAAGCACCCTTTTGTTGTCGTCTGTGTGTGTGTCATCATTATTGTGGCCCTCGACTGCCTTTCTAGTTATTAGTCACTCTGAAGTAATGTAGAATTTATCTAACATTGCAGATATTGCATCAGCTTGATTCATAACCCAAAAGAAACAATTTCACCGATATCGATTTTGATAAACAAAAAATAACAATTTTTTAAAGTGTTGTTTTTGATAACATTTGTTCAAATAACACGTCTTACTAATTGGAATATCATTAGCTAATTGCCCTTTAATTGTGACAGGGAAAAAGCTGAATAGGTAGCATAATTAAGGTACATATTGACGAATTTGCACGTTCTCTGGTTGCCCTATATTGCTGATATTAAGTTGTTTTTTGTTAATTGGTTGTTTTGTACAGTAACTGAAGGATTTTCTTTGATTACAGGCTGCAAAAATGAAGAAGGAAAAGCAAAAGAACGCAACTGCTGACGATAGTAAAAAAGGTAAAAATCAATGATTTGAAATAAGCTGTAAATTTCTGATGATGAAGCTTTTAATTATGCAATTGTTAATAACTAATTGCATTTTTGTTTTTGTGTTTTAGTTAAGGAGCTTAATCCGTGGCCAGCATACATTGAAGAGCGCAACGTATTTTGGGAGAAATGCAAAACCGAATACTTGAATGAGTTGGCAAATAAGCCACGCACACCCATAAAAGTTACTCTGCCCGATGGCAAGCAAGTTGATGCAACCTCCTGGGAAACCACACCTTATGATATTGCCAAAGGCATAAGCCAAGGACTAGCCGACAATACTGTTATTTCTAAAGTGAATGGCATTGTGTGGGACTTGGATCGTGTGCTTGAAAATGATTGCCAGTTGCAGCTACTTAAGTTTGATGATCCAGAAGCACAAGCTGTGTTCTGGCATAGCTCTGCGCATATTATGGGTGAAGCTATGGAGCGTGTTTACGGAGGACACTTGTGCTATGGGCCACCAATTGAAAATGGATTCTATTATGACATGCATTTAGAGGGTGATGGTGTAAGTTTTAGGCAAAACTATTAAAAATAATTCTTCATCTTCATTGTTATTTAACCTTAACTTAGATTTTTAGAAATCTGTTTGGATTTTTGAACTTTTAGAGCAATTGATTTCCTTTTAAATTTGCCGGATTTTTTTAGATCAGTTTTTTTTATACCCCCACGCGTACTTCGTAAGGTGTATATTAATTCTGTCACGACGTGTGTAACGACCCTAAGGCCGCGCTCATAGTGAACGCAATTCAGACAGGTAGGCAGTAAGGTAGGCTGAAATCAGTGTGAAAAACGAGATGCAAATAGCTATCTATCTCGCTTGTTCACATTGCTTGTCTGAATCGGCGTTCACTATATACGCCACCTAAGGAGGCGTGGTAGGCTTAGAAAAGTTTTTTTTTGCAACTTTTCAAATTAAAAAGAAAATTGCTTGTTTATTTTTATTTTTTTTGACAGCGAACAGCTAAAGCACCAAATTCTACATACATTCCACAATCAGGAATAACAGCAAGGTATTGTTGTGAACCATAATAGCTCAAAACTGCTGTGTCTTCTTGACTGTTGTGTCTACTCGATAGAAGACACTGTGAATTGCTGTGAACCGTGATAGGCCTATTAAGCCTTTTTAATCAGATGAAAAGCAGGCCTATCTCCCATACAACCCCAATAATTACACCTCTATAAAGAAATATTTAAGCTACAAATTGAAATTCGGTATTTGTGTGTTCTATGTCAAAACTAAAATGTGTAAGAAAAATGGGCGTCATCCACCCACGAACACGCTCACCACCCATACAACCTCAAAAATGAAAACTCTTAGGCGTCATCCGCCTATGAAAACACCCACTTCCCCACTATAGTGAAAATTCTTTGAATAGGCTAATATTTAAGCTACAAAACTGAAATTCGGTATTTGTGTATTTTATATTAAAACTGAGATGTGTTAAAAAAATGGACGTCAACAATCCACTAACACGCCCACCTCCCATAGAACCAATAATGGTGAAAATTCTATAAAGAGGCGAATATTTAAGCCACGAAACTGAAATCGTCACGAACACGCTAGTTTTAACAATAAATGCGGATGGTAAGCAACTTACTCCATTAGTAATTGGGGCTGAGTTCCAATATTGCAATTTATCAATACATTAAATATATTATGTGGATCTAGTTTAAAAAAAAAGTTTGTCACGTCAAGAATTAAGAAATATTACAACCAAGAAGATTATTTCTTGGTGTTAGTTCAATCAGCCTTTTGCTCCACGTTCTAGGACACGTAGAATAAAGCTCAGCTGGTGTCTTAAAATTTAAACACGATTTCAATTATTTCTCAATATTATGGTTGCACTTATTTTTTGTTCAACTGTAAATCTATAAACGAGACGAGCTTTTTATATGAAATTTCGTTGATCTATCAATTATGCTTAAATCTTATGTTAAGAACTACTTTTGTGATCTAAATGTAAAATTATTTCAGAAATAAAAAAAATTTTTTTAAATTTTTCCTAATAAAAAAAGACTAAAGATAAAATGATTGTCTGTTCCCATGCTTATGTCAAAGTTTGAGCCTTTTAATACTATTCAACCTTCATTATCCTTTTTAATCAAAGAGGGACTTCAAAGTTCATATCTGGTTTTAATTGATTTGAGACCTCAAAATCCACAATTTTGACGGAGTCGATATCATCAAAATTATAATCCTTGTCATCATACTTGTAGCTAACGAATTTCAATTTTAGCAATAGATAGATCTGACTGAAAAACTAACAAATTTGTTTTATTTTTTATTTAATTAGATTTCTACCAATGATTATCCTGTGATGGAGGGTTTGGTGAAACAGATCGTCAAAGAAAAACAACCCTTTGAGCGCTTGGAAATGAAGAAATCCGATTTATTGGAAATGTTCAAGTACAATGAATTCAAGTGTCGCATTCTAAAGGAAAAGGTCGACACTGAAACCACTACAGTATATAAATGTGGCTCACTCATTGATCTATGTCGTGGTCCACATGTGCGACACACTGGCAAAGTGAAGGCCATGAAAATTACCAAGAATTCGTCAACCTATTGGGAAGGCAAAGCTGATGCAGAAACATTGCAGCGTGTCTATGGCATTTCATTTCCAGATGCAAAACAACTCAAAGAGTGGGAAAAGTTGCAAGAAGAAGCTGCCAAACGTGATCATCGTAAAATTGGTCGCGAACAAGAACTCTTCTTCTTTCACGAACTATCACCAGGATCTTGTTTCTTTCAGCCACGCGGAGCACATATTTACAATACGCTGATGAGTTTCATTAAAACTGAATATAGAAAACGTGGTTTTCAAGAAGTAATATCGCCCAATGTATACAATGCAAAGCTATGGCAGACTTCCGGTCATTGGCAGCATTATGCTGAAAATATGTTTTCATTCGATTCGGAGAAGGAAACATTCGCTTTAAAGCCTATGAACTGTCCAGGACATTGGTAAGATTTATTTGTATTCATATTCTGCTCAGTTTGCTTAAACAAAAAAATGCCACTATCGTCTATAACAGTCTTATCTTCGACACTCGTAATCGTTCGTGGCGTGAATTGCCGCTACGCATGGCTGACTTTGGTGTGCTTCATCGTAATGAGCTGTCTGGTGCACTGACTGGTTTGACACGAGTGCGCCGTTTCCAACAGGATGATGCACACATTTTCTGCGCACCCGAGCAGATCAAGTCGGAAATGAAGGGTTGCTTGGATTTCCTACGTCATGTTTATACAATTTTCGGCTTCTCCTTCAATTTGGTACTATCCACACGTCCCGAGAAATACTTGGGTGAGTTGGAACAGTGGAATACTGCTGAAAAAGCTTTGGCAGAATCTTTAGATGAGTTTGGCATGCCATGGAAGGAAAATCCTGGTGATGGCGCCTTCTATGGTCCCAAGATTGATATAACCATCATGGATGCTTTAAAACGCGCTCATCAGTGTGCAACAATTCAATTGGACTTCCAGCTGCCAATTCGCTTCAATCTGAACTACATTTCCGATGATGGTGAAAAGAAACGTCCAGTCATCATACATCGCGCAATTTTGGGTTCTGTCGAGCGTATGATTGCTATTCTAACAGAGAGCTATGCTGGCAAATGGCCATTTTGGCTTTCACCTCGCCAGGTCATGGTTGTGCCAGTTGGCCCCAGTTTTGATGATTATGCTCAATCTGTGCGCGATCAGCTGCATGCTGCTGGTTTTATGGTTGAAGCAGATACCGATGCTGGCGATACAATGAATAAGAAGATTCGCAATGCTCAATTGGCACAATTTAATTTCATACTCGTTGTTGGAGAGAAAGAACGTTCATCGAATACTGTTAATGTGCGCACACGTGACAACAAGGTTCATGGCGAAGTTTCCATTGAGGATTTAATCACAAAATTAAGCAAAATACGTAATGAATTCATAACAAATGAGGATAATTTCTAAGCCAAGCTGTTGGTATGTGAACAACATTTTCTTCTCACAAAAAACAATATTCAAAAAGTATACTCACACGTCAACAGGAATTGGCCATTAGAAACAACTGTTTACTATTACTTAAAGTTATGGATTTATCGATTAATACGCATCTTATTCACGCTTTTATTATAATTTATTAAACAGATATGATTTCATGAAACTATCAATAAATAAATATTTATTGAAAATTAATGCTTTTTTGTAACGTGTTTTAGTTGATGAAAAACTGAAGAACTCAAGTGAGAAGAGCGGTAAGAAATAATCATTACAAAATTCCGCTCTAAAGAATTTGATTGTTTTAATTGACTTTAGTTGATATTCTACATAAGGTATTGATTGACTACCAGAGCTTTTGAGCAATAAAAATGTTTTTCATGGTTTCAGCTTTCCGTTTTAATTTTTAGCGTGCTGCTGGAGATTGTGAAACGGATTTGGGATAAAGGAGGAAATGGAAAAGCTTTTATTTATTCATATTTAAATGCTTTGCTTTATCCTTTCATCCTACTACAGATCTTTTTTTTGGAGCTCTGTAGTAGGATGATATTTTGTAGGCTAAGAGTAACCTTCTTTAATTATAATGGGATTAATTAGAAAAAAATTGACTAAAATCAAAGTATAAGAAACACTCTGACATGTCAACACTACCATGTTTAAAGATTCACATCTATTTGAAGGAACCTTTTTATGGTGTAAAATGCAAATGAGAAGTGTTTTCAGTAACCACAATGCCGGAACCTTATATTACAAATGCCCTTGAGAAATTAAATAATTGATTTATGGATGGATTGTTGTAACTGAACAAAAACTTCGTAACAGTTAAAGGATGTATAGTACACTAGCTAAAAAATTCATTGGCTGACTCGTGGATGGCATTACTAGAATTAAATACACATACTTTGCAGTAAGTACCAACATTCAGAAGACACGTGTAAAAATTGGACCTTTGCCGAACAATTGGTTCGTGTGAAAGCATTGTGAGTGCAGACAATTTTTTTTAAAAATCAATCAAAAAGAAATTTTGGCATTAATGCAGCATGTGTTATGGTGAATAAAAATACTGTTGAAGGTAAAGCTTGGCTTGATAAACATTATTCGGACTCCACATCAGAAAAAATCAACCGTTGAGAAGTTAAGAACGAAGCTGTTACAATTGAAAATATAAAAAAGTGCACAAAATAAATATGGTTGATCGAAAAGTGATCTAAAGAGCATGTTGAACATATCGTGCATGAATATTTGGAAATGTGAAAGCTGTGTGCAAAGCGAGCCAAAAAACTACAACGTGTCGTTGATTCGGAGCAATGCTTAAAGATATTCGCAGATAAATAAACGCAATTATGACGAATTTTTCCGTCGATATGTGGCAATGAATGAAACATGGCCCCAGCACCATACTCTTGAGTTTAATCGACAGTCAGCGATGCTTTCTGGTATGTACATTGTACAATATACATTGATTGCCTTGAAAAGGGCCAGACCATCACCAGCGATTATTGCTTATCGTTGTTGTAGCGTTTGAAGGATGAAATTACGAAAAAACGACCCCATTTGAAGGCGAACAAAACTGCTGTTTCATCACAAGAATGCTACTGCCACGAGTCAATGAAAACTATGTCGAAATTGCAAAAATTAGACAACGAATTGCTTCTCCAGCCCCCATATTCTTCAGATCTGGCCCCAAAGTGACTTTTTCTTGTTTGCTGACATCAGAAGAATGTTCGCTGAAAAAAAATTCAGCACTAATGAAAAAGTTAGCTTTAGAATCGATATCCTGAAAATGGCACACGAATGAACATTACCACTAGGCTATTTTTTACTTACAATGCCATAGAAAAACATAATAGTTAAAAGTTGATTATTTATTATTACATGAATTGGAATTGCATTTAAGTTAAGCTAAATGCTGCTTGATTTGCGACATAAAATGACAGAAAGAAAAACATATAAATTAATTAGTTTATAGAAATAAAATGTTGATACATCTAATGAAGGTACTTATAAAAATTGCTACAACTTAGTAAATAAGCGTAGCGTTGAAAAGAAATGGTTTAACTAAGAGAAAATAAGTTTATGAAATTTTTTCTTACATTCGTTGTATGCTTACAATTGTCCGAAAAAAAAAATTGATAAGTGTGTTTGCAGTTTAAAGTGCAGCTTAAGATAAAGCTTATTTATTTAAAAAAAAAAAAAAAAAAAAACAAATAGGACAATCAATTTTTGTTTAGAACATTTCTACATATCATATCAAAATTTTACATTCTACATTCAATCGAAATGCCTTAAACATCTTCTTATCTTTTATTAGGTAAACAGATTAGATAGCAGCCAGCAATGATTTGAAATTTTAAACAGCGCAGCACCATCATAATAAAAGACGTCTTAAAAGAGAGTAAATTATATTACTTCATAAACTTTATTGCAATTTTACTTTGTTAGAAAGTTAGCAAGTGCAGTTTGAAAAATCTATTAATACATATCGCAACGCTCTTTGCTATTTTTTTTTTTTTTGTTTTGTTAATTTTTCTGCAAGCTTTTTTTTTATATCCAAGCAAATTATTTAATAAATACATTCATACATAAATTGCCTAAAATGCGGACAAAATGTTTCGAAAATTTATTAGTTTGTTATAATTGTTATTTTTTTAGGGGGGATTTGAACACACTGTGGTCGGAGTTCATAAGGTTTTAAAATAAACGAATGCTTTGGAACAAGTTTAAAAGAATTTTTTTAACATAAACTGTTGTAAGTAAAATACATCAAATATTGTTAATTTTTTTGATGAAATTGTGCTTTTTATGATTAATTATGTATGTAGCTTAAAATATGAAAAAAATAAATAAACGTGTGTTTTTCGAATAATGTACTATGCCTCATTAAGTTGAAAATGAGTTTTTATTTATATTTCGATTAATTATTGTAATAAAATAATAATTGTAAGATTTTGTTCAAAACACTGCTTATTTCAAATACAGTTATTGTATTACAATATTTTACTATAAATTTATAACCTTTATTTAGTTTAATTGGGACTTTGGATTTGATCTGCTTAAACGGCTACTACAACTTCATAAGGTTGACAATCATGAATGTTTGAGATCTTGTCTCCTTCCGATCTCCTGTAGGTATAAAGGAAGTTAAGCTAAGCGATCAAGCCTAAAAATAACATTGTTTTCGGCCTTAGCATGTATTTATTTTTAAATTAATTTTGAAAATAATTATTCAATTATAACTTGTTCCTCAGTGCTCGAGTGCTTCTCAATATAATGGTTATGAGTCCTTCATTTGCATCTAGTCTCAGCCAACAGGTTTTCATAGTCATTTTTTAAATGAATTTTTGCTGCAACTTCTTTTTTATTCTTGTTATTTTTGTTATAAATAATCTTAAACTTAAATAAACTTCTTAGCGGAATTTCGTTCGTTCATTCTTCAGCAAGCACAACCTCCCTCGGGATCCTTTGTCTCATTGGGCGAGTCTTTAAGCACCACCTCCTGCATATCTTCCGATGGTTTGTTTTCCGTTGAGTCCATTCCGGGTAGCGCTGCTGCTACGCGTCGAAACAGTTGCTTAACGTTATAACCAGCCTTGGCGCTCGTCTCAATGAACATTACATTCAATTCCTTCGCTTTGCGCTCCCCTTCTTCGGTGGACACTTGCCGCTTGTCCGAGAGGTCAGTCTTGTTGCCGACCAACATGATAATGACGTCACTGCCACGCTCGGTGCGTACGTCGTCAATCCATTTGGATGTTTGATGGAATGAGTTGGTGTTGGTGATGTCGTAGACAACAACTGCTACCGTCGAGTCGCGTATGTAGGATGGTATAAGAGAACGGAAACGTTCCTGACCGGCAGTGTCCCACAACTGTAGACGCACGGTGCGATCCTCCAAGTACATAGTTTTGGAGAGAAAATCAATACCAATGGTCGCTTGATATGTATTGTCGAAACTGTCGTACATGAAGCGGGTTATAAGCGATGTCTTACCGACACTCTGCTCGCCGAGAAATACCAATTTGAACTTACGCAGCGGATTACCAAAGTCTCCGGACGACATCTTGGTTGAGTTCGAGATTGTTTCAAAAGTAAACTCTTTTTTTTCCTTTTCTACTATGGTAAGGTTGATGATGGTGATGACCTCTTAGCGGTTGGTTGTGGAATTTAATTAATGGGTTGGGCTCAGCTCACTCCTTTTTAGTTATCACAAAATTTTCTTCTTGTATGACTGGAATGTTTTTGTAGTTTTCACAAATCTTAACAAAGTTATGTGAAGAACGGCCTCACACGTATTCGCAATTTATATTTTTCGTATTGAAATGACAGCAGAAATAACAAAAACTTTTCTTAATTTTCTCTGCAATTGCTTTTCACTGAGTCACCACCAATAAACGAAACTACGTTCGAACTTTCGACGATAAACGAAAAAAATCATCTGAAGAAGCGAGTGCAAATGTCATTTACTATTCCTCTTTTACCACTTAATTCTATTCGGAACGTATATTTACAGTTCATGCATTAATTTGACAGTTGTGTGAACATTTTACCATGGAAGACTGTGAAATTTTACAGTCAGGTGTTGAAAATAACGCCGGCAAATGCAACCTTGACTGCACAGAACAATTTTTGTTGCTTTTTGTTTTCTACTCGTTATTCGCTGCTCGCCACATAGACAGAAAATACAAAATGCACTAAAAAAATCGTAAAGCGAATGTCAAACGGAAGCGCAATCGGTGATGTATGTTGAAGCAGAGCAGAAAATAGGGCTGCTCTGAAGCGATCTTGTGAATGACCCCGATAGGAAAAAGTATGTGTTTAACAAAATGTTTGCAAATACTGATATTAGCTGCATAATAGGGTGTTCCAATAGTGTGATTACTGTTGAACCACCTTGTAGCGTTACCAGTTTTGCACGATAAATAGTGCTTTCGGTATTTTTTGAGCTCTTGCGAGATGCTGAGGGAGAAAGTAAAAATCATCGCTTTATGTGAGAAAAATTCTCATGCGAGAAAATTTTTACCACATTATTATTATTATTATTTATTTATTTGCTAAGCCTTGTTAGACTTTTTAGCATTATACAAAATTTACATATTTATAGAAATGCAATTGAAAATGTACATACAATTTAAATTTAAAAAATACGTTTAAATATGTACACATAAATTATAAGAAATTATAAGAATATTAGACAGCAAAGAACATTGTGGTAACAAGGCAAATAAGGTTATATCCACCCACACTTAAAATGGCTTGGTGTCGGCATAGAACGGTGGGAGGTAACAAGACAAACAAGGTCTGTACGCCACACTGATAAGCATATGTATATATATAATATAAATCGTTCTTCTAAGCAAGGTGGTATTTCGACAAACTAGGTCTAATACACCACACCAATTTCATTCTTTAACAAGAAATGGTTGCGAACGCAGGCACTAGACAACAAGGTGTCATTGGCCAGTTATATTATTTTAAATACAATACAAATCGTTCTAGCATGTTTGAAGAAAAAATATACAACCAGCATGGAACGGCCGAAAGATGAGTTGACATTCACCAAGCATGTTCGATTAGATTAAGTGAGGAGGTCCAAACAGGTTCAGGTCCATTCAGATTATATGTAGTTTTGTATCCATCACCAAGCGAAAATTGTGTTAGTACAGACTCAGCGGCGATACTGCAGATAATCTAAAATTTTCAGTTTAATTGAGTACATGGATTCATTTAAACATGTGCGATATTTCCCACGCGAGAGATAAAATATACCGAAATTACTACAAAATACCTCACATTACCAAAAAGAGATTTCTACCTGCACAGAAAAGGTTAACTGAGTGAATGCGCTTGTTGATGTATTCGTCATGTGCATTCTTGTTGGTAGTTTGTTTGTGTTTAAACTGTTTTCCATATTTATCAAGAAAAGAACGTAAATAATTTCTGACAGCAAAGTGAAAAATAAAATAATTATGTCTGGAAGAAAAATATAACTGTCGCATAGTTATTCGAAAACGCTGTAAGTTTAAAGTATTTTTATTTTTGGAGCATTTAATATCAGAATGTGTTAATAGCAAAAATTATGATGAGAAGTGCGAGGACTGCTATGAGGCTGGAGAAATTTTTTTGAGAAATAATTTTTGAACTTATTAAATTATTGAATTATTTTGAAAGTTATTGTTTTATTAATTGTTGTTAATTAATATGTTGCAGTTTAGCTTAACTTTCGTTAAATAATTTCATACTTTGCTATAAACACCGCTTAACGTGATATTTTAAGCAACTTTGAGGTATTTCATTGACTTGCGGTAATTTTGTAGTAATTTGCACGATTTTGAGGTAATTTGAGGTATTTTTGACGTGTGGTAATTTGAGAGAATTAAATGCGAGAATAAGGTAATTTTTGAGGTATATTCATCTGACAACGCTGCCACCTTGTATTACAAATATGTCAGTTTGATAATGACATTAATATAATTGCAAATGGTTGACATTTGTTTTCATGCACGTTGTGGTTTGTGCTATTTTTAAAACGGTACATATAAGAACTATCGTATTTTATTATACTAGCAATATTTATGCATAAGTTTGAAATGAGTTCTCGAAAACGGCTTTAACGATTTTGATGAAATTTACAATATAGATGACGAGGGGGATGAATTATCGATTCAGTTAAGTTTCATCTTTGGGAAAGGTAGTTTTTCCGAGTTTTCACAGATTAAATAAAAATTTTTATTTTGCTGCCGAATATGTTTTGTTAATTTAACTAAATCAAGTATGATTTAGTGTAATCATTTATATATCATTTAGATATAATTTCATGATCATGACTTCATTTCCAGGTATGCATTTTAATTTTTTTTTTGTTTCTATTTTTGAGTGGAACAGAATTCAGCTTTTTCTGTTCTCTTCTAAAAAAACTGTTGATTTCAAAATAAATCATATCCTTCCTCAAAAATGTTGACTTGAAAAGTATAACAAATGCAGAATTTTGCATTATTCAATTCAGGCAAAACTCTCAACACTGCAGTATGATATTGATAGTTTAGTGGTTAGAGTTTCTGCCTTTCAATTTGATGATCATGTGTTTAATTAGAGGTATGCGCATTCTGTTTTTTGTTTTTATTTTTGAGTGAAATAGAATTCTGGTTTTCTTCTTTTCTAAAAAATAATGTTGATTTCAAAATAAATCACGTTTTTTCTCGAAAATGTTGACCTCAAAAGTATAACAAATGCAGAATTTAATAAGTGTCTGTGTTGCTGTAAAATATTTAATATTTTTCAATAATTACAGAAAAACATTTAAATATACAGTTATAATGTTTTCTTTTCTTTATTTAAATAAAAAATTTTAAATTTTTTCTGCCCTTTTTGTTTTTTTTTGCATTTTTTTTTCGTTCTTTTCACAAATAAAATTTTGACCACTGAAATTCAATCGTGTTCATTTCTCGAAAAATTTCACCTTAAAAGTAGAAAAAATGCAGAATTTCTGCTTTCTCTACTTCCACTGTTCCAAAAATTCTGACCTCAAATGCTACCAACTGAATAACCAAAATAAATGACACTTGTGGAAAATAGTTAATGTTACCATTGACAGTTCAGAAAAGATTGAGCTCTTCTACGGAAAACGTCAAAATTCTTCTAAGGAAAACAAATCACTTTTTTTTAGCGGGAAAAAATTTTTGAAATTTGAAGTTTTAAAATGTTTTTATCTTTAATTCTTTTGAAGTTTTTCAAAAAGGAATTGAAAAAATATTGAAAAAAAATTTTGTTTGTTTTGTGATCTTTTCACAGCTAAAAACAGGTCTGAATTCTGTGGGTTCAGTTCAAAATGAAAAAAAATTCTGAATCTTCAGAGGGCATAATATAATTAATAGGTAAATACTTTTATTGTAATATCAATTCATCCTAAGCTAATCAACCTGATCATTTAATCAGAGTTAAGATGTCGAAAAATCTGTTGGAATTTAAATTTTTTTTTCCTAGTCATATTTTATCGGTTTGAAATAAATTTGCTTGGGATTTTGTTCCTTTTTATTTCTATTCATGCAGTCTTATTCATAAAAATTTCTTAAAATTGCTTTAAAATGTTCAATAGTTAAAAAGCTTTTTAGCGAAAAAATGTTGTTTAAGATTTTGATATTCATAATAATATTGTTTGAGCTTTTTTGTTAAAATAGAACACTTTCAATTTGATGTGTGAAAAATGGTTTGTGAATTTGATAAATTCAATTAATTTTTATTTATTTGTTACAAATGAAAAAAAATGTTCGATCCTAAACATAAATATACATCACTGTAGAAAATAATTGTTTGTTTGTATGAATAAAAATAATTTCTTAATGAATGTTGACAAAATTTTTAAAACTAAAATCCCAACAGTTGCCGGGCATTTCACAACAACAATTTAACAACAAAAATAAAAAAAGTCTCTGAGGAAAATTCCTGATTGTGTACACTTTTTAAATAAAAAACTCATTTTCAAAAGCTACTGAATCAGAAACTCGTTGTGTACACAAAATATCGTGTGCACTGCTTTCTCCACTGTTCTCCAAGGTTTCCTGATGAGAGTAAAAATTTTAAAAAAGCTTTATCAAAGGTTTATTGAAAGTTTCTCATTTATGAAGCCCTTAAAAGAGGTTTGTTTCATTATTGGACGATTATGAATAATGTTTTTGTTATTTTTCTTATAAAGGCTTTATAAGAGGCTCATAAATTTTGTTAATTTGTTTAAAATATTCTCAAGTTTTGTTATAAACTTTCATTCTTGAATTTTGATTCTATTGTTCGAATTCGAGCAACAGGTTTGCTAGTTATGACTTAACTAGTTTAATGGCCAGGTTCATCAACTATACTTAAGTTAAACTTAAGTATGCAAAATGCGTGACTTAAGTTATACTTAAGTCATCAACAGCAAATAGCTGATTATATTTTGCAAAACGATTTGAAATTGCTGAAAAAGCATTTGTTAAAAGTTGAAGCTGAGACTAAACTTAAGAACAACTTAAGTATAGTTGGTGAAACTGGGCCTAAATTTTCAAAACAATACATATTTTCATTGAAAAAAGAAACAATTTCGATAATATCGTAAGTGTAGACGTAGAATTCCGTTTAAGTTGTAACCTCCTCTACTTTGTCTCTTTGGTCCGATTGTTTTGTTCATTTTGCACGTATTTTTATTGATCTTCCAAAAATTAACAAATAAATGAATAACACTCAATTATGGACTACTTATCGAGGCCAAAACAAAGAAAAAGTTAAAAAGTAAGTATGATTAAATGAGCAAGCAAAAAGAAACAAGCAAAATTTCAAATTTTACCGATCATTTTGTTAAGTTTAACAGGTTGAGTTCATTGACTTAGTTGAAAAGAAAGCGAAGCAAATGCACTTTCCATTGGTGCCACTTTCGTCTCTGCCCGATATATAGTTTGCGAGCTACAGTCAGTTTAACTACTAAATTCAAATTAAAATGAAGAAGCCGATTTTTAAAAAATCGTATGGTTACTATATTTCACGCTGAGCACATGTCCTTTCCTCTCGTCTCTGTCTGATATTTAGTTTGCGAGCTACACTTTCGTCTCTGTTTGATGTATAGTTTGCGAACTACACTCGCTAGTGCTAGTGGGATATGGAATCCAAATTAATTTGTATTAAAAACAAAAATTAAAATTTTACGCCATCTATTGGATAAAAGCATAAAAAGAAATATGATCCAACTCGCTTTTTTCAATCAGTTCGTGCAAAACTAAAGCATACAAGCATAAACAACGAAAGAAAACCAAAGAAAGCAGCAGGCACATAAGCAGCTGATAATTGATTTTCTTATATAAAAACATGCATTTTTCTTCTTATATTTTACTATTTTGTGACTTTAATATAATAGTGAATCCAAAATTAGATATTTATTCAGCGCAGGATATATCTGATAGTTTAGTATATATATATTATCTTTGAACGAAGAGTATTAAAGGCTGTAGGTTTACCCTAAAGTATTCGCCAAAACGTTGCCTAATGACCTTGAAAAAATCTGTTAAAACGACCCCATACAAACCGCGCTGTAAGACGTAATTCTACGTCAAAAAAACAAGAAACTAGTAAGGTATATCTTCGACTTGGCCGAAGTTAAAATACCCCCACGGTCGATTCTTAAGGGTGGAAGGATGTTAAATTGATGAGCTTTTTGTTTGAGATTTTGAGAGAGTTTATTATTTTTATGTGTCTAAAATACATACATATCAAATTGTTTTCCTGCAGCTTAAATATAAGCCTTTTAATAAAGTTTTAAATTTTGGGGTTGTATGGGAGGTGGGCGTGTTAGATTGTGTATGACGCCCATTTTTTTAGCATACCTCAGTTTCGACATATAATACAAAAATTCCGAGTTTCTGTCTTGTAACTTTAATATTAGCCTCTTTATAGATTGTTCAATTTTGGGGTTGTATGGGAGGTGGGCGTGTTAGTGTGTGGATGACGCCCATTTTTCTAACACACCTCAGTTTTAACATTAAATTCACAAATACCGAGTTTCCGTCTTGTAACTTTAATATTAGCCTCTTTATAGATTGTTCAATTTTGGGGTTGTATCGGAGGTGGGCGTGTTAATGGGTGGATGACGCCCATTTTTCTAACACACCTCAGTTTTGACATTAAATACACAAATACCGAGTTTCCATCTTGTAACTTTAATATTAGCCTCTTTCAAGATTTTTCAATTTTGGGGTTGTATGGGAGTTGGGCGTGTTAGTGGGTGGATGACGCCCATTTTTCTAAGACACCTCAGCTTTGACATAGAATACGCATATACCAAATTTCAGTACTGTAGCTTTAATATTAGCTTCTTTGTAGAGTTTTCAATTTTGTGGTTGTATGGGAGGTAGGCGTGGTTTTCATCCGATCTAGCCCATTCTCGAACTTGACCTTAGTTTTTTTAAAAAAAGCTTAAATATCGAATTTCATTACGATAGCTTCAAAATTGCGGCCGCAATCGTGTCCACAGACAGACGGACAGACAGACAGACGGACAGAAAGACGGACATGGCTAAATCAACTCAGGTGGTGATGCTGAGCAAGAATATATATACTATTCCATACCTACCACGCCTCCTTTTGGGTGTTACACACGTCGTGACAAAATTAATATACCCCTTACGCAGTACGCGTGGGGGTATAAAAATTAGAATTAAAAACAACTTTCTTTTGATTGGCTCCAATATTTACGGCTAGTACAGTATACATTTTACCTTGTTCTGAAAATATAGGTTTAACATATTTCCAATATAAGCTTTCAAATTGTTTAATTTTAATATTTGGACATTAACCTTTATAAAGTAATGATCTGGAATTCAGTTCACATTAATATAGTTTGTTCAGCAGAACAAAAATTATTCTAAAATAAATATTAATGCTTTTTCACTATTTTGTGAATTAAGGACCATAACATAGAAAAAATATTTACGACCTATTTATAATAAATATACTGAATTTAGACACAAACCGTACCACTTCTAGATTTTTTATACGCAAAAAGCCCTGTAGTAAAAACATTATTTTTGCTACCGAAAATATGCTACTTGTATTTTTCCATTGTACAAATGTTTTGCAGTTGGTTTTACTAAAAGTGTTGTAAATTTGCTGCAGATTTTTTAGTGTACAATATTTGTCCCTTCTTGCTTAATTCTTCTTCTCTTGCTTCTTGCAATTCTTTAAAAAAAAAAACAAAATACACCTTTTGATCTAGTTTCAAAAAGTCTACTCAACGTTTTTTTTTTAACAGTAGTTAAGCTTCGTATTACCCTAAAACTTTCATGAATTTTGTTAAGTCACTTAATTTAATTCAATTCACACACATAATGGGAAAATTTGCAGTTTTTCCCCTTTATATTGCTCGCTTTTCTTAAAGTATGAAATTAATTTTACCGTTGATATCTTATTTAAAAGATCTTGTCATATATTAACTTTTAGGGAGTGAAAGTTTTCAGAACGGATTTTATAAATAACTTTCATGTATTGAATGTACAATTGTTTTAGTACTAGCTCTATTACATACCTTTTAAGTAAGCTCTATTTCTCTTAATAAGTGCTTATTTAAGAGCACATAAATCCATTCAAATAATCCGCAGTTTAAATTGACAAACGTCAAGCATACTATTAAAAACACCTAAGATTTGCGTTCAATAGACTATCGAATAAAACTCAAACTTATATCTTCAATTTTCATCAAATGAAAGGCACAACACTTAAGTGCAAGAATAAGAATTTATTTAAAAATTACTTTTATTATCGTTTTTAAGCCTTTGGAACTTTTTGATTTTTAGCAATCCACGATATGAACGATGAGACTTGCACGTACACAGATGGTGACTTCGCTTGTCCACAAGGTAGTTTTCCCCAAGATACAATTCCTATTAATACCGTCTGACCCTTACTATTGATCTGTACTAAAGGTCCTCCGGAATCCGAAGTGCAAATACCAACTCCACCCGTTAGAGGACCGGTGCACAGATTGGTGTTGTGTACGTCATTTCCTTTGGCACCTAAAGCATTCTCACATGCTTGTAATGTTATTATAGGTATATTTTTTGCAGTCTGTAGTGTTTTTGGATATGTTGCAATATTTGTTTTGGAAATACTACCCCAGCCATAAAGTTCGGAATTTCCTGTTGGAACTTGTTCACTTGCTGGTAAAGTAACTGCCTTAACGGCACTAGTCCACTTAAATGCTTCTTTGGTATAAACGAGTCCAATATCATATGGAGTAGAACCACCAGTATAGAGATCATGAACAACGTAATAACTAATGGCTCGTTTTTGCACTGTTGTGCATGTACCAGCGACATATATACATCCTGCCACTAGATTACTGCCCATAGCTTGTTGCTTGTTAGTTAGGCAATGGGCTGCTGTAACAATCCAATTTTCATTTATTATACTTCCAGCACAATAGTGTTTTCCACTATACTGAAAAGATACAACATAAGGAGCGCTATTGGCTGCTGCATCAGAACCTCCAACAATTCTACCAGTTGGGCGAAAAGCTTGTTTGCTAAGTCCACTTATTTGCAACGAGCCATTTAATATGATCAATCCTTGAAAAAATAAGCAAATACGAATAAATAATTCTCGTTTAACACCCATGGCGGTATATTCGCTACTCTGAACACTTCAAATGAAAGACTAAAAAATAAAGTAACTATAAATAAGAATGAGTTGAAATCAAATAATATTGCCAAAGTGAAATACGTCACAAAGCAGAGTGATAACAAAATTGACTTAAGTACCTTGTCAAAGATAAACAAATAATGTTACTTTCCTTTTATTTTGTTCATGTTTGAATTTAAGAATTAAAATTAATATGAGATATAAATTATGAAATTAGTGTAACATATAAATATATATTAACTGGCATTATTATATTAATAAACAAAATAATCTTTTAAGTTCGTAATGTATATTGTTGTCAAATAAAGTTGTTAAATGATTCTTATCAATTAAGCAAACTCTCACGTATAACACATGAAACTACATACGTACATAGTAAAAGGTATAAGTTTGTTAATGTTCGGTTTCGTTGTTTCATAGATAATAAAATAAAAATAATTGCTTATCAATTGCTTGTTAATAAACTTTAAACACACGGTAAAGATTGCATTTGGACACACAAGTTCACATAAATACGCAAGTAAAATAATAAAGTCGAGCAGGAACGACAGAGAAATATCTTTTATGTCATACCTATTTGTCTATTTAAAGATGTTATCTTTGTTCGAATCTTTGATTGAATTTATTTTGAATTTTATTGAGTTTAATATGTTTGAATAATTCTACACTTGATTTTATTTCTTATATCATTCTGACACAAAAAAAAAGGCATTCAAATTAACTGCTTCCGTGAATGTATTTCATAAATATATAGTTTTTTTAATATCTTTTTACTACTTTTAAGTTTAAATATTCAATCAGCAGAATTCAGTATGCTATGGCTATGAAACTTTTAACTCCAGGCAAATTCACGTTCGCTTGTTTCACATTTGTATGTTCTTCCCCACTTAAAGTGAACTGATAATAGTAAGAACAATATTCACTTTATTTAAATTGAATGTTCAAATTGTGAAATGCTTATTGGAATATTTATACTCAATTCTGAAAATTTATTTTAATGCCTGCAGTGTTACAAAATAACTGCCGGTATTGTAATATAAAATCATGAAAAGTAAGATTAGTCACAAATTACAAGATAAGCATCTTTCAGGCTTGTTGCGAATTAAATACCTCGAATTAGAAAGCTTATTGAATAAGATCACATTTTGATTTAATTTTTTAACTTCTTAAAAGTGTGTTCTTTAATAAAATATTGTGAATATGCCAAAGATACAGTTGACTATGACAAAAAGTAAGTTAAAAAGGCTTAAAAGCAACAGAACGTTTATTTTACACAAACATAACAAAAATAATGAGATAATTTGATCTCTATGTTCCCAATAAGGGTTTATTTAATTGTCAAGCTAAATTATTACAAGTGTCCGACCGAAACCAAAATTTTGGCCGAAACCGAAACCGAATTTCGGCCATTTTTGTAATATTCGGCCGAAACCGAAACTGAAAGTCTACATACAAATTTGTTTGTAAAAACATTTTATTTTTTTTTTTAATTTTATTAAAAGCTTTCAAAAACAAAATAATTCAAACAGATAATAATAACGTATACATACGATAAATATTCTTTGAATATTAAAGTTCAACTTTAAAATAATAAATAAAGAGATAATTTTTAATACCACTTTAAGGAACTTTTTAGTATTTAGAGTTATTCGGTTTCGGTTTCGGCCATATTGATGCCGAATAGCCGAAACTGACTAAAAGGGCCGAAACTGGCCGAAACCGAAACCGAATATTCGGTCGGACACTAATTATTACCCTAGTTCTTGTGATTTGTAAAACATTGCAGTTCCGGTTTGGCTAACGACGGACATAAATTGGGAGATCTAGATGTGATTATAGATAGTACGAAACAGTTCTAGTATTCATACTTAGTTTTTTAATGATAACTTGACAATATATTTTGTTAACTTATTTAGAATATATAAAAATAATAAAATACATTTTTGAAAATATGACGTACTTTTACTTTGTATTTTTAAACGAATGTATGTTTTGTTCCGTTTTCAGAATGTTATATGGCGAAATTTGGTGACCGTGGCATACAGATTAAGTGTTTGGCTTTGCATGCGCGGTGCCCGAGATCGATTCCCACTCGCGGCAAACATTTTTTCAATAAAAAATGTTCTGGCCGGTCAACAGACAATTGCAAACCTTAGACAGTAAATAATGCCATGTAATAGAGCTGAAAAAATGTGAACTTTTCAAAAGCTGAAATCCTTTTTAGTGGCCTATCTTTTAGGCTGATACAAATTATTTTCAATTCATGAAGTGCAAAACGAAGAGAATTCACACTGAATTGAATTTTTTATTGAATGCAGCTTGCAATTACTGCAGCCTCAAAGATTGGCAATGGCAATGCCCATTCAATAGCCTGACAAAAAGTGGTGTTATATATAAAAAATTGTGGAAATATTATATTATTTACTTTGGTCAAAGCGGTAAATAAAAACAACTTTCTTTTAATTTCTTTCGAAATTATCAACTTTTATTTCTTTATCCAGTGTTTCATAGTTGAAAAGAATGATAATACTGAATGCATTCATCTGTTTTTTAAGTCTGTCAAGAATAGGATTGATATTTTCCAAGTACCAATCTTTACAGAGCATTGCGTGTGAATTCTTTTATCTTCAGAGAATGGTGAATAGTTCGTTCGTAATTCTTCAACGAATAATAACAAGGGCTGAAATAGTCAATTTTTTTTCAGAATATTATATCTCAAAAAATCGAAAAGTATATTTATTTATATTAAACAACACCTAAATGAAATTATCGCTTGAATCCGTACGAAATATTCAAAATTTCAATTACAAAATTTAATTTGTAGTGGATTATCAAATATAAAACGGTTATATTAAAATGTTTTCTCAATGACGTCATAAAGTATTGAGTATTTTCAACCACACCCAAAAACGATTCTTGTTTGTTCAGCTAAGAACATTTAATCTACAAGATTTTTTTGGGTGTAGTTCTAAATATCTATTCTAGATGGTATAAAATAATGGTAAAATAACGCGTCTATTAAGTACAGAGTTAAAAATTTCAGTGTATCACTTTGAAGTCTGGCAGCTCTATTATTATTTCTAGTATGTTGAACGTTGTTATCGACTGAATTGACATGAGAAATACAAAAAAATCTAATTGAAAAAGTGACAATTGAAAATTAACTTGTAATATTTTTTGTGCAGATTGCATTTGTAAAAAATTAAATTACTGTAAAGAATTTGAACTTACATCTTCCAAAGATACCGAGTTATAATTAATTTTTATATCAACTCACAAAGAAGTAAAAATATAATAATGGCCGATCAACAGAATTCGGAAAGTCAGCAAACTTTCGCTGATGTGGACATAAATAACGGAGTGTCGGATGGTGAGGACGACGAAGACGAGGAGGAGGAAGTTCCTGCAGTGGACAATGATATCTTTGCAACTCCAACAAGCGAAACACATGTAAGTTGAAGAAAATGGGATAAATTTATTATCAGTTTTCCCTATCAGCGTTTCGTAGTGAAAATGGGCGGTTCCCAAAATACAACGGAATCTTGATTCTCATAGAAATGCAAGTGTGACTAATTACTGTGATATATTTTGGCTATAGCTATTTCGCATTGTGGGTTATCAAGGACGTTGGCCTGTGTATATTTTATTATATTCCTTGCGATTATTGAAAATTTTCAACAAGCAATGTTGATTCTTATTAACTACTGCAATTAGCATACAATCGGAAAGATTGCTTTATCAGTTTCTTGTTCTTTCGAACATAGCACAGAGATATATTATTCGCGAAATGGTAATGCACTTGTTTAAACATTTGATATACACATTTTTGAACAAATAGATATTATTAATGATCAACAGAGATTTTTATTCTCACATAATTTTTTAATGTTATCATTAATGATATTTGAAAAAATGTTCTATCTTCAAGCGCCGCATTTCAACAAGCAATCTCGAAGATGTGTTAAGCTTTTCTGGAGACTATAAAATCGAAATAACAGTATCAGAACCTCAAAAGGTCGGTGATGGCATCAGCTCCTATCTGGCGTATAAGTAAGTCAGCATATTCATCTAAGGATGCATTTCTTATAAAATCATTACAAATTTTTTCCAGAGTCACTACCAAAACAAATATACCCAAGTTTAAACGAAATGAATTTAGCACGTTGCGTCGTTTTAGTGACTTTCTTGGTATTCATGCCTTATTAGCTGGAAAATATACAAGACTGGGCAAAATTATACCCCCAGCACCATCGAAAAATATTATTGGTAATTATTTTGAGAAAAAAATTCGGTAATTTTTGCTTATGCCGTTATGATTTGGTATGTGCTAACATTATTACAGGCAGCACGAAGGTGAAAATAAGCCCGCAGCAAACAGAGCCAGGCTCTGCCTTAAATTTGGAATGGGTTGAAACACGTCGTGCAGCTTTGCAGCGATTTGTCAATCGAACGGCTAAACATCCAGTCTTGCGTGTTGATTTAGATTTTATAAACTTCTTGGAAAGTGATCAGGTAAATAGTTTTTGATTAAAAACTGATAACAATGAAAAAAATAATAATATAAAATAAAAATAAAATATTATAGGATTTACCACGTGCCGTTAATACAGCCACATTAAGCGGTGCCGGGGTTATGCGATTGTTCAATAAAGTAGGAGAAACCGTTAACAAAATAACATACAAAATGGATGAAAATGATCCAGTAAGTTTGGAAAGACTTTTGCCTTTAAAATGCATTTTTAAATTTATAACAATTTTTTATTTTATGATGAAAAATTTACAAATTTTATGAGAAAATTTTATATACATATAATTATTGATGTATATTATATTGTCTTAAATGCTTAATTAATTCAGTGCTTGTATATTTTTACCATTTAAAAATTTCTTCTATTCATTACCTACGACAGTGGTTTGATGAAAAAATCACCGAAGTGGAAAATCTTGATGGAAATTTGCAAAAATTGCATAACGCGCTTAAAAACTTGGTAACCACTCGCAAAGAACTGTCCTCACTAACTGGACTTGTTGCTAAATCAGCAGCTATGTTGAGCACATGTGAGGAACACACTGGACTATCGCGTGCACTCTCCAACTTGGCTGATGTTGAGGAAAAAATGGAAATATTACGTTCTGAACAAGCAAACTCGGACTTTTTCATTTTGGCTGAATTTATCAAAGATTATTTGGGCCTGTTTGGTGCTATTAAATGTGTATTTCATGAACGTGTCAAGGTAGCTTTAACAAAAAAAAAAAAACAAACAAAATATGCTCTTATGCGAAACAATAAATTGTTTTTTTAGGTTTTTCAAAATTGGCAATATGCACAACTACAGTTGACTAAAAGACGTGAGGCCAAGGCCAAGCTGGAATTGGCTAATCGCAATGATAAACTTGAACAAGCCCAACAAGAAGTGGATGAGGTTTGTAAATGACTGAAATTGCTTAAGTATCTAAGTTTTTAAGATCAAGAGTAAGAGTTTTTAGAATCAAAAAGTTCTGAAAAGTAATATATTTTTATGTCAGTTTTACAACATTTTCTCACATAAAATGTTATTCGATTTCAAAGAACTAAACGTCAATAATAACACTGTTGTGGTTCAGTTTTGGTTCTGCGATAAAACTCACTTTTTGGGATTTGGGATTTAATATAAAAACTTTTGGCGAAGAATTTCATTATCTTTAGGTTTCTTCATTGGTTGTCCAGATCATACAACTGGTTTGCGAGATATCTTAGAGATAGAGATAGAATATATCAAATTGACCATTTAGAAAAACATAATTTTCTTAAAATTTTGCGCCAATTTAACTAAACCAAAGACACAGTTATACTCGAGAGATTCCCCTAAATCCGAAAAGGTGGGTCTTATCGTAGAACCAAAAATTTTGTGTAAAAAACTACAGCAGTGTAATCGGCGCTTTGGCCAAGACAATCCAAAATCGACAAAATTTCAAAAAATATAATTCATTCTGCAAATAGATTTATAATCGAGACCTCGTTTTGCCAGTACAAAAATGGGAATCTAGTGATATTAATCCAGAGAATACTTGTTTTGTGGAGGTAACATTTCTTTAGGTTACTGAATGAACGTTGACGACAAAACCATAGAGATTAAAAGTACTAGTGGAAACACTCATTGCGGACAAACAGCTTAGACTGTTATGGTTCTGGTCACCAGTCCGGAGCTGTGATGAGCTTAACTGGTTGTAACTTTGTTACGAGGTCTGATCAAGAACTTGAATACTAATACCACGGAAAGCCAGCGGCACCTGGCTTTGTCTAGGCTTTCTTGTTAGGCTAGGCCTTCGGGGAGCTTCGTGGTGGCTGTCGCTTATACCCAAATCGCGGGTAGAGCTTTTGCTCGAATGCGAAGTTGTATTTTTCAACTGGGTGTTGTACCCCTTAGTACAGAAGAGGTGTTAGATAGGATAGATAGTTGCTCCAGTGTCAGGAGCAACGTAGAATTAAGCGTTCACAGCAGGTGTTTACGTAAAACACATTTGATTATCTGGCTGACTGTACGACGAATTTTGGCTGTCTAGGTACTGAACTGTTTAAAAACTGAGGCTAAACTCTGTTTAAACGCTTTTATAAGCGTTTATGCAATATTTTCCAAATAATTATAAACTCTGTGTAGATTGTGTTGATCTAGTAAAGCAAACTATCACTTGTAGATGACAAAGCTACTTTCCCAATAAAAAAGTTAATTTTCAATAAGCTTTCAACTATTTTTTATATACTTTCAGTGGGAAACCAAAGTTAGGCGCTGTCAAAGACAGTTCGATGACATATCAACTGAAATCAAGAAAGAAATGGAACGCTTCGAACTGCAGAGGATTGAAGATTTTAAATTGAATATCATAAAATACATTGAAGATCAAATGGCACATCAACAACAAGTAAGCTTAAACGTTTTTTATGTACACATAATAAAAAACAATACTTTTCAGGTCATCACATATTGGGAAGCATTTGCGCCATCGGCAAGAGAAATAATTTAAGCATTGCTGCTGTTTTTGATTTATGTTTACTTTTTTAATCTAACAGTCAGTTTTGATAAATTTTGTTAGTGTTTTTTTATGTTTATTAGCGGGACCAATGCTTTAAAAAAAAAACAAAATTGAAAGATAAGCTAATATAACGATATATTAAAACGCTAATTCTTCTCTGATAAATATACGTATCACCGATGACTTTTTAAACTTCTAAAAACATTCTTGCTTAAAACGGTCTTTTTAACAATAATCTTTCACGTTCCATTTATATATATATATATATGTAAACAAAAAGTTGAAAACTTACATAAAAATACTAGTTATATATTTAAGAATATATTTAAAATGTCGGTATTATTTTGTTACGTTAAAAAAATTTATTACACTTTATAAATATCAAAACATTTGTTTACAATATGTTTTTATTGCCTATATATATATATTATGCATTTTTGAAAAAAAAACTTGAATGAAAATGATTTAGACAATTTTGTTTTTCTTTATGATTGTTTTTTCTTCTTTTTTTAACGAAGCGAATGATGGATGATCTTCATCAAGACTCGAAAAGTGAAAATAGTATGTTCGCTTTATAAAATCTATTATTATTTCCTTTACGTTCTGTTAATAAAATGTTTAATCGAACGTTTTATAAAATCGTAAATCATTCAGCCTTGAACGGAAAATTTGGATGAAGATTGGTTTTGATTTTACTTTTTCTTCTTGTAAAGATCGAATAATTTGCATCAAGAAATGTGTTTGGCTAATTGGCTAATCCGTTTTGACTACTTTATTTTCTGTTTTATTTTAGATAATAATTACGTATAAATTAATAAAATGAGCTCTGAAGTTATTCCTTTACATAAATCTTTTACATGGTTTTCAAGACGAAATATGCATATTTTGTTAACCGTGTTTTCTTTTATTTCAAATGAACCGCAAAATCGGGTATCTGTTATCAAGACCCTTGTTTCGCCTCTATTCATCCTTTCTATTTTGAAAAGAAGTTGTGTTTTTGTTAAGCGAATGTTCTGTATCGTGCCTTGCATAATCTCATATGGAATAGATTACCAAAATACAAAAAACTAGTACTTTGTCATGCTAGTACAAGAAACATGAATCTACTCCGTTTCAATTAGCTCGCAAGCCCTGAATTGTTGTCAGTGTGACAACTGACAGTCGAATAGAAAAAAAAAATAAAAAAATTTTGTGATAGTAAATTTTGGAATTTATCATGTCCTGCAAAAAAATAGCTAGTGAAATACAAATTTTAGGCCGCCAGGGTTCTAAATTATGGACACCTGCTGCTGTTCGTGGATTTTCATCCCGTTCTGACATTGACAAAGTCACACACACTGGACAAGTGCGTTTTCCCCCATACAATTCTCGCCTTGCTTGTTACGCAAACATAATCATGCATTTCTTAATTTTTCATCCTACTTTTTTCAAAGGTTTTTGACAAGGATGATTATCGCAATGTGCGTTTCGAAAATGCCAAACGTTATGTGAATGAAAACTGGGGCATTAAGCTTATTGATGAGATACCACCGAAAGAGTGCACCGAACGGGTTGTCTACTGCGACGGTGGCGATGGTCCGCTTGGACATCCTAAAGTGTATATCAATTTGGTAAGTTAAATGAAGTCAACACTACTCACTCCACATTAAACCGTCATCATGATTAATCATCATTTCCGTGTTGAGACTTATATTATATTTTTGATTCCTCGTTAGACGCAGAGTTCGGCATAAACTTTTGCACATTAAATATAATCAGCCCTATTATAAATTTTTCCCCAGAATCTGAGTTTTGTCAAATTTTGGTAAATGCGTTTCTTTGTTTTTTTCTAGATCTGTGAATGTCATTTCTTGATCTTATCATATTGCGAATGCTAATTTATCTACTTCTGTTCAATTTAAAGACTTAAGTGTTGTCTTTGGCAGTTAACTTTCTTTCGTCTCTCGTTTTGATTACATTTTTTCAAAGGCGTATGCTATGCTTGCTTTTGTTCGTTGAAATGCATCTTGGTTTACGCACCCTTACGTATGCCCTTGCTTTATGTACCCTTACATGAATATGCGTCCATTGTCTGGAACCCAGCTTATGCAGCTCATAAGTTTTGACTTGAACGTGCCCTAAAGTCTTTCACTAGATTTGCTTTATGCTCTCTTTACTTTGGGTGTTTTATTCTATCATATAGGGCCGCTGTCTTTTAATTGATCTTAAGCCTCTGGAGGTTAGAAGAAATATTTTGTATCTGCTTTTTGTTCATGATATTATATCGATGATGGTTGATAGTGGTAGACCTGCTTGATGGCCCAACGGATGAATGCGTGATTTAAAAATTTTTCTTTGCTCATTCCGGTGAGCGTTAGAAGCAGGATCACTTTTCGATTGCCCAAGAGTTGAATACGCGTTTCACGAAAAATGCTGCGGACACCGCAGAGTAAATAGCTCGGTCAAAGCCCGTCCAAGGGCTGAAATTGAGTTATTTTCAATTGTTGTTTTTTTCATTTTTATTTTATTGATTGATTTAAGCGCTTGCAAGAATAAACTTAAAGTTAAAATTAATGATATAAATTTAAAATTAATGATATAAATTTAAAATTAATGATATAAATTTAAAATTAAAATAAACCTAATCACATTAAAATTTAAACTCAAAAAGTACTTTAAATTGTGAACAAAATAAAAGAGAAATTAAATAAAAATTACAGAATAAGTTAGTAAGGTTAAAGAAGACAGTAGCATAAGTTAGGAGAAATATAAATAGTCTGATTTCTTCGATTTAAACATAGCAAGTATTGTTGTACCCACTGCAAGAAGGGTAGAATAGAGTCCAAAAAACGTATGAAACTAACAAAATGTTGTCGTGCAGACAATAAACAGGCAATTTTTGGTTGAACTAGGCTTTTTCCGGAAGGAGGCCTTTAAAATCTTTATAAAGTTAAGATGGTTCCTTAGTAAAAAATAATTTTATGCAAAAGACTTGGCACCCTCAATTTCAAAATATTGTGTAAGGTCAAGCTAAAGATTATTTTGACATACTGTGACAAGCGGTTATTATGTGACAAGCGATGTTATTATAAGAAAAATTGAATTTGAAAATTTCGGATCCATACAAAAGAGCGAATACGTGATGGGTTTTTACCAATAGCATTCTATATTAATGGGGGGTTGTTCTCATCTATAGTTTATTTGGTCTATTTTCTGAGTCTATTTTTTGGGGTTATTTAAGTTTATGATGCATGACATATAAACTATGAAATATGATGAAATTTACTCATACACTTTAATGTGCCTTAATAATCATAATAATTGTGACTCATCAATTCAAAGTACCAAATACTAAGCAACTTATTTGATATGTGAAATATTATTCCATAATTTTTAATTATTTTCTACTTCTCTTTACAGGATAAACCAGGTGCTCACATATGTGGATATTGTGGTCTAAGATTTGTCAAAAAAGGCGGACATTAAAAATAAATTGTTGAATAAATTATAAAAATAATAAAATCTACAAATAAAGTTATATAACATAGTCTTACTTATTATTTAAATAAATGTTGGTACCTTTCCCCGCCAAAATATCAATAAAAGCCATTATTAATCTGTCATTGATTGCACACATCTATATTCAGGACTGTTTTTAAGGTAAATTCCATAATTAAATTTAATCGACAAGCATACAAGTTCCTTCTTTAATACGTTAATTTTTATGCGTACAATAATATATTTATAAAGAAATTTACAACTTTTTGTCTTTTGAGAAACATATTGTTGTTTGTTTCAATGAGTTAATACACATCTCTAATTGCATATAAATTAAAAATTTATAATTTTATATACGAAGCATGTCAAGTTTTATCATTAAATCATATAAACTCAGTCAAAAATCATTTATGCAATTAAAATTGCTGAAATAAAATTGCTTTAAAATAAATTATGTTGCTTTATAATAATAGTAAATCGATCATAGCAATGAGACAATGAGTTAAACAGCAGAGTGCTACAACTTTTATAGATTATATTATCTACGCAAGTGCCAATTGCCTGGTGATTCTTAAATTTCTCGAAACAGCATATGCAAATGAGTCGTGTCAGTTTAAACTCTTTGGATGATCTTTGTTTGTTTTTCTTTCTGCTTTAAGCTCCAATTTTTCGGAAATCTTAGTGAAAAGAAAATCTTGTAAGTGAAGAACGTCCGATGCATTGTGTTAAATGTTGTAAGACTTTACATTTTAAGTTCTTCAGAAACAAAAGTAAAAATGAAATTTTTCGCCAGTCAGTAACCAAGTCGGTTGTCGCTTTGGTTTACGCTTTTCATTTACTTCTATATATGTATGTATGTTCGGATTTGCTGCCATATTTTGTCTCAATTTTTTCTGTTTCATCTTAAACACCAAACCCTTAATAATCTATTTACTAATATGTTGTATATTTTAATTTGAATTTTGAAAGGGACTATATTGCCAATAATAACTAGCAAGACCGCTACTGGTCACCAGAGGTTGCGTGGTACAGCATAACCTTGTTTCGTCACATAAATGTTACGATCCGAGTAAACCTCCTGCAAGCCATTATCGTTGCTTTTTCGTGCATGTGGAATAGTCATGCCGGCAGCACCAGCTGCAGCGTTGCCGTCATATGTTGTAACTGTTTCGGATTTGCCATTGATGGTGCGCGTAACGGTTGTTGTTTTATTGCCCTCAGAATCCTGTGTTATCTTTGTGGTCTCATAGGAGCCATCCGGCTTGCGTATGGTTTTAGTCATAACACTTTGCCTAAACAATTTCGGCCCCTGAAAATCAGAAATGAAAATTAAAAATTGATGTATTTAACGCTGTTAAAGGGGCTGGCAGCAAAGTACGTAGCGAAAATGCGTTATATTCAGCTATACTTTGAAGCCTGTTATTTTTTAGTTTTGAACGTACTTGATAAGTTCCTTCAAAAACTCCACCGAAAGGTGTTACACCACGTGGCATCATTGGAGGCGTTACCAAATCAGGTTGCTGAGTCCTAGTAACGCGAGGACGTGCATCGTCATCAACAAGTGTTCCATGTATTTTACCCATTATAGTTTCTTCATCGCTTAGCTTGTTTTGTTTCTTAAACAAACGATTTGCCTTGTTGTCATTGCGTGGAAGAATTCCACTGCTATTAGCCTCATCTGGATTTAGACGTTGCATTAACGTATGCAGTTGGTCAGGATAAATTCTGGAAAATTTCAAGTATAAGCATTATACATTATTTTCGCAAAATAAAACTCGTCACTTACTCTCCATCCAAATCAGTGTCCAAAAGGGTTTTCTTTTGCTTTTCAAACTCCTCTAACAAACTACCTTCAAATCCAGGCTTCAAGTACTCTTCTTTAAGGTTTTTGTCAATCTTTACTTCACCATCTGATATTAAAAATATGTTATATAACATTGTATAAAGGGTCTTAGTTAAACCGCAAAACTTAAATATGATTCTTTTTCTGTTACAGTTATCTTTATTTCCCCCAATATACACCCAACAAACCTTCAAGTGTATTGACAGCCTCAAGAATTTGTTGCATTTGTCGTTCAAAATGCTTCTGCAACTCCAGCGGATTGGTAAATATCTGAAAAGCAAACTTCCGGTCATCATCGAACAGTTCATCATCCGTCTCCGATTCCTCGAACCACTGTGGCTTGCGAAATTCATCTTTTGTCGATGCTCTGCAAAGATACCCAAAAAAGCGGCTTTAATCGCAAAGGAAGAGAATGAAACGTCAGCTTAATGACTAAAGTCAATACGCAGCCTCCGAATCCTGTATATGTGTCTCCTTCTTCTTCAGGAGTTTCTGCCACTCACACACCAAATTATCGATCGATCAATTTTCAAATGAAAAATGTACATCAACTTTTGGATTTTTTTAAGACTTGCTAAATCCTGACCAGAATAAACCAGCGTTTACTTACTCGTTTTCCTTCTTATTGTTAGCTTCATCCGCATTCATTTTAAACATTTTACGCAAGATGTCCATCTTTTCCCCTTATCTATATAGTTCTCCGCAGTTACAAAACAATTTTTGTCCACTCTTGGCTTTTTTTAGGTACAAAATTTTTCTGCACTCGACGAAAACTTGGCAAAACTTAAAATATTCCAATAAATTATAGAAAAATTAAACTCTGTTAACCGCAATATTTCACGTTTTTGCACAAGAATATAATTCTTCTAATTATGTGAATTGAAAAGAACTTGCTCGAATGTGGTATCAACTAATTTTTTTTTTGCTTCTAGCCAGGCTGCCCGACGAATCCAATCTGTGAATCTTCCAATCTCTTCGCTCTTGCTTGCTTTCGGTTTTTCTTATTTTTATACACTTTCCTTTTCGAGGCTTGTTCGTTCTTTGCGCATGACGTTCACATGCGCATATACACAACTACAAGGAAGAGTTTTTTTCCGATGTTTTGGGAAATTTCACAGCAGCGTTTACGTCAGTGTCAGAAGATTTGGATTGTTGTGGGATATTTGCAAATTGGCGTATTTGGCAGATAGGGTGACCGGAATTATAGTTTTTTGAATTTTGTTTATAAATGTTTTGGAAAAAATATTTTTGATGACAAAAATTTCTGCTCGATTTGAATATATTTTTGTTTTTAATATATCAAAGACTTTTTATTGTGATAATATTGGCATGGTTCAATTAGGTGTGGAACAAAATATCGGCCAAATGGCCGCCGAGACCTCGGCGGCACACCTCCATCCGATGCACATAGGGGTATTTGGCTCGAAAAACCGCTCATTAATCAATTTCTCAAAATGTAAAGTTGAGAAGTAAAATTATTTTCTAGCTTTTGTTAATACTCATTAAATAAGTTACCATTTGTTTTTTTAATTTTAATTAGTGTCCGACCGAATATTCGGTTTCGGCCAGTTTCGGCCCTTTTAATCAGTTTCGGCTATTCGGCATCAATATGGCCGAAACCGAAACCGAAATTTATTATTTTAAAGTTGAACATTAATATTCAAACGGTCATATTCATAAAAATATCTTGAAATAGATTTAAAGTGCTCAATAGTCAAAAAGCTTTTTAGAGATAAAATGTTTTTTAAAATTTTGTTATTCATAAAAATATTGTCTCAGCTTATTTGTTAAAATAGGAACACTCTCAATTTGAAATGGGAACAGTGTCAAGAATGGTTCGTGAATTTGATAAATTCAATAATTTTTTGTTTATTTGTCACAATTTTATCAATACTTTGACATGCAAACAGTCAAAAAATTGTTTAATCTATGTTCTTCTGTGAAAAAATTGTCACTTATAATTTTTATTTTCAATATTTTGAAATGTTTTGCCATGTTTTCATATTTTTTGAAACAGTTTGAAGTATTTTTGACAATATTTATGCTCAAATTAGAGTTCAAATTTTAAAAAGGCTTCATCAAGGGCTTATTGAAGAATACTCATTTAAGAAGCATTTATAAGAAATTTTTGTCGTTATTGGACGTTTATGGATACTGTTTTTGAAATTTTTTTTTGTAAAGGCTTTATAAGAGGTTCGTAAATTTTTATGAATAAAGGCAAAAGAATATTTATCGAATGTATACGTTATTATAATCTGTTTCAATTGTTATGTTTTTGAAAGCGTTTAACTAAAAAATTAAAAAAAATAAATTGTTTTTAAAACAATTTTCATGTAGACATTCAGTTTCGGTTTCGGTTTCGGTTTCGGCCGAATATTACAAAAATGGCCGAAATTCGGTTTCGGTTTCAGTTTCGGCCAAAATTTTGGTTTCGGTCGGACACTAATTTTAATGCACACACTTCGTCGCAGCATCAGTTGAAAGTCATCGATCGTAAGCTTGCATTGTTATTGAGTTAATTTGAGTTAAAAAGATCACACCTAAACAAATATTTTTTTTTTGTTATTAATATTGTGAAATAAGTTTGTTGCTATGGAAGATTTTGCTGCAGGTATGTACTTTAAAATACAACTTTTTTATGGATATTAAAGCTTTATTTATATAGATATATAATTTGTTATGAAGGTATGAAAATTGGAAATTTTTTTAAAATTTTTTTTTTTAGTATGAACCTTTTGTTATATTATTTGGTGTTATTGGGTAACATTTTTGGTATAGGCTAATGAAAAAAGATGTCAAAAAGCAAAAACCGAAAAAAATACTGCCCGAAACCGTCCCCTCCCCCAGATTTCATTGTCCCTGATAGGTGTCTAGTTTGATGAAAGAGAAAATTTGAAATGAAAGAGAAAAGGGACATGACATTGGCCGTTTATTTTTATAATTTTGTATTTTAGTAAATATTTTTAAAATTCTAAGAAAAAAATTTCATGGAAAAATTTTTACGAGCTCAAAAGTTACAGCCGGATTAGTGAGAGCGCATTTTTATTTTTCCTTGCATTTTTCTTTGCTCACAAACTTTGAACGCGTTTATCTCGAAACCCTGTTTTTCGTACTGGTTGCGGCACTAGCGGGTTCATTTTTTGACGATTTTTTTTTTGTATTTTTTTAAACTTGATACGCTTTCGTATGACACGAACTTTTTTTTACATTTTTTTTCGATTTTTTATGAATTTTAAAGTCAATATTTTTTTCGAAAACACACACTTTCAAATTTGGAACATCACCAAAAAGTGAAAAAAATGTAAAAAAAGTAAGTTTTTTCCAGATCGGACAATTTTTGCGACTCCCAGCGCTGCAAACGCGAGGCCCCGTTTTTTTCTCTGCCGCCAGTTTGGAGCTCTACAAAATCATGTTGGAGTGAAAAATATATTTTTTTGAATATTTTTATGTAATTTGTTCAATTCTCTACAATAATAATAAATTTTGGAAAATGTTTGTTTTTGACTGAGTTACGAATTTTTAAAAAAAAAAGGTTTGTTTTCTCTGCCGCGAATATTATGTCCCTCCTTAAGAAACTTAATTTACACCTTTATTTGGTCGAAACAAGCTTTATAGCCCTTTTCAAGTTATTTTAGACAAATATCATTTACTTAGGACAAACAAATATTTTTGAGCGGTTTTTCGAGCCAAATACCCCTATGTGCGATGGTTCAAATTTTCGATGACGCTGAGGCATAATTGGGCTTTTTTGCCGTTAATGTGCCGAATTATCACATCCATTAGCTCTTGAATTGTTGCTGGCTTATGGACATACACCTTTTCTTTCAAATAACCCCAAAGAAAGAAGTCCAACGGTGTCATTTCAAATGATCTTGGCGGTCAATTGACATCGCCACCACGTGAGATAACACGGCCATTGAATTTGTAGCGCAAAAGAGCCATTGTTTCGTTAGCTGTGTGGCAACTGGCACCGTCCTGTTGAAACTAGGAAAAAACAATTTCCTCATTTTGGAAAAAAATACGGCCCATGATGCCGCCAGCCCATAAACCGCACCAAACAGTCACTCTTTGTGGATCCATTGGTTTTTCGATAATCACTCTTGGATTTTCATTCACCCAAATGCCGAAATTATGTTTATTGACAAATCCACTGAGTTGCAAATGTGCCTCATCATGAGGTGAAAAGTGCACGACATGCAGTTTGATTTGAACGCCCATTTTCATAATAAGCCTGAATAATTTTAACGCGTTGCTCGATTGTGTATTGTTCCATGGTTCAAATTGAATTAGTCTGAAATTGAGAAATGTCAAATGAAATGCAGAAAAAACTTGACGTTTAGGAGTGGTTCACATATGCGCCTTTTACGGAAAGAGTTATGGAATTCATAAACGTTGATATTTTTTGTGCTATTCGTTATGCCTGTTATTTTAGCACGAAATAGCACTCTACTCATGCTTTTGTTTTTGTTTTTGTTTCGCTTGCAATCCTGAAATAGCACAATACGACAACGAAGTATACGTTTTTGGAGCATGCTATTTTCATTATTTTGAAATTGATAGAGGGGATTTATACAGTGAAACTATTCGCATGAGACTGTCAAAAAAGTCTCTCGGGCTGTGATTTCATGAAACTTTTTGACGTAATACTTTCATATTTTCGTCGTATGATTAAATTATGATTAAATAACTCAATAGATAATTAAATTTTAGCAAACTTCGGAAAACCAAAACAACGACAATTGCACTGAAATTTTCGTAAATTTGCGATTTTAGAAAATTCAGCAGTGAAGTGAATATCCTAATTGTGAAACCCAAATCTTGAAAAATTAAACTTGAAACATTAACTTTAATGTTTGATAATGCAATCATTTCATGTTGAAAAAAAATCTATGAAAAATAAAGTCATACATATTATACACCAAATGAAAGAAACATTTTCAGGCTTCAATAATTTCCATCCATAGTAATAACGGAAGTTTTTGAAAAATTACGGTTTTATGAAAAAAAATATTTTACTTTTACATACGAACAGATATAAAATGTGTGTGTTTATTAAAAGCTTTTCTGAATTCATATTATGTTATTTTTAAAATGGTGCTAAAATCATGGTGCTATATCGGCTGTATACTAAAGACTGTCCGAGAAATAACTGTTCTTTTGTTTTTAGGTTATTTATAAAAAAGTGTTACCTCTTTAGCAAAATATTTGGTTCCTAAATAAAGTATAAATATTGCAGATAACAAAAATACTTATTAGTAAAATAAAACAGCTACTGAAAAGATGTCGTCTCAACAAGAAGAAAAGCGGAAAGCAATTATTTGCAAATATCTGGAAAATTCAAACACCACTTACAAAAAGATCGCTAAGGAAGTTGGCGTGTGCGTAAAAACTGTCGAAAGGACCATAAAACGATACAAACAGCTTACCCCTTTATCAAAAACGTCTGGCTCAGGGAGAAAAAGTGGTCCAGCGAAACAAGTGGTGGCCCAGAACGTTAAGTGGCTGTTTACTCAGAATCCAGGCACTTCGGTTCGTGATATGGCAGCAAAAGTAGGAACATCGAAGTCAAGTGTTCAACGGATTAAAAAATTGTACAACCTAAGGAGCTATAAAATACAAAAAGTACCTGATAAGTCAGAAGAAAAGGAAGCCAAGAGGAGGGCTCGAAAATTCTATCGCGATTACCTGCCCAAATTTGATTGCGTGATCATGGACGATGAAACGTACTGCAAAGCGGATTTCATAGAAGGGGTGGAGCACCCTCTAAATCTACCACCGAAAAACATACCAAATTTCCAAAGAAATACATGGTGTGGCAGGCCATTTGCAAATGTGGCCTTCGAAGTAAGTAATTTGTGACAGATCGCACAATCAACACTTAAATTTACATCAGAGAGTGTCTGGAGTTTTCAGCACCAAGGTTCAGTACTATTTTGACCCGACCTAGCAACATGTCACTACGCCCAGAGAACGATGGATTGGTACCAAGCCAATAATGTCACTGTGGTACCAAGAGAAGCTAATCCTCCGAATTGCCTCGAACTTCGTCCAATCGAAAGATAATGAAAATAAATCTTAAGAGGACCAAACAAACTGCGAAAAACACCAAAATATTTCGACGTAAATGGCGTAGGGCATAAACTAAGGTCAACGAAAGGTCGGTAAAAACCTAATGGAGGACCTTATTAAAAAAGTGCATACATTTTTGTAAGTGTATTTTTTTCAGTGTAAATAAAATTTTCATTTATGTTATAATAATGGTATTCATGCAATGCCGAATACTTTCCGATGCCGTATATCGGAAAATATACGCTGTTTTTGCATGAGGCACCTTTTTGTATTTTTCGGTTAGTGGCGTATATCAATCAGCTGTTCTTAAAGTTATATTGCAAAAGTGGCCACTTTGGTTTAGTAAATGAGCTGAAAAGTAAATATATAAATAAATAAATAAATGGTTTCATAATTTAGGTGAAGACAACGAAATTCCAGAAAATTATTTTATTATTCGACAACTGACAACATGCAATTTGTCGTTTAAAAGGATTCTCAAGTTGGAAGTTGAGTAAGAAGTTTATAGTTTGTAATAAATATTTGAAAGGTGGCAACAACTCTTTGCCGAAAGTTTTCTGCGTTGTTTTCGCATCAAAATCGAGAGGAAAACTGGGAACTTTGCGTATATCAAATTCCATACAAATTTTGACTGTTGATATACGGCATTTGCGCTTTTTCCGATTTTCGGCATATTCGGCACGTTTTCGGCGTTGCATGAACACCACTAATGTTCAGATAAACTGAAAGAATTTTTTAAAAAACATCATTGGGTTTTTTACAATAAAAAAAGGACAGTTATTTCTGGGATAGTCTAAGAATAATATAGCCACTTTTCTTAGAAGATCTTACACTCGAAGATAGTTGTTCCTTTAAGCATTCTTATTTACATTAGAGGTATTCACGATTCAGTGCAGTTGGCAATTTATAAAAGCAAAATTCACAACTACATGTCTACTATAGCCTAAACTTGAGGACTTGAGAAATTTTACAGCTTTAAAATAGTGATGTAACGTTTCAGAGTTCATATTTTAATTACTTGATTAATAGTATTTTCAAGCCGATCATAAAAATAATCTCAGTTAGAAATATGGTGTGTTCACGCAAACTTAACTGCACAAATGCACAAGTCCTCAACTGCATTGTATCGTGAATACCCCTATTGAAACTGCTTCACGACTCCATTGTCAAATCAAGGCGCCCAGGAAATCCCCAACAACTTCTCCGGGCTGGCTGGCTGGTACTTTATGAACAATAAATATTTGATATAACTTGCCTTTTAAACCACTTTTATACTGAGGTATGATACTTAAAATGCCGGTATTTTAAAGGTAAAATGTTCTTAACAAATCCAAAGTCAAATCATGGCGGGCCCCGAATTGGTAATATCTTCTTTATTTTAGTGGTGCCTTTCAGTTTTGGTTTGATCTCGTATTTCGTTTCTTGTTACTATTTCCCAACTTTTTAAAACTTTCAGTCCCATTTATGAAAAGTGTGTTCCTAGGTGGCATCTCTAGTAGCCGACAACAAAAAACCGTTATAATTGTTATGTGAAATTATTTAATTTTAAAACGGTGCTTATTTTCTTTTCACGTCTGCGATAGATATAATAAAATGTTCCAAGTGCCGTGGTTTTTAGTGGAACTAGAGGGCGATCATCCAAAATCCTATGAAATAATACACCGATGTGATATAATTGAACGAAATGAATCAAATTGCAAAGTTCGCTTCAAACGTGACCAACATCAATTCGTTGGCTATATAACATCGGCATCGGAACACCGGAGCTATGTGGAACAAGTACTCCTGGAAGAACAGCAAAAGAGCAATCAGCTAGGCTTGATGGCATCTTGTCAGCTTAATACAAAACATGTTAAAACCTCTAAATGGTTTGTTATTCAATATCAGAAAGCTATGGAGCAGGGTGTCGTACATGAGGTGGTCTGTAAGAATGATCTCGTGTGGACAGTTGCAAATGGTCTCAAAACTGGCACTGGAATGGGTGAAGATGTATTTACACGTGATGGAGATGTTCTAAGACTAGCCAATATAATATACATTGCCAAAAGTTACGATGATGCTTGTGACAAAATGCATGACATCAAAAAGAAATTGGATGGGGTAAGTTTCCATGTTCTACATATAACTATGAAATTCTATGTTTAATTTCTTTTTACAAAAAGCATTGCTACTTGTCTAGCTATTAAACATTGTTATTTTGCTAGATGTTTTTTAAGCCGACGAGACAGAGTGGTGAATGGTTTTTGTTGCAATACAGTACCAACCGAAGCCGCATATTGTATGGCATTTTCAATAAATCCATAACGCTATATCAGAAAGAGAATAAAAATCCTGATTTTGCTTATATACCACATGCTGACGAAGATGCAGTCATTCAGTGTGCTGTAATTCAACAGTCAGCTAATATAGATAAGCTCTATGAATGCTTAGCACAAATAAAACACGCTTGTTTTAATATAGAATTCATACAAAACATCAACAATCTGAATAGCAAACCAAAACCATACAGAATACCTTCAGAAGAAAGGGCTAACAGTTATAAAAAAATATTGGTAATTACTGAAATTATTCTAGAATTTGTATGCACAAAATATTATTGTTTAATGATAATATCTTTAGCCTTTGGGGAAACAAACATCTCATATGGTGATGCATCCTTATGCTGCCAGTCACAGACATTTATCTGCTGGTTCTATTAAAACAGAGGTAAGCTCAGTTGGCTGTCTAAACAACACTAGACGATTTCAATCTCATCTCAAACATTCTATAAATTGTTGGGAAAAATGAATTTTCTCATCCGTCTAAAAAGCATATCTAATTAATATTTCAAATGCAAAAAGATTTATATTGTTTGAAATAAAATTGCTTTAATAATATACTGTTATAATTTTCTTATAATATTGTATATATAAAATATTATTTAATATTTATTTTCATTAATGTTTAGAACGGTGTATCAGAAAGACAAGCACCAATTTTTTAATACATATGTTTATAATTTGAACTTAAAAAGAAATCTACTTCATTATTTATTTTATAAAACTTTGTGAAACTTTCTTTAATAAAAAAAATATTGCAGAAACAAGTCTTTAGAAAAAGTAAATTTATTTTGAATGTGTAGATCTGATAAAATGTTTATTTTTAGTGTGTCAACTTAAAGAGCACCGACACCCGCGCAGACAAAACCAATTGTGATTTACAGGTAATTAATTTAAAACTAAAATAAATGTTTGAATCTACAGAAAGGTGTCTTTCGAACTCTTTATTTTTTTTTTTTTTGTATAGACTAAGAGCAGCGTTGATGTTGATGTCCTGTTAAAGATTATGAACTTGGAGAAAGTAATGTTTAAAGAATCCTTGGAAATTCTTAATGCTTTGAATGACATAAATGCTACGAAGAGTGCTCTAGAAAAAGAACTTCAGTGCTTGGAATTGGAAACTGCTCAAAATAATACAGAATATTTGGTAAACATTTATACCTAATTTTTAAATTGATAAGTAGGGATATATTTAGTTTTTCAAACGACATATGAAGCTCTGCTCATAGTCTCTACGGTTGCTAACCCTAGTAGATGCTGGAGTTATATAGGGGAGATGTGGCAAAGAAGTATTTACGACGTACAAACAGTCAAGGGATACATTTTTTAAAAATACTTGGACAACAGTTATTTATTTCATGTTCATGCGGTAAAATAACACTGTAAATTGTACGTAGCAGAGTAACATTGGTATATTTCTCAAACAGGTTATCATGACTAGTTTCCCTGAGAAGTTAAACCTGTTGCATTGCATGCTTATTACTTTGTGAAATTTGTAATGCTACCTTTGTAATGCAACAGTCAAAATTTTATATAACTTAGATTTTGTTTGTTTTTTTATTGCAGCAAAAATTCAACCAACCAGCTCAAACAGAAGAATTAGAACATATAATAAAACACATTCCAGCAATAAGGGAACTGCAGGCTTCGCGTGTCAAAGTCTTTGCAGAGGAAAATGATAAAAACGGCCCTTTGAGGCTAGAGAGTATTAAAACTCGTTTAAGACGTGTCGCTGACAATCAAAAAGACGATTGTGATATTTTATCTAGGTTCAATAAAATATTGAGTAATATTAAAACAGATTTATCAACCATCAGTGAAGATGATAATGATGATGATACAACTTCTATAATCTCTGGTCCATCTTCATCAGGAGTTTCTTCAGGCGATGACAATGCAAAGAGAAAACACCATAAATGTGATTTTGTAGAAACTACTGATGTCGCTAAAAAATATCCCTTGCGTATTGAGAGTGAACCAGCTTGGGTAATATTGGGTTCACATGGTACTGCATTGATAGCTAGAGATTTCGACAGTATACCTTGGTCAGTTCCAACAACAGCTACACGTATGTTGTTAACTTTGGTGTTTGGTAATGATATCTTGTCCACACATACACTTAGTGGTAAACCATCGCCTGCATTTCATGGACGCGAACGTCCGCAAAAACTGCAACTAGATCCATTAAAAACGGCTGACATCGTACATTGTGTGCGCGTTCAGTGTGGGGTTAACGAGCGTACGGTTCGGGCATCCATAACGACCAAATGTGCAGATACTGCAAAAAGATATAAGCGTCGAAACAAGGACAAATAGCGCTTCTAAAATTAAAATTTTCCTGTTTAAAATTAAGTTAACCTATTCTTATATTTTATTAAATATTTTTTTTAAAGTTAAAGCCAAGTTATAATTGCCACAATATGTATATATATATTAAGCATCAACGTGATAAATTTTAAATTATCGAATATTGAAATAAATATAAATATGGCCTTACCAGTCCAGATTCAAATCACTTTTCAAATCGTATTTTTTGTTTGAATATATTCAAACGTTTATAAACGTCGAAATAAATTTAAATACATAATTCCATACTTTCTGATGTACAGGTTAAAGTATTGACTTTTAAAAATTGGTTGAACGATTGAAGCGGATAATTGGTTTTTATTAACATTTCGTTGTTGAGTGAAAACAATTTTTGGCTGCTAAATTAACTATTTAATATATTTCAAGAACCGTTTTGCATCGAAGTTTTAACATATTTATTAAGCTGATTTTTTGGGATCCCATGCCTCAATCTTTGGGCGTGTTGTAGAGAACGGCATGTATTGCTCTGAAAATTTAACAATTAATTGAAATAAAGTCTTATACATGGAACTAAAATTTAAGGAATTTAGCACAGAGCATATTTTGCACAAAATATTACTGATTATATTAAGTGCTGCAACAAAAATAATTACCAAACCAGGTTATAAATGGAATTCTTGCTTACCATTAGTTCCAGAGAGATTTTCACTATGGTCCGCCATCCATTTATACTTTGGTCGTTTGCCATCCCTGTGTGGTGGCAGATCGGTCTACAAGAATTTGCAATTTTCATTAGTATTGTAAACAATTTAATACTATCATTCTGTCTGACAAAACACCACAGTAACAATAACCAAATACTAGAAACAATAGATATTTGAATGAAAGAAGCAAGTGCCTTTCATTTCTATTGTCCTCATGATTTAATCCTACTGCACGGAGTGGCGATTGCCATTGGACTTGCCTTATAGTGCATCCATCCGTACCACTCGGCGGGAATTTGTGAGCCGTCGTAGTCTAAGTGCACATGTGGAGCAAAATCAACCCATCGGTTCCTGCCATAGAAATAGTATGGATTCTCATAGTATTTATTGCCATACTTGTCGGTGCCAACCAGAGTTCCAAACTTCAGATCATCAGTTCTGTGGATTTTTAATAACACAAGCATTAGTTGAAATCTTATATAAGATCTATAGTTCAGGTCTATGAAAAACCCACCTGAAGAGCTTTAGGTAGGACTTCTTGATGCCTCCATTTTCTTGAATTATTTGAAATAATCTTGCAAGACGGCTAAGGCCCAAATATTTTGCCATTGTTGGACAATAACTTTAATTTAAGGTATCGAATGAGTTTTTACTAGTTTGGAAATTTTACATCCAGGGCGAAAAGATTATTAATTTACTAAACTGTCAAAATTTACAGTCACACAGAATTTACAAAAGAACAGAGTGATTCGAAATCTTTAATTGTGGGCATTAGTGCAGTCACCGACGTTGCCAGTTTTGCACGATAAATAGTTCTTTCGGTATTTTTTGAGCTCTTGCGAGATGCTGCGGGTGTAGGTAAAAATCATCGCTTAATAGCCTGAACAGATTGACCGGCGTCAGCGGCTAGCGGTGCTCTCTGCCGCAGCGTCCGCTCGAAATAAAAACGCTGCCGTCTGCCAACGTTCTTCCTTTCGCATACATTTTCACATATGTATTTGTCCGTTATCAGTTTATTTTTATAATGGCGTGAGCACAAATCGAATAAGCATTGATTTTGCTTCATTTTCAAAATTAGTTGCTACTCAACATTACAATTTTCCATTTTATCAAATTATATCAAATTATAATTTTTAAATGTATTCAAATAAAAGTAGACACAAAGGAATGTCAAAAATATATGTTTTTCCATAAAAACTTGGCATCATTTTCACTGTTCCAATTAATTCGCCACCAGTAATCTTGCTCAGAAGAGAGCGCAATGTGAGCGGCGAACTGAAAATAGAGATAGATTCTATTTCGGCGGCCGACGGCGAGCGGCAAGCGTTTTACCTTGATTTCATACATTTTCTTCAATTTTGTTGACGCTAGCCGCTGACGCCGGTCAATCTGTTCAGGCTATTATGTGAGAAAACTTTTCATGCGAGAAAATTTTTACCACATGTGTGATATTTCCCAAGCGAGACATAAAAAATACAGAAAATGACCTATTTTGTGGTCACTTTACCGAAAAGAAATTTCTACCTGCCGTGGTAGAAAGACGCTTGAATGAAATGTATACAGAAAAGGTTTACTGAGTGAATGCGCTTGTTGATGAATTCTTCATGTGCATTTTTGTTGGTAGTTTGTTTGCGTTTAAACTGTTCTCGATATTTATCAACAAAAGAACGTTAGCAATTTCTGATAGCAAAGTGAAAAATTAAATAATTATTTTAAATGTTTAAATAAAAAATAGAACTAAATTATTGTTTTATTAAATGATGTTAATTAATGTGTTGCAATTTAGGTCAAATTTCGTTAAATTATTTCATACTTTGCTATAAACACAATTTTCGGTAATTTTCGCGATTTTGTGGTATTTTGAGGTATTTTTGACGTGTGGCAATTTCTGAGAATTAAATGCGAGAAAAACAGAATTTTTGAGTTGTATTCATCTAACAACGCTGACAGTCACCAAAATAATAGCCAAGGGTTGGACACATGCGCCTCCAAGTATGGCTATGAAAAAGTGAAAAAGGATTTTAATAGGATAACAGCTGGTTGATTCCTGAAAAAAATAAAATAACTATAATTATAAATTTTTTGAAAATATCATTGCTGTTCTGATTCATATTCCTTATGAACCAAGCTAAATTGTTATAACAAGTGGTTGCTATATATTTTTTCCTCTGCAACTTCTACTGGTCTCAAGTGTTTAATGGTGATATTTTCAAAATTTCACTATTAATTGTTACTTATACTATGTTCACACTGAGATCAAAGTAGGTAATTTCGTGAGATAATTTCGAAATTGTACAAAAGTGTTCACATTGGGCTTAGATAATTTCGTTTGACATTTGATTTATTTTTTTGTCAATTCATTATTGGCCACATTCATCAAACTCAACAGTTGCCAACCTATATGTTCAATTAAAAATAGAAAATTCTTACTTAATGTAAGTTTGCAAAAGTTTGCAAAATTAAGAACAGAACTAATATAACAAAATGTTCCTTATCCAGAATAGAACGAATAAAAAACAACATTGGAACAGAAAGAATTTTTTTGGGGAGATTACGATTTCCTGGGCGCCGCGATCTGACAATGGATTCGTGAAGTACTTAAAATAAAAATAAGAATTGCTGAAGGAAAAATCGATTTATCGATTAGTTTTCGAGTTATCGATTTTTTAAAATAATTTTCTTCTTATAAGGTTTTCTTAGAAAACTGGCTATATTTTTCTTATTATTAAACCGATATTAATGGTAATAGTACCATTTTTAAGATATTATAATAAGCTTTTAGAAAAATGTATAATTAATCAAAACCGTTTATTATTTCATATTTTATAACTGTTTGAATGCAAAAGTAAAATAATTGCTTACATTTAACCGTTATTTTCTCAAAAACTGCCGTTATTACCATGAATTATAGAAAGTTAATTATAGAAGCCTAAAAATTTATCTTTCACTTGGTATATAATTTATATGACCTTATTATTTTGTTATGGTGTTTTTTGATGATGAATTGATTTGCCCTTGTACAGAATGTTATTCTTTTAAGCATATTTACAATAGTTGTTCTGCTTTCTTACTACATATTTCCTTATATCACCATTGCAATAAGCAAATGCCCTTAATGAAACATTGTTACTGTAATATTTATGTGAATTTATAGGATTTTCCAAGCAATGAAAAAAATTCGCAACTTTAAGTTGATCAATTTTGGTTTTATTAAATCCAATAGTTGATCTTCGCTTATACCATTAATAAATGCAAATGTAGTCACGGTCAATTGTCATTTATGCGACTATTTTCCAAAAAATGCAATTATTGTATTAATTTGTAGCATGTTGTTCCCGAAAAACGTCAGCGAGTTCTACCCAGGAGGAGATAGAATCTTAGGAAGAAGAGAATAAAGAAGAACAATGCGAAGATTTCTATTGAAGGTTTTCATTAGATTTATATTATTAATATCTTATTAAGATAATATTTACATTTAGATAAACGTGGTTTTCCCTTGTACGAAAAGTTAAAAACAAGCTTGGTAGTAAATTTTGGCAGTAAAAAGGTAATTTTTCCACAATTTCACGAATTTTATATCCTAAAGCTTTTGTAAACGGTTTTTTTATATATTTTTTTCGAGTACGCAAGTCCAAATACATATAAAAAAAATATAAAAAGAAATCTTTGGGTTTGCCACCTTAAGTGTAGTTATTCCAAAAAATTTTTTTTTTATATTCTATATAACATATATATCGAATATAGTGTTTATTTAAAAAAAAACTTTTAACTATTGCATACCAAATGGAAGCTAAGGTATCAGGCTTTAAAAATAAAGTAGATTTTAAGCATATTAATATTGCAAATTTTTGAGAAAATAACGGATTTATCAGTAGTAAAAAGAAAATATAATATAAAATCTCTTTAAAGTTCTACATCTTGCCGAAATGAACTTTTTTTTTATTTTTTCTAACAGATAATTTAATTGTCTTTCCAACAACGTATCAATACATAAAATCTATTGGATATTGGACAAGATATAGATGTTTATTTCAACAGATCTTGTAACAAGTAAACAATTTTAAAAAATCGATAACTCGATAACAAGATGAGATATCGATATTTTGTTCGACCAAACCTATTTTTTTGTTGTTTTAAACAAAAAAACACTTTCAAATCGCGGCGCCCAGGAAATCGTAATCGTGCCATTTTTTTTAATAAACAAGCAAAAATGGAGCTTAAATCTTCATATTTATTTAATAATGGTGCATAATATTGAATTAAAATTATTTTTTGATAGCGACAGCGCCTTTTTTTAAAGTAAATAATCTAACCCTTACACACATACGAAAGCAGAATATTCCATTTATTCCACCTCAGTTGACAGAATAAAAAGAATGATCTGAATATTCCGTACGAATATTAATATATGAAACCGATTAATCAGAACGTACGGAATGAATAAATAAACAGCGAACGTCATTCCGAACGTCTAGAATGAATAAACAAATACAGCCTACATACATTACCGACTTTTTACGCAAACCGAATACTTGTTTTATGAAATAGTGCAAGCACGCTTCAACACCATTGTGAAAATCATCAACAGCAAAACAGCTGATCGCTAACATAACCTCAAAAATATAAATTTTTTTGTTTTCCGTTCTTCAAAACATTATTAATCAAATACAGAATTAAAGCCAAAATAAGTAAAGTACATAAAAAAGGGCGGTAGCAAAACAATCATATTAGCTTTAAAAATATCTGCTCTATAATACTTTAAAAAAGATGGATCAGCTTTTTGTGGAAATTGAAATAAGCACAACGACAAATGAGACCGAAATATTCACAACTATTAACTCCTTTGTAGCATTATATGTCTACCGATACCTGAGATCACCAGAAAATGTAAAACTTAACTTTGTACGCACAACGCTGCTACCGACACAGGCCAAATTGAAGCTGAGATCGGAAATGCTGCGCCGTGAGCTAACAGAGGAGCGTATTATATGCAAAAGTGGTACTACTACACAGGGCATACGCGACTTGAAGTTGCCAGCATATGTGAAGAATGATAACACGTACATAGCAGGCATGTGTGCCGTTTGTCGCGAGTTAGTATTGGGCCAAGATGATCCTGAACGGCGAAAGTTACTGGGATTTAAAGAAAGTTGCCTGCTGGCACCCGCGGAAGCCTCGATTTGGACACGTTTTTGTGAAGTTAATGTTGTGGAAGCACTTAATCGTATTTTGAGCACAGATGATTTTGACGAACTACCACAGGAAGTGCCGCGCTTCGAAGGACATATGAACGAGCCGGTGCGCATGCATAATATTTACAAGCTGGCGCGTGAAAATGCAAATAAAATCAAATCTGCTCAGAAGAGAGGAAAGGTACTTATCGATTGTAGGACGCCAAAGGAGCAACTATTAATTGAGCATCGGTTTGCAGAGGGCATTGCTTTTACAATTGCCGACCTAATATTGTATCCATGCTTTCGACTCATTTTCCAACGTTGTCAGGGTGTACTAGAGCAATTTCCTTTGATTAACACGTGGCTGTGCGAAGTAAGTAGTACGAAAATATAAGTTTTTATAACAAGTGAAATAAGTTTTTTATATATAGATTGACTGTTTTGAGCCCTGCTGCCAACAAGTTCTGCAACAATTGCACACGTTTCCAGAACAGCTCTGCAAAGTGCATGCCTTTAAAATTCCCGATTGTGACACCAGCAGCCTATACAAAAGTGACCCAAAACGCTATAAGCCACGGAATCGCATCTATACAGACCAAACGGAAGTTGATGCGGCTTTGGCTAAATTACAATCCCTTGAGTTAAGATTTGATAGCGATTCCAGCATAGTCTATGATCAAATGCAAATAAATTGGCAAGAAATTGAGCCGCAACATGAAAAGAGTAGCGCTCTTCCAAAGGAAAGACTTGAGCGCAAGCGTCAGCAATTAGAAAATTTGGCTAATGCTGTGGCATCGCTTGCAGTTGATGGTGATAGAATTGTAGATTTCTGTAGCGGCACTGGTCACTTAGGCATTTTGCTAGCACTACAACTGCCCAAGTGCATTGTCATCTTTCTGGAAAATAAAGCAATATCATTGGAACGCGCCAAGTTACGCGCTGCTGAACTAAAACTAAAGAATTGTCGTTTCTATCAGTGCAACATTGACTACTTTGAGGGTCAATTCGATATTGGTACCGCTTTGCATGCCTGTGGCTCTGCCACCGATATTGTGTTGCAACAGTGCATACGCAGCCGTGCGAAATTTGTCTGCTGTCCTTGCTGCTACGGCTCACTGCAACCAATGCCACACATTTCTTATCCTCTAAGCAAGCGTTTTCGCACAGTTTTGGCAGAAAAGGATCTGCTATACATAGCACATACAGCGGATCAGGCACATGAATTAGGCACTCTCAACTGCAAGCCAGAAACAACGCGACAGGGACAACTTTGCATGGATATTGTTGACACGGATAGAAAATTACAAGCCGAAGAGGCGGGTTATAGCGTTGTGTTGACGCGTTTAAAGCCAGAGAATTGTACACCGAAAAATCGTCTATTAGTTGGTACTTTTGGTGTAGATAGATGAAAAATATTCAGAGTTTTGGTTTTGCACCAAATTTCTATTTTGATATGAAAATTTTTATATTTTTCCAACTTTTTTTTGTTAAGGTACAAATAAACGTTTGCATTTAATTTTTTAAAATTAATATATATGAATTGATTGAATGATGAAATAGTAATGTTCAAATGTTTTAAATTTTTCAAAATTTATATCGTTCATATCGTGCAAGACTGTATCAACTTAAATTTGAGAGATGACCATGAAGCAGATGAACAGTACTACTTTTATTACAGATGCGCGAAAAACAAAAATATGTAAGGTTTTTAAAATTAAAAAATTCTCAACTAGTGTAGTTTTAAGGCAGTTTCAAAAGATTTTTTTAATTTAGCAGTTCAATATATTTTGAATGAACCAATTTCTAAAATATTTTCAGTTTTTTATTTTTTTAATGCTATCAAATATAAGCCTTAAAATTTGTTTATATTACAGGCTGAAAGATTTGATTAAACAAATAAAATTTTTAAAAAATAGTAGTAGTGTGTCTGATTGGAAAGAGTCGTTAACCAAATAGATTATAGCGCAGCGCTTTATAAAAAAACATCACAAAAACTTTTCATAATTTGATTATTTATATAATTATTAAAGTTTGTTTTTGTTGTATTAAAATTATATTAACTTATTTGCGACCTCCACGTAGAGCTAAAACCAAATGAAGCACGGAACCTCCTTGAACTTTGTAGTCTGCCGCAGTTTTGTCATCATTCCTGTTAACAGAAGAAAAAAAAAAATGAAAGCATGACTAAATGTTCGTTAAACTTAAGCTTCGTTCTAAACTTTTTAGAGCGCTTTAAAACATTACAATACTATCTGTAGAAAAATTCAAGAGCAGCACAAAGTAATATAGGTCTAGGAAGCTTAAGCGTAAGTCTCATTCAGAGTTGCCGTATTGAGAAAGCAAAGGAAAGTGTATTTCGATTTAAGTTCATTAAGTTCAATGGAAGTAATTTTAACTTAAAAAAGCATCTAGCAAATCAAAGCTAAATTCGAGATATGTGCAATTCTATGAAAAAGTGTTTCTGCCAAATTTTGCTAGTTTCCATTAAACGACAAGGCTAAGTCAAGTTGCAGTCAAAATTACGTTCTTTAATTATTAAGTGTCCTTTGCTTTCATGTTATCAACCGAACCACTGTCCAACTCACATTTGTTTGCCTGAGAAAATTAATCGCTGCTGCTGTGGTGGAATGCCTTCCTTTTCCTCGACACGTTCTTTGATACGATCGACCTTGTCAGTTGGCTCAATATCAATTTCAATTTCTTTGCCGGTAAGAGTCTAAAATATAAATAAGATAAATAAATAGCACCTTTTTTAGTCCAAATTAATTTCAACATCCAAAATTAGACCCATTCACAACAGCAATCTAGTAATTTGCAAACTTGAGAATTTTGCTGCCTCATATACTCCACACACTTGCCTTAACTTTGATCAACATTGTCGTTTAGTTATTCGCTATTAATTTCTTAGTTTAAAGTAGCAAACTATGTGTTGCTGAGTATTTCCAAGGATATTGTTATTCGTTTTGCCAATTTTATGTGCAAAACGCCGCTATTTCACAAATAAATTAGTATGACAAAGAATTTTCGCAGACTTTTGTTTGACATTCGTTTTAGGTCGTTGTGGATTGTCATTGTTTCGAGACTCGATTCAGCTGTCAGTAGCAGTGCTGCCATTTTTGGAGCGGAAGAAATGGAAAAATAGCAGTTACACATAAAAAGATTATGATTTGTCAAAGTTTTTAAAGAATTAATTTTTAAGAGGAGTGGACTATTATAAATATTTTTTATTTGTTTTTATTTCGCTAAAGAATCTGGATTATACAACTATGGGAATAACCGTGTATACAATATTTTGTGTACACAATTCTGTGAAATTCAAAGCGGTGTTTGCGATTTTATTTTAAAAATTTTTCCAACATTCCTGGAACAATTGATTGTAATCAGACGAACAAAAATTATTTTAATAGTTATGTTTATTTATTCCTGTTCCTACAGACTGCGATATCTACTATGGCTGCCATGCGAGGCAGCGCAAATTTAGACGCTGATTCGTCGTAAGCCTAAACTACGGCAGCTTGTTTCCCGGTTTACACCTGTCAACGAAAGGCTGGCCACAATCCACATCAAGGCGAGATTCTGGATGTAGGAAAAGGATGATGCTGTCAAGGACATCTTCTAGGCGAGCCTAGAATACGTGTAAGTCATTGCCCGGCCCATGACGTGAAAATAGTCCTCTGCGATTTCGATGCGAAGGTCGGAAAAGAGGCATCTTTGGCACTCTCAGTAAGTTCAGTCTTCACGAGACCACTTCGAACAACGGTCTAAGGCTGTGTGCATAGTAAACGCCAATTTAGACAGGCAGGCTGAAATTTGTGTGAACAAACAAGATACAGATAGCTTTCTATCTCGCTTGTTCACACTGCCTGTCTGATTCGGCGTTCACTATGAACACGGCCTAAGACTGATCGGCTGAGGCATGGATGATATCGTAAACAGATGTAGCCACTCTTGGGATTTTTGAAAGGAAAGTTCTTGACAAAATTTATGGTATTGTTCGAGTTGGTGACAACTATCGCATTCTAAGCTGTATAAGCTCTTCGACAACATTGACTTAGTTCAGCGTATAACAATCCAGCGACTAAGCTAACTGGGTCATGTCTATCGTATGGATAAGAAGCTCCAGCGAAAAAAGTGTTTGAGGCGAAAGCTGAGGGCTAGACGACGAAGAGGAAGACAAATTGGAGAAGGCGCGCAGGAGGCAGAGGTTCCTGGCAAGAGCTGATGAGGTCAGCCGTAACCCAACCACGGGTTGTCATGGCCACCTTAATATGTATGTAAGTAAGTAAGATGCTATTAAGTGGCCACAAATAAATACTGTTATATATTTTGACATTCGACTTTCGATGATAGAGACTGCCTGTCACTCTGAAATTCTCAGCAAATTACAATTTTTTTTATTTAAATTGTACAATAATACCGCAAAAATCACAATATTTCATATAAAAAGTAATCATATCTGTAAGAGCTCAAATTTTCAAAAAAAGCGTGGTCGCCGTTCTCTTCTCAAAAAATTAGCCGCGTTTTCCTGAAAACAATAAATTTTTAAATGCCCGAACCGATATCTTTAACAACTATATTCAAAAACAGTATATTCAAAACTGCTCTATACTTGACGTAGGTCCTTTTCATATTGCAAGGTTCAGTTTTGAGAAATAAAACAATTTTCTTATCTATTTTATAATTCATGTCTGTTCCAAACACAACTAACATATTTTATATAAAAAAGGTTAATATATGTAAAGATCTAAGTAATATAATTAGAATAAGGCTAACACTACGAGTTCAAGTCATGATTATCACATTATTTATTTTTTCAGCATTCCTAATGATTTAGTCGCATCCGCAATACGACGCACATCACGTGCGTATGTGCGACAACATCCACCGATTATCTTGGCACCCAGTTGCACCCATTCAGGCACATAGTATTCAAGTGGTACACAATGTTCACGACCCATCCAACCCAGACGTACATCATACACTTCGCCACTATTTGGGTACACCACTAGCGGTAATTTTTCCTCGGCCGAACGTTTGCCATTTAAGCTTTCAAAGAGCGGAGTAACGAACTAAAGAAAATTATAATGTAAAGATGTCATATATATATTTCGTCACGTTAATATAGAAAGGACAAAACTCATAATTTTTTTAAATCGTGTTTTTTTGCTTTTTTTGTTAGAATACCTTCATAAAACCAAAAAAACTGAAATATGGTATTAAATAATGAATTTGTTGCCGATTTTCATTACATACAATCTACATTAAATAATTTTTATTTACATGCAATTTTATGAAGTTATTAAGATTTTGTATCTTGGTGTAAAATTATGAGTTACATTCTTTCTATATTAAGGTGACGATATGTGAGTAAAAGAAATTAAAATTTTTATATATCAATTTCTTACTTTGGGATGTACACAGTTTACACCTATTGCAAGACAATTGTCTTGAGCATTACGTTCTTTTAAAAGTTGCCAAACTGCAAGAGCTGCTTCAGAGAATACCTCACCATGCGCTAGAGTTTTTTCGTCCTAATTTCAAAATAAAAGTTAAAAATATTATATATTAATAATAAAAATATTTAACGGTTACCTTGCACTGATATGATATCCAAAACTTAACATCGGGATAGTCTTCGCACAACATTTCTACGAGAGCTTTGGCTTCTATCTGGCATGGTATTGTCTCAATGGCTAATGCATCGACACCAGCCTCTAGGCAAGCATCAATGCGTACCCGATGCCAGTTGCAAATTTCCTTGGTGGGTACATAATCTGCATAACTACCTGTATATTCGGAGCCATCATGTAGGTGGGCACCGTAAGGGCCAATGGACGCAATTATCATGGGAAAGCCTTTGAAAATTGAATATAAATAAAAGAGCGATTCAAAAATATCAAAAATTTACCATCTACTACGTTTTGGTGTGTCTGAAAACATTCCTTTAAATATTTTTCCTTAGCTATATGTGCCAATTGCACCGTATTTTTAATCAGTTCAATGCTCTGCTCTTCGTCTAAGTCTAAGTATTCCACATAGCCTTCGACACTGGCCTGATAAGTGTTTGTTAGAATAATGTCTGCACCGTCTGTGAAAAAATAAAATAAAAAAATTTGAGATTCAATGACATAATACAGATAAGAAATAAGCATAAGAAATAATATACTTAATTTTAGTTCCGCGTAAGAACCAATGACCTTGAGGATTTTGACTCAACTCTACTCACTTTGCAAAAAATCCAAATGTGTGTCAATAACAGCACCCGGATTGGTAGCATTGAAGCGTGCACTCCAAAGTGGATCTCCATCGACAGCATTGCCGACATGTACTGTCATTTGAGTACCAAAACCACCATCTTTAACAAGTACACGCGTGAGACCCATTTTTCTGTAATCGTTAAAAAATTTAAAGGTTTAATGCTACAAAAGCTGGGAATAAAATGCATGAAATATTTCACTAGAAGCTGAGAATGAACTGGATGAACAATATTACTTCGATTAGTTTTAGTACGAAGGTTTGGCAAATATTTCCATAGGGCTTGACTATTAGTTCTAACGAGATAATTGAAAGACGTCATTATTGAAAACATTGATAAGACGAGCCTTTGCTTAGTGCAGCAAATAGGGTTGCGCAAAAAACAAAACCATATCAGCAGTTATTTTAATGGCTCCACGTATGGGAGTTATAACAGATGCTGCTAAAGTGTCAGACTATACATAGCTAGATTGCAACAAACGTTATAAAATAATTTCGATTTGCTTGAGCTTCAAAATCAACTTTGTTGCCAAGCGAACCACTTTTACAAGTGCAATGAACTGATATGAAGGAAGAAAAAAATATATATATATATATGCGAAACTAGCTGGAATTATTAGTGCCAAGGGCAGCAAATTTTATAAACTTTTTCCATAATAAACAAACAAAAAAACAAAAACAAATAGGCCATTTTAGCCCTTGAAAAGACTTTGACGGAGCTGATTGTGATCAATTGCGTTGGGTGCGTTATTGAATGTTTGTGCACAATTTATCGCTAACTGAACCTCCATGTTTAATGCCGACCCGAACGGTTAATGTTCATGTTCTCAAGTAGCTTTACCTGGCATAATTTACTCTCTGAGGTTTGCCATTATTTGCGTTATTTCCAACCCAAGATCTAGATGTGGATCTTGCTTCGCATTGAAAGCAAAAACAGCAATATATGATCCAAGTCGTTTTTTCATAAGAGTTAAAACTAATCCGATCACAGACCGAAAAAAACGTAGCTATTGTCTGCAGAGAAGGGACGGTCGATCCGAAAAAAAAGAATTCTTTTAAAAATAAATTTTCGTCCGTGGTTTGAACTCGACACTATCGTAGTTCGTTGGCGCCATAATAAAACATGTATGTTACATAAAAAATAAAATTTATTAAAATTAAATAACAAGTAGATTCACTTTGAAAAAACGTCAAGTCTCGACAGAGAATTTGCCTACTGGGAAATTTTCGTCCGTGATGAAGATTGAACTCGGACACTATCGTAGTTCGTTAGCGCCATAGTAAAACATGTATGTGAACGAAATAAGATTAAAAAAGAAACATTTTCATACAAAAAATAAAATTTATTAAAATTAAATATCAAGTAGATTCACTTTGAAAAAAACGTCAAATCTCGACAGAGTATTTGCCAACTGGGATGATAATTTGCAGTATTATGTTTTTTATATCCAAGCAATTGATTGATAAGCTTGATTTTCTTTTTAAAATTTTAATCCACCATAAGTTCACCAAAAAAGTTCAAAAATGCAATTCGAGGAATACCAAAATTGGCTCAAACTAAAGAAAATTATACGAATCGAAACGCTTATTTATATATATACTATTAAATATTGATACCGGAATCGAGGGTCATATTTTTTACACACTCTAAGACATGTACATAAGATTTTTCAACGCCAAAAACTACCGATTTTTTAAAAATTCCGAATTTGCCTTTGAAATCGTTTGTAGTTTTCGTACCGATAAAAATATATATTTATTTTAGTTTTTTTCGAAACAATTCGAAAACAATTTTTTTTTTATAATTTTAAAATTCACGTGTAAAGTTTCACGTTGAATTTTTTCCGGTATGCTTTAAACTTCAGATAATCAAAGATTATATATACTTGAAAATCTGTATTTGTAATTTTCTTATTGGTTCAGTACTATTAACAATAGATTTGTACGATTGATGCAAAATGAAAATTTGGAAACCCAAAATCAAACTTTTAGTTTTAACCATATTCAAAATTATTCGGAAAATCTATGCCATTCCAAGTGCTTTAATGATTCCAAAGATTAATCTAACCACTTTTACAGCTATTTTTATATATCAAAATTAAAACTTTTTCTTTAACAAAATGTAAAAAGACGACTAAAATCCATTATGTCAAATTTTCCAGATATTTCTGTAGGGAATAAATTTTATATTTTCTCAGTATTGGTTTCGAGAAAAATCATTTTAACATCTTATATAGAATAACGAACATTATACTAGACTGAAAACAAAAACCATATATTATGTTGACCATATAATATATGGTTTTTGCTGAAAATACTGTGTTGCACATTTTGCACTTACCTTAGACCACTTTTTAAATCTCTTATCAATTTATATGAGATCCGGTACTAGTTGATGTTAAAAAAATGATAATATAATTTATTAATTTATTAAAGTTTTTATATTAATTAAATTTTTAGGCACTTCAGCAAAACAAGTAAACAATTATAGTTATAAGCACAACACTGATTATTTCGATGTTTAATTATAGGATTTAAATGACTAGCTCGATGAACAATATTTTTGCCATCGACTCTTCACAGATACGCTTCTGATGAACGTCTAAAACAATGTTGCTTTGATTATAGCTTTTATTTATTAATTAATGTTGTATTAAATGTTCCGTGATCAGCTGTCTTATCACCAAATACAGTGTCTACAGTGCCTACATAAACATTTTATGAATATTTTTTATTTTTATTTAAGTAATGATAAGAAGAAAGATACACCGAGAAAATTGCGTACATGAAGATTTACATGCTATGTATTCAAAACATACTTTAATGCAGAGGCACTACATGTCTATTTGACTATTTATTAGTGGTTTTGACTATTTGTAATATTTATTTTTATCAATAAGATTACAAAAATAAAAAATATATGAGAGGATTATATGAATAGCACTTGGTAAGATATTTTTCTCTGATTTTTGATAGTATACCCTTTTACCGAAAGATGTAAAATTGTTAATAAGATCCATCGTTTGTCAATAAGATAGGACCATAGTATTAAAAAAATAACTAGGAAGTCTTATGATTGGAAATGTTGTCTTTTTCTCGAAGTCAGAACTGTCAAAATCAATACAAAATAAACTGGTATCTCTTTTCTGCCGGTCAGCAAAAATTGATGCTCTTTATTCTAATTTTTACTTATGAGGGCTAAATAAGGTGTCACTTCTACCTTTTCAACACCATTATGCCTGAACGACATGGATATATTTCATAATGGTCATCATAGCAAACTTTGCGTACATACACTTTTATTGTCGAGGCAAAAGAGACGAACGAATTTGCGAAATATACTGATATCACTTTTTTACTGTCGCATTTAAAGATAGTGGATATATTTATTGCCTCTTTCGCTATCGTCGTTTGCGTAAAAAACAATCAATCAAATAAGAGGATTCGAATGTTGAGCAAAAATTGTATGAATGGTACAATTTTTGTGGTGCTTAGTGCTTATTACTTTGCTCCATTCATACTAATTTGTCACAACTGTTGGGTAATCAAAATGTCAACTTCAGAATATGTGTCAACTAGCAACTAAGAGGGGATTTATACAATCAAACTAGTCGCATGAGACTGTCAAAAGTGAGGGTGCGAAGTAGAAAACGAAAGTGAATGAAAAAAGTCTCTCGGGCTGCGATTTCATGAAACTTTTTGACGTTATTTTTTTATATTTTCTTTTATTTACGTCGTTGATTGAATTTTCAGAGCAAAGTCTCTGCAACTCAGTTTCATCATGTAATTTGAAGATGAAACTTTAAAAGAGAATTTCAGAAAGTCTCATGCGACTAGTTTCACTGTATAAATCCCCTCATACATTCAGCTGAAATGATGGAGAAAAATGTTCTAGGAAATCACTATGAAAATATTTTACAGTTGAATATGCTTATAAGAGTGGAGATTATTATGTACTCAAAAATTAAAAATATCCATTAAATAATGAAAAAGTTGCCATTTTTCGTTAGTTTGTCAAGTCATTTGGCACATAGCGCTTACATTTCATCAACTTGATAAATTTTCTGACATTTCACACAGCAACCACAATAGTTCAGATCGCTGAATGCGTCCATTATAAGAGCTGAGTTCGATTTTTCAATGAGGTCGAAATCAGAGATGCACCACACTGTGGTTTCATACCATACCAGGGTGGAGAGCAGCTTACCGAGATTGCTAAAACCATAGTACAACAAATAAGGTAGCTGCAGGGCTGAGAGCCGAAAGTCAGAATTGTCAAAAAATACTGAACGAATTAGAGCATCAAAACGAGACATCAAATAATTTGTATTGATTTTGACTATTCTGACTCTGAGAGAGAGAGGATTGTTAGCCCTGCAGCTACCTTGTTTATTGTACTATGGCTAAAACGAAGTTTACAGCTCATACAAAATCTACGAACGAGTAGAAAGCTAAGAATAGGCAAAATGTAAACAATGATCCACTACCACACTCTCGCTTGTTTATGTTAAATAATTGTAGAAAATTTTGATTTGTAGTTTTGTTTTTTATTTTTATTGTAATTTTGAGTTGCTTTTCAGCATTTGTTGAAATAACATCTCTTAGCGCAATTTTAAAAATATAGCGAGAAAATACGTAAAATTGATTTTCGTTTTTCTCTGCTTTAAACACAATCAAAGAATGTGATAGTATGTGTGTGCCCATCGCTGAACTAGAGATCATAGATGCCAGTTTCGTGTGATAAATCACTTTTCGTGATTTTTTGAGGGCTGTGTGACAATGTGTGATTTCTGAAATGAAGCGAGTGATTTTTCACTCATGCGTGATTTTTTTAATCACTCACTTTATTGTTGAAGAGTGCGTTGAAGTAAATGCGAAAACACGTATATTAACGAACAAACCCAACACTGCAATTGAAATTTGCTAGCGCAGGTATAAAGTTTAAACTTTTAAAAAGTTAATATTAAGTTTATATTACAAATTCAGACAATTTAAATTATTTCCACTGATATATATTATATTGAATTACCAAAAATTTTCATATCTTCTTAATTTTGATCTAGTAAATAAGATATTAATAAATTTTTAACAATACGCTTTTGTTAATATTACCAAATAACAGAAAATATCTCATTATTTATTATTAAATGCTCTTTTATGCTGTAAAATTGGAATTGCTTCTGAGTGATTTTCTGTTCTGTGTGTGATTTTTGCGTGATTTTCTGTTCTGTTTGTGTGATTTTGCGTGATTTTTTTTCTATGTGCGTGATTTTTTTGCTGTGAGTGTCACACGAGTGATTTTTACATATATGTTGTGTGATTTAGTGATTTCGAGTGTGTATTTTGGTTGGCATCTATGCTAGAGATACATTACAATCAAGGCATGTTTATCCAGGTAGTATAAAACGCAACTGCACTGTCGACTTTTGGGAGTCTAATGTCAAAACCAAATAATGCCCACTCTTATAAACGTGTTGGGGGATTTTTTGTTGTTCAGAGAAAAAATTTATGCTACCCTTTTTCGAATTTTCTTATGTCTAAGTTTGCATTTTTTTAATGTTCTAATTATTGAATTTTGTGCTTGATGTTTTAATTGTATTTTGTAGATATTTTGAAGAACAATTTTAAACTTTTGATATTAGGTGTAAATTAATTGTAACTAAAAAAATCCCCTTTTGTTTTGTTTTGGTGCAGAAGCAACATTGCTAATTGTCATTTCTGATTTTGACATTATACTCCCATTCAGTTTTTTCTTATTATAGTACCTGGATTAATATGCCTTGCATTACAATCACACTGATTATGCAGATCTTATTGACGTGATATAACTGCTTCTTGGAAAAAAACTCCGAAGGTGAGGTGCGAAAAAATTATGCAATTTCGAATATTTTCCGATGCTGTGTATCTGAAAATATTTGCTGTTTTTTCATGAGGTACCTTTTTGTATTTTTCGGTTAGTGCCGTATATCAATCAGATATCCTTTGAGTTATATTGCAAAAGTTAAACAAATAAATAAATGGTTTCATAATTAAGCTGAAGACAAAGAAATTCCGGATAAATTCTTCTATGATTCGACAACAGACAACATGTAATTTGTCTTTTAAAAGAATTCTCAAGTTGAAAGTTGAGTAAGAAGATGTTAGTTTGTAATATATATTGTAAAATATTTGAAAGGTGGCAACAACTCTTTGACGGATGTTTTTGGCGCTGTTTTTGCATAAAAATCGTGTGGAAAACTGGGAACTTTGTCGTATGAGTCGGTTCACATTAGCCTCACTTAACCAAAAACATATAGGCCTATTACGGTTCACAGCAATAAACTGATGTGTCTTCTATAGAGTAGACACAACAGTCAAGAAGACACAACAATTTCGAGCTATTATGATTCACAACAATACATTGTTGTTATTCTTGATTGTGGAACGAATGTAGAATTTGTTACTTTGGCTGTTCACTCTCAAAAAAAAATTATAATAAACAAACAATTTTCGGTTTAATTTGAAAAAAGTTAGAACGCGATGGATACTATTCTTATATTTATTATGAGGTGACGGTGACGATGTGACGACCGGTAGAGATAAGAAACGGCTTCGGGACCACTCGAATCCATTGAAGAACGTTACTTGGATATACTACTGAATTGGCTCTTGTTAGTCCCATTTGTTCTTTCAAGTACAGATATTTTCAATTTTCTGTAGGATGCGGTTCCAGACAAGCTCAAAAAAAAACAAAATAAACTACAATCCCACGAATACTGAAGCTTACCGCTGCGCTGTGCTTCTATGCCGATGGCTATTAGCTATCAAAAGTGCACGACAATGATTTATGGGTTGGATAGGCTAAGTTCAGTTTCAGGTATATTAAGAGAAGCGCTAGATTTCGTCAAGACTTCGATGGATCCATCTTGCTACTTCAACACAACACCAAATTAGCTATCTTAAAATTTTGACAGATACCAAGACAATCCAACACAACTGTTGTGTATCATAATAAGTGTATTGAAGACACATCATCATTGACGGACAACAGTGGAATGTATTCAGTAGTATTGTTGTCAATCGTAATAGCAATTTTCACATTGAAGACAGAAATGACTGTTGTGTTGTGAACCATAATAAGGCTAATATATAGAGAAGACATTTGATGACGGCGATTTCGTATTCGCTCAAAAATTTGTAAGATGCAGCTAAGAGGACGGCACATAATGGAAAATGAAATGTTTATACAAAGTGTTGGAGCAACATTGCTTGTAAACATTTTGAAGTTGCAAATATATTTCCAAACCTGTTTGTTTGGTAGCTCTCATCTACATTTGAGTTGCTGCTGACAGAGAACTTCTTTCCCTTTTCTCTTGTCAATTTGTTTCCTCCCCTTTGCCCAATGCTTTATTTTGTTTGTTGGTTTTGTTGTTGTTCTTAACTATGGTCATTGTTGTTGTTCTTATTAGCTGCCGTATACAATACACTTACTGATTTCTGTTTGAATGTGTTCGTGCGTGCTATAGCTGAAATGGAAAAGTTATAATTTTTGATATTTTAGCATTTTGCCGATCTCATAGAAGTTGCTGTGGAAAAAACGCTGTAACTTCTAGATTAGGATATATCATAGGACAAAAATAAAAAGAATTGATCGTATATTAACACTTCATCAAAAATATATTTAAAAAAATTAGAAAAATTAGAAATTATTTTATTATAAAAATAAGTATAATATATATAAATAAAATTAAAATTAAAATTAAAATTAAAATTAAAATTAAAATTAAAATTAAAATTAATATTAAAATTAAAATTAAAATTAAAATTAAAATTAAAATTAAAATTAAAATTAAAATTAAAATTAAAATTAAAATTAAAATTAAAATTAAAATTAAAATTAAAATTAAAATTAAAATTAAAATTAAAATTAAAATTAAAATTAAAATTAAAATTAAAATTAAAATTAAAATTAAAATTAAAATTAAAATTAAAATTAAAATTAAAATTAAAATTAAAATTAAAATTAAAATTAAAATTAAAATTAAAATTAAAATTAAAATTAAAATTAAAATTAAAATTAAAATTAAAATTAAAATTAAAATTAAAATTAAAATTAAAATTAAAATTAAAATTAAAATTAAAATTAAAATTAAAATTAAAATTAAAATTAAAATTAAAATTAAAATTAAAATTAAAATTAAAATTAAAATTAAAATTAAAATTAAAATTAAAATTAAAATTAAAATTAAAATTAAAATTAAAATTAAAATTAAAATTAAAATTAAAATTAAAATTAAAATTAAAATTAAAATTAAAATTAAAATTAAAATTAAAATTAAAATTAAAATTAAAATTAAAATTAAAATTAAAATTAAAATTAAAATTAAAATTAAAATTAAAATTAAAATTAAAATTAAAATTAAAATTAAAATTAAAATTAAAATTAAAATTAAAATTAAAATTAAAATTAAAATTAAAATTAAAATTAAAATTAAAATTAAAATTAAAATTAAAATTAAAATTAAAATTAAAATTAAAATTAAAATTAAAATTAAAATTAAAATTAAAATTAAAATTAAAATTAAAATTAAAATTAAAATTAAAATTAAAATTAAAATTAAAATTAAAATTAAAATTAAAATTAAAATTAAAATTAAAATTAAAATTAAAATTAAAATTAAAATTAAAATTAAAATTAAAATTAAAATTAAAATTAAAATTAAAATTAAAATTAAAATTAAAATTAAAATTAAAATTAAAATTAAAATTAAAATTAAAATTAAAATTAAAATTAAAATTAAAATTAAAATTAAAATTAAAATTAAAATTAAAATTAAAATTAAAATTAAAATTAAAATTAAAATTAAAATTAAAATTAAAATTAAAATTAAAATTAAAATTAAAATTAAAATTAAAATTAAAATTAAAATTAAAATTAAAATTAAAATTAAAATTAAAATTAAAATTAAAATTAAAATTAAAATTAAAATTAAAATTAAAATTAAAATTAAAATTAAAATTAAAATTAAAATTAAAATTAAAATTAAAATTAAAATTAAAATTAAAATTAAAATTAAAATTAAAATTAAAATTAAAATTAAAATTAAAATTAAAATTAAAATTAAAATTAAAATTAAAATTAAAATTAAAATTAAAATTAAAATTAAAATTAAAATTAAAATTAAAATTAAAATTAAAATTAAAATTAAAATTAAAATTAAAATTAAAATTAAAATTAAAATTAAAATTAAAATTAAAATTAAAATTAAAATTAAAATTAAAATTAAAATTAAAATTAAAATTAAAATTAAAATTAAAATTAAAATTAAAATTAAAATTAAAATTAAAATTAAAATTAAAATTAAAATTAAAATTAAAATTAAAATTAAAATTAAAATTAAAATTAAAATTAAAATTAAAATTAAAATTAAAATTAAAATTAAAATTAAAATTAAAATTAAAATTAAAATTAAAATTAAAATTAAAATTAAAATTAAAATTAAAATTAAAATTAAAATTAAAATTAAAATTAAAATTAAAATTAAAATTAAAATTAAAATTAAAATTAAAATTAAAATTAAAATTAAAATTAAAATTAAAATTAAAATTAAAATTAAAATTAAAATTAAAATTAAAATTAAAATTAAAATTAAAATTAAAATTAAAATTAAAATTAAAATTAAAATTAAAATTAATATTAAAATTAAAATTAAAATTAAAATTAAAATTAAAATTAAAATTAAAATTAAAATTAAAATTAAAATTAAAATTAAAATTAAAATTAAAATTAAAATTAAAATTAAAATTAAAATTAATATTAATATTAATATTAAAATTAAAATAAATTAAAATTAAAATTAAATAAAATTAAAATTAAAATTTTAATTTTAATTTTTTAAAATTTCCAATAAATCTTAAAGATTGACATGCTATTCGAAAGGTAATTAAATGCCTTTTTAACGATATATAATACAAATATAATTTCAAAAAAGTTTTTAAATTTATGACTGAATAAATATCAGATTTGAATTTTTTAATTAAAAGAACCTTTTTTTCTACAAAATTTACGTTTTTAAGATACTAAAAATATATATTTTTTTGAAAAGCTGAAAGTTTTACCTTTTTTTCGATAGATAAAAATATGTATATGTTTTTATTAACTGATCGAATAAAAAATACAAATTTTTTTCACTGACTCGAAAATCCCGTTAATTCATATAAATATTGTAGTTACAATGTTGCCTTAAAAACAAGTATTTATTGTAATGGCAATATTCGTCAATATGGAGTAAGAAAGCCAAACATCTAAGGTACAAATGAGTGAAATAAGCAATTTCCCGTACAAGGGCAAATCATTCTATCATAAAAAACACCACAAAAGGTCAAATAAATTATATATATTATATACCAAATGAAAAATAAATTTTCAAGCTTTAATAATTTACATTTTATAATTGATAGTAATAACGGTAATTTTTGAGAAAATAACGGTTTTGTGTAAGAAAATATTTTTTTATTGAAAAAAAATGCGAATATAATACAAAGTATTCAACGAATTTCATTAATTTAAAATTTTTCTAAAAGCCTTATATATAATACCTTAATCATTAATATCGGTTATATATAAAGAATAATATTTCGATTTTCTTCATAGACTTTATAGCAAAAAAAAATTTTAAAAATCGATAACTCGAAAACAAACCGATAACACAACATTTCCTTTGGCTATTTTTATTTTTATTAAGAGTACTCTTCGAATCCATCGTCAAATCGCGGCGCCCCGGAAATCGTAATCTCCCCAAAATGTGGACTTTGCATTAAGTTAAGATTATTTTTAAATTAAAATTTAATAAAAAAATTTTAAATAAAAAACCAAAACGCGAATAATCTGCTCTCAGATTTTATAAATACTATTAAAACTGACAATAAAAAACCATATCGTTTCCAGACATAACATCAACAATGCTTTCATTTTGCTCCGATAACCCCAAGTCGTTAACGACTCATCAGCATTGGCAGCGCATGTATAAAAAATATCAACACATAAACAACGTCAAGGTTATGCTAAAACATTGACTTTGTGTACATAAAAATGTTGTCTCTTTAGAATTTTGGAATAGTATTATGATTACGATAACGGCAAACATTGTTTTCGTTTTCATAAATAGGCCAAATATTTTTATTAAAATTTATTTCATTAATATTCGCCTTTAAAAAAGTTCCATTCGATAGTTTTTAAAACTACCATGTTTTTAAATACAATGATATTTTGTCATTCACAGTTCATGGTTGTTTTACATTTTTAATGCACAATTTGAATTCTGCAGATCATCAATACAATTTCGTATTCTTAAAATATCAGCAGGATAGACGCGGCAACAGCCGCCAACAATTCGTGCGCCTAATTCAATCCATTCAGGTACAAATGTCTCTAGTGGCACACAACTTTCACGTCCAGTCCATTCACCAGTTTCGGCATCGTATATTTCTCCACGGTTGCTGTAGACTATCAGCGGTATTCGCTCGTCTGCGGAGACCTGATGTATCGATTTGAAGAGCTGCGACACAAACTGTAAGGAAATAAGTTTTTCTTAGCTGTAATTATAACTCAAAAATTAACTTAATAAAAAAAAGTTAAAGCATTCGAAAGGTCTAACTCTCAAAATTGACGATATTTAAACAACTTCTTATTACCGCTGGATTGACGCAGTTAACGCCAATTGCTAAGCAACGTTTTCGTGCATCTAATGAAGTAATACGCTGCCAGATGGCTGCAACGGCATCTGCAAATAAAGTGCCATGTGCCAAGTTTTTCTCATCTTTACATTGGAATGATACCCAAAATTTGACATCAGGATAATCTCGCAATATCAAATCGACCACAGCTTCAGCTTCCATCTTAAAATTGAGGCACAAATTTTTTATTAGTTGAAAAATAGTTTATTCAATATTTTTTTAGTACCTGACACGGTATTGTTTCTATAGCCAGCCCATCAACACCTTCGGCTAGACACGCTTCGATTCTTGGCCGATGCCAATTTTGTATTTCCTCTACTGAAATTCTATTTCCATAGCTGCCATTATATTCAGAACCATCATGCAAATGGGCACCGTAAGGCCCTATAGATCCCATTATCCATGGTAATGTTGTATCATGCACATCATCGGCCGATGTCGACAGATACTTCTGTTTGGCCTCTTTGGCCAGTTGTACACTTTTACGCATTAGTTGTATGCTCTGCTCCTTGGTCAAGTTTAAATGCTGCATAAAACCTTCAATACTAGATTGATAGGTATTTGATAGAATGATTTGAGCACCATCTGGAAGAAATGCAGACGTAAGTAAACTTCAAAAGCAGTGTAGTATGGGTTTATCAGATTTTATATAAATGTCATAGTTAAGCCCAAACTGATTCTAGTTGGAATAAATTATCCAGTTAGAATTTTTGAAGATGCAATTACGTGACGTAAAAACCAGTTGTTTTAACTTACTCTGCAAAAAATCCAGGTGTGTTTGAACCACAGCAGTCGGATTCTTAGCATCAAAACGTGATCCCCACAACGGATCACCATCAATTTTCTCGCCTACGTGCGTCGCCAATTGTGTGGAGAAGCCACCACATTTTACAAGAATTCCTGGTTGCTTCTTAGTTCTACATGTAGTTGACGTGGTTGACGATGTTGTTGCTAGTGCCATATTCGCTAAATAATATCAATACAAATTCATTATATTTTTGCTCAACACACAGTTAATTAAATATGGAACTTTTACAATAGTAAATATATCTGAAGTTTTTGCAGTCGCTTGCTTACCTGTTTTTCTTTCACTGTTAAATATATATACTATATTTAATCGAAGAACTGCTGATAACTCAATGTTAGTATTATTGTAGAAACTCTGCAGTTTATTACGCCATAAATATTCCCTTTGCTAATTTACCAACGAATGCAATCTTGCATGTAGATTGCAATTATTTTCTTCACAGAATATTCATTCCAGAACAGCTGTTTTTCGCATTGCGAAAGAAAAATCAAAACAAAACGCAGTAGTCAGCAAAAATAGCAGAAAGAGCGAGAAGCCTTGACATTGGCGGGCGAATTTAAATGTGAATTTTGCAGTGTGGTTTAACAAGAAGGTTAAATCTGTTATTTATTTTTGAAAAAAGATAAGTATTTTATGTAGGAATTAAATTTGTCCATATACTTATTCAAAACAGTGGCGGTATAAAGAACGTGGGGAGATTACGATTTCCGGGGCGCCGCGATTTGACGATGGATTCGAAGAGTACTCTTAATAAAAATAAGAATAGCCAAAGGAAATGTTCTGTTATCGATTTGTTTTCGAGTTATCGATTATTTAATTTTTTTTTTTTGCTATGAGGTCTATGAAGAAAATCGGCTATATTATTCTTAATATATAACCGATATTAATGATTAAGGTATTATTTAAAAGGTTATATATAATACTCTTATAAAAATTTAAAATGAATAAAATTTGTTAAGTACTTTGTATTTTATAGTTATTTTTATGCAATAAAAAAATATTTTCTTACACAAAACCGTTATTTTCTCAAAAATTACCGTTATTACTATGAATTATAAAGAGTAAATTATTAAAGCTTGAAAATTTTTCTTTCATTTGGTATATAATATTTTTAATTTATTTGACTTTTTGTGGTGTTTTTTATGATACAATGATTTGCCCTTGTACGGAAAATTGCTTATTTTACTCATATTTACCTTAGATGTTTTGCTTTCTTACTCCATATTTACGAATATCGCCATTACAATAAACAAATATTTTCAAGGCAACATTGTAGCTACAATATTTATACGAATTAACGGGATTTTCGAGTCAGTGAAAAAATTTGTAATTTTTAGTCGATCAGTTAATAAAAAAATACACATATTTTTATCTATCGAAAAAAAGGTAAAACTTTCAGCTTTTCAAAAAATTTATATCTTTAGTGTGTTAAAAACGAAAATTTTGTAGAAAAAAAACAGTTCTTTTAATTAAAAAATTCAAATCTGTAGCTCGTTTCTGCAACTTTTGTCACCACAGTTCTCACAATATTTTCTCACTTTGACGCCATAATGACGTCATTCTCACTTGCACCGTCTCTGTAACAAAATGAGAGAAGTCGGTGACTCGTCTCGCTTGTTTCAATTCTATTTTCGTAGGAATTCAATAGCCAAAGTGTTTCTGTACACTAAAATATGCGACTCGAGTCGTCTGAAGTTGTCACTATGTTCTGATTAGGTGAGAAAAATTTTTGGTTGATAGTGCAACTTTCGATTTCAATGAAGTGGTTACTAATACTTCTACCCGGTACAAGGTATCAACTTAAATTTTTCATTTAGACTATAAATATATAATATACACAATATTATAAGTATTACAATGTATAAATTATTGAATATACAAACTCATTAAATATTTTATTAATGAGATTTATTCCATTATAAAAATTTGTATCACTGCATTAAGCAACCGCATGAAAAGAATACTCGGATCTCAACGCATGAATAGGGTTTGTTTTATAAATATCAACATCACTAAGTGTCAATACATGAAAAATTTGTTTTGTTTATTTTTGTTTGTTTTTTTTTATTTTTGAAAAAATCAAAACAAAAAAAAAATGTCAATTGTTTCAATTTTATATATTCCCTATCACTTGTGTATCTTTCTCATCACAGAGCAATATTTTCTCACTTATTAATGCAGAAACACTAGCTTTGGTAAAAGTGAGTATTTTGGAACGAAATAGTGTGACGACAGAAAAAGTGACTATTTGTCGCAAAAGTTGCAGAAACGAGCTACTGATATATATTCGCTTATAAATTTAAAAACATTTTTGAAATTATATATGTATTATATATCGTTGAAAAGGCATTTCATTACCTTTCGAATAGCATGTCAATCTTTAAGATTCATTGGATATTGGCAAAGATATAAAAAATTTTGTGAACAGATTTTTTTAACAAAGAAAACACTTGGAAAATTTAAATTTTATGTAATATAGTGTGAAATTAAATAAAAAATGTATAATTTTATATGTCAAACAAAAGGTCTAACTGTAAGCTTTTCAAAAACAATATATTTTTAGTAAGTTAATAACGTAAATTTTTTAGAAAATAACGGTTCTTTTTATTAAAAAATTCAACTTTGGAACAAATTCGCTTATAAAGTTAAAAATATTGAAGCAATGATATTTATAACAAATATATTAAAAATGTGATTTAATGACCTTTCAAATGACATATCAATCTTAAAGTTCCATTTAGTAACGGCAGAGATATAGATGTTTTTTTGAACAGATTTTTTAACAAAAAATTTTTTTGAAAAAATCGATAACTCGATAACTAATAGAGTTATCGATTTTTTGTTCGTCGAATCATGTTTTTTTGTTGTTCTCTACCAGAAAACATCTTCAAATCGCGGCGCCCCGGAAATCGTAATCGTGCCAAGAACGTTCTTTAAAACGAACGATTCATTTTATTTTTGTGTGTTTTTAATCGTTTGTATTTTGAAAATTTTAAAATTATGCGAAATAGCCTGAACACATTGATTACGACAGCAACAAATCCACACGAATTATTTTTAGAAATGTAGCCAACGACATGAATTATTTGCAAAGTGTAGCTAAAACACAACGACTACAACATGCGACGGAGGTCTATTATCGAAATACAGAACAGATGTTTTTTACGGTACAAAGAGATGGTGACGACAATTTTGTGTCGACAAGGAATAACAGCTAGTCATTTTTCAAGTATTCAGGAGAGCATTTTCAAGATTAAAATCGCTACCTCAAATCAGGGAACCATGACTTTTGCTGTTAAGATTTGCCTCATATTTTGAACAGTTGTTTGTATTTGCCAGGAGAAGGTTTTTACGAAAGAAAATTTCGGAAAAACCCTCCAGAAAAGTCAGAATTATGTGTGCAATTGTTTCGGAATGGCTTTTCGAATGAAAAAATAGAAAATTATTAGTACAACTTTAGTACTAATTAGTACTACAACATTAGTATAACAATTCGATAAATTCCAGAAAAACGAGGGTGAAGCGACTAACTATCCCACAGAATTTTTGAACTAGCTGGATGTGCCAGAAAGTCTGCTGAACGATCATAATCATGTTGCGAAATCTGAACCATCCAAAATTGTGCAACGGTACTCGGTTGTCCTTCAAGAAACTGAGGAACCTGAGGAACAATGTGATTCAAGTGACGAGCTTCAAGGGCAAATTCAAAGAAAAGGAAGTCTTTATTCTACGAATTCCGTTTATTCCAACTGATCTTCCATTCCAATTAAAGCGGAATCGTTCCCCGTTCGATTGACTTTAGCGATGACAATCAATAAATCGCATGGAAGTCTGTGGAATTAATCTCAACTTTTCCTGTTTTTTTTCCTTTTCGAGTCGGCGACGACAACCGCATTTGAATGAACCACGAACTGAACGAGCTCTACGACCATATTGACTTAGTTAGGCGTATAACAATTCAGTGACTACGCTGGCTGGATCTTTTGTTTGAATGAAGAAGCTCCAGCGAAGGTGTTTGAGGTGAAAGCCAAGGCTCGACGACGAAGAAGAAGACCATGCCTTCGATGGATTGACCAGGCCGAGAAAGCCTTAACTGCGTTTGGTGAAACAAATTGGAGACGGCTTGCGTGAAGTAGAGGAGCCTGGTGAGAGCTGATGAAGTCGGCCGTAACCCGACCACGGGTTGTTATGGCCACCTAAGTAAGTTAGCAAAGATCTAAGGTGATCTCAAAAAAATTAACGATGCGTTCAATTTAACAAACCTCAATTAAAATAATAAATGTTGGGTCCTTAAAGTATAAAATATGCCATTGGGTTCATAAACCTAAAGATAATGTTGCTATAACTTTTTTCTATTAAAAATGTATAAGCAAACAAATTTTAAAAAAGTTGGAAAATGCTGCTATTATAAATCATAAATATACAACATTTCTACGAATTTTCTACTTATTTACAATAGTAATAAAGGCCGAAAATAAAACAATAGCCGATTTCACAAAAATTATCTACCTGCTTAACGCATTAGCACAAAAGCGCTTAAATTCAAGTTGTACAGAAAATACAAAGTACAAATGCCAAATTCTTGTTTTGTAGTAAAATGTTAAAGAAAATAGCCTTTAAAGATTGTTAATGCATGAAATTAGTCGAAGTTGTGCAGTTTTATTTAAAAAATATTTGAAAAAACTTATTGGAGTACATATACAAACTAATTAAGAATGTGTTGTTTGTTTCCGCTCAGTTAGATAAAGTTAGTCCTGTTCAGTTCAAGGATCAAGGATGAGTGTGTGTGTGAGTGTGTAAGTTGTTAAATACAATTACCTACATATTGATGTGTTCGTTATTTTCAACCCCTGCTTATAATGTTGATTGTTTTCTTTGTGCTATGTAATTCTACACATATTTTTTTTTGTAGGTCCCTTAAATTGGACCCTTATTCAAACCAACGGAATATTTTTGTTTGAACAACATTGCCAGTTTGCTAAATGAACTCATTTCTTCGCAGCACAGTGGTTAAAAACTTTAGGTTCTAGTCCCAATTGGTACATTCGCCAATTCAGTTGAGAAATACTTAGACCAATAAATAGGTTTTTGCAGTAAATCAAAGTTAAATAAATAAATTTTATTAATATAACTTTTTGAACGAAATAGTTTATACAAATTATAAACGAATTGGGCATTTCAGCCATTTAAAAGACTTTGATCGGGATTTCTATGGTCATATTTTTTTGTTTGTGTCACATGTTTGTAGAGAATTGATCGAGAACTGGACTAATGTTTTTATCAACTTCCAAGGGCTAAATTTCATGTTCTCAATAATCTGTACATGGCATTATTAACTCACTAAGGTTTGTCATTGTCTACAGAGAGGTGATGGCCGATCAGAAAAATGTTAGAAAACAGAAAAGTATTTCTGTTGAAAAACCTTTCTGTCAGGTGGAGGATTGAACTCGGGCAACCGCAGTTCATTGGCTCGCACGCCACATACTAAGCACGACGGTCTTGGCCGCTAAGGATCATAATATCGGAAATTTTGTGGTTCCCCATTTTGCACGAGAAGAAACAGTCGAAAAAATTTACGATACACCGAATTTGACCCAAAACATACAAGTTAATTGGGAAACACAGGTATTCGAAAAGCTTGAAAATCGAGAGCTTTTTTTATGTAGTTAAACTAAGGTTAAATTTGGTCTAAGTGGAGCTTCGCAAGTACTCAAAGTTCATGAACAAAATTTGTTTCTAATAATTCAACGTTGTATAAGGAACATGAAAGAAATTATAATATTAGAATAGTGCAATCTTCAAATTTGGAAGATCAAATTTTTCCGATTAAATAATCTAAAATTTCGAAATCTTCAAAAAATTATAATTTCTTACTAGCAATATCTGTCAGCTGGTTGCCATAGAGCTACCACAACTAAGTGAAATCTTTTAAGACTCAAGACTACCGCCAGCTCATAATTTACAAAACGCATCAGTTAGTTTTAATAATTTTTGCAGATTTCATGATAATTATTCATTTCGTTTTTTATGCATACCAATACTTCTTTCACAACTACATACTTCATTACATAAATCAACCCCTAAACTTATATGGTCCGGTTTTACAGATGCGAACACAATAACTTCTGAATTGGTCTTGTTGTTTTTGCAGTGTTGTTGTGCTATATTCCAGTTCCCGCGTAAATTATAACATAGCCTATACAATAGAATGGATTAATGCATGACATCTATACATTTGGATTGTCTGCTGGTTGGGATTGTGAGAGAATTCGGCACAGTATAGTATAGTATAATATACTACCTGAGGCTAAATGTATAACTAGTGTAGCTTGGATATTTCAGAAGAACGTTAGTTGGAGGAAATGTAAGAATTCCAGGTAGACAATTGTACCAAAGAATATATACATACTATACACAACGTCTCACATACACTCTCACATCTTTTGGTTACCCTTGAATGAATGAATACCAGGACTAACTCAAACTTACAATTACTTAGTTCTGTCAAGCATTAGTCTACCAAAAACTGGCTTTAAGAGCACAACATTGCGGTTTGTTTGCTTCCAAGTTGATATCGATATTTAAAGTAATTCTGGTTTGCCATATTTTATCCAATAGAATATATATAAATCATCTAACTACTAGTTGCCGCGACATGGAGAAACACAATCAATTGGTATGCTTGAGATTTAAACTTATTAAAGTTTTTTAACAAGTTTCCATACTTTTTGTTTCACACAACAATGTGTTGACGATTTTCCCGCGTTTTTTATTTGAGTGCTATTTTTTGTTTTGTTTTGATATCGCTTCTGGTAGCTATTGCGCTGATTCAACAAATTTTTCTTGTGCTGCTTCTATGCTTTAATAAAAACAATAATAAAATCTGAGTTGTTATACAAACAATTTCAATACAATATTGTGTATTGTGCAATAAATTTGTGTGTGAATTTATAAAAATATCAACTGAAGTGGAGAAATTCCATTTAATATTCGGAAAACATCAATTGAAATACAAAAATTTAATTTGACATTAAAAACATCAATCAATTGAAGTTTGAAAATTGATTTGAAATTTAAAAAAAATCATGTGAAATTCAGAAAATCCATTTGAAATTCAGAAAAGATTAATTTAAATTCAGGAATTCCAACTAAAAATCAGAGATTTCAATTGAAATTAAAAATTTCCATTTGAAATTCAGAAATTCTAACCGAAATTCATACATGTTATCCAATTCATCTCCAATTGTAAGTCAGAAATTGATATTAAAAAAATTCACTTCAAATTCAGAAAAGATAAATTGAAAAACAAAGCTTTAAATACATTTTAAACTCAGAAAACCTCTGTAGAAGTTCAGAAATTGGAATTTAAAAACTCAGAAAAATCAATTAAAATTAAAAAATTTCATTTGACCAATTGAAATTTGGAAATATCATTTGTAAATTTATAAAAAATCATATAAAATTCAGAAAAGCCCTTTGAAATGCAGAAAACATCAATTGAAATTTAGAAATTCTATTTTAAATTCGGAAAAAAACAATTGAAATTCAGAAAGGATCAATTGAATTTCACAAATGCCAAGTAAAATGAAGAAATTTCCATTTGAAATTCAGAAAAAACATTTTATCCATCCATCCATTTGTATCTTCACTTTAAAGTCGGCAATAGGCAATTAATTGATTTTCAAAAATTTAATTTGAAATGCAGAAAAGATAAATTGAAATTGATAATTTGAATTGATTTTTAAAATTCAGAAAAGCTCTATAGTAATTCAGAAATTTAATTTAAAGTTTCAGAAAAGATCAATTGAAATTAGTGTTGCCGTTTGGATCCAAATGGATCCATTTTTGCTCCAACTAACCCACATTCGAAAATAAAGGTCTTTAACGAATCAAAAATCGATAACTTTTTCAAGTAAAGATAAGAGAAATTTTTTCATAAATAGAAGATTGTATATTACTGTTTTAACATGCAGAGTTATCGTTAAGTTTATAGCACGGCGACGCTAATTCGATGCTGCTTACATGCAAGACACCGATTTGAGTTAGATTTGTCAAGTTATTTAGAGCAAATTGTGGCCAGCTCAACAGACTCTTGTTTTACAGACTCTTGCAGCCGCCATTTTTTTTATGAACTAGTAAGGTATATCTTCGACTTGGCCGAAGTTAAAATACCCCCACGGCCGATTCTTAAGGGCAAAAGAATCTTAAATTGGAGAGCTTTTTGTATGAGATTTTGAGAGATTTTATTATTTTTATGTATCTTAACCCTCATCGGTCCCTCAGACCCTTTACCCTAAAAGGTTCTTTATGTATGCGCGCGCATACATACTAAAAACATTTAAAAGAAATAAAAACACCACAAATTTTATGAATAAAATTTAAAGATTATTTATTCCTTTAATGAATAAAGTTATGGAAAAAAGCTATTTGCCAAAAACTCATGTCAAGGTTTAATATCTTCTTTACAAAATTTAATTTTGAATTTGTATGCGCGCGCATACAAAGGACCGATGAGGGTTAAATACATACATATCAAATTGTTTTCCTGGAGCTTTAATATTAGCCTTTTTATAAAGTTTTCAATTTTGGGATTGTATGGGAGGTGGGCGTGTAAGTGGGTGAGTGACGCCCATTTTTCTAACACACCTCAGTTTTGACATAGAATACACAAATACCGAGTTTCTGTTTTGGTTCTTTAATATTAGCCTCTATATAGATTTTTCAATTTTGGGGTTGTATGGGAGGTGGGCGTGTTAGTAGATGAATGCCGCCCATTTTTCTAACACATCTCTGTTTTGACATAGAATACATAAATACCGAATTTCAGTATTCTAGCTTTAATATTAGCTTCTTTATAGGGTTTTCAATTTTGGGGTTGTATGGGAGGTAGGCGTGGTTTTCATCCGATTTAACCCATTCTCGAACTTGATCTTAGTTTTTTAAAAATAAGCTTAAATATCGAATTTCAGCACGATACCTTCAAAATTACGGCTGTAATCGTGTCCACAGACAGACGGACAGACAGACAGACGGACAGACGGACAGACAGACGGACATGGCTAAATCAACTCGGGTGGTGATGCTGATCAAGAATATATACTTTTCTATACCTACCACGCCTCCTTGTGGGCGTTACACACGTCGTGACAAAATTAATATACCCCTTACGCAGTACGCGTGGGGGTATAAAAATACCATAATAGATTTTGACATAGTACTAACCTTAACCCAATAAGTTTCGTAGAGCTTTCTTGGGTTTAACGAAACTAAACTCAACCTTCGAGCAAGCCCCGAGTTAACTCTGCATGTAAACACATTACGTGACGCTTTTACTTAAATACTTTTTATAAAAATTGATTGATTTTTTTTTGCAATTTGATACCTGGATACCTGTTTTTTTAAGTGGATACATTTTTATGTATACTTTTTTTAGAACCGTCGCGGCAACACTGATTTAAATTCAAAATTTCATTTGAAAATTCAGAAAAAAACATTTGGAATTAAATAAGTCTAGTCTGACTATGGAATACCCTAAGCCTCCTATAACATGAAAATATATAAAAATATAACAACAAAGAGAAATAGATTGTTATTTGCATTCAAAACTCATGCATTTCTATTTAGAATTATACAGGTTTAACTAATATATCGCACACTAAATACAAAACAGTCACAACTCAAAATTTTTCGATAACGACTTTTTGTTATAAATCAATTCACAGAACACATATCTCCCTATCTATTTCATTATTTTCTTCATTAACGGGAAGAATGAAATTTGTCTGTTTAAATAAAAAAAGTTTTTCTTCTGCAGTTTCAACCAAAGTGTTTTATTTTTCGCTTCTCCTGAAATGTTATGTTTTTTGAGTTTTGACTGTTTTGTATGGGAGGTGGGCGTTCGTTTTCGTGGGCGAATAACACGTATTTTTTGTACACATATTATTTTGATGTAACATTCGAACGTCTATAGATTTTCAATATTGTGGGTTTTATGAGAGATGGGCGTGTTATACATCTTAGTTTTGAAACAACATACACATATCAAGTTTTATCTCTGTATCTCAAATATATACCTCTTTAGAGTTTTTACTATAGTGGGTTACATGAGAGGTGGGCGTGTTCCAAGGGGGTTGATGACCATTTATTTGACACACCTACATTTTTATATAAACTTCCTTATCAAGATTTATCTACGTAGGTTAAATATAAACCTTTTTATAGTGTTTTCAATATTGTGGGTAGATGGCGCTTATTTTTGGTACACATCTTAGTTTTTATATAAAATACATACATGACAAATTTTATCCCTGTAGCTGAAATATACTCTTTATGGAGTTTTCAATTTTGAAGTTCTATGGGAGGTGTGAGTGTTTGCGTGCGTCTTAGTTTCGATATAAAATTTATACATATAAAATTTTATTTCTGTAGCTTAAATACAACCCTCTATTTAAATTTAAAATTTTATGGTTGCATGGGAGGTAGGCGTGTCCCTAGGCGGATTTCAAAAATATTCAATAGTGCAGAGTCTTGAGCACATGCGAACACTTGTTCTCAGTTTCGTGCAACAATCTCAACTCCTTCTTATTCCGTGTTTACAGATAATACGCAGACAGATGTACAGAGCTTAATCAACTTACAGGACGACGCTGATAAAGAATATATATGCTTTTCTAAATGGGACTCGGTAATTTTTAGGTCTTATTATTTTCTTCTTTCGAATTGTCTTTTTTTAACTTTAAAAGCTCAAAATGATCTTATAAGCCACAAACTTTGTCAATTTAAAAAATTATTAACTAAATGATTAGACCTCCTATGAGGTTAGAAAAAATCTTAACCGCCAACCCATTTAATAAAACTATTAAAATTAAAATTCAACCTTTTTCTTACAGCAACCACGCCCGCACTCTCAATTGCCCTATGCTAAAGCAAATCCAAAAGTTATGGTTTCTAATCCAAAAAACTTCTTTCGAGCCAATTCAAACTCATCGGAATACTATCAGGAAAAACCGATGACACTTAATGCTTGGACTCAGACCACAAACGATGATTTTGATGTTTTAATTTCTGAACAACAACAGCTGCAACGCCAACAGCAGCAACAACAAATACAATTCACTGTTCAGCAAAATGAAAACGAACGTAAATTGCTCGAGAAAATACGTGTGCTCGAAGAAAATCTGCGAGTACACTCCGAATTATTATCGCAAATACATGCAACATCAGGAGGCAGATATTCGATGCAACAACAACAACAGCAACAGAATCAGCAACAACAACAACAGCAACAGAATCAAACACAACAGCAACAACGACAGTCTCAACAACACTCAAAATATTCCTCTTCAGAGGGGCGGCATAAAATCGCCTCCCCAAATTCCACATCTCTAATCAATCAATTTCAACAGGGACCCAAAGAGAGCATAAAATACACAATCATTGCTGAGGGTGATAGTAGTCATGAAAACGGTGAGCCTATCGAAATACATTTAGCCGAAGAAGATGGTGCGCTCAATTTAAATAGCTCTGCTGATTCGGGACGGCTAGAGATCTATATAGCCGATGACAATGTGGACGTTAAAAGTGAAACTGTTACGTCAGAAGAGCAGCTAAGTCAAACGGTGCAAATGCCACCAACGCCACTACCAACACCAACTTCAACATCAACGCCCTCATCTACACATTACATCAAACGACGCAAAATGGACATGGATTCATCATCTCCTGTAATGAATAGCGTTTCAAATATTTCCATAAATAAGTCGGAGCTTTTAACACCAACGTCGGCTGTTCCGAAAATAAAAGCTTCATTCAGTATAACTCCAACGATGAAGAATAAAAAATTTCCTCCTGGCCCGCTGAGAGTCGCCAAGCTATCTCCTAGCGAACACTCAGTGACACGCGCAAGTCATGACAGCGTCATGGTATCATTAGGCCCAAACAATACACTCATTCCTGAAGAGGTTTTCCAAAGTATACCCTGGAAGTCGGCTTCAATAGCAACGCGCAGACTACTTATGACTATCTTCGATCGTAATACTTTGGCTACCCACTCCATGACGGGCAAGCCATCGCCAGCATTCAAAGATCAAAACAAACCGCTTAAAAAGATGTTAGATCGATCCAAAATTGAGGATATCCTGTTTGCGGTCACGATGAAATGTGGTGTCTCTGAGAAAGAAGTACGTAACGCCATAACAACCAAATGTGCTGATGAAAATAAAATGATGAAACTGCAAATGGGAAAGAGTCATGTTCTTGATGTGGTCAATAAAGAGAATTTAGCTTAGTGTATTTAGTTTTCAAAAAAATTTAGAACTTAAAATTGTACATAATAATGTTAGGGTTGCATCCAAAAAAAGAAATATGTTTAATAAATTTTATACACGCTCAAAGTTTATAATCAATGTCCCATATTTTCTTCAAGCCATATAGAGCTATAAACAATTTCCTGTATTTTGAATTTTTTATTAATTTAACTAAGAGGTTATATGAAAGAAGATAAACTAAAGAAAGTTATTATATATATTGCCCAACAGTTAAAAATTATGACAGAATGAACTATACTAAAGACTGTCCCAGAAATAACTCTCCTTTTGTTTTTAGGTTATTTATAAAAAAGTATTACCTCTATAGCAACATATTTGGTACCTAAATAAACTATAAATATTGCACATTAAAAAAAGTACGAATTAGTAAAATAAAAGAGCTACTGAAAAGATGTCGTCTCAACAAGAAGAAAAGCGGAAAGCAATTATTTGCGAATACCTGGAAAATCCAAACACCACGTACAAAAAGAACGCTAAGGAAGTTGGCGTGTGCGTAAAAACTTTCGGAGGACCATAAAACGATACAAACAGCTTACCCGTTTATCAAAAACGCCAGGCTCAGGGAGAAAAAGTGGTCAAGCGAATCAATCGGTGGCCCAGAATGTTAAATGTCCACCCCCAGAAGGGGTGGAGCATCCTCTAAATTTACCACCGAAAAACACACTAAATTTCCAAAGAAACACATGGTGTGGCAGGCCATTTGCAAATATGACCTTCGAAGTAATGAATTTGTGACAGTTGCACAATCAACACCGAAATTTACATCAGAGAGTGTATGGAGCGGCGTTTGCTGCCTTTTATACGTCAGCACCAAGGTTCAGTACTATTTTGGCCTGATCTAGCAACATGTCACTACGCCCAGAGAACGATGGATTGGTACCAAGTCAATAATGTCACTGTGGTACCAAGAGAAGCCAATTCTCCGAATTGCCCCGAACTTCGTCCAATCGAAAGATATTGGGCTTTAATGAAAATAAATCTTAAGAAGGTCAAGCAAACTGCGAAAAACGTCGAAATCGACGTAAATGGCGTGGGGCATACTCTAAGGTCAACGAAAGATCGGTAAAAAACCTAATGGAGGACCTTAATCAAAAAGTGAAAAAATTTTTTGAAGTGTTTTTTTCAGTGTAAATCAAATTTTCATTTATTGCGTAGTGTTCACTTAATAATAAACTGAAAAAATTTTTAAAAAAACATCATTTCTTTTTTTCAATAAAAAAAAAACAAAAGGACAGTTATTTCTGGGACAGTCTTAATGTTAATTATGTTATACTATGTTAAAAATAATTAGGGTATTCACTTCAGCGCTGAAATTTCTGAAGAGTTGAAGTGAAGTGACCGTTTTTATTTTTTTGTATGCATCTATCAACGTCCGTGAAGATAGCGACGATTTTTAGCGACGGTTTTTCAGTGCTACTCGCACAGGGTGTTTATTTCTAAGGAAATTTATTTTGAGGCATTAGGAGGAAAACACTGTTTTTTATCAAATAAACATAATATTTAGTAAAAAACTGTATCAAAAATTGAAGAAAAATATATAAATAATATTTTGAAAACATTAAAGTTACTCTAGCTTCTTAATTTTAATAAATATTTGCTAATATATATTAAAAAAGTTAAAGACGAATATCGGGTATCTCAGAGTTTTCTGCGCATATAACACCTATGCAGCAAAAAAGTAGACACTTATACAAATTTTTTGACACCAAAATCAACTCTCTAACCACTTCCGAACAGATTTTGGAGTACATTCCACTACCAGGTCATAACCCATTTTTAAAAACACCGCACCAGAAACGCCAGGAGTTTTATGCGCATATGACAACTATGCAAATGGAAAGTGTGAATTTTTCAAAATTTTTTGACACCAATATCAACCCTCTAACTGTCTTGGAATAGATTCCATACCAGGTCAAAATCCAGTTCTAAAAATCGTCGTTGGGCTCCTACGAATCCCAGGAGTTTTCTGCGCATATGACACCTATGCAGCTGGAAAGTGGGTATTTTTAAGAATTTTTTGAGACCAATATCAACCCTCTAGCGAGTTTGGAATAGATTCCCTACCAAGTGGTCATCCAACTTTAAAAAAACCGTCGCTGGGCTCTCACACAGCTCTGGAGTTTTCTGCGCATATGACACCTATGCAGCTGGAAAGTGGGTATTTTTAAGAATTTTTTGACACCAATGTTAACCCTCTAACGACTTTGGAGTAGATGCCATACCAGGTCGTAACCCACTTTGGAAAACACCATCGTGGGCATCCCAGAAGTTTTCTGCGCATATGACAACTATACAACCGGTAAGTGGGTATTTTTTAAAAAATTTTGCCACCAATGTCAACCCTCTAGCGAGTTTGGAATAGATTCCATACCAGGTGATAATCCAGTTAATAAAAATCGTCGTTGGGCTCCTACGACTCTCAGGAGTTTTCTGCGCATATGACATCTATGCAGCTGGGAAGTGGGTATTTTTAAGAATTTTTTGAGACCAATATCAACCCTCTAGCGAGTTTGGAATAGATTCCCTACCAAGTGGTCATCCAATTTTAAAAAAACCGTCGCTGGGCTCTCACACAGCTCTGGAGTTTTCTGCGCATATGACACCTATGCAGCTGGAAAGTGGGTATTTTTAAGAATTTTTTGAGACCAATATCAACACTCTAGCGACTTTGGAATAGATTCCCTACCAAGTGGTCATCCAATTTTAAAAAAACCGTCGCTGGGCTCTCACACAGCTCAGGAGTTTTCTGCGCATATGACACCTATGCAGCTGGAAAGTGGGTATTTTTAAGAATTTTTTGACACCAATGTCAACCCTCTAGCGACTTTGGAGTAGATGCCATACCAGGTCGTAACCCACTTTGGAAAACACCGTCGTGGGCATCCCAGAAGTTTTCTGCGCATATGACAACTATACAACCGGTAAGTGGGTATTTTTTAAAAATTTTTGACACCAATATCAGCCCTCTAACGAGTTTGGAATAGATTCCATACCAGGTGATCATCCAGTTAATAAAAATCGTCGTTGGGCTCCTACGACTCTCAGGAGTTTTCTGCGCATATGACATCTATGCAGCTGGGAAGTGGGTATTTTTAAGAATTTTTTGAGACCAATATCAACCCTCTAGCGAGTTTGGAATAGATTCCCTACCAAGTGGTCATCCAATTTTAAAAAAACCGTCGCTGGGCTCTCACACAGCTCAGGAGTTTTCTGCGCATATGACACCTATGCAGCTGGAAAGTGGGTATTTTTAAGAATTTTTTGAGACCAATATCAACCCTCTAGCGAGTTTGGAATAGATTCCCTACCAAGTGGTCATCCAATTTTAAAAAAACCGTCGCTGGGCTCTCACACAGCTCAGGAGTTTTCTGCGCATATGACACCTATGCAGCTGGAAAGTGGGTATTTTTAAGAATTTTTTGACACCAATGTCAACCCTCTAGCGACTTTGGAGTAGATGCCATACCAGGTCGTAACCCACTTTGGAAAACACCGTCGTGGGCATCCCAGAAGTTTTCTGCGCATATGACAACTATACAACCGGTAAGTGGGTATTTTTTAAAAATTTTTGACACCAATATCAACCCTCTAACGAGTTTGGAATAGATTCCATACCAGGTCATCCATTTTGAGGTTAGGACCGATTTGGACAGTTTAAAAGTTTTCTGCACATATGACAACCATGAAGATCGAAAGAATTAATTTTTTAAAAATTTTCTGCATCAATGTCAACCCTCTAGCGAATTTGGAATAGATTCCATACCAGGTGATAATCCAGTTAATAAAAATCGTCGTTGGGCTCCTACGACTCTCAGGAGTTTTCTGCGCATATGACACCTATGCAGCTGGGAAGTGGGTATTTTAAAGAATTTTTTGAGACCAATATCAACCCTCTAGCGAGTTTGGAATAGATTCCCTACCAAGTGGTCATCCAATTTTAAAAAAACCGTCGCTGGGCTCTCACACAGCTCAGGAGTTTTCTGCGCATATGACACCTATGCAGCTGGAAAGTGGGTATTTTTAAGAATTTTTTGACACCAATGTCAACCCTCTAGCGACTTTGGAGTAGATGCCATACCAGGTCGTAACCCACTTTGGAAAATACCGTCGTGGGCATCCCAGAAGTTTTCTGCGCATATGACAACTATACAACCGGTAAGTGGGTATTTTTTAAAAATTTTTGACACCAATATCAACCCTCTAACGAGTTTGGAATAGATTCCATACCAGGTCATCCATTTTGAGGTTAGGACCGATTTGGACAGCTTAAAAGTTTTCTGCACATATGACAACCATGAAGATCGAAAGAATTAATTTTTTAAAAATTTTCTGCATCAATGTCAACCCTCTAGCGAGTTTGGAATAGATTCCATACCAGGTGATCATCCAGTTAATAAAAATCGTCGTTGGGCTCCTACGACTCTCAGGAGTTTTCTGCGCATATGACATCTATGCAGCTGGGAAGTGGGTATTTTTAAGAATTTTTTGAGACCAATATCAACCCTCTAGCGAGTTTGGAATAGATTCCCTACCAAGTGGTCATCCAATTTTAAAAAAACCGTCGCTGGGCTCTCACACAGCTCAGGAGTTTTCTGCGCATATGACACCTATGCAGCTAGAAAGTGGGTATTTTTAAGAATTTTTTGACACCAATGTCAACCCTCTAGCGACTTTGGAGTAGATGCCATACCAGGTCGTAACCCACTTTGGAAAACACCGTCGTGGGCATCCCAGAAGTTTTCTGCGCATATGACAACTATACAACCGGTAAGTGGGTATTTTTTAAAAATTTTTGACACCAATATCAACCCTCTAACGAGTTTGGAATAGATTCCATACCAGGTCATCCATTTTGAGGTTAGGACCGATTTGGACAGTTTAAAAGTTTTCTGCACATATGACAACCATGAAGATCGAAAGAATTAATTTTTTAAAAATTTTCTGCATCAATGTCAACCCTCTAGCGAGTTTGGAATAGATTCCATACCAGGTGATAATCCAGTTAATAAAAATCGTCGTTGGGCTCCTACGACTCTCAGGAGTTTTCTGCGCATATGACACCTATGCAGCTGGGAAGTGGGTATTTTTAAGAATTTTTTAAGACCAATATCAACCCTCTAGCGAGTTTGGAATAGATTCCCTACCAAGTGGTCATCAAAAAAAAAAAAAAAAAAATTCATACTACAATTTAAATACATACTACAAAAATAATTTAGCGAGTTTGGAATAGATTCCCTTCCAAGTGGTCATCCAATTAAAAAAAAAAAAAAAACAATTCATACTAAAATTTAAATACATACTAAAAAAATAATAATAAACAAAAAAAAATTGTTTATTCTTACGGTTTCACTATAATTAAGAATAAATAAGCAATTTTACATAAGTAAAAAAAAAAGCATTTATGTTTGTCATCTCCAGGAATCGAACCTGCAGTATTTCCTTACTGGTTCACACAACTTTCCATCGCGCCACTGGTACTTATTTTTAATGTAAACATTTTGTTAATATGAACTTAAGCTCCTTTTTTTATCTCATATTTAGAGTTTCTATTAGAAAAAAATAACCTCAGAAAATGACTACGAAAGTAGGAATTGGAATAAGACGAAGAATTTTATAACGGAACTTGATTGAAGGTCATCCAAGCATTTATTTCAGTGGTGCAAAATGTACACAATTTTGTTTTACAATTAAGGATTTTCATGAGAAACAGTAATTTAATAATACTCATAGGTATGTATGTGTGTAATCGATTATGTTCATATATAAAGTATCATAATAGTTTTATACGATTATGTTAAAAGTAAATACTAATTAAGTAATAACTTATTTGCGTAAGAATTAATTTAGAAATAATTATTTATAGAAATATCCTCGTTTATTTTGTATCATAAATTTACTAATTATATGATATATCGATGGTTAAGCGCACTACAGTGTTAAGCGATCTTATGACGATAATAAGCTTACTGTTTTTTTCAAGCCATCAATATAAAATCTGCATTTTGTTAATTTGATAAAAATGCATAACCAGTGAATGCTGCTCAGCAATTCTGTTATATTCTTTTAAATTAATATTAGCATTCCCACAATTTGTCACTTAATAAACAAATGAGACAAAACATTATTTTGTACCAATATTTCTAACTTTTTGTATATGTATTTCAATGAGGTTTGTTTGGTTTTTGTTTTTTTTTTTGTTGAAATATGTAAGTAATTTTTAAATATATTATCAATTGTGATCAATTCTTAATCAATTCTAGAAATTCTGCAACACCTCTCCAACGGTATCTTGAAAATGACAATCGCATTAAAAATATTGAAGTTATTTGAATTTTAAAGAAAATAACATAAAAAAATACATTAAAATCCGCATTATTCCCACGGAAAAAAATAACAAATTGAATATTTTTTGATGCAGATTAGAATAATATTTTTATTACTATTTTTTCTAGTCACTTTTATATCCACACGTTTACTGCAAAGGGTCACGTCGTGGGTAACACCCATTAGGAAACGTGGAAGGTATAGAAAATTATATATATTCTTGATCAGCATAACTACCTTAGTTGAGTTAGCCACGTCCACCTGTAGACACGATTACAGACGTAATTTTCAAGCCATCGTAATGAAATTCGATATTTGAACTTCTTTCTAAAAAACAAAGCTCAAGTTCAACAATGGGCTAAATTGAATGAAAACCACGACAATTTCCTATACAACCAACAATAATGAAAGCTTTATAAAGAGGCTATTATTTAACCTACAAAAATAATATTCGATATGTGCGTAGTTTATATCACAAATAAAGTGTGTAAGAAAAATGGGCGTAACCACCACGAACACGCCTGCCTCCCATACAACCCCACAAATTGTAAAAGTTGAATGCACGGTGAACTTATTTGAAGTTTCAGGATATTTTCTCATAGAGGTATCATATAAGTATACAAGATACTCTTAAGTCTGACGTTAAATATATATTTGACTAATAATTGACAAAGTTTATAATAGATTTTCTGAGAGTAGAATTTCTGATTTTGATCCTTTAGATCAGTGGTGTGAAAGAAATTTTAAGCGTGGTCCAATGATAAAAAAAAGTAAAAAAACCAATACATAATTTTACACAGCGTTGAGTTTGTCAAAAACGGTCCAAGCGATTCAATCGGGCTTTTACGTGGGTTTTCCTTAGATAGTTAACCCCTTCGGTACTTATTTTAGGTATTTGATTTTAAAAATCATTCTTTTCCATTTTATTACAGTTAAAAACTACATAATGAGTAATCAAAAGTAATTTTTTCAAATTATTTTTGTAAAAGTGATTTTTGGGCATCATGCTATGTGCCATAGAATGTACTTAAATGTAAATCACAGAACCTTATTGAACTATTTTTGCGATCTAATATATTTTTAAACTGACTAAAGCAATGATTAGCTACTAAATTATTTACATAAAGTTATCAAATAAAGTAATTTTTGTGAAAATAAATATAACAGTACGAAGCGATCTTTTATTGTAATAAAAGAAATTTGAAAGGCATAGGCACTCTCACTTTATGAATTTGGACAATTTACTGGACCCACTTATCAAATTTTTTTGTGAGTTTATTTGTACAAAAAACTTAAATATATATAAAAATTTTTTAAAAGTAGTATCCATAAGTTTTCTGACTTAAAACGGGCACTGAAAAGCGACTATGCCATATGGCGTAGAATAACCGAAAGGGTTAAAAGGCTTTTTAACATATATAAGTATGAATACAAAAGGTAAGCATAAAAGTTAACAAACTATTCAAACATTGTTAGTTAATTAATAGCATGAAAGATATCAATGCTTCAACAATTCTTTTATTCCTCATCATATTCTCAAGTGTTTTAGCAGTATTGTTACTCTAAACGCACTCATATCAAATCTTTATGATTATATATGTATATTATCGATTTAACACAAATAAAACTGAAACAATAAAATTGCTAGTTGGTAGCCCTGAAATATTGTACAAAACCTATGAATTTTATACACCACTGAAATACATTTTTGGTTGCCTTGTTCTCATGTATTCTATGTTCCGTTATTACAACATAAATATTATTCTAATCTTCTTTCGTTATCGTTCTTATGAATTTTTTTTTTTAATAAGGTTGATTGGTAAAGCTTAATAAAATACTTTATAATAGAACAATTTTCCAAATATTTATAATATGAGCATATAGCTCAGTGTGTCAACCACCGTCTCGTAGCTGTGAAGGCACGGGTTCGAATCCTGCGATGAACTACAGTGTTATTTTTTAATCGTGTATTTACCTTTAATTTGCTCTTTTTTTTTGTCAAAAATAAAAAATATAAGAAGCGAAAAGATTTAAAATTATTTTTTCAATTATGGTAAAAAATTTAAAAAAATAGTTCGCTCTTGCGGTGTGCGAACCACCAACCCTCCGAATTCTACTTAAAATGCTTTTCCAACTGAGCTGTTATTGCATTATTAAAGCTGCAGGTAATATATTCGTGGGCATGGGTAGTTGTTTTTTAAATTATATACTAGTTAGATATTCACTTTATATAATCATTCTAATTTTTTAATTCTATTCATTCTTGAGAGTGATTAAAAAATAAACAATTTTACAAAATAAAAAAAAAATATGTGACCGAAGCAGGAATTGAACCCTAAGCATATTATTTCCAGGTCGTTCTCTTAACCAGTATGCCACCGATTATATAAATCTAGTTAAGTTAACATTTTATATATATCAAGTTAAGCGTCTTAACTTAAAAGTTAAAAGATTTTACTTAGAATCCTTATTAGAAAAAAATACCTCAAGAAAACGACAACGAAAGAAGGAATTGGAATAAGAGAAGAATCTTATAACGGCACTTAATGGAGTGCAGCCAAACATTTATTTCAGTGGTGCAAAAAGTACACAATTTTGTTTGCAATTAGAATAATAATTTTTAATAAAAGACAAATATTATCATTTATGTGTATAATTGATGATGATTATATTACATTACATATATGTTAATGATCATAATAGTTTTATATATTAGTTACAAGTTAATTATGAACAAAATTACTAATTTGCGTAAGAATATAGAGAAATAATAATTGTAAGAGTATTGATATTTGTATCAAAAATTTACATATAATGTATATGATACATACCAGTGTATGTGATAAATGTACAACAAATTATTATTATTATTATTATTATTATTATTATTATTATTATTATTATTGTTATTATTATTATTATTATTTAACTTTATATGTGTAACTGATTCCAAATATTATAAAAGCTCTACATTTTGTATGTATAACTACGCGATAAAATTATGAGAATAAACAAATAAAGACGTGGTACGTTATTCACAAAAAGTCTTAACACTTTAATGGTCAAGAACTCCGAATTTTATTAAAAAAATATACATTGTGTAAAAAGGTAAGATAAACAGATTCTCCTCATTAAATTAAAAAAAATTTTGTTGAGAAATTCTAGGTTTAAAAAATTAAAACATACATTTGGACAGAAATTCGATCAAACATTTTCATTGTCCTGAAAACGGTTTTAACTGGTAAAGTATTTAATACTATTAAAGTTAAGTTAAACGATCATATTAACGTCACAACATTTTTAAAAAAGACAAATTCTTCTGTGAATACTCTTATTGAAAACTTTTGGTACATGAGCTTTTTCATTAAAAGAATATCAAAATGTTTTATTGAATTCTTAGGTAAAATAAATACAAACACATACACATATTTTATGATATAACAGCCACGCGCACTTATTTTATATACTTATAGGAAGTTTCATGCACAGAAAGCTTATTGGAAGTTTCAGGTTGGTATCTCATTAGATTAGTATACAAGAAAGTCCAAAATATTGGTGCAACATAATGTTTTGACTTTATTGTTTAATAAGTGATAAATTGTGTGAATACTAATGTATATATAAAAAAGTTATTGTAATATCTAATCCTTTAATATTAATATCTAATGTTTTTGCCCTTTCACATAATTAAAAAAAGCATTACAGGCTTTTATGTATATATATATAGATATAAGTACTTAAAAAATTATCAACATTAATGTTCATACATTTTTTCATATGTACATCACATGATTAATAAATTATATCTATATACAGTTGCGGTCAAAATAATAGCAGTGCTCTTATATTCAGACATGCTTGAATAAATAATACTAGTCTAAAAATGTAGGATCCAGAAAACCCAATATAATTTCTATATGAGCTTTTAACGTTGATTTCAAATCTGTACTCAATTTGTACTGTTGTGGTAGGATTTTCAAGATACAGGGTGTTTTAAACTTGTCTAGTTTTATTAATCCAGAATCTGAACAACACACCATAAGATAAAAAATTAAATTTTGTATTTTAGAAAAAATATGAAATGTTCCAACAGTATATCAACTACTATCGTGTTAAGTGTTATAGCGGAGCTATAATTAAGAGATCATCAAACGAAATATCGCCAAATTTTATATCTTTTGTTTTAGCGAAGCTATAATCGTCAAAAGTTAAAATTTAGAAATAAACTGTTGATTTAGTGTTTTTTTACATAAAAAACTGTCACTTTAAATTTGGACGATTATATCTCCGCTAAAACAAAAGATACAAAATTTGGCGATATTTCGTTTGGTGATCTTGAAAATCCTTACACCACGGTAAAAATTGAGTACATATTTGAAATCTGCGTTGAAAGCTCATGTAGAAATTATATTGGGTTTTCCGGATCCTACATTTTTAAACTTGTATTATTAATTCAAGCATGTCTGAATTTGAGAGCACTGTTATTATTTTGACCACAGCTGTATATTCTTACGCAAATAAGTAGTATCGTACATAATCTACTTTTAACAACTATTACGATAATTTAAGTTTATTTTATGTGCACATCATCGATTTCACACTTATATTATTAAGTTTGTCTCTGAAAAAAGTCCTAATTGCAAAAACAATTGTGTACTTTTTACACCACTGAAATAAATTCTTGGCTGCAGTTCACTAAGCCCCGTTATAACATTTTTCGTTTTATTCCAATTCCTTCTTTCGTTATAGTTTTTTCAAGTATTTTTTTCTCATAAGGATTCTGAGTAAATTCTTTTAACTTTTAAGTTAAGATGCTTAACTTGATATATATAAAATGTTATTGATTTATTCGGGAATCGGCGGCATACTGGTTAAGAGAACGACCTGGAAATAATATGCTAAGGGTTCAATTCCTGCTTCGGTCACATGTTTTTTTTTTATTTTGTAAAATTGTTTATTTTTTTATCACTCTCAAGAATGAATAGAATTAAAAAATTAGAATGATTATATAAAGTGAATATCTAACTAGTATATAATTTAAAAAACAACTACCCATGCCCACGAATATATTACCTGCAGCTTTAATAATGCAATAACAGCTCAGTTGGAAAAGCATTTTAAGTAGAATTCGGAGGGTTGGTGGTTCGCACACCGCAAGAGCGAACTATTTTTTTAAATTTTTTACCATAATTGAAAAAATAATTTTAAATCTTTTCGCTTCTTATATTTTTTATTTTTGACAAAAAAAAAGAGCAAATTAAAGGTAAATACACGATTAAAAAATAACACTGTAGTTCATCGCAGGATTCGAACCCGTGCCTTCACAGCTACGAGACGGTGGTTGACACACTGAGCTATATGCTCATATTATAAATATTTGGAAAATTGTTCTATTATAAAGTATTTTATTAAGCTTTACCAATCAACCTTATTAAAAAAAAAAATTCATAAGAACGATAACGAAAGAAGATTAGAATAATATTTATGTTGTAATAACGGAACATAGAATACATGAGAACAAGGCAACCAAAAATGTATTTCAGTGGTGTATAAAATTCATAGGTTTTGTACAATATTTCAGGGCTACCAACTAGCAATTTTATTGTTTCAGTTTTATTTGTGTTAAATCGATAATATACATATATAATCATAAAGATTTGATATGAGTGCGTTTAGAGTAACAATACTGCTAAAACACTTGAGAATATGATGAGGAATAAAAGAATTGTTGAAGCATTGATATCTTTCATGCTATTAATTAACTAACAATGTTTGAATAGTTTGTTAACTTTTATGCTTACCTTTTGTATTCATACTTATATATGTTAAAAAGCCTTTTAACCCTTTCGGTTATTCTACGCCATATGGCATAGTCGCTTTTCAGTGCCCGTTTTAAGTCAGAAAACTTATGGATACTACTTTTAAAAAATTTTTATATATATTTAAGTTTTTTGTACAAATAAACTCACAAAAAAATTTGATAAGTGGGTCCAGTAAATTGTCCAAATTCATAAAGTGAGAGTGCCTATGCCTTTCAAATTTCTTTTATTACAATAAAAGATCGCTTCGTACTGTTATATTTATTTTCACAAAAATTACTTTATTTGATAACTTTATGTAAATAATTTAGTAGCTAATCATTGCTTTAGTCAGTGTAAAAATATATTAGATCGCAAAAATAGTTCAATAAGGTTCTGTGATTTACATTTAAGTACATTCTATGGCACATAGCATGATGCCCAAAAATCACTTTTACAAAAATAATTTGAAAAAATTACTTTTGATTACTCATTATGTAGTTTTTAACTGTAATAAAATGGAAAAGAATGATTTTTAAAATCAAATACCTAAAATAAGTACCGAAGGGGTTAACTATCTAAGGAAAACCCACGTAAAAGCCCGATTGAATCGCTTGGACCGTTTTTGACAAACTCAACGCTGTGTAAAATTATGTATTGGTTTTTTTACTTTTTTTTATCATTGGACCACGCTTAAAATTTCTTTCACACCACTGATCTAAAGGATCAAAATCAGAAATTCTACTCTCAGAAAATCTATTATAAACTTTGTCAATTATTAGTCAAATATATATTTAACGTCAGACTTAAGAGTATCTTGTATACTTATATGATACCTCTATGAGAAAATATCCTGAAACTTCAAATAAGTTCACCGTGCATTCAACTTTTACAATTTGTGGGGTTGTATAGAGGGCAGGCGTGTTCGTGGTGGTTACGCCCATTTTTCTTACACACTTTATTTGTGATATAAACTACGCACATATCGAATATTATTTTTGTAGGTTAAATAATAGCCTCTTTATAAAGCTTTCATTATTGTTGGTTGTATAGGAAATTGTCGTGGTTTTCATTCAATTTAGCCCATTGTTGAACTTGAGCTTTGTTTTTTAGAAAGAAGTTCAAATATCGAATTTCATTACGATGGCTTGAAAATTACGTCTGTAATCGTGTCTACAGGTGGACGTGGCTAACTCAACTAAGGTAGTTATGCTGATCAAGAATATATATAATTTTCTATACCTTCCACGTTTCCTAATGGGTGTTACCCACGACGTGACCCTTTGCAGTAAACGTGTGGATATAAAAGTGACTAGAAAAAATAGTAATAAAAATATTATTCTAATCTGCATCAAAAAATATTCAATTTGTTATTTTTTTCCGTGGGAATAATGCGGATTTTAATGTATTTTTTTATGTTATTTTCTTTAAAATTCAAATAACTTCAATATTTTTAATGCGATTGTCATTTTCAAGATACCGTTGGAGAGGTGTTGCAGAATTTCTAGAATTGATTAAGAATTGATCACAATTGATAATATATTTAAAAATTACTTACATATTTCAACAAAAAAAAAAACAAAAACCAAACAAACCTCATTGAAATACATATACAAAAAGTTAGAAATATTGGTACAAAATAATGTTTTGTCTCATTTGTTTATTAAGTGACAAATTGTGGGAATGCTAATATTAATTTAAAAGAATATAACAGAATTGCTGAGCAGCATTCACTGGTTATGCATTTTTATCAAATTAACAAAATGCAGATTTTATATTGATGGCTTGAAAAAAACAGTAAGCTTATTATCGTCATAAGATCGCTTAACACTGTAGTGCGCTTAACCATCGATATATCATATAATTAGTAAATTTATGATACAAAATAAACGAGGATATTTCTATAAATAATTATTTCTAAATTAATTCTTACGCAAATAAGTTATTACTTAATTAGTATTTACTTTTAACATAATCGTATAAAACTATTATGATACTTTATATATGAACATAATCGATTACACACATACATACCTATGAGTATTATTAAATTACTGTTTCTCATGAAAATCCTTAATTGTAAAACAAAATTGTGTACATTTTGCACCACTGAAATAAATGCTTGGATGACCTTCAATCAAGTTCCGTTATAAAATTCTTCGTCTTATTCCAATTCCTACTTTCGTAGTCATTTTCTGAGGTTATTTTTTTCTAATAGAAACTCTAAATATGAGATAAAAAAAGGAGCTTAAGTTCATATTAACAAAATGTTTACATTAAAAATAAGTACCAGTGGCGCGATGGAAAGTTGTGTGAACCAGTAAGGAAATACTGCAGGTTCGATTCCTGGAGATGACAAACATAAATGCTTTTTTTTTTACTTATGTAAAATTGCTTATTTATTCTTAATTATAGTGAAACCGTAAGAATAAACAATTTTTTTTTGTTTATTATTATTTTTTTAGTATGTATTTAAATTTTAGTATGAATTGTTTTTTTTTTTTTTTTAATTGGATGACCACTTGGAAGGGAATCTATTCCAAACTCGCTAAATTATTTTTGTAGTATGTATTTAAATTGTAGTATGAATTTTTTTTTTTTTTTTTTTGATGACCACTTGGTAGGGAATCTATTCCAAACTCGCTAGAGGGTTGATATTGGTCTTAAAAAATTCTTAAAAATACCCACTTCCCAGCTGCATAGGTGTCATATGCGCAGAAAACTCCTGAGAGTCGTAGGAGCCCAACGACGATTTTTATTAACTGGATTATCACCTGGTATGGAATCTATTCCAAACTCGCTAGAGGGTTGACATTGATGCAGAAAATTTTTAAAAAATTAATTCTTTCGATCTTCATGGTTGTCATATGTGCAGAAAACTTTTAAACTGTCCAAATCGGTCCTAACCTCAAAATGAATGACCTGGTATGGAATCTATTCCAAACTCGCTAGAGGGTTGATATTGGTGTCAAAAATTTTTAAAAAATACCCACTTACCGGTTGTATAGTTGTCATATGCGCAGAAAACTTCTGGGATGCCCACGACTGTGTTTTCCAAAGTGGGTTACGACCTGGTATGGCATCTACTCCAAAGTCGCTAGAGGGTTGACATTGGTGTCAAAAAATTCTTAAAAATACCCACTTTCCAGCTGCATAGGTGTCATATGCGCAGAAAACTCCAGAGCTGTGTGAGAGCCCAGCGACGGTTTTTTTAAAATTGGATGACCACTTGGTAGGGAATCTATTCCAAACTCGCTAGAGGGTTGATATTGGTCTCAAAAAATTCTTAAAAATACCCACTTCCCAGCTGCATAGGTGTCATATGCGCAGAAAACTCCTGAGAGTCGTAGGAGCCCAACAACGATTTTTATTAACTGGATTATCACCTGGTATGGAATCTATTCCAAACTCGCTAGAGGGTTGACATTGATGCAGAAAATTTTTAAAAAATTAATTCTTTCGATCTTCATGGTTGTCATATGTGCAGAAAACTTTTAAGCTGTCCAAATCGGTCCTAACCTCAAAATGGATGACCTGGTATGGAATCTATTCCAAACTCGCTAGAGGGTTGATATTGGTGTCAAAAATTTTTAAAAAATACCCACTTACCGGTTGTATAGTTGTCATATGCGCAGAAAACTTCTGGGAAGCCCACGACGGTATTTTCCAAAGTGGGTTACGACCTGGTATGGCATCTACTCCAAAGTCGCTAGAGGGTTGACATTGGTGTCAAAAAATTCTTAAAAATACCCACTTTCCAGCTGCATAGGTGTCATATGCGCAGAAAACTCCTGAGCTGTGTGAGAGCCCAGCGACGGTTTTTTTAAAATTGGATGACCACTTGGTAGGGAATCTATTCCAAACTCGCTAGAGTGTTGATATTGGTCTCAAAAAATTCTTAAAAATACCCACTTTCCAGCTGCATAGGTGTCATATGCGCAGAAAACTCCTGAGCTGTGTGAGAGCCCAGCGACGGTTTTTTTAAAATTGGATGACCACTTGGTAGGGAATCTATTCCAAACTCGCTAGAGGGTTGATATTGGTCTCAAAAAATTCTTAAAAATACCCACTTCCCAGCTGCATAGATGTCATATGCGCAGAAAACTCCTGAGAGTCGTAGGAGCCCAACGACGATTTTTATTAACTGGATGATCACCTGGTATGGAATCTATTCCAAACTCGCTAGAGGGTTGACATTGATGCAGAAAATTTTTAAAAAATTAATTCTTTCGATCTTCATGGTTGTCATATGTGCAGAAAACTTTTAAGCTGTCCAAATCGGTCCTAACCTCAAAATGGATGACCTGGTATGGAATCTATTCCAAACTCGTTAGAGGGTTGATATTGGTGTCAAAAATTTTTAAAAAATACCCACTTACCGGTTGTATAGTTGTCATATGCGCAGAAAACTTCTGGGATGCCCACGACGGTGTTTTCCAAAGTGGGTTACGACCTGGTATGGCATCTACTCCAAAGTCGCTAGAGGGTTGACATTGATGTCAAAAAATTCTTAAAAATACCCACTTTCCAGCTGCATAGGTGTCATATGCGCAGAAAACTCCTGAGCTGTGTGAGAGCCCAGCGACGGTTTTTTTAAAATTGGATGACCACTTGGTAGGGAATCTATTCCAAACTCGCTAGAGTGTTGATATTGGTCTCAAAAAATTCTTAAAAATACCCACTTTCCAGCTGCATAGGTGTCATATGCGCAGAAAACTCCTGAGCTGTGTGAGAGCCCAGCGACGGTTTTTTTAAAATTGGATGACCACTTGGTAGGGAATCTATTCCAAACTCGCTAGAGGGTTGATATTGGTCTCAAAAAATTCTTAAAAATACCCACTTTCCAGCTGCATAGGTGTCATATGCGCAGAAAACTCCTGAGAGTCGTAGGAGCCCAACGACGATTTTTATTAACTGGATTATCACCTGGTATGGAATCTATTCCAAACTCGCTAGAGGGTTTACATTGGTGTCAAAATTTTTTAAAAAATACCCACTTACCGGTTGTATAGTTGTCATATGCGCAGAAAACTTCTGGGATGCCCACGACGGTGTTTTCCAAAGTGGGTTACGACCTGGTATGGCATCTACTCCAAAGTCGCTAGAGGGTTGACATTGGTGTCAAAAAATTCTTAAAAATACCCACTTTCCAGCTGCATAGGTGTCATATGCGCAGAAAACTCCTGAGCTGTGTGAGAGCCCAGCGACGGTTTTTTTAAAATTGGATGACCACTTGGTAGGGAATCTATTCCAAACTCGCTAGAGGGTTGATATTGGTCTCAAAAAATTCTTAAAAATACCCACTTCCCAGCTGCATAGGTGTCATATGCGCAGAAAACTCCTGAGAGTCGTAGGAGCCCAACGACGATTTTTATTAACTGGATTATCACCTGGTATGGAATCTATTCCAAACTCGCTAGAGGGTTGACATTGATGCAGAAAATTTTTAAAAAATTAATTCTTTCGATCTTCATGGTTGTCATATGTGCAGAAAACTTTTAAACTGTCCAAATCGGTCCTAACCTCAAAATGAATGACCTGGTATGGAATCTATTCCAAACTCGCTAGAGGGTTGATATTGGTGTCAAAAATTTTTAAAAAATACCCACTTACCGGTTGTATAGTTGTCATATGCGCAGAAAACTTCTGGGATGCCCACGACTGTGTTTTCCAAAGTGGGTTACGACCTGGTATGGCATCTACTCCAAAGTCGCTAGAGGGTTGACATTGGTGTCAAAAAATTCTTAAAAATACCCACTTTCCAGCTGCATAGGTGTCATATGCGCAGAAAACTCCAGAGCTGTGTGAGAGCCCAGCGACGGTTTTTTTAAAATTGGATGACCACTTGGTAGGGAATCTATTCCAAACTCGCTAGAGGGTTGATATTGGTCTCAAAAAATTCTTAAAAATACCCACTTCCCAGCTGCATAGGTGTCATATGCGCAGAAAACTCCTGAGAGTCGTAGGAGCCCAACGACGATTTTTATTAACTGGATTATCACCTGGTATGGAATCTATTCCAAACTCGCTAGAGGGTTGACATTGATGCAGAAAATTTTAAAAAAATTAATTCTTTCGATCTTCATGGTTGTCATATGTGCAGAAAACTTTTAAGCTGTCCAAATCGGTCCTAACCTCAAAATGGATGACCTGGTATGGAATCTATTCCAAACTCGCTAGAGGGTTGATATTGCAGTCAAAAATTTTTAAAAAATACCCACTTACCGGTTGTATAGTTGTCATATGCGCAGAAAACTTCTGGGAAGCCCACGACGGTATTTTCCAAAGTGGGTTACGACCTGGTATGGCATCTACTCCAAAGTCGCTAGAGGGTTGATATTGGTGTCAAAAAATTCTTAAAAATACCCACTTCCCAGCTGCATAGGTGTCATATGCGCAGAAAACTCCTGAGAGTCGTAGGAGCCCAAAGACGATTTTTATTAACTGGATTATCACCTGGTATGGAATCCATTCCAAACTCGCTAGAGGGTTGACATTGGTGTCAAAAATTTTTAAAAAATACCCACTTACCGGTTGTATAGTTGTCATATGCGCAGAAAACTTCTGGGATGCCCACGACGGTGTTTTCCAAAGTGGGTTACGACCTGGTATGGCATCTACTCCAAAGTCGCTAGAGGGTTGACATTGGTGTCAAAAAATTCTTAAAAATACCCACTTTCCAGCTGCATAGGTGTTATATGCGCAGAAAACTCCTGAGCTGTGTGAGAGCCCAGCGACGGTTTTTTTAAAATTGGATGACCACTTGGTAGGGAATCTATTCCAAACTCGCTAGAGGGTTGATATTGGTCTCAAAAAATTCTTAAAAATACCCACTTCCCAGCTGCATAGATGTCATATGCGCAGAAAACTCCTGAGAGTCGTAGGAGCCCAACGACGATTTTTATTAACTGGATGATCACCTGGTATGGAATCTATTCCAAACTCGCTAGAGGGTTGACATTGATGCAGAAAATTTTTAAAAAATTAATTCTTTCGATCTTCATGGTTGTCATATGTGCAGAAAACTTTTAAGCTGTCCAAATCGGTCCTAACCTCAAAATGGATGACCTGGTATGGAATCTATTCCAAACTCGTTAGAGGGTTGATATTGGTCTCAAAAATTTTTAAAAAATACCCACTTACCGGTTGTATAGTTGTCATATGCGCAGAAAACTTCTGGGAAGCCCACGACGGTATTTTCCAAAGTGGGTTACGACCTGGTATGGCATCTACTCCAAAGTCGCTAGAGGGTTGACATTGGTGTCAAAAAATTCTTAAAAATACCCACTTTCCAGCTGCATAGGTGTCATATGCGCAGAAAACTCCAGAGCTGTGTGAGAGCCCAGCGACGGTTTTTTTAAAATTGGATGACCACTTGGTAGGGAATCTATTCCAAACTCGCTAGAGTGTTGATATTGGTCTCAAAAAATTCTTAAAAATACCCACTTTCCAGCTGCATAGGTGTCATATGCGCAGAAAACTCCTGAGCTGTGTGAGAGCCCAGCGACGGTTTTTTTAAAATTGGATGACCACTTGGTAGGGAATCTATTCCAAACTCGCTAGAGTGTTGATATTGGTCTCAAAAAATTCTTAAAAATACCCACTTTCCAGCTGCATAGGTGTCATATGCGCAGAAAACTCCTGAGCTGTGTGAGAGCCCAGCGACGGTTTTTTTAAAATTGGATGACCACTTGGTAGGGAATCTATTCCAAACTCGCTAGAGGGTTGATATTGGTCTCAAAAAATTCTTAAAAATACCCACTTCCCAGCTGCATAGATGTCATATGCGCAGAAAACTCCTGAGAGTCGTAGGAGCCCAACGACGATTTTTATTAACTGGATGATCACCTGGTATGGAATCTATTCCAAACTCGCTAGAGGGTTGACATTGATGCAGAAAATTTTTAAAAAATTAATTCTTTCGATCTTCATGGTTGTCATATGTGCAGAAAACTTTTAAGCTGTCCAAATCGGTCCTAACCTCAAAATGGATGACCTGGTATGGAATCTATTCCAAACTCGTTAGAGGGTTGATATTGGTGTCAAAAATTTTTAAAAAATACCCACTTACTGGTTGTATAGTTGTCATATGCGCAGAAAACTTCTGGGATGCCCACGACGGTGTTTTCCAAAGTGGGTTACGACCTGGTATGGCATCTACTCCAAAGTCGCTAGAGGGTTGACATTGGTGTCAAAAAATTCTTAAAAATACCCACTTTCCAGCTGCATAGGTGTCATATGCGCAGAAAACTCCTGAGCTGTGTGAGAGCCCAGCGACGGTTTTTTTAAAATTGGATGACCACTTGGTAGGGAATCTATTCCAAACTCGCTAGAGGGTTGATATTGGTCTCAAAAAATTCTTTAAAATACCCACTTCCCAGCTGCATAGGTGTCATATGCGCAGAAAACTCCTGAGAGTCGTAGGAGCCCAACGACGATTTTTATTAACTGGATTATCACCTGGTATGGAATCTATTCCAAACTCGCTAGAGGGTTGACATTGATGCAGAAAATTTTTAAAAAATTAATTCTTTCGATCTTCATGGTTGTCATATGTGCAGAAAACTTTTAAACTGTCCAAATAGGTCCTAACCTCAAAATGGATGACCTGGTATGGAATCTATTCCAAACTCGTTAGAGGGTTGATATTGGTGTCAAAAATTTTTAAAAAATACCCACTTACCGGTTGTATAGTTGTCATATGCGCAGAAAACTTCTGGGATGCCCACGACGGTATTTTCCAAAGTGGGTTACGACCTGGTATGGCATCTACTCCAAAGTCGCTAGAGGGTTGACATTGGTGTCAAAAAATTCTTAAAAATACCCACTTTCCAGCTGCATAGGTGTCATATGCGCAGAAAACTCCTGAGCTGTGTGAGAGCCCAGCGACGGTTTTTTTAAAATTGGATGACCACTTGGTAGGGAATCTATTCCAAACTCGCTAGAGGGTTGATATTGGTCTCAAAAAATTCTTTAAAATACCCACTTCCCAGCTGCATAGGTGTCATATGCGCAGAAAACTCCTGAGAGTCGTAGGAGCCCAACGACGATTTTTATTAACTGGATTATCACCTGGTATGGAATCTATTCCAAACTCGCTAGAGGGTTGACATTGATGCAGAAAATTTTTAAAAAATTAATTCTTTCGATCTTCATGGTTGTCATATGTGCAGAAAACTTTTAAACTGTCCAAATCGGTCCTAACCTCAAAATGGATGACCTGGTATGGAATCTATTCCAAACTCGTTAGAGGGTTGATATTGGTGTCAAAAATTTTTAAAAAATACCCACTTACCGGTTGTATAGTTGTCATATGCGCAGAAAACTTCTGGGATGCCCACGACGGTGTTTTCCAAAGTGGGTTACGACCTGGTATGGCATCTACTCCAAAGTCGCTAGAGGGTTGACATTGATGTCAAAAAATTCTTAAAAATACCCACTTTCTAGCTGCATAGGTGTCATATGCGCAGAAAACTCCTGAGCTGTGTGAGAGCCCAGCGACGGTTTTTTTAAAATTGGATGACCACTTGGTAGGGAATCTATTCCAAACTCGCTAGAGGGTTGATATTGGTCTCAAAAAATTCTTAAAAATACCCACTTTCCAGCTGCATAGGTGTCATATGCGCAGAAAACTCCTGAGCTGTGTGAGAGCCCAGCGACGGTTTTTTTAAAATTGGATGACCACTTGGTAGGGAATCTATTCCAAACTCGCTAGAGGGTTGATATCGGTCTCAAAAAATTCTTAAAAATACCCACTTCCCAGCTGCATAGATGTCATATGCGCAGAAAACTCCTGAGAGTCGTAGGAGCCCAACGACGATTTTTATTAACTGGATTATCACCTGGTATGGAATCTATTCCAAACTCGCTAGAGGGTTGACATTGGTGTCAAAATTTTTTAAAAAATACCCACTTACCGGTTGTATAGTTGTCATATGCGCAGAAAACTTCTGGGATGCCCACGATGGTGTTTTCCAAAGTGGGTTACGACCTGGTATGGCATCTACTCCAAAGTCGTTAGAGGGTTGACATTGGTGTCAAAAAATTCTTAAAAATACCCACTTTCCAGCTGCATAGGTGTCATATGCGCAGAAAACTCCAGAGCTGTGTGAGAGGCCAGCGACGGTTTTTTTAAAATTGGATGACCACTTGGTAGGGAATCTATTCCAAACTCGCTAGAGGGTTGATATTGGTGTCAAAAAATTCTTAAAAATACCCACATCTCAGCTGCATAGGTGTCATATGCGCAGAAAACTCCTGAGCTGTGTGAGAGCCCAGCGACGGTTTTTTTAAAATTGGATGACCACTTGGTAGGGAATCTATTCCAAACTCGCTAGAGGGTTGATATTGGTCTCAAAAAATTCTTAAAAATACCCACTTCCCAGCTGCATAGATGTCATATGCGCAGAAAACTCCTGAGAGTCGTAGGAGCCCAACGACGATTTTTATTAACTGGATTATCACCTGGTATGGAATCTATTCCAAACTCGCTAGAGGGTTGACATTGGTGGCAAAATTTTTTAAAAAATACCCACTTACCGGTTGTATAGTTGTCATATGCGCAGAAAACTTCTGGGATGCCCACGATGGTGTTTTCCAAAGTGGGTTACGACCTGGTATGGCATCTACTCCAAAGTCGTTAGAGGGTTAACATTGGTGTCAAAAAATTCTTAAAAATACCCACTTTCCAGCTGCATAGGTGTCATATGCGCAGAAAACTCCAGAGCTGTGTGAGAGCCCAGCGACGGTTTTTTTAAAGTTGGATGACCACTTGGTAGGGAATCTATTCCAAACTCGCTAGAGGGTTGATATTGGTCTCAAAAAATTCTTAAAAATACCCACTTTCCAGCTGCATAGGTGTCATATGCGCAGAAAACTCCTGGGATTCGTAGGAGCCCAACGACGATTTTTAGAACTGGATTTTGACCTGGTATGGAATCTATTCCAAGACAGTTAGAGGGTTGATATTGGTGTCAAAAAATTTTGAAAAATTCACACTTTCCATTTGCATAGTTGTCATATGCGCATAAAACTCCTGGCGTTTCTGGTGCGGTGTTTTTAAAAATGGGTTATGATCTGGTAGTGGAATGTACTCCAAAATCTGTTCGGAAGTGGTTAGAGAGTTGATTTTGGTGTCAAAAAATTTGTATAAGTGTCTACTTTTTTGCTGCATAGGTGTTATATGCGCAGAAAACTCTGAGATACCCGATATTCGTCTTTAACTTTTTTAATATATATTAGCAAATATTTATTAAAATTAAGAAGCTAGAGTAACTTTAATGTTTTCAAAATATTATTTATATATTTTTCTTCAATTTTTGATACAGTTTTTTACTAAATATTATGTTTATTTGATAAAAAACAGTGTTTTCCTCCTAATGCCTCAAAATAAATTTCCTTAGAAATCAACACCCTGTGCGAGTAGCACTGAAAAACCGTCGCTAAAAATCGTCGCTATCTTCACGGACGTCATCTATCAGCATGAAAGTCACCATAGCTGGCTTTTATCGAACGCCAACAAAACAATTAATTGTATCTACCATGATATAATGACCAGGTACTATAAATCGCGAGGGCTCAACTGTCATTGGAGGCATAGGATGTCAAAATGACGATTTGCTGCCAAAACAATGATGCTTCTTGTACTGTAATACATGAAAACAGGGATATTTTTATTTATGTGTTTTCCTTGAAGTTGGAAATATTTTGCAATGTATATTAAGTTTTTGCGTAAATTGTATTATTATATTATATTATTATTTACTTTCGTCAAATATATTAACCTAATACTCCTAATTATTCTACAATAAAAGCGGAATTGTTTGAAAATAACGATAAACAAATTTTACTTGTTTACCCTAGTTGGAAAATAATGCTGTTTACCTAAATATAAGTGTTTACCTTTAATAAAATGTTCAAAATTTGCAAGTGAAACAACAGAAAAATCCCTTTCTTTTAGTGCAAAAGTTACCAGAGAGTGCAAGACCAAAGACAAAAAATCCCTGTTTACTTCTTCTTATGATTACACTACTTGTATTTGACACATCATGCCTCCGTCTTGGCAGCGCAGTCGCTTTTTATAATACCTGGTTTTTATATCATGGTATCTACCTTTTATTAAAAAATATATTGTTTGCTATCTTAATTATTTTTAATTAATAATTTAGTTATTGCATAATAAACTAAATGTGATGCTTAATTTGACGAATTTATAAGAGAACAGACAAAATATTCTTATTCTTATCATATTCTGCATGTTCAGAATGACTCACATCAATCGAACAGTTATACAAACGACTACTGAGCAGATCTTTTCTTCGCAAATTTACGACGATTCATTTTCATCAAATCAATAGATAATTCAATTTAAGCAAACTTCGGAAAACCAAACCAACTTGTTTTATTAAAGAAATTTTTAACTGGCAGTACTACACAAGCTTCATGCTTGACAATAACTCATGCTTGATGGTAGTATTGCGCCATGCTTGAACGAAATTGGAACGAAATAACCGGCTAAAATTTCTGTCCGTACTTCTAGTTATCTCTTTCAGACATACATGCAAACACTTTGGCAGAATTGCCTCTTCTGTGCTTTTGCATTGTGCAAACCCCATAACAGCAACATCAACACTAACATTTCTAGTCACGATAAAAAGAAAAAGGCAAAAAGCAGCAAAACGAAAAAGCAGAAGAGGTTGAAAAGCATAAAAGAGAGAAAGAAGAAAGAAAGAAAGAAGGAAAGATCAAAGCGGCTGCTGTTCGGTCTGTCTGTCGTTCATCGAACGAACTAATTCTGTATTTTTATTTTTGCAAATTTTTTCAATTCAACTAAAACTTAAACCAATCAAAGAAAAATTAAGAAAAACTCCACAGTAATCACAGCAAGATTCAGGTAAGTAAAACAATTAAATAGTAGGGATTAAAAAGTGAATATATAGAAGATATATTGCTTGTGCTAGCTGCGGCAGAGTTTTTATGCTGCTACGGCAGCGTTAGCGAAGACTGCAACAACGACGACGTTTGCAATCAATGCAGCTGCTGAACGTGGAAGAAGTTAATTTAAATTAAGTGTTTAATAAAAACCAACTTTATCAATGCATAACTTCAGTCTTACAATGGTTTGACGTAATGTCCGTCTGATGAAAGTTTCGATTTTTCATTCGCTTCGTCTGTAGGAGTGAGTGAGTTTCTCACGCTACTCCTTATACTGTTAAAAAGAAGTGAATCTGCTGCTGCTGCGCTGCCTGCAGGAACTGCTCCAATTTGAACGTTTTGGAATAGTGTTAAATGCAGATTGTTGAAATTCTTGGTAAATAACAAGAACATCAATGCTAAAATTAACAATATTTGGTATTTCATAATGTGTGTCCGTCTGTACGTTTGCAAATTACGATTCGGTCGTCGCATGATTCCCAAAATGGCCGCTGCGCTGCCTTCTGTGTACCTTTTGCGGCTGCGACGTTGTATTTGAAATTTGTTTTGTGTGAGTTCGTTGTTTTTTCTGTTTTTGGGGTGATGAAAAAGATTTGTTGTACTGAAATAGATTTCAAGATAGATTCATGCCGACATCGACTTCGCATATTCTGTCCACGAGTGCTGCTATGTATTGTAAATTCAAGGACGACTTTAAGAAGGTTTTGCAAAGTTTATGGAAATTTTTCTCTGCTGCATCTATCAGTTGGTTTCATGTGGCCGTTGTTTTTGTGGAGTGCCAGCAGCAAAGCTCTTGTGTTATGGAGAAAATAGAAGCATTTTCACGGGATACCCTTAAATACTTAAAAATGTATTGAACTCAGCTATATTTAGCTTAATGAAAGATTTATGAACAGTCTGATTATAAAAGACCTAAAAATATAAGCCTAGTGCAAGAAAATCAATGGACTATCTATCCATCGTAAATATATGATTCGATATAAGTTACATTTTAAATCTCAAAAATATATGTTGAAAACATTCTTCCACAACCAGGGGTGTACCGAGTAAGTTAAATTAACCAAAATTACTCATCCGTTCGATCAACATTAATAAATCATAAGGCAGTTTTCTTATCGTTCCGTCTTTAAATGAAAATAAAAGTAGTTCAACAAAACAGAATTCGGATCAGCATTCAAAAATTGACTTTCCTTTTTTTTAATAAGTCTTTGTTTATGTGTGTGCAAAATATCACGAGGTTTAATAATTCTGTACCTCTTTTTCTATAAAATATTTTAATTAATAATAATACGAATTTCTCATTTCTTGCAACTATATCTAATGCTAACACAGCAAACGACACATTTTGTTAAGGAGGGACATAACATTAGCGGGCGGAGAAAACAGACCTTTTTTAAAAATTCATAACTCAGTCAAAAACAAAAATTTTTCCAAAAAAATCTCGAAAAATGCAAAAAAACATGGTTTCGGGATAAACGCGTTCAAAGCTTATGAACAAAGAAAAATAAAAATGCGCTCTCACTAATCCGGCTGTAACTTTTGAATCCATAGGAATGTTTCCATAAAATTTTTTTTCTTAGAATCTTTACTAAAATACAAAATTATAAAAAAGTAGATTTAAAAAAAAGGCCAATGTCACCCCATAAAACTTGACCCCATGGAGATTCTAAGCCTTCGAATAGACCATAAAATAATTCTAACTCCGCTTTCAATTGATATGAGTGTACAAAAAAATTTGTTGGTAACAATTTTATTGATTAGTGATGAGCATTCACTTTTGGGTCAAGTAAGTTGAAGTTAGAATTGGATTAAAGAGTTCATGCAAAGGAGCACAATTGTTTTCTAAGCAACTGCTTAGACAATTTAAGCAGTTTGGATTCATCCAAATAAAAAAAATAAAAATATACAACGCCGGCCCATCAGAGCTAAAGAAGGAATCATTGTTTTTTATTTATTCATTTAGAAATTATATATAGCGTCGGCTTAATTCTAGTACGACATAAGTAAACATTTTTAAAAATAACGCTTATTAGCGATTTGGGTAGACTGAACAAAAACACATCTATACCCTTATTTAGTTTTTAACGTTTGTATGGAAAAAAGAGCTATATAATATTTTAAATAATACATTTTACAGGGTTTTCCAATAAGAGGTGTTGTTTTGAAAAGTCCGCTATTTTGGTATCTGTCAATTTTGAAGCTTGTCGGACCGCAATACAGAAATTGGTGGAAAAATGTTGGGCTGTTGGGACAAGTTAGTGATGTGACGAATAAAACCCGTGCACGTCGCTCAAGAACAACTGAGAATATTGCTGCTGTAGCCCAAAGTGTTGAAGAAAACCCAGGTTTGTCCATTCCTCGTCGTTCTTTGGAATTGGGCATTCCACAAACGTCATTACACCGTATTTTGCATAAAGACTTGGGTCTTAAGGCTTATAAAGTTCAGTTAACACAAGAATTCAAGCCGGCCGATCTCTCGAAAAGTTGATCACAATTGGCCACAGAGATATTGTGATTTAACACCTTGCGACTTCTTTCTTTGGGGCCACGTGAAAGATAAGGTCTACGCCAACAGCCCAGCGTCGATTTAAGACTCAAAGATGGAATTCGTGAGTCTATCGAGGACATAGGGCAGCCACTTTGCGATTTTGTTATGGAAAATTTCCATAAAAGGATATGGTCCTGTAAGCGTGGTCGTGGTGGCAGTTTGGCTGATGTTTTTTTTCATTATTAAAGGCAAAACCTCCTTATTATGAAATAAACATGCGATCATTTATCTTAAATAATAGCATTTTTCTTTGAATATCAAAATAATACCTCTTATTGGAAAACACTGTAGTATGAACTTCATTATTATTATGAACAGTTTTCTTTCGCTTCCTCAACATTTAGATAATTTTTATTTACATCTAATTAAAACTAGCCCGACGATATGTATTTCTGAGAAAAATTTTAAATTAATCGGCTGAATTTGGTTTAAGGCATGACTATAAGTCGTCAACAAACCTTAAAAGCAACGACTAGAACGAGGCTATAAATATTTTTAAACGAGATTGGACGAATAGTAAGACTGAATTAATTTGGTTCATTATTTCTGTTTTTACACTTATTTTCATATGTTTAGATGTTTGCGCATGTTCTCTTCATTGTTGTGGAATTAAGCAGATCCATCGCAAGCACATTAAAAATTTGAAAATTCAATTTCTGGCCTATTTTGTTTTTAATTTACGTTTTTTGTTTAAATTGTTTGTCTCTAATTCACATACTTTTTTAAATCATCATCTTCAAACTTCTTTACTTTAGAGCCCTTCTAAGGCCAACGTTGAACTTTAGATACAGTTGAGTAAATATGTCTTCGACCTCCGGAGCAAGCAGTAGTAGCGCAACCGGTAGTGCTGGTGGTGGTGGTGGCGGCAGTGGTGGAAGCAGTACTGCTGGCAACGCCAACAGTGCCAATAGTGGCACTGGACGTGGTCGTAATGGCAATGGCGCTGGAAACAATTCAACTGCTGCATCTGGTAGCACTACAAACAACTCTACAACTGCCCCAAATGAAGTAGAGCCACGTAAAGATCCTAAACCAAATCCAAAAATTTCAAAAGCTTTGGGTACCTCAGCCAAACGCATACAAAAAGAACTTGCCGAGATTACGCTGGATCCACCGCCAAACTGCAGTGCCGGCCCCAAGGGTGATAATCTTTACGAATGGGTTTCAACCATTCTGGGACCACCCGGTTCAGTATACGAGGGTGGCGTATTTTTCTTGGACATACACTTCTCACCCGAGTATCCATTTAAACCACCAAAAGTGACGTTCAGAACTAGAATCTATCACTGCAACATAAATAGCCAGGGAGTTATTTGCTTGGATATCCTTAAAGATAACTGGTCACCGGCATTGACCATATCGAAGGTGCTGCTGTCGATTTGTTCCCTGCTGACCGATTGTAATCCAGGTGAGACGCAGTTATAGTGACTTTAATTAAAAATTTCTTATGTTTTTATGTAAATATTTCTCTGTCATTAGCCGACCCACTCGTTGGCAGCATCGCAACTCAATATTTGCAGAATAGAGAAGAACACGATAGAATCGCCAGACTTTGGACAAAGAGGTGAGTTTGTCTGTGTGTGTGAAGCAAGATCCTAAGCAAAACCCTTATAATGCTTGTATGTTTTTTTCATCCTTTACAGATATGCAACATGATTTCTCAGTAATCATAAATCAAAAATATGTTTGCACCAACTCCGCAAGTTTAATTATAATAAAAATAAAATATCCTATATATTAATAATACTATTAAATCTTAAAAGAAAACACTAAACAAAAAACAAAAAAAAAAAAAACAAAACAAAACAAAACAAAACAAACAATAAACAAACGCAAATACAATGAAAATGTCATAATAAAAAAAAGGAAAATCTTAACTCTATAATTATTGCAAATTTCAAAAATGCTTAAATCGAAACTCAGAAAGAAAAAACAAGTCAGTGAATAAAAAAAATAGCAACAAACGTTTACATTTGTAAGAACTTCGTTGAAACGCAAAAATTTAAAACAAAAGAAATTATCAAAAATCTGTCTTTAATTAACTTTAATTTGTTTGTATTTAATTTTTTTATTACACTTTGTAGATTTTATTAAAATTTTTTATAAATTAGTATCAAATTGTTTTGTGAAAATGTGTAATTTTCTTGCTGTTTAATGTTTGTTAAGAAGGACATGTTCAAAATTGCAGAAAAAAACAGTAAAGAAGATGTTATTTTGTGCTAGACTCCGTTTCTGCTGTTACCTATTTCACAGACATGACAAATTCATTCAACAAATTGAAATTTAAACACCAACTTAAAGCATGAATTTATTATAAATATCATTGAACTAGAAAAAATCTGCTTACCCTATATAAACCACGTTCCTGAAGTACAACTCTTGCAGTTGTCATTGCTCTTTGTAATCATGTCAATCAACCCATCATCAACTTGAACTTGACTTTATTTGTATTTGTATTGTTTAACTTATTGCATAATGTCTTTAAAATCTTCTTTATATTTTATTATTTTAATTTAAAAACCTTTCGAATTTCTATTTGAAACTCTTGCATAAATTAGTTTATGTACAGTTAAGTAATATTTTTAAATGTTTTATTATTATAATTTTTAATATCTAAAGTCAACGCATATACTGCTATTTTGATATAATAAAGAAGCATATAAATGTGGGTATAAATGTTGCAAAATTTATAAAAAAAACTAATTTATCATAAAAAACACTTGACTGCTCTAAAGTTTGATTTCATTTCGTAAGCTTTTAAAAGCTATTTATTTCGTATAGTTTATATTTTTGATTTCTAAATAGTTGTAATGTGATATAAGCAAAAATTAAGGATTGGGCAACTAAAAAGTATGTGAAATTATTACGCTATTTCATAAGAAAAACAAAATTAAACTCAACAAAAATTGTGCGTAATTATTAAAGAATTGTAAATTTCATCAATCTCAGTAAAACTATATTTTGTTTTTTCATTTTTGTTTTGATAATTCGTGACGATAAACAACATTTCCATTTTTATTTATAATAAGAAATTTAATAAAACTTGAAAAAATGTGTAATAATTATAAACCTAAAAAAAATATCCAAGAGTTTAATTTTTAGTGCAGCGGGAATGATTTGGAATGATTATAGAATATTAGTATTTATTAGCTTTTATATACAGGCTGGTTACTGTTTTTTAATATCTGTTTAGGTATAGCAACAGTAGAACTAAAAGTGATACTAGAAGACGATGTAACCGAAATTGGAGCAACACAGGCTTCGGCGTAAATTATTTTCATACCATTTTTAAATAAAATAATTTATTTTCATAAATTATTTTACATAGTTGTATTTAAAATAATATCAGCTGTTGCAGGCACCTTTGAAGAGACAATCTTATTAGTATTTTTGTCATCACTGATAGACCCAGTTGACTGTGCTTCTTGTTCTACGTTCAAATTAGATGAAAGTAAGATTAAAGCGTTGTTAGTAGACGGTGGTATGGCTATAGCAAAAGGTTTAGCGGTCTTTCGCAGATTCTTATAATGTCGCTTACGCCTAGGAAAAATAGGTTTCATCCATAATTTTAAACTTCTTAAATAAGTCTTCAGAGAAGAGTTTCGAAAAATAACAAAGTACCAATGTTAAGTTGTAGCCTATAGAAAGGACAATTGAGCCAGCAACTTTTTTGATACAAACGACATGTATTCTTAGATGCACTGCTTCCAGAAGACATTCTAAAAATCCAATTTACTTCTGCTCAGCCTTATCGAAAAGTGCTTTCATAAGGCATTCTCATAAACTTCTAAAAGGCTATTTGAATACCTTCTAAGTATGTTTCCATGGCACGGCATTTTGTCTTATGTCTTCTGAATCATGGAATTCCATCTTAAAGTTTGCCTGGAAAATACCTACTACAATCCTTTCATTAAAGGCATTGAAGAAATCTTCGATTGAAAAATTCTAGAAGCACTTCTAGAGAGACTAAGGAAAGCATTCCTCTCAATAACATGATAGTAAAAGGGATGAAACTGATGACTTTCCCTTCCACTTGACCTTCTTTGGAAGCACTTTTTATGCTGGGGACTGACAAACTGATGTCCGTTATTCAGACCATGAAAGCCTTTTGAATTAAGCGTTCACTTGTATTTGCATTATGCTTCGTTAGTGATACTTCAAAAAAGTAATCAACCAAATTATATGAAAGCCTAAGAGACAATCAACCAACAAGGGGGCGATCTTCACATGGCAACGTGTCTGACTGTCTCAACTTGCCGAAGCCAGCATTATCCATGTCGAAATCGTTTCAAGTCAACTCAAACCTCCTCGTGGTGTCTCCTGGAAACGGCGAACTATCAACCGCTAGTCTTGACGGCTCATTTTAGCCGCGGGTCCCTTCGGCCTCCAAGAAAAGGGTTGTGCATTGGATTTGAAGCCCACCACATAAAAAAACATTTCAATGAGACAACTAAGAACAATGATCTCTAAATCTGATGACGCCTACCGCAAACGGAAAACTGCTAATGATTTACGGATATGCAACTGGAATGTCCGCACCCTAAATTGGGATGGTGTTTGATATTTTAGAAAGATATGAAGCTTATATCACCGCAATAAAAGGAATGCAATGGAAGTGGCAGAGTTGCACACGGTAAGCATCCTGTGATATCTACTACAGCGGCCATCTGAAGAAGCATGATTTTTGGATGCGGGTTTGTTGTAGGCAAGAGAATAGGCTATTCACGCTTGTGAAGGACGACTTGACCAAAAACAGTTTTTACGAGCACTGTTGAAGAAGCATACGAGCCCCGCCCCAGGAAATGACATTAAAATCGTGCTTGGTGACTTAAACGATAAGGAGGGCAAGGAACACACATTTGGTCCAATAGTCGGAAAGTTCAGCCTCTATGACAACACATCCGATAACGGAATGAGGTTGATTGAATTCGCTGCAGCACAAAACATGGTCGTAGACTAGATTCAAGCATCTCAATATACATGAAGCCACCTGGTTGTCCTCTGATCAAAAAACATGCAACCACATTGATCACCGAAGGCTTTTAGCCTTATTATGGTTCACAACACAACAGTCATTTCTGTCTTCAATGTGAAAATTGCTATTACGATTGACAACAATACTACTGAATACATTCCACTGTTGTCCGTCAATGATGATGTGTCTTCAATACACTTACACAACAGTTGTGTAGGATTGTCTTGGTATCTGTTAAAATTTTAAGATAGCTAATTTGGTGTTGTGTTGAAGTAGCAAGATGGATCCATCGAAGTCTTGACGAAATCTAGCGCTTCTCTTAATATACCTGAAACTGAACTTAGCCTATCCAACCCATAAATCATTGTCGTGCACTTTTGATAGCTAATAGCCATCGGCAAAGAAGCACAGCGTAGCGGTAAGCTTCAGTATTCGTGGGATTGTAGTTTATATTGTTTTTTTTTTTGAGCTTGTCTAGAACCGCATCCTACAGAAAATTGAAAATATCTGTACTTGAAAGAACAAATGGGACTAACAAGAGCCAATTCAGTAGTATATCCAAGTAACTTTCAATGGATTCGAGTGGTCCCGAAGCCGTTTCTTATCTCTACCGGTCGTCACATCGTGTTCACCGTCACCTCATAATAAATATAAGAATAGTATCCATCGCTATTTAACTTTTTCCAAATTAAACCGAAAATTGTTTGTTTATTATAATTTTTTTTTGAGAGTGAACAGCCAAAGTAACAAATTCTACATTCGTTCCACATTCAAGAATAACAACAATGTATTATTGTGAATCATAATAGCTCGAAACTGTTGTGTCTTCTTGACTGTTGTGTCTACTCTATAGAAGACACATCAGTTTATTGCTGTGAACCGTAATAGGCCTATTTGATTCGGTTTTGATGGACGGAAGGCACTCTTCAAGTGTACAAGACGTTTGCACGATCCGCGGTGCAAACATAGACTCGGATCATTATCATGTTGCAGCCAAAATCCGCACACATCTGTGCGTAGCTAAGAATGTTCGCTATCCTATACAGAGAAAGCTAGACGTCAACAAGCTGCAGTCAAAACGGACAGCCGAAGCCTTCACTACTCGACTATCACTGCTACTTCAAGAAAGCACGATCTTTTGATCAACAATATATGCGCGCAATGGACCCACATATTCCGCTTTATGCGTACGGCTGCCGAAGAGACGATAGACTATCACCGCCCTCGCAGAAACCAGTGGCACGACCACGAGAGTAGCGATGCCACTGCAGAGAAGGACGCCGCCTACAAAGCCATCCGGCAGTCGGTTGTGCTGCTATGGCTGCTATGAAGCGATACCGTGAGAAGAAGAGAGATGCCTGTTCAGGCGAAAAACGAGATCCAGAAATGCATGAGTGCGAGAAAATTGATATGCATGGCGACAGGAATGAGACTCGAAAATTTTTCGAATCGCCTGGCGATAGTTTTAAGACCGGAGCCTCTTCCTGCAAGGATGAAAATGGGAATCTAGTGAAAGATATCCAGAGTACACAGATGTTATGCAGGGAACACTTCTCTAGTCTTTTAAATGGCAACGATGACAACAATACCGCCAATGGAGATGATATGCCGAAAACCCCAATTTTGGATGGCAGCGTTGAAATTCCGCTGCCCGACTATAATGAGGTCTTAACAGCTAAAGCTCGGTTTAAAAACAACAAAGCCGCAGGAGTCGATGGTTTACCAGCTGAGCTGTTTAAGAACGGAGGCAAAGCTCTTTAAATGCATTCACAAGCTTCTATGCAGAATATGGTCGGAAGAATACATGGCAGATGATTGGAACCTTAGTGTGCTCTGCCCAATCTACAAAAAAGCCGATCCCACCGTTTGCGCCAACTACCAGATATTTACGCTACGACAAATCTTGGAGAAGACCCTAGAAAAACAAATCGGCACACACAATCTTTTTGTATCGACAGTCCGATAAGGAGTCACCTATATTCCACCGTGTCTGAATTTGGTATTCGAGCAAAGTTAATACGTCTATGCAGGATGATACTGAGGAACACCAGCAGCGCAGTGAAAATCGGGACGTACCTCTCCCTACCATTCGATACCAAGCGAGGTTTCAGACAAGGTGATTCCTTATCGTGCGACTTTTTAAGTATCTTGTGTCAACAAACAAACAGTCCCAGCGTCTTTTAAACCACGTCACTATTGACAACACTTCCTTTGAGGTTACTAAGGCCTTTGTGTACTTGGGATCCAGCATAAAATCCTCAAATGACATCAGTATTGAGATTAAAGAAAAAATAACTTGGCAAAAATTATGCAATTGAGAAGCAGAACCTCTCTCGATGAACAAAACTGACGCTCAATAAGTAATTAATCATACCCATCCTACTTTACGCATCACAGACCTGAACGTCGAGCAGCTCTGATGAAAGAACTTTGGGAGCGTTTGAGAGAAGATCTATGGTCCAATCTGCGTCAATGGTGAGTACCGAATACGATGGAATCACGAGCTATATGCCGACATCGATATAGTCAAGCGTATTGAAATTGAGCGGCTATGCTGGCTAGGTCATGTCGAGAGAATGAACGACGATACTCCAGCGAAAAAATGATTTGATTCGGTACCCAGCGGCGGTCAATGCAGACGCGGAAGACCACATCTCCGTTGGAAAAACCAGGCATTGGATAACCTGAAGATGCTTGGAGTTTCTAACTGGCGCCAGCAAGCGCACGGCAAAAAAGGCTGACAAAAGTTCTTAGACGAGGCCAAAACCGACCAACGGTTGTAAGCGCCATCTAAGTAAGTAAGTAGTAGTAGCAATCATCATTGATATGCAGCACAAACTTGAACGTTGAGAGGAAAATCCTTCGCAAGATCTTTGGTTCAATCTGCGTCGAAGGGGAGTTCAGTTCATCTTTGTTGTCGTCACGCTCATCATCATGTATTGCCTGGATTCTGCAGGCTTTTCATGGTGATTTAAGCTTCATAATTATTGTGAGGTGTTTTTCAATAGACAGCGTATTGTTTGGCTCGCATACAACTTTCTTAAGGCTTGGCAGTTAAAAGTTCTTAAAACTTTTTATTGAGTCCGCAGCTTTTATGATTCTTTCACTCTTCCTTGAAAACAGACCCAATTCAGAAAGGTCTGCCAAATTTAACCTTTGCCAAATTTAAGTGTCCTGTATATTGTAAGAAGTTGAGTCAACTTTTTTCTCATATCATGACTAAATCCGTCCATCCTTTTCATCTCATCAAGTGATTAACTTCCATTTGTTTGCATTCAAATTGACAGGCTCTTTTGCAAAATTGGCAAATAGGCTTGTGGCTCGTCAGGCTTGTCTGTCAAGAATGGCTTCCAAATTTTGTTTTGGCTTTACTCGAATATTTAGAGACTCTGAAAGCATTTTTCTGGTTTACACAGCTTTGTCAATCGCTCCAGATACTACTTATTAACCTCTCAACCGTTCTCGTCGTATCACCGACAGCATTTTTTAACCGAGCTTTATGAAGTTTTCGATAATTATCTTGTTTTTCGAGTATTTGAAATGCAACCCATGCGAACATTGAATATTTCCATATTGAGCACATTTTTTTTTTTCTTGTAAAATTTAATCTAATTGAGCCTGATGTTAAGCTAATGTTAAGTTAGTAATGATCAATTTTGACCTTTTTTTTGTTATAAAGAAATAAAAGTATAAAATAATATTTGCAGCAATTAATGAACAAACGCACAGTTTTGATCTACTACGCATCAATCAATTGATTGAACAAAAATAATTGCATTTCTAAGAGTCTCTGCTAACTTAACAGCAAGCATTGTAAGCATCATGCAAAAAAGTAAGCACATACTTCTAGGCTGGTGTGTACAAGAGCTGCATTTCATTTTGGACACAAACCAAATTTGTTATTTTCCTTTGTTATTTAAAAACAAACAAGCTAATCATGTTCACTTTTTTTCAAAAGAAAGTTCTTCAGCAAAACCTCTGCCTACTTTAAAAATAGCATTAAACATTAAACTTAAAACATAAATAGTAAATTTATTCAATCGCTACGTTTTACAATCTCTTCAAATACAAATTTTTAGTTTTTATTTTATGTTACATGCATGCTGCTGCCATCAATAACAACTAGCTGCAAGCAGTTTATAAATTCCAAATATGTTCTGATGAAATCCACCAGTGATTTCAACCAGTACTGCTGTGATTGCGCAAACGTTGCAAAGCCAATAAAAAAAGTGGTAAACAAATTTTTAGTTTTGTTTTATGTTTTTATCAAAAACCAGGTGGCCACATTACAAGTACATGCCGTTAACCAGAAAATCGGCTTCATGCGCATAGGGCGTTTTACCGCCCAGACGACGTGAACGTCGTCCTACAGTGCGCATGCGGCAACCCACTAATATAGCCAGAGCAGCTGTCACCAGCAGGCCTGTAAATGAAGAAAATTTTGGTTTATTTTTAAACATAAAAAACTGTTTTTTTTTATGCAAAGCATAGCTACCTAGCGTTAACGATAGCACAGCACCACCAGGGCGCTCCGATTGACCGTCATGATCACGAAATTCCATGGCAAGATTATCGTGAATCATTTTGTATTGTTCGTGTACGGGCGAAGGCGGTGCTGGATGCTGTTTTTGCTGCTCCAAAGCTAGCTCAATGGGATCTAGTGGCTTGGGCAGCTCCTGTGGTTCGCTGGATTTTGACTTCATTTTTTTGTGCTTATGCTGCTTCAGATAGAGTGCAGTAAAGAGATAAACAATAAAATTAATCAATGACGGGAATAACTTGAGTTGTGTAGTTTTTATTACTCATACGCCGCGACGGTTCACACGTGCTTACCTTCTTGGGTGGCACCGTCGATTGTTCCTCTGAGTTTTCGTAGTCATCATTTGGCCCAGCCTGCGCTTGCTTTGCATTGCTTTCAATTTTGCTATTGGCATTTGTCGCTAGCTGCGTCATATCGCTAACATTTGGCAAGCCGACCACTGCGGAGGCTTCTACAGAAGGCGGCATGAGTTGCTGTTGTTGTTCCATGCCAAGTGGCATGTTGGCGTTATTGTTGGAGGGTGGTAACATTGCTTGTTTGGTCTGCAGCTGTTGTTGCATAACCTGCGGCTGCGCTGCAGAGTTTATAACATAATTTGGACTCTGTATTTGAGTGCCAGCTGCTGATGGAAATGTGGACGGTATGGTTTGTTGTGGCCAGTTGACACCAGGCGGGACAATGATATGACCTTAAAATCAAAACATTTTACATTAATAGTTAAAATGTGTGAGTAAAATAACAAGGTTACCTTGTTGCTGCAGCATTTGTTCTGCTGCTCCTCCGCCATACGACGCTTGCATATCCTGCGATTGCGGCATATAGATTCCACTTCGTTGCAGTGTGGCTGCATACATGGGATTCAAGTTGGCATTGGAGTAGGTGGCAACGCCATTGGTGGGCACTTGCAGGCCACCCTTGTGATTAAAGATGCGACTGTTGAGATCAGCTGAAAGTACAAAAACTTTTCTTAGTTAATGGTGTGCAATAAGATTATACAAAAATTATCATTATTGTTGTTGCTGCTTTAATTACATTTCTCTGTTCTAACATTATATAAACTGCTTTTATTTTCTACCACTACATTGAGTGGCAAAAACAGTTTTCCTAGATAAACACTTCATTCTACTGAAGAAATATCTAGAGAGACGCTCGAGTTAGTTTGCCGTTAAACTTTAAACAGCAACAAAAACTATTTAGCTGTGACATTGACTCGCTTTAATCCAACTGTTGCTAATATTATGCTAATGATTTTTCCATTTTTCTCCTCTACAGCTTTTCTATGATTTTTGCAGTAGTTGGTGCGGTTTTCTTCATGTTAACTTGCATTGGTAGACTTAGTTTAATGTTGATAGTAATTATGTAGGCTCATTAGTAAGTAACGGTAATTTAATGTAAATGTTTACTTTGTACCAGAGACAAAAGCTTACAAATTTTAGAGGCAATTATTTCAGGTTTTTTAAAAAAAAAATATTCAAATTACAAAAGAATGCGATAACTAATATTTATTTAACAACTATATATAAAACTACTTCAAGTTACAAAGTACCACATTAAAATAAAATTAAGATTCAAGATTCGGTTTGAAAAGTGCGCGTTGTTACTATTAAAAATTTCAAAAACATCTTCGTGCTTTTTTTTTGTTTTCATTCTTCTTCGTGTGACAAGCGCGCTATCAAGCTGTCTAAATGGAACCCATGTCAGAGAAGTTTCCATAGTTGCCCATTTTGAGTGGCTCGCATTTTGATGTTAGTGTAAACAGAATTGAAGCATATAAAGTATCATGTTCGGATGAAGGAGACGGTAAAACATATGGTGTAACACCAGTTGTAAGGAATGTATCGAAACTGCACACTTTTGAAAAATTGTTTCTCGCAGTGCATTTATTTGCTAACATATTTGGAGGTACCTTCATATGTTCTTCACTGCCAACTACGCATGTGGGTAAAAATAAATATTTTACTCAATTAGTTTTCGTGAAGCCATGAATTGAAAAAGACGTACGCGAAAAAATTGTGCACAATTGAGGCAGAGAACAAGGATTTTCTTATACAAAGTTTTCGCAACGTTACAATGTCGCTGTAAATCCCATAAAAACTATTGTTATTAAGTTTGGGTTTAAGTGTATTGTCAGGGGCTTATCCAAATCGGGCCGGAAAAAGGGTACAAAAGACAGGAAACGTGATAAAATTCTAAGCTTGATAAACAAAAAATACATGCTTATCCATTCGGGATTTGGCCAAAAAAGTGAACACAAGCTTAGAAATGATGCAACGAGTCAAGAAAAGAAACAACATAAAATCATTTAAGAAACACAATCCTCGAAAATGTCAGAAAAATAAATAAAAGAAAGAACAATTTGAATGCATTACAAAGGACGACGAAATATATATAAAAATAGACTCTACAGCCTTGCAAAGTTCACAATTCTACACGAAACTTAAAGGACGAATTATCGACAACACAGTCAGTAAAATTACGCTGGAAAAATTTGACCAGAAAGTTCTGGTCGGGCAAATTTTTTGAATTTGCAGTATTAAGACATCAACTCTTTTTTACAAAAGACACAATAAGTGCTGAAATTTACCAGAAGGAGTGCTTGAAAAAAAGACTAATTCGATTTTACAATCGCCATAAAGGTTTAACAATATTTTGGCCAGACTCTACAACAGCCATTGCACGAAGTGAACTGTAGAGCTTTTAAATCAATTAAGGCTCAAGTTTGTTCGTAAAGAGGAGAATCCATCAAAGTCCCCAGAGCTTCGATCCATCGAGCGCTAATGGGCTGAGTCCAAAGAGAAGTTCAGAAAGACAGGCAATGCTGCTCAAAACATGCATCAAAATCTATAGCAAAGACTAATGTGCAAAATATAATGAAACATGTTAAACAAAACATTCGTTCTCAAAACAGAAATGACATATTTTTTTAATTGTTTTGCTCCGAATAAGGCATTTTGTTGAAGTCAATTTAATTAAAAACATTTCGTATTGATGATACTTTGACTAAATTTTAATGGTTTTTGATTTCAGATAATTTTTGACCGAGATATAGTGAACACCGCTATAAAACCGCAAAGTTTTGAATAAATTTGCTCAATCCATACTCTTATAAAATTTCACAAAAAGTAATTTTTACGTTGAAATCCTTACTTCCCCCTTAAGTTAGTTAAGAAAGATATCGTTAAATGATAAAAATGTATATTTTTGTCAAAACACAACAATAGTGGGGTGCAAATGATCCCAGTGTGCCGATGAGAGTTAATGTTCTACTTTTAAATAAGAGCGTAGACCCAAAAGAACAACTGGTAAAACATCGGACCAACCACTTGAAGTTTTTGTCTAATGCTCGTATCTTTTTTTCGACCAAAAACAGTACATTTCTTCCAAAAGTTAAAAAAAATAGTACCTCGATTTGTAAAAACACTACTTTTCATAGTATAAATTTTATTAAATTTTTTTCAAAGAAACTTTTCCCATTGTGTCTGGCGATGGTCTGGCGGTAACAAGGACATTGCTAGTCATATCAAAACAAAAAACATTGAATTGCTCAAAATTTTGAATTAAACAGTCGCTTCGGTTTAATTGAAAATTCACGTTCTGAAACATGTTTGTTTTCTACATCAATATTAGGACGTTTAAGACGCTGTCGGCCTTTCAAAGAAAACACATAAATTTTGCCAAAATTATTCTTTATTCTTCCTCATCTTTCATTTCGAATCACTTATTCCAACGATGTTCTTACATTGCGATGCGCTTTGAATAGAAAGATACCTCAAGATCTCCGTAATACGGTTTCGGGGATCAGTTTCTATTTTGGCCTATTCATTCGTCGCAAATATCCTGCCCTGGAGCCACCTTTTAAAGCTTGAGAACAGATGACAGTGACTGCGGACCAAGACTTGAGAATATGTGGGATGAAGAAGCAGTTCGTAGCTAACTCGTGCCATTTTATTATGGTTTCGATCGATTTGTGAACGAGAGCATTGTCTTGCAACCAAAAAGATGATGTTTTATTCCATAAATGGGCCGTTTGTTTGCGATTTCGTTCTTCAATCGGTTCAATAATTTGCAGTAATAGTCGCTGTTCATTGTTGTTCCTTCCAAAAAGCAGACGCCGAAATCTTTCCGACCGTTTGTTGAGTCTCCCGCTTTGATGCATTTTCGCTTAGATCTACCCGGTATTTTGCAGATTGTTTTGTCTCTTGTGTATAATGGGGGATCCATGTTTCATCCATGGTCACTAATTTACGCAAAAAATCAGTTGGATTTTGTTGAAACATGCCCAAACATTGTTGAGAAGTGCGAACACGTCCATGTTATTGATTGATAGTTAACGAAAGTGATACCCATCTTGCAGTCAACTTTTTCATACCTAAATGTTCATGTAAAATTGAAACCATCGTCCCACTTGATATGCCTACGGCGGTAGCTATCTCATGCACTTTCACTTTCGGATTATTCAATACGAAATTGTGGTTTTCTAATACATTACGGTGGTCTCTGTTCTTGGTGCTCCCCTGACCGACTGTTCAACTTTTGTGCTGATTCGACCTTTTTTGAACTCTGCAATCTAATATTTTATGGTTGTATACGACAGAGCAGATTCCTCATAATATTTATCGATCCTTTTTTTTTTGTTTCTTTCGAACTTTTGTTATGCAAAAAGTAATGCTTAATCAAGGCATGAAATTCTTCTTATCCATTTTTATAGCAGTAAGAAAAGTTGTTTAATTTAGAACACTGACAGATCGATCTGACTTTCAAGGTTGCCACCCGTCAAAACTGCCATATTTGAAGAGTAGTGATAATAGTATATTGATATGTTTCTGTGCTACACTTAAAAAATGTGTAAGTCTGTAAATTTTCTAACGTTCAATCCAACAAGTTTCGTAAAATTGTCTTGAGTTTAACAAAGCTAAAATGTAGGTTATAAGTACTCTACGCGTAGGACTCTGCATGAAAGCGTAGTAATTGAGTCAATACTTTTCCTTTGGGCTATGTTGCATGTGCGTTTTTGTCTATTCGCAACACTTGGAATTTTTAAGAATCTTTAAGTGTTATAAAAAATGCGTAACATTGCATAAGTTACTGATTGACAATATTATCCAAACTTAACTTCCGCAATAAAAGTGCTGAAAAACAATGAAATCTAGTCAAAAGGAAAATTTCGCGACTTTCCCATCAGCCACAATCATAACAACCAAAATAAGCAGCAGCTCTGACAAAGACAAAAACAAACGGCAACAACGAAAAGCACAAACAATAATAAAAATTGTTGATTTTTCCTCATGCATGCAATAAATTTAGATTTTGCGTAATAAGATCAACAACAAACAATAAAAAAAGAAATATTGTCTTGCATTTAATTTTGTTGTTTTGTTACTACTATGAGGGTAATTTTTGTTTTTGTTGTTGTTGTTGCTTAATTAAATGTGTTCATTTTATTATTTTAACAGCTTTGTCGTGAAAATAAAAATACATTTTTATCGTAAGGGCAATAAAAGAAAAAAAATTAAATAAAAAAAAAATTTATTCAACCTCGTGGACAAAGCGGCCGCCTACCTCAACCAATTCATACTGTGCGCACTACAGCCTGTCTCACCATCTTCATCATCATCATCGTGTGCACTCTCGCTATCAGTTTTCTTGTCGCAGTTGTTGTTGATTGCTGCCGTACCATCTTTATCAACGTTTATTGACCTCATCATCAGATCTGATCTTTCGAATGCATGCTTGTCGCATCGTCCATCTGTCTGTCTGTCTTCCATGTTTTTGTCTTTTAATTTGTACTCATAACTATTGCGTTTTTAATTCTGTTTACGCTGATTCCGGAAGTCAATCGTTAAAATTGCGTTAATTTGGTTAATTTTTATGTTTGACAAGCAGTGCGTTTGTTCTTTTCACTGTCATTAATTAGCCTTTAATAAATGGGGGGACTCCGGTTTTCGAGTAACCAGTTGTCGAAAATACTGCAGCAACTAATTGTTTGATCTGTTTATGTAGGAAATTCTTTATAATATGATGACGATCTTAATTGAGAAATTTTGTGTAGTTTTCTTATGTGTTTCTGAAAGTCGGTCAGATTCGAAAATAACATCATTGTCTGAGGAAATAGACCGTAGTTTGTATAATTATCATTGAGACAGGGTATAATAATTTACAAAGTAGTATTGACGTTTCTTTTGGATACGACCATCTGTCGTATCCAAAACCGCTCACCATCCGCCATAACATACAATTAATTTTCATTGGTCACATTCAGCGTACTCAACAGTTGGCAACTGTTAAGTCCAAACTTGATGCACATAAATATAAACTTGCGCATAGAAATTTATTTTAAAATATAACATTTTTTTATTTTTCGGTAAAGATTCCATTGGTAAATGTATACACTGCTTGACATTTCATCAACTTGACAACTCTTCTGACACGTTCGTAGCGATAACTTCGCTCCTCGATGTGTCGCTATCAGAACAGTTGACACAGCTGAATGTGGCCAACGGGTGCTCATTTACTTGTAAAGGGTGTTTTTTTAAGAGCTTGCTGATTTGAAATTTAAATAAAACACATGCCTCATTATAAAATGCCCAAAAAAAATTTTTGTTTGGTAGATAATTTCTTGGCATTTAACATTTAAATATAATTTCGGGCATATGGCCACCACGACTATTTTGCACAAAGGTCATTCTGGAGGTCCAATTTTCGACCACCTTTTCAAGCATATGAGGGCGTATTTCTGCATTGACACGTTGAATATTGGTTTCCAAAGCGTCAATCGTTGCTGGTTTATCCACATAAACCATTGACTTCACGTATACCCACAAAAAATAATCAAGTGGCGTCAAATCACATTAGGCCAATCCATCGGTCCATTTCTCGAAATAATGTTCTCGTTGAAATGTTCTTTCAATAAGTCGATTGTTTCGCCCGCAGTATGACAAGTGGCACCATCCTGTTGAAACCACATTTCGTCCACATCCATATCTTGAAGATTTGGCAACAAAAATTCATTGATCATGGTTCTGTATCGATTTCCATTCACGGTAACGCGTCGTCTTTCCTCATTTTTAAAGAAATAAGGACCGATGATTCCAGCAGCCCATAGACCGCACCAAACAGTACATTTATCGGGATGCATTGGCAATTCTTGAACGGCGTGTGGATTATCTTTGCTTCAAATACGGCAATTTTGCTTGTTGACATATCAATTCAAACAAAAATACGGACGATTATGTGTACCATAAAATTCACGAAGTGCTCTATAAACATTTTTAATTGAACACTGTTTTTGAAAATAAATTTCCACGATTTGGAAGCGTTGTTTTGGAGTTAACCTATTCATGATGATTTGCCAAACAATACTGAGTAGAGACGTCACTTTAAACTGTCAACACAACTGTCAGACAATAGAGTGATCCATATTGAAAATAAAACCTCATAAAAAAGGACCTTTTAGATGAGAAAATCAGCACTTGTCAAATTTTTCATAATGTGGCGCTTAACATCGACAAAATATTATAGATTGAGCGAAGAGCAAAAACTCAAATTTTGCATACTCAGAAGACAAGAGCTTAAGTATTAAGTAGTGGGAATTTTGCTCAATTGAAGCGGTTCTGCGTCAAAAATCGGTTCGCATCTGCCTCGACATTGAAATCTTCTTAGCATATCAGGAAAAACCTGTTCAACCAGAACAAAACAGCGGAGACTGAATGACATGGGCCTAGCGTCATACCGACCTGCAAAAACCACTTCTTACGGCGAACCCTTTCTTATGGAAGGATGCAAAAGACGTGAAAAGTTATGTTTTTCGGTTTATCGAAAATAAATATGATGGGAGCGGATGGTGGCGAGAGTGAAGCGTTGAAAAGTACTGTATAGTATTCTCCTTATATTATGGTATGGAAAGCCATAACAAAATACGAATTTAGTTCAATTTTGATGCTAGAGAATGAATGCATCAGCGGATAAAGAAATAATCAACGAAGGTGTTGCACCTACCGATGAAAGTATAGAATAACTTTTTTGCTTATATTTTATAGTTTTCTAATAATCTGATACCTTCTTTCATTACAGTTAAAAAAATATAAGAATAAATTTGGATTTCACTCAAATAGCCGTCGAAAACAGAATTCAGGCCGAAAATTTTTAATTGTTTGATTGTAATTAAAATTTTTTTAAAACTTTTATGTAAAATTGTGTTAAAACCTTTATAATCCATCAACTACACCTAATTTGATATGAGAAGCTTTACGAATGACTTAAAGAAAATTTTATAACGCTTATTTGGATAATATAAAGCATTATATTTTAATCGTCGTGGTGACCGTGGCATGCAGGTTAAGTGTGTGGCTTAGCATGCTCGGAGCCCGAAAAAATTTTTTTGATCGGTCACCACCTCTCTGCGGACAATGGCAAACCTCAGAGAGTAAATTATGCCATGTAAAACATCTTGAGAACATGAACTTTAGCCGTTCGGAGTCGGCATAAAATATGTACGTCCAGTTCTCGGTCAATTGTGTGCAAACATTTAATAACACAAACAACACAATTGATCATTGCTCCTTTCAAGGGCTCCTTTCAAGGGCTGAAATTGTCAATTTTTTTTTTATTATATTTTAATCGTCAGGTAGTTTATTTTAGGTTAGGTTAATCCGGCTGTCTCTCTTTGGAGTCTCACATAGACCATACGGTTCTTAGTAGTGCCTGTTACTGTAAGCCTTTAAGAAATAAAAAGCCTTTAGAAATTAGAAATTAGGCATTTTGGCTGCATCTTATGATGAGGATACATCGGATCATGTGTAAAGAAGGTGCTCCAGGGTTACTTGGACACCTGGTGCTTTATCTTCTAACTCCAGTTTTCATCCGTGGTAATACATATTCAGATTTTTCGTGTAGGCCGCCGCCATGCTGTGACCTTTGACCTCTTCGGAAGCGTGTCAGGATAAACAAAGTCCCTTTTCCACATGATTTTCGAAATTTAGAATGTTGCCGTATATTTCCATTTACTCAATACTTTTTTGGCTTTTGTTTCGAGGTTTATATAAAATTCTTGTAGTGGAATAGGTACGTGTTCTATGAGCTTTGGTTCTAGCCTAGCACCGTCCTTTGCCAGTCCATCTGCCATCTCGTTTCCATCAATGCCTCGGTGGATTAGAACGCAGTAGATGTGCACTCTCGTTGAAATACTCAATGCATCTAGTGCATCTTTGCTTGCCAGGAAATTTCTGGACTTGACAGTATCGAAGCACTAACATTCCACAACTGTGAAAATGTTGATCACCCACTGTGCTTATTTGATACTTGTGCACCATCGAGAGTTGTGCGGGGGACCATGTTGTAGTCTGTGCTACTTGTTAGTTTAAGCCACCTAAGAAAAATTTCAAAAATGGTTAAAGTCGTCAGTCCTTAGGGGTACCTCCTTTTGAACTCTATTAATTTTGTACATGATTTTTTAAGAGAGTTAAAAAAGTGAGACGGCCTTAACGTAAATCGGTCAGAGATCGGTTCTTTTTGAACTTTGCTAAAGTTTAAATATTTTTTCGAACAAAATTGAGAATTTTTCGCAAAAATGCGCTTCCTTAAACCTTTACATTTTCATGTTTATGCAAAGGGGCAGATAATATTTTGGAAATTATAAGTTAATGCTTACAGAGTGAAACACTTAAAATAATTCTTATATACCACTATATATAGGTGAAAGTACTGCCCCATGAGAGAAAAATCCTAGCGGGGTTTTGCAAACTTAGGGGTGGAACATATTTTTTTTTTGAGATATTTAATTTGGGTGAATAGTGGATCTTTTGCAACTCAACGCATCAGTTTTTGGGCTTAAACTTATCCAGAATTGGTATTTAGACGCTAAACAATAATTTTCCAAAAATTTCCTATCAAAAAATCATGCCATTTCCGAGTTAATAGACAAAACACTCAAAAAGAGCCTTTACATATTCCTGTTTTTTTTTTTGTTCCCTTCAGTAAAAGTTTAGCCAGACCAATTATTGACCAACTGGTGTAAATTTTTAGTAAGAATTGTTTGGAAAATTATTATTTAACCTCTTGAAATATTGGAAAAGTTGGATACTCAAAAATGTGTTGAAATGATGCGTTGAATTGCAGAGAAATCCACTGTTCACCCAAATTAAATATGTCAAAAAAATATGTTCCGCCTCTAAGTTTCCAAAACCCCGCTAGGGTTTTGTCCTCATGGGGTAGCGCTTTCACCTGTCTATATTGGTATATAAGAATCTTGACTTTTTTAAAATTTGTTTCACTGTATTATGAAACGCTTATATGATAAGGCTTTTCATGTAGTACAAAAAGTAACTGTTTAAAGGGTTAAAGTCTTGAAAAAATCTCTATACTTATGTATAGAGTTTTTGTTAAACTAAGTTTAATACATGTTTTAAAGAATAATCTTGTAAAAATTTCTGTATAACAGCCTTGGCGACTTACCACTGTTGGCAACTTCATTTTGTTGATTTTCTGCGACCATTTTGCGATTAGCCCAAGCAGTAGAATCTTCACGATTGTTTATTGGTTGTGGAGCCAACATCTGTTGTTGGTGTTGTAGTTGTGACATTTGTTGTTGGGTTTGCTGCTGCTGTGTCTGCTGCTGATATTGAAGCACAATTGGTGGTTGCTGCTATAAATATTTATTTTTTCCAAACAAATGCCAATTATTTAGTAATATAATTTCCTTATTATCGCCAATTATACAAATACCAAGGCTTACCTTTTGTATAGCAGCATCCACTATATTGCTGTTAATTTGTTCTGTATTGGATTTTGCAGCTCCTCCAGCAGTATTAGTGGCGGCACCCGAACACTGTAAACAAAATAAATTACCGATGTATAAGTAAATAATTGAATTTATTAACGCACTTCCGGTCCTTCATCGCTGCCATCTTCGCACTGAGGTATGCCGTCACAAGCATTGTACACAGCAATGCACTCGCCTGAGTGACATCTAAATTGAAAACGTCCACAAACGTTGGTTATATTAATAGCTGTAAACAGGAAAAGTTCATTAATCCATTCCTTCTTAACTTCAAGCGCAATTTGCGCCAACCCACCCTTTTGTGAAAAGCTCATATCCGGTTGTGATACTTGCGGCATGCCTAACATTGCATTGTTGCTGGTCAACTGAGCACCCAGCCCTAATAAAATGCCACCTGCTTGCGCAGGACTGGCGGTGGCATCCAACTTGTCTCTCATTTCCGGTTTGACCTTCAGGTTGGTCAGTTCCCGTTCCTGCTGTGATATGCTCGATGTAGTGACTATGTGTGCTTGAGTAGCAGGATGTTGAGTTGTAGACTCTGTCACGTGACGTGAGGCGTGTGTCAATACAGCACTAGTGTAGTTGGCGTGTCGCGTGAACTTGCAGTGAAAATTCTCTGGAGGTCCGCACTCGAATAGATAACAGTAACCATCGTTTTTGTCCTCGAAAATATAAACGTCACAGCCTTCACTTTCACAACAGAGTCGCTGGCATTCCTCCATAGTGTCCAGCTCAAGTCCTTGCAAGTATTTGCCGCCAATTGCCTGGGATTCGCCAGTGCGAATGATGGTGTTTTTATGCACATCAAACTGACCTGAAAATTGGGGGAATAAATTACAAATTGAAATAAAGCAAAAATTGCGTTTATTTTGGATTTAATTGGATAGAAAATGGAAACGCAAGGCTTCACTCGAGTTCAAGCAATGAAATTGAATTCCTATTCTCAAAGCTCGAAAAAGTGTCAAGAACTAGAAAATGATTTCCCAAAGTCGAAGAACTGCATCAACCAAGGTTTATACTGTGCCAAATATTTAAAAAGATACAGATCTTGGTGATTCTGAGAAAGAGAGAAGCGGCATAATGCCATGAGCCCATGAATGTTAAATAATTAAGGATATTGTAGAATACTTTCTCTTACTTTTAAACAATAATGTTAAAGCGTTCAAAGGGTTGTGTTTTCATTTTGAAAGCAAAATTTATTGTTTTCGACCGATTAATCACCAACAGCATGGTGGGCCTGTATCGGTATGAAATTTCAGAATTGGAAACACCAGGAAGTTACTATCGGTGTCGATTGAAATTTAAAAATCGACGATACAAATTCATTAATTAACAGAGTGCCACAGAAAAATATATAAATATCAACGGCCGTTTACTTTAGTTTGGTAAATGTTTTGCCAAGTATTCGTAGAATTTAAGTAGTTTTTCCGTAAGATTTCATCATCCCACGAGCACAGTTTAGGAATGCATAAGTCGGTTGGGTTCGTTGATGCCTTTTTAGAAAGTTTAATTTCATTTTTTTCCAAATGAGCTTTGTTAATAAGTTTTCCATGCAACAATTTTTCTGCAACAAGCAAAATTAAGAATCGAGGTCATAAAATTGCAAATAACCCTTTAACGCTTTAGGGCGTGCAAATACAACGCCATACAATTTTTTTCTCAATTAAACTTTCCGTTTGACTTCCGTAAATATAAACACTTCCGGTATATGGGCGGTGTACTCGTACATATTATGAAGAACACAAACTTCTTCAACTTTTTGAATCGCTATATCTCAGAAATGTTGATTCTTAGGAAAAAATAACGCTTTTTTATAGATAATTGCATGATCTACAATTTTTGTTCTTGTTTTGCCCAGTTTTAAGCATACAACCTATCTGATTGTCAACTGAGTTTAAAAATTTAAAACCGATTTTTGACCGATAACCGATTTTTGAAAAGTGAATAACGTTTAAATTGTAAATAAAAAAATTTTATGAATCCATACAGAACTATGTGATCTCTATAAAATTTAGTGTATAGAAAAATCTTCAAAGTTGGAAAAAGTAGAATAAATTGAAAAAAGTTGAATTCAATACACAAAGTTTTGTAAAGTCGTCCCAAACAATATATATATTTTTGTAAAAGTTCAAGTTCTTGCAGGTTAAATTTTTTAAATCGGTTGACAATGACGCAAGTTATAGGCCAAAAAGTGGGCAAAGGTAGGCTAAATCCAGATTTTGGGGGTGTCCGGTAAATTTCAAATATAGAACATGCTTTAACACATGTGTAAATAACTCTACACAATCCCGCACATTTTATTACTAAGCAACGTCTGACGGCCCCAGAAATATTCTATGCCAATATCTACGGCTAATGTCATAATACAAAATATAATACTTCGAGTATTAAACACCTGGAAGTGTTCAAACAGTTCAAAATAGAGGGTGTCCAAGACGCACAACACATAAGAAAAATGCCAGAATAGTCAGAACATTCAAAAAGTATCCTGATAAATTTGTCCCCAGTATGTTGGAGACCCTCAGTTTAGAAACAAGCAGCAGGACTATACCGCACCTTGGCTGGACCGCGATTCCAATCCGGAACCTCCGGGTTGGCAGTCCAGCACACTAACCACTAACCACACGCCAATGATCATGAAAAACTCAGATTTTAGGCTCACATCACAAAGAAATAGGCGACATATTTCTCGGCTAGCCTCACTTGAGATGAGGTCCCTAAAAGTTTCCCGTTGGTAGGTCTTATTAGGAAGACTAGAAGCAACGAGGTGTTCATTTTGAGTCACAATACACGATAATGATTCGAAAACGGTCTTGGTCGAAAAAAGATGAAGCTAAATTCAAGGATTTTCTTATAGATTTAAGTTCTTTAAGTTCATAGTATTTTACAAAGTTTGTTCGGTGACTTATTGTTGGTAAAAGTCAAACTGAATGATCTTTTAACATTAAAGATCAAATTCGTTTTGGACATACAACTCACAACTCGCAACGGGGAGTCACACACTTAAAATCTGCGATTGCCCAAAAATACCAGTGGTCAGTAAAGCCCATTGTGGCCAATGAAAAAGAATATCTAGAAAAAAATGCAAAATTTTTTTTTAGTGTATGCTTCAATTAAAATTGAAAAGCGCAATTCTTTTCGTGCTCCTACCCACAATAAATGTAGCTAATTAATATCGAAAAGCAAAAAAAAAAAAATAAAAGAAATAAATGCAAAAGAATAAATTTCATGTTGGAAACAAAGAAAAACAACAAAACTTTAATAGAAACAAAAAACTTGCTCATCCAAAGAATAGATTTGATTTTAGTTTTAAGATTTTTAACGTATTCCTCACTTAAGCATGATTCCAAATCCATTCGTTTTGCTAGACGATGCGTGTCGGACAACGCGGTTTCAGATTCAACCGCAACCGGTGCTGAGGCGGCGGCATTAACGGCATGTGCTGCTGACTGAGCTATTTCCAAGTTGTGGTAGTTGTTGTTGTTGTTGTTGTAATGGTTATCGGCCTGATAGCCTAAGCCGCCAATATGCGCAAAATTCTTGAGTAGAATTGTAAGAAATAGTAAAGTATTGAATTGAGCAGGAACTAAGCTACCGCGATAACCGCACCCGATACCGCTGCACAAAATTTTCAGTTTGTAAAGCATTGTTTTAGGCGCACAAAAGTTAGATGTCACAAAATATGAGTTGTAGTTTTAATGATAAGCTTTTTAAGGCTTTATAGATTTTGAAACTTACGGCAGCTCTATTGGCTACATTTGGAAAAAGTAGTTTCCGCTGTTATTTTAAACAACTTATACGCTTTGTAAGCGCTTCTCAAAATTTTGTTACTTTTTTGAAAAAATAATATATATACTTAGAGCAAAATCACCAAAAATTTAAAATAAATATTGCCAAATTCACTGATTTTATAATATTTGCACACACACACATACACACACACACATGAACACTTGAACAACACTACTTCAAGAGCAGGAAAAATCGATTTCTGATGTGCTTATCTTTACTTTTCAAACAATGGTTTTATAAAATTATTGAATTCTTTTATGTTAAAAATTTGTTGAACCAATTTTTGTCAGCGCAATACTTATGTATTTAAATTTATAAAATATTTTTGTTTTGTTTTCTAATAAAAGCAGCAGCAGCAATTGATTTGTTTTTCTTGCTGTGAACTGTGAAAATGGTGCGAAATGTTCACCCTACAAAAGTCAAGTAGAACTGTCTGTTTTGCTATCACTAGAAATATATAACATTGGAAAATGCACGCGCAGAGCTTTTGCGGAAGTGGCACAACAACTGGCAGGAAGTTGGAGAAATTTAAGAAAAAGCTCTTTTCAGGGTTGAAACAAAAACTTAACTGCTATTTTTATACTCATGTGAAAAAGGCATATAAAAAAATGAACATAAAAAAATGTCTAATATTTCGTGCATAAGTTATAATACAACGCGAAATTGTTTCGTGGAGTTTATTAAAATGAGCTAAGCAATATTTTAACCCAGTTTATAAATTTTATTCTGTGTGAAGGCTGACCCGTCCTATTGTAAAGGGTTTTTTAAGAGATATAGAACTTCCGATGGGAATAACAGTCATACTACCTGTCATGCTAGTGAAGTGACTTTGACTTTTTTTCGGTATAATTTGGCAAACTATCATGTAAACAACTTACACTAGAACAACTTTTAGATGTTGTGGAAATTTATTTCCAAAATTCGCGGTCTGACCACCAAATTTATAGAGCAATTCGTCAAGTTCATGAGAGCAGTTTATACGCAATACTATGGATCGATTCATGACCACAACTACTCTTTTGGATAATATTCATACAAATCGAGTCCGTGCCGTGCGTACAAGAGAAGTCTTCGTAGTAGACGTGAGTGTGATAGAGAACTCGAATTTATTGACTCAACGCCTTTCTCAGCAACTCGGTCTCTGCCCGTCCACTACTACCAGATCCCACTGGTACAAGCATTTAAGCCAGCGGATCATCAATTGCGTCGTGTCTTCGGTGAATGGGCTGAGATTGAACTGGAAGTTGAACCACATTTTCATTGTCAAATCATCTTCAGCGATGAGGCTCATTTCTGACTAAACGGGAAATTTTATATATTTACATTTACTTGTTTACATGTAATCAAGTAAAATTGTCGTTTTTGAAGTGAGCACACGCCTAATGAGGACTCTCGAGACTCCATTACATATCGAAAAAATTACTGCTTGGTGCAGTTTACATGCCCAAGGCTCATTTCATCAGTCCATTTGCCTGTAAATTCGAAACCGGTGCCAACATTTTTTTTTTTTAAGACTGAATCAATGCTCAAGGGTTGCCCATATAAATGCGAAAGCATTGTGTTAATTCGGAAGAAGGGTGATAGTTTAGTGGGAGGGAGGGTGGTAAAGTAGAGTAGTGTCGGTGAAGATTTGTTTTAAAGTTTCACAGCTCGAAACTGCCAGGGAAGACACTCGCAGGAAGATTATTCCATAATTTTACTGAGCGACTGAAGAACGAATTGTCACGGTGATGCGGTGTTCTATTGGAAAAACACACGAGTTGGTGGCGTCAGGTCATGAATTTCCATTGAACACTTTCCATGGTAGTACCTATGCAGAAGGCTGAGGCAACCAACATTACGTCGATGCCCAAGAGAGGTGAAAGAGAATGAAATGGTTTCATTCCCTATCAGATATATCGCACGACGTTGAATTCGGTCCAGGAATTCCAAATATGATATTGAAGCCACGGCCCAAATGTGCGAATTGTACTCCACTTTCGGCCAATATATGAGGTGTAGATCATGCGAAGATCAGTTGGAGTGAAGTATTTCTTGCACCATTTAAAAAAACCGAGGCACTTGGCCGCTTCTTTCGACACATCGAATGTATGATCATTCCAACGAAGATCAGATTGGATCGATATGCTCAGAACATCAAGAGCTGCTGACTCCACAAGATCCACACCGTTCATGTTAAGGACATCATTAAGAAGCCAACATTCGACGCACTATTGACGAAATAAGAGCTGGTATTAAGGCAGGTCATCAATATAAAAAGACACCCCCTAAAATGAAAGTTAATGTCGAAAGGGTTTCAACACAACACATTTTTTTCTGGTTCCCGAAACACAGCCAAAATGGTCTTTAGTTATAATATTCGAATTTTTAATCCGATCATGGATAAGTCTAAAAGAATACAACAAAGTGTCACTGGTGTCAAATGTAATATTCATATATGCGATTCATGGAAACCATGTAAATATTCATAATAATTGTGTACTTTTTGATTCAGTGCAGATGCTTATGAGTTCGATTAATTCAAGGGAGTATCTTATTTATTGTTTGCAAAATATAGCTATATAAGGATGTATTAATCGTTCGATTGTTAGAAAAGTCATATTTAAAAAATCATCATAAAACGATCATTTTTGATTCGTTTGCGAAGAAAAAAAGTTACTTTTAAAGCTATTGTATGTCAAAAAAGTAGAATTTTTGATACTATTCTGTTCACTTTTCGAAAAAAAGAAAATCTGGTTTTGTAAGTCTGGCAAATGATTTAAAAATTAGTGCTTTTCATTTTACGAGTGTTGAAAATGTACTTTTCTGCAAGAAAAGGTCAAAAATAAATTCTTAAAGGATACTTTTAGATAAAAATTAAAAAAAAATTGAAATTCGAGTACTTATATTCGATTTGATATAACAATTTGGCTTTCATAATTCATCATATTCTTTCAGCCTTATTCTGGTGGATGACAATTGGAAATTTTTTGACAAGGTTATTTTTTAAGTGCGTTTCTTTCGTACATGTAGTTGAAAAGTTAATAATTTTTCATATGATTTTTTTTGTTACTGTCAATATCTTTTCTGATATTGAAAATTATTGCCAAATAATGAGCTTTTAATTTCATTTCAGAATGAGCAATAGGTGAGTTTCCGTACTCTACACTGAGTAAGTTCTGTGTAAAGTTCGGGCTGCGAGAGTAAAATGAAATTTGAGAAGTGGCAAAAGTACGGAAACAGCTACTAGTAAATTTCGAGCAAAAAACAGCTGATTCTGACAGCAGACGTGTCAAACGTAAATAGCACCATTTGAAATTATCATGCATTTGACATATGCTTGTTCTTCTTGATGCTTCTTCTTAATTTACTCGTAGTCTTGAGTTCAAGCACACTCTGGTAAGCTTCTGTGCTCGAGAGAGCGATTTATGCTTGTTCTACTTCTCACATTTTAAGCACAAAAAGTACGGAAACAGAAAATAGTAACACACAAGCTACACAGTGTGAGTACGGAAACAGACCTAATGTAACACTTGCCAAAAAAATTAACAATTGTCAATGAATTAACAATTGTCAATGAATTAACAATTGTCAATAAATTTTCAATTGTCAATCACCAGAAAAAGGCTCTTCAAATATTTTGGTTTTTTACCAAACAAAAAATGATTGAATTTTGCTTTTACATCAATTAAAAATTGCTTTAATTTATACCATTTTCAATTATACATATTACTTACATTAGAGTAATAATTTTTAATTTGCCAAAAGCATTAAAAATCCTCATTTCAAGCCCTTTACAAAAAGCTTTCAATTCCAGTGGAAAATTGTTCGTCGCAAGCAAACATCTGTTACCTTAACCCTTACATCGTTAAACCATTCCCTTTGTAAGTTAGCCGCCTGGGCAATACTTTCTTCTTTATCATCCTCTTTCACTTTTTAACCGACTTCAAAAAGGAGGAGGTTCTCAAGTTGGTTGGTTTCTCTGTTTTTTTTTTTTTTTTTTTTTTTTTTTTTTTGTGAATGTATGTACATCGATTACTCCTAAAGTACTTGCCCGATTGCCGTAATTTTTTGTCAACATATAGAGATTATCAACGCGGAGGTGCCCGTTTATGAAAGGGGGCGGTATTCGGAAAAGGGGCGTGTCTATATAAGAAAAACACTGTATCTCAGTAAATATTGACACTACGGTAATAAAATGCACAGTAAAATTACAAGGGCAAGCACAAGTATTAAAAATGACGATCACTTAAGTGGGCGTAACTCTAAAAAAGGGTGTGGCAATATTGTAAAAACTCTGTATCTCAAAGAAAATTGACACTAGAGTACTGAAATTAAGTACAGAGGTAGGTACTATTATTGGAAATTACTATAACAAAAGTGGGCGTAATTCGACAAAGGGGTGTGGCAATATAAGAGAATTACTGTGTCTCGAATAATATTGATACTAGGGTACAGAAATTTATTACAAAGGTAGGAAAAATTACTACAAATTTTTGTAAAAAAAAAAAATGGGCGTTAATCGAGAAGGGGAGTGGCAATATTAAAAAAAACACTGTATCTCGATTACTATTGACACTACGATACTAAAATTTAGTATAAAGGTAGGTACAAATATAACAAATTACTGTCAGTAATGTGGGCGGTATTCGATAAAGGGGCGTGTCACTGTAAGAAAAACACTGTATTTCAGTAAATATTGACACTAGAGTACTAGAGTTAATAAAATTCACAGAAAAAATGCAAGGGCAGGTAAAAAATAATAGTCAAGTAAGTGGGCGTTAGTCGACAAAGAGGTGTGGCAATATTATAAAAACTCTGTATCTCGAATAATATTGACACTAGAGTACTAAAGTTAACTACAGGGGTAGGCACAGTTATAAAACAATTAATTTCAATACAGTGGACCTTATTTGATAAAGGGGTGTGGCAATATATAAAATACACTGTATCGCGAATAATATTGACACTAGAGTACTGATATTTAGTATAGAGGTAGGCACACTTATAACAAGTTATTGTGAATAAAGTGGGCGTCATTCAACAAAGGGGTGTGGCAATATTAGAAAACACTAAATCGAATACTGACACTACTAACTGAAAAAGTACAGACGTAGGCACAATTATTACAAATTACTACCGAAGAATTGGGCGTTATTCGACTAAAGGGTGTGGCAGTGTGTAAAAAACTGTATCATATTGACTTAAGGGTGGTAAAATTCATTGTTAGAATGGGTAGAACTATTGAAAGCACTATGACAAAGAGTGTGATATTCTCGACAAAGAGGCGTGCCAATATTATAAACACACTATATTTCAGTCAATATTGACATTGGGGTAGTGATAAAAATACAAGAGTAGGTACTGATAAACATACTGACAAAGACCAGAATAAGAAACGACAGAAAAGCATTTTCCATATTATGAGCATAAATAATTGGTGTTTAATTAATTTATACACTTTTTTAATATATATCATTTTCTCTAAAAAGAAAGAAATAAAAACTTTTTAACAAAAAAAAAAACCTACTTCAAAATCACTAGAAAGTAAAAAATAATTTTAAATTACTTTTACTATTTATTTCTTGGTCAAATTTGTATTTTTATAATAAATATATTTATTTTTTTATGATAATAAGAGCTTCGAAGTCGGCGCTAATATAATCAGATTTTTTGTGCAGCTGCAACACACATATAGCATTTTAATTAAGATTTAAGAAAAATTAAGATTACAAATTAATACAGCGTCACCCAAGCAGGATATTTACAAATAAAAAAGTCTTAAATAGAGTAGGGATGGCGAAAAAAACATGATTTTACGTCAATGATTAGCGCTGACTAGAAGCTTTTATTATCATAAAAAAATAAATATATTTATTATAAAAATACAAATTTGACCAAGAAATAAATAGTAAAAGTAATTTAAAATTATTTTTTACTTTCTAGTGATTTTGAAGTAGGTTTTTTTTTTTGTTAAAAAGTTTTTATTCTCTTTTGTTATTGTTCATCGAAAAAATCAATAAAGCTTTTTTGGAGGCCAGGTCACAACAAGCCAGGCAAGGTATGTTATAGCTTTTATTGCGCATGTCTTTCGAAAGTGTTGACATCTGCGATAGCAAGGTTTGTTTATTTATTTAATTTTGGTTATGTTATCGTTGCAAAAAAACACTGCAATAACATAAAATGCGCTACATTGTTATTGTCAGTCTATTCGAAGCTGGGATGTTTAATGAACTTTTTGTAGTTTGGTTTAGTGTAGTTTCTATAAAAATATTTTAATGTATTTCGATGACCTAGGAGGGTTATCTATAGTCAATAGGTAATATCAATAGATTCAAAGTAAAGAATTTTTTAAATACGTAATTAGTGAAAAATTATCCAAAATTAGCTTTTAAGCTAATTCTCTGTAAAGTAAAGTTATATATGTATATACTCTGAATATATATTTTTTTAATTATTTTTTTATTATCTAATCGGATGTGACTTGTTGTATAGTTGATTTATAGTTGATTTAAAAACCTTTTAGAAACATTTTCTGGAAAATTTGTGGTTTTGGGTTTTTTAGAAAGTAATGTTGAGTACTAGTGGAAAATAAGATCGCAGTTCGAAGAGAAACAAATTCAGCTGTTTTTGCCAAGCCCACAAAAAAATGAAACAGAAAATAGTCGCTAGGGCCAAATCTGGACAATATGCTGCATGAAGAAGCATTTCGTGCTTCAATTCCTGGAATTTTGTCATTGGAGCTGGGCATGTGTGAATGATGGAAGAGTTTTTTTTTCCTCGCCAAATGGGGACATTTCTCTTTCAAAGCATCGTTGAAACGATCCAATTCAGCCGCATTGTATTTGCCATTGATCGTACCTTTTGGTGGAAGGTAACCGATGTAGATTATACCGCGTTTATCCCAAAATACTGTCACCATAAACGTTCTGGCCAATAGCACCGACTTCGCCTTCTTCGGAGCACGTTCGGTGTCTGGTATGTTGTGATGGAACCATGTTTCGTCCACGGTTCTTAATCGACGGATAAAATCCATCTTATCTTTGTCTAACCTCGTCAAACATCCCTCTAAATCAGTCACACGAGCGCGTTTATGGGTGAGAGTGAGCAAACGGAGTGAGTAAACGGGAAGATGGCCTTAGTTTTTTGAAATGAGCATTACATAACCTTCGTTCATTATCTGCAGAAGGGAAGAACACTTACATAAGAGTAATATGCAGTAATATTGGACAAAACGAAGAAGGAAATAAAGAAAGTACATATGACGAAAAAGGAATTCTGTTCCACCACGATAACGCAACGTCTCACAAGTCCTTGAAATCGATGATCAATTTGGACCCATTACGATTCAAATTGATAGCTAACCCACCGTATTCTCTTGACTTTGTTTCCAGTTACTATTATCTATTTCCAAACCTCAAAAGGTAGCTCTAGGGAAAGATATTCATATCAAATAAGGAAGTCATCGCAAAAACCAGGAGTATTTCGAAATCTTGGGCGTTTCGTACTACAGAAAGGACATAGAAATGTTGGAAAATCACTATACAAAGTGTATTGTCCTTGAGGGCAACTATGTTGAGCAATAAATAGCTGTGACCAAAAAAACTCATGTTTTCATTAAAAACCTGATCACGACCCATTAACCCATGAATATTATAGTTTTTCGAACCACTGATCACGAAACTGACATAAAAAACTAAAATTCAAAATGGCGTCTGCACTGAATCAAAAAGTACACAATTATTATGAATATTTACATGGTTTCCATGAAACGTGTGACGAATCCATCAGAATGAAATCGAAATTATGATTAGTTGATTTAATATCACCAACAATCATACTTCAATGTTCACATCCATCATATTAAATTCGCAATTTTTAATGCAGGAGTTTCTGAATTTGGACTGCAGATTCGCAATTAATTCAATTGTCGACTTGAAATGGCGACTCAATTGTCCTAACATCTAAAATATGAACATTTTGGCCATTATATTGAATTGAAGTCTTACAAAGGGTCAATATTCGAAATTATATAATAACTACATATATAATAAATTTTAATATTTGGCGTAGAAAAAAGTTTTCAAGGGTTTTCAAGTTTAACGCTTTATTGTGAAACATTTATTACAAATTCATTTTTCAAAGTGTTGGCCATCGCTAGCCTCTACTTTGTCTTAATTTTCTGGCAATTTTAGGATACCATTTCGTAAAAACGATGCGTCTTTTGATGCGGTCTACGAATCGATCTAATTTTGGAGTTCTTCAAAAGAGCGAAAGTACTCATCTTCAAGGGCTTGCGTCATCGACAAAAACAAATAGTAGTTGGAAGAGGAAATGTCTGGGTTATTCGGCGGGTTAGATAGCACATCCCATTTATGAGGTCGACAGTTGTCAAATGTCAAAATTGCCTTGTCGAGCCTTTACTGGTATTCTGGCCGTTTTTGCTTCAATGCTCAGCTCGAATGCACCAATTGGTCCATCCAAATACAGAGCATGACCTTGTTACTGTGAATATTGGGCTTTGGCGGCGATTTTTGTCGTTTGACCGGGAGGTCTTTATGATTTTTTGCACGTCGGGTAATGAACCATCTTCTTATCACCAGTCACAATACGACTATAGTTATTGTCAACTTAACTAGAACACGTAACCAACCTTCGAGTGATGTGAGCTTTGATTGATATAATTCACAACAAGTTTTGTTAAAACCCTCTGATGAACCCTCTTCTCATACGAAGCCAACCTTCGATTGATGTGAGCTTTGATTGTTATAATTCACGACAAGTTTTGCTAAATAAATTCTTATATACGCTCAGATTGTTACAACAAGTGTGACTCGTCGGTACATAATCTTTCTCACGTGTCACCATACAATACCTCACTTCACTTGAAGTTCTATAATATATTCCGGAAAGTTTGTAGTTCGAACCTTGTAGTTTTCTGCCTTTCGTCTACCCTCGCAATCGGATAAATCCTTCTACCTCAGCATGCTGCCAGAACCTCACTTTTCTTTGAGCTTTTCAGTCGCTCTTGCATGAAAGAAATAATCCGTACTCTCTGCTTGTTGCGCTGTCTGAACCAGCGTTGCCATATGGAAGTAAAATACTTCATTTGAAAGTATTTTCATCCAAAAATAAGATTGAAGTATTTCATGAAATGAATTATTTTATGCCAGCCAAACAATTTTTGAATACTAAGTAAAAGTACTTCCACTCTGTTATAAAGGGTGGATAACATTATGTGGTTTCAACAGGACGGTGCCACTTGCCACACAGCTAACGAAACAATGGCTTTTTTGCGCGACAAATTCAATGGCCGTGTTATCTCACGTGTTAGCGATGTCAATTGGCCGCCAAGATCATGTGATTTGATACCATTTGACTTCTTTCTTTGGGGTTATTTGGAAGAAAAGGTGCACGTCGATAAGCCAGCAACAATTCAAGAGCTAAAGGATGAGATAATTCGGCACATTAACGGCATGGAACCTCAAGTATGCCTCAGCGTCATCGAAAATTTGGACCATCGGATAGAGGTCTGCCGCCGAGATTGCAATTCCATGCATTATTCAACTATACCAATATTATCATAATAAATATAAATGACAATAATTTCCTAAATAATTTGTGTTTTATTCAAAATCAACATCGGCCCTTAAAATTTAACCAGCCTTTATAAATTATATATTCTATTGAAATGAACTGAACTGAATTATTATTAATAGATCTCATTTGTTTTGTTATGTTTTATTAAAAGATCTAAATTGTTTTATAAATCAACCTAGAGTACAAATTGGTAGTGGCAATTGATTTGAATTATTTTAAATATTAAATTGAAAAATGTATGTTACTTATCCCTCCATCACTAACCTTAGGGTGGAATCCACCCAGTTACACTTTCAATGTAAGATTTCTAATGCAATACTTGCGTGATGAACTAACAGTCTCTCTTCAATATTCTCTATTCAATATTTTTAATTCAATTATTTTCAGTTTCTAGTGGTGTCCGAGATATAAGCGTCTCAGCGCGATTAAAATAGAAAGTGTTTTGGTGCTTTACACTCAGGTTAGTTATAAAATACTTTTTTTCGGTGAATTACGCTCAGGAAGCTTAGTAGCATAACTCAGATAACGTGCTCTTACAGTGATAAATACATTTGATAAGGACACATATATCCAATTTGCACTAACAACAGTATGTCTTTCAACGCAATGCCAAAAATGGAAAACGAAAGATATTATGTTCTTTCAGTAGCGTAATATTTATGCGAAAGTTATATAAATTTAGCTGATCTTTTTCTTAATTTCAGCTTTACAATCATATATTTCATATTTCACTAGCTCTAAAACTGTAGAAATGACACGCTTTTTTCAAAACCTGTTGTATTTTTTTTTTTTTCTAAATTAACTCATGAACTAGTTCAAAATTTTTTGCTTTACATTGAAATAACCATTCTTTTCATAACAAAACATTTTAAAATTGCGAAAATAATCTGCAATTTATTGAAAACTAACACATTTCTTAGGTTTGAGATATTATGTCCTTATTATTGAGAATTTCTTTTGTTGGTGGAAAACTCCCAGAATTAGTTGTGACGCAACTTAGAAATAGGTTAGTGATCCAGGGTAAATATAAATATTTTTCAATAAAAAAAAAACTGTTTATTCTCCTATGCGCCTAGTTCAAACTTTTAAAAGGAAGTATTTTTGGCAGAAATTCAGATTTTTCAATACCACAATGAAGATTTTTCTCCGCGGTTCTCTGGCAACGCTGGTCTGAACCTCGATTTCTGTTAGCTCTTCAGACGCATCAGAGAACTATCACAAAAAGAATTACAAGAATAAATTGAAACGGAACTCTTTATATGAAAAATAAGTTCAAAAAAGTGTGGAAAGCATTCCTCCAACGAGAAAGGAAAGGGTTAAGTAAGCATTGAATTTTTTGTTACTTTAAAAACCCACATGCAGAAGCACCCTGTTTATATATGTTTGTAATTAAGGCTAAATCCTAAAATCAGAGCTTGTATTATTTACAGAGCTGTTAAACTTAATATTTGTTAAATGCAAAAATACACACACACACACACACACATGCACACGCATACATCTACTACTATTTAACATTTTGATAAGCCGACATTCAACTGCTTCTGTCACCGAAAACACTGCGCATGATCCATCAAAATGGTCATAAAAAAGTATTAAAAAAGACGAGCGCAAACCTAAAAAAAAAAAAAACTAAATAAAAATGCTCCTCTTAGTAAGGACGTGCTCAAAATATTTATCCCAACTTCATTCAGAATGTTAATGACAATGTCGTGACAGTGGAATTGCTTGATATGCTCCGAAACTCAAACTCTAAAAAGATGGTGCCAGCCTGCCCGGTAAACTTGGGCTATACGCTGCACCCTCCAGACTTTAACTAAAATTTATGTACGTATACATTTCAATAAAAAAATCTTACTACTTCAACCCTTGAAGCTGAACATAAAAACAAAAAAACAAAAAAATACGAAAATCACTTAAAGATTAAGTCAAGGCGGGAGGATGTAGGATACAGACAAAAGTGATGGAAATTTAAGAAAATATATACTGTTATACATCCTTCAGACATTAAATATGCAAATGACGGCAAGGTACAAATTACAGCGAGAGGGCGTGAAATACAGTTAAGCATAAAAAGAGAGCGGCAGGGAGTAAACGAAGTAGAAAGTGAGAGAAAGAGATAGACAAAAAAGGTAGTGAGCAGTGTTGCCATATGGTCCGATATTTCGTATTTGTTACGATTTTTGGTCTTGAATCCGATGATCCGATACATGGTCGAAATTCATCAAAATGTTACGATTTCAGAAAAAAATTGATCCGACGTCCGATTTTGAATATTTTTCTTTAAGTATATGTATTGAAAAAAAATCAAGATAAAAAAATTGGTGGCAACTGTACACTTTGTTATAAAACATCTGTGTCAAAACTCTTTTAACTAATGACAATGTAAGGAATGACGATTATTTAATTTTATTTTTACTCTTACTTTGTGCGCCGAATAGTATTTTGAAATATATATCAGCATAATATTTTTTAAATATACCCAATAAACCTTACGAATTTGCCTCGAATTGGAGGTGAATCCGAAATCGCAGATATTTATTTCGAAAACGAAGTTCGAAAACGTTTTGCTAATGAACCCGAGAGCGGGAGGAGAATGCAAACTTCATACTCGAAACGAGATTTTTTTCATAATCGAAACACTATATAAATATATAACTTTACAGCTGCGTAATTTGCTTGCTTATTAAAACAAGCGCTTGGGAATATGTGTTCGACTTCCAGACGAGGTAAAAACATTAGTTTTTGTTTTTGTTTAATTGGTGTTTTCTCTCTATTCTTTAAAAATTCTGAAGGGATCACGAATTTTGTATTTAAATGTATTCGTTATTTTTAATAATTTCGGATTCATCATAATCAAATACGAGATTTCTGATCTACATTGTTGTTGTTTTTGAAAATTTTACAGATCCGATGAAAATCCGACGAGCAGAGTGGAAAAGTTACGATATGAAAATTTTTTTGATGGCAACACTGGTAGTGAGGTTAAAAGCACCCTACGGTATAAAAACATCCGTGCACTGCACTCGCTTAGTACTCATACCGTCGTCCGAGGCTCTCAGCTATTTTTGTACACAACACTTGAAGCTTTTTATGGCTCAATTTCAGACACGAGACCGACGACCAAACAAACTGCGGAAAATGCATCCTATACATGCAGCCGAACGCAGCACTATTCAACGCAGCAAGGAGCCATGGTCTTGGCAGTCAGAGTTCGTACGGTGTGAGCATAAGTCGGGCACGTGCTGCAGACTGGGTTTGGAAAACTTAAATGAGATTCTTAAAAAAAAAAAAATATTAATTTTCATAAAAACTTGGGGAGCTCAGTGAAAACTTTAAAGTTTTAAACATAATTGAACATTGATTTTTCCTGCCACTCTCTACCGTTTCCTTGCGCGCTTTCGCTCTTTCTCACGCCCACTAACTAAGTGTTGCCAACTTTTTCAGTGTTGCCTGCGTCTGGCGCTGCTGTAAGTATGAATTATTATATTTTGTAATTCATATATAGTATACAGAATACACGTATATGTGTTTGTGAGTATTTGTGTGTATTTGTTTGCATGTTTTGAGTTTTATTGGCCTGTGCACATGTTATGCTCGTTTGTTTTTCTACAAATTGTTCGCCCTCTGTCTACCATAATTCTGTCTATAAGCCTCTCTGCCTCCCGCCGTAAATTCGCATAGCAACTGAGCTTTTATTCTTTGTTTTTGCTGACTTTAATTTATCAGTTATTATTAAGTTTATTGACTCATTTTCGTAATAATATTTTGCTCTATTTTGAAAACCTTAACCTGCTTTATTACCAGTGGCGTAGCTAGGGTTGGTCGCACCCGGGGCGGAAACTAAATTGTGCACCCCTTAAGAAGATTTTTTTTTATACAATAAGTCGATGAATCTTACTACATATTTTCGAATCAACCTCTAAAAAAATGACATATTTTAGAAGAGATTAAAAAAAAACAAAACTATGCTATCCATGAATATTTGATAAAAGAAGTAAGAATCTAAAATTTTCAGAAACTTAAAGAATTTTTTCTGAATTGTTCCAAAATTTTTGTCTCCGGGCTTATAAGTTGTGAGAGACAAATGTACTAAGAGTAAACCACACAATATCAGTTTAAATATAAAAACTCTAGTTAGTTGAATATAGAAAACTTTGAAAAAATTACGAAAAATTTTGCATAATTGAAGAAAAAATAGGACCTGCAAAACGTTAACAAATTTTCCCTAGTGACCCTGAATAACTATTAATATAATTATTTTTTTTTTCGAAATCAACCCCCATTTTCTATATAAAATTTAAATGAAATATTAAAATTCATTTATAAACATTTTTCATAATTTTTATCAATTTCTTTATAGTACACTGAGGAAAAAATGTGTTAAAATTAAATGAAAGTGTGTTCATATCTAACGAATTTGTTTTTGAAATAGAGCTTGAAATAAATCCAAAAAAATTAAACAGAGCTGTTTTTAAAGTTAAATTCAAAACAAAAGTTTTTGTTTTTAAAACAATGTTTTTTCTATGAAAATCAAATTTAAAACAAACATTTTAAAATTAAAAACTCATGTTTTAAAGCATATTTTTCGATGCCATTTTATTAACTTTTCCGAGTTTTAACACCAGATTCACAACCAACTACCCCCGGGACCTTCCGAATACCAAATGTAAACTTAATTCGATGAAGTTTGCATTTGAAATATTTTAATATTTAATTTATTAGTTTTTATTTTATCATATGTTCGATATTTGTCAAACCAATTCAAAAAATTTAAAAATTGTCATTGAATTCAAATGTTTGTTTGTTTTTTCAAAAAAATAATAAGAGAAAAATAAAAACAGAAAGGAGTTCATAGGTAGGTGAAAATTAAACACACTTGTTTTAAATATTGTTTTGTAGAAAAACAAAGACGTTAAATTTCTATTTTAATAATTTTTGTTTAATTTTTAAGTATGTTTTTTTTCTCAGTGTATCTATATTAATCTCCGCTTGGACTTTTATAGACAAGATTGAGGTCTGTAACATTTGACTGCTTTATAAATATCACCATAAATACCACCATAGATATCTTAGTATCACAATATTACAGTGATACCAAATTGATATCAGAAATTTTTTTTCATTCTCATTATCTACATAACTCCCAAAGCAAACTTGCCCAGGTTGAACAAGGTCAAGACTCATGAATGGCTCAAAAAGATCTGACAATTCCAAGAAATCTGGTGTTTCTTCACATTCGTTGATTGAGAACAAAATTTAATTTTATTTATTAGAATAATTTTTAAGGAACTATGCATCATATCTTCTATTAAAAACTGTATTTTTGTTAGTTTTTGTTGGTTGATTTTTGAACAGAACAATAATTATTTTAGCAAAATAAAGGAGTCGGAAAATCATCTTAGAGTTTTTAATGGACATCTTTAAAACAAAATAAAAAAAAAAAAAACGTTAGAAGGCCATAAAATTGTTATTAAACGCCATTTATTTAATTTAAATAAAAAACTTAATGAATTTAAATCAATTTATTTTTTTAAAAAAATTTTTTTAAGCAAGTTAAAAGTTTATAAATGATTTTTAAACTAGTAGTTTTATGTAACAGTATACCCAAAACATATTACTATTCAAAATTATGTTCTAGCAGGTTAAAAGCTGTAATTGAGGTTTGTTTCATGATATATAGTCTCAGAACTTAGTAATCACAAAATCATAAAGTATATTTTTATTTTTGAAATTTATGACATGAACATGTTTTTCTGAAAAGTTCCGGAGAAATGCATTGCTTACAAAACAACTGACGCCTCCATTCATCATACTCTGAAAATCATGCAGGTTTTCGAAACTTAATGGTTTTAGAAATGTCTACTCTGCTAGCAAGTTTGAACACTTCTTAACCTGAATATAAGATGTAAAAAAGTGCTTTTTTATAAAACTTAATGAAATATAAAAAAAGGGTTTTTACATTTTTAATTTTGTACTCCATCTTAATATCAAGAAAATTTTAATATAATTTGTTTGGAAATTGCACCCCTAACCAATGAAAAATTACATATGGAATTAACTTGGGTTTTAGTGTGAGCGTTAATATTGAACAAAATTTAATATAAAGTTTAAGTTTGTTTCAATAAAAACGAAGTCGTGGTGATGGTAAAAAAAATTTTCATTCACTTTTGCACCCTCTTGATATTCAAATATAAAATCGAAGTCATTGAGGTGTGTTCTTTTTATTAAAAAAATCAAAAATTATTTGGTAAAAAGTTCTTTTGCCAAATTGTACACCCCATTTTGGCGTGTACCCGGGGCGGACCGCCCCCCCCGCCCCCCCTTGCTACGCTACTGTTTATTACTATTGAGTAAAACTACCAATCTATACAGACCTTTGTTTTTTTGGATTTTTTTTTGTTTTTGTTATTTGTTTACGCAACATCGACGATAGGTAGAAATAATCGATTAATTTTATGGCTGTTCTATATTCAAGGCTCAATTTGTTCTTAAGCTTTGTATTAAATTTTATTTATCATGTGTCGGAAATAGATTGGTAGTTAGGTAAGAAACCAAATTAAGGGGGAAGGGGCAGAGAGGTTCAAGAAAGCCTCTTGCTTTTTCCGGCTTGGCGACTTGATTCTGTATGAGAAATTTTAGAAATTGACTAGAAGCATCATGATATTATCTATAAAATATAACTTCACAAGGAAAGCGTTTCATTTAATTATTTATGTATTTAATTAGCCCCCATAGCCAAAGATTTTCGGATTTAAGATTATTTTGTATCAAAAATAGCTAAAAAATAGCTAAAATTATCCAAATTTCAAATGTTTGTTTGACTGAGGTGCAAAATACATAACAAAAGCCTTATTCTGGTGATTGACAATTGTAAATTTCTTGACAAGCGTAAAAATGCCTCATTCCGAAATGAATTCGAAAGTTCATTACTTGACAAAAATTGTTAACATCAGGAAAGGTATTGATTAAAAAAAAATAATATATAAAATATTCTTCAATTTTCAATTACTTGTACAAAAAAAGCATTACAAAATACTCTGTCAATAAATTAACAATTTTCAATCACCAAAAAAAAAAACCTGAACATATTGCATACGACATGCGACGAACGGTATGTCCAACTGTGTGAAATGTGGTGCGACTTTTTTGTAATAAACAGGACAGAAGTAAATTTCAGCAGCATGTGTTTTAAAATTTGATGATAAAAATTTGTTATATGTTGACGTTTTAAACAAAAAACAATGACAAATGCAAATTATGCAAGCAATGTTCTTTTGTCGCCTGTAAATTATAGCCACATTGCGCACGACAAGCAATTAGGTCCAAACGTCACTTTAAATTTACATGTATTTCTTATGGGCTAAGCACACTGAACACGACAGGTGGCGAGCGTCAATTTTTGAAAATTTTACGAGAACATTGTTGCGCGACATCGAATGTCGTTGTCGCTTGCCAGCTTAAATTTGATTCTAATTTCACATGCGACTAAAAAAATATCTTCCATAGACTTAATTTGTTATTGTTTTTTGTTTGGTACTGGCTGCACACACAAGTGCTTGTCTTTTGTTCACTCGTTTTATTCGAATATATTTTTCAAAACTTAAATAAATAAAAAATTTTTATCAAATGTCAAAAACGCTTGCTCAACATATAAATAATAAACACAAAAGGTCTGTTCACGTATTTTACTTATTAAAACTTGCAGGGGGAGAGAAAAGGAAAAAAGTTGAGTAAAAAATGCCACAAAGAAAAATATATTGAAACTAAATAAGGGCGTTGATATAAGTAGTTTTTATCAATTTACCTTAATTGGTTGTAAGTGTCATCTTGCCAAATTTTGACTAACGTCTTATAAGAATTATACCGACGCACTGTGAACTCAAGTGAGATTCTAGCGCGAATTAAGGCTACTATTACAGTGTGAAGCTATTAAAAACAACAATTTTTTAATTAATTTTTTTTCATAGTATTATAAAATTACTTAATTCAAATTTATTAACACTATGTACAGTTAAAGTTGAAAAAAAAAAATGTTTTTTTTGTTTTTGTATTTGTTGTTTATTTTCTAGAAGTCGTTAAAGTTTGCGTGTTTAAAAAAGGTTGTAAGTTGGTTTCTCGTCAAGGTGTCGGAAAGTAAAAAATCAAAGTGCATTCTTCAGTAAAGGGTTGTAGTTGAGCACTCTACCTACGCAGATAATAAAAAAAAAACAAAAACTAGTAAGGTATATCTTCGACTCAGCCGAAGTAAAAATACCCCCAAGGCCGATTCGTAATGGTACAAAACCTTAAATTGTAGCTCTTTTTGTATGAGATTTCAAAAAATTTTACCATTTTGGTCTAAAATACATTCATATAATTCATTTGTTGCTTATTACTTGTTGTTATTTCTGTAATTCTTATTCATGTAAAACACTCTGTCTTATTTGTAAACATTATTTTTAAAATAAATTGAAAATTGAAATTGAAATATCAAATTGTTTTCATGGAATGTTTTCAATTAGGGGTTGCATGGGAGGTGGGCGTGTTCCTGAGTGGTTTATGCCAATTTTTCTAACACGCCTCAGTTTTCATATCAAATACACAAATACCCAATTTCAGGTCTGTAGCTTAAATATTAGCCCATTTATAGAGTTTTCACTTTAATAGGTTGTATGGGAAGTAGGTGTGTTCGTATGCGGATGACGCCCACTTTTTTTTCCACAATTTAGTTTTGATATAAAATACAAACGTTTCACATTTTTTTCCTGTAGCTTAAAGTGAAGCCGTTTTATAGAGTTTTAAATTTTTGGGTTATATGAGAGGTGGGCGTGTTTGTTGGTGGATGACGCCCATTTTTCTAACACGTCTCAGTTTTTATACAAAAATAATAAATTTGTAGTTCTATCTAATTTTAATTTTGTAGCTTCGACAGAAGCCTATTTATATAGTATTCAATATTAGAGTTGTATGGGAGGTGGGCGTGTTAGTAAGTGGATCACGCCCATTTTTCGAACATATCTCAGTTTTGACATAGATTATACAATTAAGTTTTGTAGCTTAAATATTTGCTTCTTTATGAAGTTTTAATTATTGGGGTTGTATGGGAGGTAGGCGTGGTTTTCATGCGATTTTGCCCATTCTCGAACTTGATCTTAGTTTTTAATATCGAATTAATATCGAATTTCAGCGCGATAGCTTCAAAATTACGTCTGTAATCGTGTCCACAGACAGACGGACAGACAGACGGACAGAGAGACAGACGGACATGACTAAATCAACTCAGGTGGTGATGCTGAGCAAGAATATATATACTTTTCTATACCTACCACGCCTCCTTATGGGCGTTACACACGTCGTGACAAAATTAATATACCCCTTACGCAGTACGCGTGGGGGTATAAAAATGGCATGCGTTGAAAAACAAATTTACAAAAAACCCCTCTTTTTGGCAGAAATTCTTAGCCGTAAAAAACAAAATATAAAAGTTTCTCGGCTTTTTATAGGTAGAGTGCTTAACAGAGTCTGAGTGCTTAACAATGAATCAAGATTCATCGAAATCGATTAAGCAGAACTCGAGATATCTTAGAAACCAATTCGAAAAAACTCGTTTCGAGAAAAACACAATTAGATTTTCTTCTATGAACGTTAATATATGAATAAATGAAATAAAACAAAAAATTATTTTTCTTTTTTCACACACTGTAATAGTACCTTAATTCAGCAGTAATAAAAAATAGAGTTAGCAATCTTTTTGCTTATTATATCGTACTGGGTTCTGCTATTCTATTCAAGAAGCCAACAACGATAGATTAAGTCTTAATAATGAGATGCTGTTTAAAGATCTGATAAGATAAAAACGATAAGATTTGACACTAACTTTGTAAATGTGCTGTAAAAATATGAAGACGGACTAACACTATTACTACTACCGAGACAAAAATTATTAATTTTCGAATACATGGCAGCTTAAGCTTTCCAAACTATAAAGCATAAGTAATAATAATAAAAACGAAGTAAAAAATAGATTCAAGATGCCTAACAAATAATATTAAAATATAATTAAGAAATTAAATAACAGATCATTTTGGTTAAAAATTTGCAGTTTTGAGAAAAATTCGATGAATTCATAAGATTTTCTGAAACTAAATAGATTAAATTGCGGATTTTTTTACAAAAAATTTATTTGTTTTAAAAGGTTTGGAATCCTTTTGAGGCGAAAACACAATTTTAAAAAGTGGTTTGTGCATCTACAGCCTGAAACCTGATTTGATGACATCTGAACCTTTAAAATCGGTCTATTGGTCTGGGAGGAGTTGAAGTCACAAGAAAACCTTAGCCTATTAATTATATAGATATCGAAAAATATCAAAATGTTTCATAATTGCCTTTTATTAGAGAATCTTTAAACTGACGAGTCTCAGAAACTGACGACTCTCAGACTAGACTTGCAATCTTGCATTAATTGTGCTGGATACGCACGAGTCTAATTTTTTAAATATAATCTAAAATATTTTAATGATGATTAATTTATTGATAAGAAATTTTGAAATCGTCAATTTTGCATGAATTTAGTAGAAATACGCCTTGACTGTAGGCGTATCTGCAGTAAGCAGTAAAGTACAAATATTTATTCTATTTTGCGTTGCTTTGCGAAGCATTTAATTTATTTGTTAATAGATTAATTTAATCGTTCACTGATTAAATCATTCACTTAAATGCTGTTTAATTTCTTAGAACTGTTTAGCACAAACATTGCTTTAACTCTTGTTGGACTTGAACTTCTTTATCGGCGTCTTCATCAAAATGAAGATGTTGACCTTTTTGTCAGAATGAGCTGGCATCATTCACAAGACAACGAAGAAGATGGTGATAAAAGCATTGTTGTTGTTGATGATGATGATGATGATGATGATGATGATGATGAACTTGTAAGTGACGATTCTTAACAACAAAAGTGTAAAACAAAGAACTACATACTTTAATATGTACTCATAGTCCAGACTCACTCACGACCAAGACAACAAAGAACCAACCGACCCTCCGGCCGACCTTACATTGTTTTCTATTGAAATATTTTTTGTTGTTTTTTGTTGTTGTTACTGTTTTTTTCCTGTAGTGTCTTGTTTTGTGCATTTTATTGTTATATTGTACATACCCGACATTGTTGCTGTGATTTAGATGTTAGTTCTTATGTTAAGAATTGTAATAACTTTCATGCTTTCGTACACTTCGAGAAAATTTAAAGTAGTTTGCAGAAATTTTTTTAAAAAGTATCAATCATTTGCAGGAGTTAATAATTGTGAAAGGTTTTATTGCTCGAGAAATGAGATTATGCTAAAAAAATAATATTAAAATCTATATTTGTCGATTTTCATAGAAAATTGCATGTAAAATGGCGGTATTAAATTAGAAAATTCAAATAATTTTCATAAAAATAACTTGAAATATTTGAAAATGCGAATAATTTTGACAAAAATAACAAAAATTTTGTTGGAGTTTTTTTTTAATTTAACGTGTGATGTTTACAACTTTCAAACTTGAAAATTGAAATGTTTCAATTGAAAAATTGAATGAAATAAAATTAAAAAATTAATTTCTATTAAAAAATAATTAATATTAAAATAAAATAATTAAGTTATTTAAATAAATAAAAAATTTATCTTAAAATAGAATTTAAAATTTTAAAACTTATTTTTAATTAATTTCTAATATCAACATTAAAAAGATTTTTATTAATGTTGTCACTCTTCTTTTTGCTCAGTGTTTATTTATTATGTTGTCCAATTTTAACATCGTTTACTTTCCGGTGTCTTACACTTTTATTTCAATTTGCATTAATTTCCGCTCGTGTTGTTATAATCCTCTTTTAACAAAGACTTAAAAAAAATTTTAAATTTAAGCTTTCACTGCGTGTTGCAGAGTATTAAACTTTAACATTAAGCATGAGACTTAAAATGGAACATAGTATATCTTGTTTAATTGTAAGATATTCCCAGAAATCAAAAGGGTTTTAAAATAACTGAACATTTTTAACAGGCGTTATGTTACAAAGTATAACTAAAATGTTGAACTTCCTTCTATTTCCAAAAATAAACATTTAAGGACACATTACACCATCAAACAAATTTTTTTAATGTTTTAAAATGCGCTTAATTAAAATGAAAATAAGATATAATTTTGATAAATTACAAATATATTTTGACGTAAAAAAAATTACACTTCCTAACCCTTTCAATGGCTTGGCTAGAATAATAGTGGAAATATTTTTTGAGGTAATGTTCCTATCATTTAGGCTTAGCTTTTGCCAGGCTGTCTTATATAATGGACAAAACCATTCAAACGTTGTATTATAGTATTTAAGTTCAACTAAAACAACAGAAGATCAATGCAAATGCGTTATTTATAATGTTATTATAAATAAAAATGTTATACTTTGCACACCAATCACAATAACCACCTTTCTTTTTTTGCAACATTTATTAACGCGCGAAATAAAAAAATTTTAGACTTCTGTTGGGAATAAAATCGAAAATCCAACTAAGTTAAACGTTATATATCTCTTTTAATTTATTTTTGTCATGTTGGTACAACTTCATTTCATAGTACCAACCTTTTTGATGTTAAAAAAGACGTTGGAAAATAAAAAAAAAAATATTTTCTGATGTGTCCAATATAATGGACAAATCCATTGAAAGGGTTAAGGGCAGGGTTAGGTTTTGAAGGCGAAAAAAGACACTTCTTCATGATGTTTTTGAAGATTTCGAGTTCTAATGTTCACGAACTTCGAAAATTACGTTTTCAGGAAAATCGATTTAAAGTTTCTTATCGAGTATGAATTTCGGTCGTTTGAAACGCTGTAGCTCCGTTAATTTTGCTCCGATTGATTTGAAATTTTTTACACAATACTCTCGACATATTGTGCATTAAGCCTTCACTGCATTTAAATTTGTAATACGTTTAGTGTTGCCATACTTTTTCCAGCAGTACGGGGCAAATGCGGAACTTGTCCCGAAAAAAAAGGGATTTTGAAAAATTTTACGAGACAAATGAATAAATTAAAAATTATTAAAAAAAAAATCATATCAATCAAACATCATTACAAAAATTATCAACGCACCAAGCTTTTAAAAGATATTGGCCATTTCACGCAAAATGGGGAAACCATTCTATTTTTGAATACATATGAGATTTCTTGAAATTTATTTTTTCTTTTAGTTCTAGTTGACTAGCCTACAAAACATTTTCTTGTTTTATTTTATCAAGCCATTTAAGAGAAATTCTTTGAAATTGTTCTCAAAATTATTATTGACTCATCTGGTATAAATCTTGACTTTTACTCCTTTATGCATTCTTGCAATTTTCATGCCTTGATTAGTTCACTTCCAAAACTTTTCAGGATATAAAGCAATTTCTGGATTAGACGACAAACTTATCCTTTTCAATTAGCTATCACTAATCAAAAACTCGTACGAGAACTTTTGTGTTGGTACTAGTTTTAGGGTATGGAACTTTGATATTCATACAAAAATCACTTTTTTTTTTGCATTTCGGCTCGAATTTAACTACGCAGGAATGGAACATGAGCCTGGTGTCAATCGCTTATTCTCCACAATACATTTGTTAGTATAAATTCAGGATGAAAATTTTCACATATACCACTATCACTTTTATCGTTTTGAAAAATAAGTGTTTTGAATGTGTAGAATTTGTATCTGCTATTAAAAATAATAAATTAATAAACAGAACTAATAAAATATAAAATAAATAAGAAGTCAGGAGCTGTATTTTAGTTATTATTCAAAATAATTATGGATTTCCACATTTTTTACAAATAGAAACTTTTTTTCTGTGCATTTTCCGCACACATATTTTTTGCAGACATCGCAATTTATCGTAGTCCTTTTGTTATTACAGAACCCGATTTGGCACCATTTACGTATTGGATGGGGTTTTTTTGGAAGATTGGGTGTTGGACGATCAGCTTCACTTCCTATATCTTGGGTTGAAGACTGAAAGTCAAAAGTAAGCTCTTCAGCCAAACGAAATAAAAAATCCTTCATGGAAATATTCTTTCCGGTTGAATTTTTATACAAAATCTAGGAATTTATTCCGGCTAAATCTAAAGTATTAAAAAAAACTTGAAGTGCCCACCTTCTAGATCCAGATTTTACACTATATTTTCTTGCTATTTGATCTGTGACGTCGACACCAAATTTGGTTTTATTATAAAAAGACACAGTTTGCGGCAGTTTCTTGTTGTCTGTATCAATTTTGACGCCTTTGTGCTTAGTACTCAATAAAACGACTTTTTTCTTGGGCTTATTCTTATAAACTGTTAGTGTACATTCATTTGTTGCATATAGTCATGTTAAAAAACGAGCCATACCATCTTTCTTGTCTTTAAAAATTTTTGGCAGTTCCCGTTTGTTACAACGTACCTACTGTACTCACCAACGTAGTATTTTTTTCTAATAACTTGGAGGCTAAAGAAAGACTGGTAAAAAGTAACCAGTCTGTACTACATATTCGCTGAGAGGTGTTGACAAATCTCGTGTCTCGTCCTTTCCTAGATAAGGAAAACCATTTACTACGTACATTGTTTCAACATCAGACGCCAGCCAGAATTTGATCCCAAACTTGTCTGGTTTGTTTGGCATATACTGTGTGAACCTACATCTGGCTTTCGTAGGAAACAATTGCTCATCGACTGTAATATATGGTCCCGGTTTGAAACAGTTTTGACTGTTGGCAATAAATTTATCCCAAACAGTCGACACTAACGCAAATTTATCATTTTGTAAGCGTTGACTTCTCTCATTTCTTTTATCGAACCGAATGAACCGTTAAAATTCTGTAAACCCATGCCTGTACTCATACTTTTGGAAAAAAATTTAGGACCCCATTTTTTGTTCCACAAATACGATAGTTTTAAACTTTTTGCTTCGTATGCACCACGTGCATACAGAATTCCAATGAAGGCCTTAAATTTTTCTTGTGAAAGTGTCCACTTTTTCCCCAAAACTCTAGAAGCTTCTAATTCGGTGAAAGTTCTTATATAGTCTAATATATGGTGGTCTATCAATAGTAAGAAGGCACTGCTTACCTCCTCTTCCATAATATTTCTCTTAGCATATGCCGTAGGCCCAGATAAATCTTTGAATACGCAATGACTTGGAAACCTTCCAGCAACACCACCTTCTTTTATTTTTCTCCAAACAGTTCCACTTGCAGAAACTTCCTGTGTATCCTCCTCGTTTTCATTTTCGTCTTCAGACCTGGAAGAAATCCGCATGCACATTCGTTTTGGTACATGCAAAGTATCAGTATCTTCTTCGTTGCTCGATTAATCTCCGTTATTTTCACCATCATTATTCTCATCATTGCTCTCGATATGGACACTGTTATTACAATTATCGGTCGTATCGCTTTGATTTCCCAAAAATTCGGCCTCACTATCAACAATTCATCTTCAATGTCCGAACATTCCGAAAGTATGTTTTGTATCTCTTCTAAATTCAAAGTAGCTTTTGTTCTTTTTTCCATTTTTAGCAACTACAGGGTAATGAAAATAATTTCCTTCCGTTTTTTTTTTCTTACCTAATAGTTCACTTTTGAATATTTCACTCTCAAAATAAATATTTTTTTTGCACTTACTGAATATCACGCTGAACTGAAGTGATCGAACTAATGCCAATTTATGACATTTTTCTAACGAATTTATGGTAAATCGATATTCCCCTATAAAATGGGATTTCACCCAAAAATTGCAATAGAATGCACGTTGCACCTGAACAAAAATTTAACGCTGGCCACACTTGTTATCGTTGGCAACACGAAAAAGGTTGTAGTATATGCTAAATCTAAACAAAAATCGATTGATGATATGGAAAAACACACCAGTCAAAATGACTGGTACCGGTATAAGTATAAAAAAAAATTTATTTTTTATCTGTGGACACAAAATCAAAACTTTCAAATTAATTGTATTTTGTTGTCGTTATAAAAATGGGAAAAATTGTTATAATTGGGAAAAAATATTCACACAAAGTCAATATTTGTGGAAAATAAAGCAGAACCAGTCATTTTGACTGGTGCGGTAAATCTGGTGTTAATTACTGGGAATTCAACTCTCTAGTATGATTTGCGGCGAATTGAGCAAAAAATTGGACTAACATTTTCAGGCGCTCTTCACAGAATTGCATATCCTATAAACAATTAAGAAAGCATGCTTGTTATTGTTGGAAGTTGAAAAAATAATAAAAATTTTTCAAAATGATGAAGTTTAACAAATTTTGTTAAAAGTTTTTAATAGCTGCGTTCGATTCGCCAGTGCTCAACTCGCTTGTGAATAAAACGTCTACTCGTTTAACTTTTATTTGCTCAATAGTTGGCAACACTTTTGTCATGACGACCACATAAATAAATAAATTAAAATTTTTTACCTGCCAAAAAATCAATCGACATAAGACATTTTGAAATATTTTGAAAATAAACAAGCAAAGAAACTTTAAAGTCGGTCTAGCCCGACTATGGAATACATTAAACGTCCAAACATAAATAAATTCTTATTTTTTCGAAGTCCATGTATTCCTTTACAGTTGTTAACAGTTTTCACTAATGTAGGTTGTATGGGAGTAGGGCGTGTTCGTGGGCGGGTGGCACCCATTTTTTGTGTGCACCTTAGTTTTAATATAAAATTCTCCATACAAAGTTTAATCCCTGTAAGTTATATACAAACCTTTTTATGGTATTTTCAATATTGTGAGTTGTATGGGAGGTAGGCGTGTTCGTGGGCGGGTGACGCTTATTTTGTGGATACACCTTAGTTTTGATATAAGATCCTCCCATTCCAATTTTAATCCCTGTAGGCCATGTATATACCTTTTTATGGTATTTTCAATATTTTGGTTGTATGAGAGGTAGGCATGTCCTTGGGCGAATTCCAAAAATATTCAATAGTGCAGATCCTTGGGTCCATGTGTTGACGGACAACACACAGACAGACGGACGGACAGAAGGACATAGCTTAATCAACCCACGAGGGCACTCTGATCATGAATATATGCACTTTTCTATACCGGGCTCGCTTATTTCTAGGTGTTACAAACGTTTGCACAAAGTTAATATAACCTGACCTTTCAGGTTTATGGTATAAGAAGTTGACTGCTTGAAGAAATTTAATTTTGTTTTTGTACTCACATCACATTTTGACAGAATCTGTGACAGTCAACTCTATCCCGTACACAAACCAAGTAAAAAATAAGAACTTGGCAACGCAACTTTACTCAACTCAATAGGTAGTTGACTTTGTCTATGCTCAACTAGCTGGAGACTTTGTTGTTGTTTTCTTATATAAATTTTGAAATAAGCGACAATAAGCGAGTATAGGCTGGCGAATCGAACGCAGCTAATATTTCGTAAGTGAAATTCATAATTTTCTTTAAGAATCATTTCATAAAATTAATTAAACGTTTTTCAGAATAAAACTTTGTATAAAAGTACTTAGTTATAGTTCGTCTACACTACTTTTCTGAAAGTATTAGTTCATATTTACATATGTACGTTTTTAATATTAAGTGCATTCATTAAAATAATTGAAAATACGGGACAAGCCGTGTCTCGGCGGCACATTTCAAATATCATGCAAAATACGGGACATATGGCAACACTAAATACGTTAGTAGTAATAAATAATAAGTTCTTAAATAGTTAGAAGTGAAATAGTTCGTGGCGTGCAGATTAGGTGTGTGGCTTTGCATGCCTAAAGTCCGAGATCGATTCCCACTCGCGGCTTCAATAAAAAAATTTTCTGATCGGCCACCACCTCTCTGCAGACAATGGCAAACCTCGGAGAGTAAATAAAGCCATGTAAAGCTTCTTGAGAACATGAACTTTAGCCGTTCGGAGTCGGCATTAAACATGTAGGTCCAGTTCTCGGTCAATTGTGTGCAAACATTTTATAACACACACAACACAATTGATCATAAGAAGCTCGGTCAAAGTCCTTTCAAGGGCTGAAATGGTCAATTTGTTTTTTTTTTGTTTTTGGTTGTTTTTCCCATCGTTATTTTAAATTTGTTAGTAGCAAGAGTAGCTAGTTATTTTTTTCTGTTTGTTTAAGAAATGCTTAGGTAAAAGGTTTGAATATGTCTTTGGGTGACTCGAGTATTCCCTTAAAAGATCGAAGTACCTGGGGATTTATTTTAAAACTCTCTCTTAAAGCGTTTCTCTCACATAAAAGAAAAAAAAATAAAAAGTGCCATCACTGTAGCGAAATTCGGCAGCACTACGGTGTCGAATTGAAAAACGTCAACTTACTTCTGCCATACGTCTTCGTCTCAATAAATATTTTATTAATTAAAATTGTATGCAGGAAAAGAGACGTTCGCCACTAAAAACTTTCCAAATATTTTGCGCTTTAGAGTAGGATCTCAAGCCTGGCTCAGGGTTTCCACAAAATCGCCGTTGCTTTTCAGTACTCGGAAACAGTAGCTGGAAAAATAAAAAAAAAAAATTAGGCACAAAAGCGAGACTCCAGGAAATAAAATGGATCTGCCAAACTTAAATTCACGAATGAGCAAAGACTGCAGTGGCGTGGGCACAGGCATTTTCATACCGTGAATTTCCGTTGCCGGTTCTTTGCAAATAGCGAATATTTTGGTGAAGATGGAAAGTTTCGAAAACTTCTGCATGCAATTCTGCCGATTCTGCAATAACGAATTTTATGGTCAGTCTTTTAAAAGCTACGAAACATTTGAGCAGTTTGCGAGGATATTAAATCCAGAAAATCTTTTGAAAATTTCAGTATTTTGCATTTTGATAGGCGAATGACATAGGTTAAAAAAGAATTTAGTATTCACAATTACTCCTTATATTTTCCAAAAATTCACCTCAAATAAACAATAAAACTGTTAGGATTCGCATTAAATACCTACAAAAAAACCAAAAATTGAATAGTTGATGATTATAAATTATCCAAATTTGGGCGGCCATATTTAATTGCGCGAAATTGTTGAAATTGGACACTAAAATTGAAAAAAGCGAAAAATATTTACTGAGAAAATACTTTTAGCCTAAAGAGATTAAAATTTTTTTGTGTTTTATTCGAATAACCAATTGTCAGTGAATGTCCGCTTGGGAAGATATGGGTAAAATAGAGCTGAAAGAATGTTGTACTGCAGGGCCATTTGAACGAAGTTATTTATTTGTTTTTATTGCATTTTTGTGGTTCACACATAGAATGAAAAACCACTCGCATTGACAAACTCACTGACGTCTTCTTAGCTCTATTAAAATCCGCTTAAACACCAATTTTCTTGCTTCTATACCCCATACAACGCTTGCATGACTCCATACTATCTTCGAATAAAAAATATCGACCACTACATTAGGCAAGGTTTTTGCTAAACGTTTTACATCCAAATAGATGCTCACACTATCGTGTAGAGTATAATAAAGACCAACTGGAACTGTAATTTTTTCCAACGGATAATTAGGTGGTATGGGCTGTCCATAGTAACGCTGATTTTCCAAGGATCCATAATCAAATGGGGCGAAACGATCCGTATAAAGGAGTTGGCAAAAATGTACTAATTGCTTGAGGTTCATGCCAGCAGGTACTTGTCCTAGCAAAGCAGGCCACATGGTCTCAAAAAAGAAATGTGTTTCACTTACTATGATATTAATAGGTACATATATATAAATATAACAAGCATACTCTATTAAACGATGCTTCATCTCTTCCCAATATTTGCCAGATGACCTCCAAACATAATTGGTCAGTCACAAAACTGGTGAAGCAAAATAATGAAATCAAATTTGAGTGTGGCAAAAATTCTCGAAAAACATCCTTGATAGCAGCTATAAAACTGGTTCCAAGATCTCTCCATGGATTATTGAAATGCTTTAAGTAGGCTACGGGCGCCAAGGCATGCATCATTATGATTTTTTCATTGTAGGCAGGCAGCATAGAGCACATAATCCAGAAAATAGCGGTGCCCTTAAAAAAATACAACAAAGACCAAATGAGCATAAAAATTCAAACAGCATTACGTTTCATTGAATAGACCTGAGAGTGTCCAACGTAACCGAGTTTCTTATGCGCCGTTTTCTCTAACACGTAGTCAACCATAACGGGCAGATCAACTACGGCAATTTCATGAAAACTAAAGTTCCAGTAGTTTCTATCGTAGTCCGGATCGAGCGTTGTGTGACTATGCGAATAGCGGTTACCACGCGCATTACCCATCCAAACATCGTAGCCGTTATCGTGTAGAAAATAACCTGTTTCAATGCTTCAATGCGTGAAACTTTATTAGTCAAATGGAGTAATAATACCCACCTAAGCCACTGTGGGGACCCATTATTATCCAAGTAGATGAACTGTCTAACATACCGTGCATAAGTAATACAGGCACACCACCAGGATTAGGAATACGATGCAAGCACATGATATAATTCTCCGCTGAAGTGACATGATGCGTCTCAATAGGGTATTTATATTTGCGTATCAGTTGTGCCTAGAAGAGTAACAAGGTGTTCTACGTAGATTTTGTACCCTAATATCATTCCTACCGTATCCAGTTTAGAATCTTCGATAACATTAGCCGGGTAGTTATCCTCGAGATAACTTTTAGCCTGGCTACAACACAAGCTCTTCAAAAATAAAACCAACAGCAAATAAGGCAACATCAGAACTGTAATGAACTGATAGTTACTTTATGTTTAGTTAAGAACTAAATTTTCAATTCAGCACAAATAATTGTAAAGTTATTAAAAAGCTTCGATTGACTAGCGCAAATGAAGTGGGTATCAACTAATTGCTTTGATTGAGCTATTTGTGGTGCTCATTTACCAGAACTAGATAATGAATTCAATTTTATCATTATAGTTTATATTAAGTATGTGGCAAAACATAAAGTTGTATTAAAAATAATCTATGCTCAGTGTTGTTCCACAAGTGCAAAATTTCATCGACTTTTTCAGCGACTGCCCGAACAAAGCGAGCTGCATTCGCTATAGAAATTTACGAAACGAGTTCGTCGTTTACTCACAGCATCTTCACCGTAAGCCGCACTAATTTTAAAAAATCTCTTTGCAGTGGTTGTACCTAAATTTCTTCACATGGTTCACTTATATTCAAATCAATATAACTGTTTACACGAGCGATAAATTACATAATTGCCTTGCCAAAAAATGTAGCCATGAGGCAGTGACAGTACGTCACGACGTTAGAGCATTCGACTCTTATGCGATGGATCGCAGGTCCGATTCGTAGTTATGAAGATAATATAAATTTTGATGGTATGCAATTTTTCATTTAAATATTTGCTCATGGAACATTATGGAACACGGTGACGGGTGTTACATTTGCACACTTCAATCAGCCGTATAAATTAAACATTAATATCTAAGCAAACATAAAAGTAATTGAAATCATATTGAATGGCTTTAATGGTTGCCTATTCATTGGAAAAACTTTCAATAAAATTTTTTTTAAGCTTTGAACCAAGGTGTCAAACCTACTCAGTCAAGTCTGCCTTGGTTCGAAATTTGGAAGACAGTTAAGTAGGAGAGAAAGTTAAAGCGATAGAAACAAGTGTAGAATGTTGTATGTATAGCGGAGCGCTATATCAACATGCGAATATGAATCTGAGGCAAGTGTTATGCCTTTACCTCAGTCGATTCGAGTTATTAAGCAACCTCATTCCACAAACATCTCTACCACCAACAACAACTTCAAAACTCGTAAATATTGATGACTTTTTACTTTCAATTGATTAGAAATGAGGAAAGAATTATAAAAGTTAGAAGCGTAGGACCATGGCTAGACCGGGATTCGAACCCGGAATCTCTGGGTTGGTAGAAAAGCACGCTAACCACTTGACTACCGAGGCCCCCATTTGTATTTTTTTGAATTTTGTATTTTGTATTTTGTATTTTGTATTTTGTATTTTGTATTTTGTATTTTGTATTTTGTATTTTGTATTTTGTATTTTGTATTTTGTTTTTTGTATTTTGTATTTTGTATTTTATATTTTATATTTTGTATTTTGTATTTTGTATTTTGTATTTTGTATTTTGTATTTTGTATTTTGTATTTTGTATTTTGTATTTTGTATTTTGTATTTTGTATTTTGTATTTTGTATTTTGTATTTTGTATTTTGTATTTTGTATTTTGTATTTTGTATTTTGTATTTTGTATTTTGTATTTTGTATTTTGTATTTTGTATTTTGTATTTTGTATTTTGTATTTTGTATTTTGTATTTTGTATTTTGTATTTTGTATTTTGTATTTTGTATTTTGTATTTTGTATTTTGTATTTTGTATTTTGTATTTTGTATTTTGTATTTTGTATTTTGTATTTTGTATTTTGTATTTTGTATTTTGTATTTTGTATTTTGTATTTTGTATTTTGTATTTTGTATTTTGTATTTTGTATTTTGTATTTTGTATTTTGTATTTTGTATTTTGTATTTTGTATTTTGTATTTTGTATTTTGTATTTTGTATTTTGTATTTTGTATTTTGTATTTTGTATTTTGTATTTTGTATTTTGTATTTTGTATTTTGTATTTTGTATTTTGTATTTTGTATTTTGTATTTTGTATTTTGTATTTTGTATTTTGTATTTTGTATTTTGTATTTTGTATTTTGTATTTTGTATTTTGTATTTTGTATTTTGTATTTTGTATTTTGTATTTTGTATTTTGTATTTTGTATTTTGTATTTTGTATTTTGTATTTTGTATTTTGTATTTTGTATTTTGTATTTTGTATTTTGTATTTTGTATTTTGTATTTTGTATTTTGTATTTTGTATTTTGTATTTTGTATTTTGTATTTTGTATTTTGTATTTTGTATTTTGTATTTTGTATTTTGTATTTTGTATTTTGTATTTTGTATTTTGTATTTTGTATTTTGTATTTTGTATTTTGTATTTTGTATTTTGTATTTTGTATTTTGTATTTTGTATTTTGTATTTTGTATTTTGTATTTTGTATTTTGTATTTTGTATTTTGTATTTTGTATTTTGTATTTTGTATTTTGTATTTTGTATTTTGTATTTTGTATTTTGTATTTTGTATTTTGTATTTTGTATTTTGTATTTTGTATTTTGTATTTTGTATTTTGTATTTTGTATTTTGTATTTTGTATTTTGTATTTTGTATTTTGTATTTTGTATTTTGTATTTTTATGTGTTTAGTTTTTTTTAATTTGTTGTTTGTAATTGATGTAAGCAACTAACTTCAATATTAAAAGGTATTATATATAATCGTTTTGGGCTCCCTACAGTTTCAAGTGAAGTTGGTGAATTGGTGAACAACCAATTTTGTTTTGTATTTTTCTTTGCCTATCATCCTGACAGTCAAAAATAACATATAAACAAGTTGAACTTTTCCAATTAAAAACATTTCAAAAACCATGAATTAATTTTAAATCCTCAAGTTGTTTGTGTCACTAGCACGAATTTATCGTGACACAATTACAAAAAAACCAAAAAAAATCAAACAATAACAAAACTATAAAAACTTGTCCAGAAGACCGAATGGCTTTAAATAGAACAACTTCAAACTGGGACGGACGCACACACACATGAGTGCGATATGCATGAAAATTTACAATGGAGATATGAACAACTACGACAATATATTGTTGTTGTAATTTTTGTTGGAATTCGTACATAAATTTACGAATTTCAGCAGAAAGCATAACTGTCCGTCTGCGGGCTTTGAAGTGCAACGTTGAGGAACCCAAAGAAGTAATTTAAATGTCAAACCAACACATATCCGTGCACAGACAATGTCACACGCTTGTACATTTACACACATACAAAGACACACTTACGGCTATGTTTTTCAACCAATTTGTTCAGCATTAACACATGTTTCGTAGAGTAGCTAACTGTGAAAAAAAAACGGTCTAACAAAAACTTTGCCAAAAACCATAGCGAAACAATACCAAAAAATGCTATTTCCGATACTCTTAACACCTTCCACACCGCTACGCACCCTGCTTACAGCTACAAACGTGGCCTGCCTACCAGTCTGCTGGTGCTAGTCGCACAAATGAACCCGTTCGAATTCGTGCTCCGGTAATTCCAATACTCAGCACTTGTTAGCCAGGGGCGTTCAGTAACCATGACAATATTTTTTTGTGTTTCTTCTACGTTTTTTTCAGCTACACTTGAGATAATTTGTTTAAGCCAACATCACACCTTGCCACAACAACAGCAGCAACACAACAACAACAACATCTACTACAACATTTTGTGCTGCGACAAAACATAGGCTATGTTTTATTGCGTGTTTGTTGTTGTGTTTGAGATCCATCAGATATACTGAAAATGTTTCTAAACATACTCTCTACACTGAAGCTTGCATTAGTAGGGCGTCGTCGCTGGTTTTTGTTCGTTTTTGCCTCGATGAGTTCATGAACTGTTTTTAGATGCTATGTGAGCATTTTTGGATGCCCAAATATTTTAAAATGCAATTTTGATGGAACGTGCTGAAAGCAACGCTCATTTTTAAGAATTTTTTTAACCTTAAATTTAAACTGTAATTTCAGCAAAAAGAAACAGTTTGTACAAAAGACTTTAAGGGCTTTTGTATACAACAGGTTACAAAAAGGAATAAGTTACTTAATACTACAATACTTTTTAAATAAAAAAAAGACGACTTTGATAAAATTGCAAAAAAGACGATTTTGAAAATGAAAAATCCTTATCAAAATCAATTTTATTCTTTCAAAAATTTTTCCCGTCCGACATAACGCATTCATCCTAACTTTTTTTCTAATCCATGGAAAAGTTAGAGAAATATTTTTCCAAGTTGGCCTTCAATACATACTTCGATTCGGCTTTTATCTGCTCAATCCAGTCGAAACGGTATCATTTATATGTAAATCAGCCGAAAGTCGTACGGTGCGAAATCATGTAAATTGCCCCCGTCATGACATAAAAATCGTGCTTGGTGACTTCAACGCCAAGGTGGGTAAGGAAAACATATTTGGTCCAACAGTCGGAAAGTTCAGCCTCCACGACAACACATCAGATAACGGAATGAGGTTGATTGACTTCGCCGCAGGACGAAACATGGTCGTATGTAGCACTAGATTCAAGAATTTATATATTCATTAGGCCACCTGATTTTCCTCTGATCAAAAAACACGCAATCAAATTGATCACGTTTTGATTGACGGAAGGCACACTTCCAGTGTTCTAGACGTACGCACGATACGCGGTGCAAACATAGACTCGGATCATTATATTGTTACAACCAAGATCTGCACACGTCTGTACGCAGCTACGAATGCTCGCAATCCTACATAGAGAAAGCTAGACGTCCACAAGCTGCAGTCAAAATAGACAGCCGAAATCTTCGCTACTCGACTCTCACTCTTGCTTCAAGAAAAAACTACTCCGATCAATGATATATGCGCGCAGTGGACGCACATTTCCCACCACATGCGTGCGGCTGCCGAAGAGGTAGCTCACAAAAACCAGTAACACGACCAGGAGTGTCTCGACGCCACTGCAGAGATGGACACCGCCTACAAAGTCACCCTGCAGTCGGTTGTAAAGAGTGCTGTTAAAGAGCGATACCGCGAGAAGAGGAGGGAAGAGGGACACCTGTTCAGGCGAAAAAAACGAGAGGCAGAAATACGTGAGTGCAAGCAAATTGAGGTGCCTGGCGACAGAAATGAGACTCGAAAATTTTATTAGCCGATGGTTTTTAGACCGTTGCCTTTTCCTGCAAAGATAAAAATGGGTTTCTAGTGACAGATATCTAGAGTACACTGATGTTATGGAGAGAACACTTCTCTAGTCTTCTAAATGGCGACGCTGACAACAAAGTCGGCAATAGAGATGATATCCCGGAAACCCCAATTATGGATGACAGCGTTGAAGTTCCGCTGCCCAACTATAACGAGGTTTTAACAGCTTTAGCTCGGCTTGAAAACAACAAAACCGCAGAAGCCGATGGCCTACTGTCCGAGCTGGTTAATGATCTCTGTTTGAATGAATTCTTGGAGCTGATGGCCTACCAGCTGAGTTGCTTAAGACCGGCTCTGTTTAAATGCATTCACTGGCTTCTATGAAGAATATGATCGGAAGAATGCAGTCCAGATGATTGGAACCTAAATGTGCTCTGCTTAATCTACAGGTAAAGCGATCCCACCGTTTGCACCAACAACCGTGGGATAAGCCTTCTTAATATCACATACAAGATTCCATCGTCAATTAACTGATTGGACCTTATCAGTGTGGCTTCAGAGCTGGTAAGTCCACCATCGAACAGATATTTACGCTACGACAACTCTTGGAAAAGACCTTCGAAGTACAAATCGACACACACAATCTTTTTGTCAATTTGTCAATTGAAGAGGCACCTTCGACAGTCCAATAAGGAGTCACCTATATTCCACCATGTCTGAATTTGGTATTCTTTAACAACACCAGCAGCGCAGTGAAAATCGCGAAGGACCTCTACCCTTCGTTGGATGCCAAGCGATGTTTCAGACAAGGTAATTCCTTATTTTGCGACTTTTTTAATTTAGTAATGGAGAAGATCATACGAGCTACTGATCTCAGACGCAGTAGCACAATATTCTATAAGAGTGTTATGCTTCTGGCTTATGCTGATGATATTGACATCATTGGTCAAAATACGCGCGAAGTCAGTGCAGCATTCTCCAAGCTAGAAAAAAAGTTGAGTCGAATGGATCTTGCAGTGAACGCAGAAAAAACGAAGTATCTTGTGTCAACAAACAAGCAGTCCCAGCGTCTTGGAAACCACGTTACTGTTGACAACACCTCCTTTGAGGTTGTGAAGGACTTCGTCTACCTGGGATCCAGCATTAACTCCTCCAATGATATAAGTATTAAGTTCAAACGAAGGATAACTCTTACCAACAGGTGTTACTTTGGACTCAGTAGGCAATTAAGAAGCAGAGCTCTCTCTCCACGAACAAACCTGACGCTCTATAAGTCAGTAATCATGCCCGTCCTACTATACGCATCACAAACCTGGACGTTGAGCAGCTCTGATGAAAGGACTTTGGGAGCGTTCGAAAGAAAAATCCTTCGCAAGATCTATGGTCCAATCTGCGTCAATGGCGAGTACCGAATACGATGGAACCACGAGTTGTATGAGCTATATGCCGACATCGATATAGTCAAGCGTATTAAAATTCAGCGGCTTCGCTGGCTAGGTCATGTCGAGATAATGAACGACGACGCTCCAGCGATAAAATTATTCGATTTGGTAGCCAGCTGCAGACGAGGAAGACCGCATTGGATAACTTGACGACGCTTGGAGTTTGCAACTGGCGCCAGCAAGTGCACAAAAAATGAGGCTGACGCAAATTGTAATACGAGACCAAAACCGACCTACGGTCGCAAGCGCCAGCTAAGTAAGTAAGTAAGTAAATATGAGTTAAATGTTTAAGAAATCAACACCGAACACATGATTAATCCTGGCTTTAGTTCCATACGAGATTCTTCTAACTGATGTCCATCAAACAATCGATTTTTGCCGAAACCACCTCGTGCATTGCAAATAGAAACAAAAACTACTCTCATTTCTCATCCGATTTTCGGAACATCATCTATCCTACGACAGGATAAAGATGGCTAAGCCTAGGAGAAGCATGATTCTAGGAAGAGCATGACCGGATTTCAATTGGTCCCACAGATTTGCAGGCTTTGAAAGAGCCTATCGATTATTCTACAGCTGACCTAGTGATAATACTGGGGAGTTCCTGTAAAGGTTCTGATAGCATAATAACAAGGTTACAGGAACCGTTGCTTTTTGTTCCGGATCTTTGCAACCAGGAAAATGAGCTTCCATGGGTAGTGAATTTTAAGCCGAATTCTGTTCATGATCTATAGGCCTCTTGGAGAATCTCGGGACCAATCGTCAGCCAAATTCCTTTCGAATAACATTTCGAACAATTCATATAAAACATTGGCTCGATCACGGCAAATATAATTTCAAAACTCAAAAACAAGCTTTTTTGGGGGCCGCCTTTGGTAGTCGAGTGGTAAGCGTGCTTGCATGCCAACACAGAGGTTCCTGGTTTGAATCCCAGTCTAGCCATGTTTCTTCGCTTTGACCTTTCTTTAATTCTTACCTCATTTCTAATCAATTGAAATTAAAAAGTCATCAATATTTACGACTTTTGAAGTTGTAGTTGGTGGTAGAGATGTTTGTGGAATGAGATTGCTTAATAACTCGCATTGACTGAGGTAAAGGCATAACACTTGCCTCAGATTCAAATTCGCATGTTGATATAGCGCTCCGCTATACATACAACATTCTACACTTGTTTCTATCGCTTTAACTTTCTCTCCTACTTAACTGTCTTCCCATTTTCGAACCAAGGCAGACTTGACTGAGTAGGTTTGACACCTGAAATCCTTGGTTCAAAGCTAAAAAAATTTTATTGAAAGTTTTTCCAATGAATAGGCAACCATTAAAGCCATTCAATATGATTTCAATTACTTTTATGTTTGCTTATATATTAATGTTAAATTTATACTGGTGATGGAAGTGTGCAAATGTAACACCCGTCACCATGTTCCATAATGTTCCATGAGCAAATATTTAAATAAAAAATTGCATACCATCAAAATTTATATTATCTTCATAGCTACGAATCGAACCTGCGATTTATCGCATAAGACTCGAATTCTCTAACGTGGTGATGTACTGTCACTGGCTCATGGCTACATTTTTTGTCAAAAAAATGCTGTGAGTGAACGACGTTCACGCCGTTTCGGAAATATCTATAGCGAATGCAACTCGCTCTATTCGGATAGTCACTGAAAAAGCCGATGAAATTTTGCACTTTTGGAACAACACCGACCAACGCTGAGCATAGATTTTTCTAATACGACTTGTTGCTTTGCCACATACTTAATATAAACTATAATGATAAAATTGATTCATTATTTAGTTCTGGTAAATGAGCACCATAAATAGCTCAATCAAAGTAATTAGTTTATACCCACTTCATTTGCGTTAGTCAATCGAAGCTTTTTAATAACTTTACAATTATTTGTGGTGAATTGAAAATTTAGTTCTTAACTAAACATAAAGTAACTATCAGTTCATTACAGTTCTGATGTTGCATTATTTGCTGTTGGTTTTATTTTTGAAGAGCTTGTCTTGTAGCCAGGCTAAAAGTTATCTCGAGGATAACTACCCGGCTAATGTTATCGAAGATTCTAAACTGGATACGGTAGGAATGATATTAGGGTACAAAATCTTCGTAGAACACCTTGTTACTCTTCTAGGCACAACTGATACGCAAATATAAATACCCTATTGAGACGCATCATGTCACTTCAGCGGAGAATTATATCATGTGCTTGCATCGTATTCCTAATCCTGGAGGTGTGCCTGTATTACTTATGCACGGTATGTTAGACAGTTCATCTACTTGGATAATAATGGGTCCCCACAGTGGCTTAGGTGGGTATTATTACTCCAATTGACTAATAAAGTTTGACGCATCGAAGTATTAAAACAGGTTATTTTCTACACGATAATGGCTACGATGTTTGGATGGGTAATGCGCGTGGTAACCGCTATTCGCATAGTCACACAACGCTCGATCCGGACTACGATAGAAACTACTGGAACTTTAGTTTTCATGAAATTGCCGTAGTTGATCTGCCCGCAATGGTTGACTACGTGTTAGAGAAAACGGCACATAAGAAACTCGGTTACGTTGGCCACTCACAGGTCTATGCAATGAAACGAAATGCTGATTGAATTTTTATGCTCATTTGGTCTTTGTTGTATTTTTTTTTAAGGGTACCGTTATTTTCTGGGTTATGTGCTCTATGCTGCCTGCCTACAATGAAAAAATCATAATGATGCATGCCTTGGCGCCCGTAGCCTACTTAAAGCATTTCAATAATCCATGGAGAGATCTTGGAACCAGTTTTATAGCTGCTATCAAGGATGTTTTTCGAGAATTTTTGCCACACTCAAATTTGATTTCATTATTTTGCTTCACCAGTTTTGTGACTGACCAATTATGTTTGGAGGTCATCTGGCAAATATTGGGAAGAGATGAAGCATCGTTTAATAGAGTATGCTTATTATATATATATACATATATATATATTTACCTATTAATATCATAGTAAGTGAAACACATTTCTTTTTTAAGACCATGTGGCCTGCTTTGCTAGGACAAGTACCTGCTGGCATCAACCTCAAGCAATTGGTACATTTTTGCCAATTCCTTTATACAGATCGTTTTGGCCAATATGATTATGGTACCTTGGAAAATCAGCGTTACTATGGACAGCCCACACCACCTGATTATCCGTTGGAAAAAATTACAGTTCCAGTTGGTCTTTATTATACTCTACACGATAGTCTGATCAGCTATTTGGATATAAAACATTTAGCAAAAACCTTGCCTAATGTAGTGGTCGATATTTTTTATTCGAAGATAGTATGGAGTCATACAAGCGTTGTATGGGGTGTAGAAGCAAGGAAATTGGTCTTTAAGCGGGTTTTAATAGAGCTAAGAAAACGTCAGTGAGTTTGTCTGGTTTCAGTGGTTTTTAATTTTTTGTGTGAACCATAAAAATGCAATAAAAAATATGAATAAGCTTCATTAAAATGGCAGCCTCAGTTGTCCTGGAGTACACCATTCTTTCAACTCTATTTAAGGTAACTAAAACCGGATGCCGGAAGTATAAATATTCAACTGTATTTAACACTTTTTCATGGTAGTACTAGTATTAACTTAAACTTTCTCTCTAAATTTTATTTTGGCTTCAGCAATGAAATACCACTTTTAGGAGACAGTTTCATTCTTAAAACTGATTTTCATTTTACTCCAATATCAATAAACACGTGATCATTACTTCTTGTCTTAAAATAAACTAATTTTCGACTTTGTCTTAGGCTGCGTGCATAGCAAACGCCGATTCAGACAGACAGGCAGGCAGGCAGGCTGAAATCTGTGTGAACAAACGAGATACAAATAGCTCTCTTACTCGCTTTTTCACACACTCTGCCTGCCTGCCTGTCTGAATCGGCGTTTACTATGCACGCGGCCTTATCATTATGAAATAGAAAGATAACGGTTCTATGGCGCGATGTGAGCTCTGACTCCAAAACCGGTTACTCAAAGAGACAGAGAAGTATTATACTTCTTATGATAAGAGTTCATTTGGTGTACAAAAAGTAAACATAGAAAGTTCCCGCTGATTGAAATTTGTAATTGAAGTTAATAACTTAAATGTCTTATGATTTAGGACATAAGACACTTTAGGCCAAAGCACACTGAGATTCCAACCGGCGGGCATGCTTGCCATATTTTGCCGATGAGTTGATGCATGCACCTTATCAATTAACTGCAGCCGGTTTTAAAAAATTCAGCTATCAGGCCGTCAGCACCTGCTGCTTTGTTGGTTTTTAGCCGCTGGATAGCAACTTGAAGCTCATCATGGCTAGGTGGTGGAATTTCCGGGTTCAACATCGTCGATTGGTGGCATCCTCTTACATTCTCCTAGGGCGCATGTTCGGGATCGTTGCTCGCAAGCAGATGGGAAAAATGTTGCCTTCACAATTTCAGTGCACACTGCTTATTTGTAAACGGATCACCATTTTCACCTCTACAAGTAGATGCTCCGGGCTTAAAACCTTGGGTGAGAAGCTTAACCTGTTGATAGCATTTTCGGGCATCTTTCTTGTCCTGGTACACCTCAATTTTCTTACGCTCACGGTTTTCCTGCTCCCTTTTTTTGCGTCTGAAAAGGCACCTACCTTCTTTTCTTTTTTCGCGTTAGTTTTCGCACATGGCTCGCGTTACAGCTAACTGCAGCGTCCTTTTATATGCGGCGTGTTGAGCTGCCGTCGCGTTGCGAAACTCCTGGTCGTACCATTGGTTACGAGGTTACGGGTGCCGAAAACCAATAACTTATTCAGCAGAAGTGCCCATGGAGTGGAATATATGTGCCCAAAACCCGCCAGCGTTATAGTGTGCAGAGCTAGGTTGATTGAGCTTAACGAAAATTTGAGTGGAGCAGGCCTCGGCAGTCCATTGAGATTACAGCTTAGTGACTTCTAGCTTTCGTTGCATACCTGTGTGTACATTCTTCATTCATTCGCAATAAAATAGTGGTTGGAGTCAATATTGATCCCTCGAAATGTGCGTACATGCAATACGTTTGCAGCATGTCGTCCGTGCATCACAACATGATCAATTTTGTTTCGCGTTTTTTGATTCTAACACAGCCAGGTGGCCTTGTGTGTATCGATTTTGAATATGGTGCTATTAACTACCATGTTTCGCGCTGCGACGAAGTCGATCAGTCTTAGACCGCTGCATGAAGTGGTCTCGTGCAGACTGTACTGACTGAAATTGGAGTTAAAGATGCCTTCTTTTTCGACCTTCGCATTGAAATAGCCGATGACTACTTTCACGTCGTGGAGCGGGTAGTGATCATACACGTCCTCTAAGCTCGCGTAGAAGGCTTCCTTGACAACATCCTCCTTTTCCACCGTCGGGGCGTGCGCGCAAGTTAAACTCATATGGAAGAATTTTGCCTTGATGCTTATTATGGCCAGCCTTTTGTTCGCAGGTGTGAACCGGACAACAAAGTGGCGTAGTTTCAGTCTTACGAACAATCCACATCCAAATTTTCGCTTCATCCCATGTCATCCCTTTCCATTGTAAGGCCATCACTCCTGGATGGCGATGATGTCAGTCTTTATTTTCACGATGACTTTCGCCAATTGCACAAAGGCACCTTCCATATAAAGAGTCCGGACATTCCAGGTGCATAGCAGTAAATCATTGTCCGTTTTTTGTTAGCGGTGGTCGTCAACGTAGTTTTTTTTATTCGCGAAGGGGGAACCTTCAAAAGGCCCCACCCGTGGGAGTGGGAGGTAGGAGTGTGCAACTTTTACGCACTAAACCTAAACCTCCGCATTGAATCTTCGACCCAGTATGAAACCCGTTTATCCGCCGTAAGGCATAACTTTTCGGGATGAGGAAACAGCACATCTGAGCAAGCTGAAATCTGAAGGACTAGTTTTTTCTGTCGGGGGACTGTCAAGTTATGAGCCTAAATTTCCTCCTTAACTTGATGTCGACTCTGGGTCGGAGAGAACCCTAAACTTCGTGTATAGTTGCCTATCTCACGCTGACCTATTTTGCAAACGCTCGACTATTGGAAGTTCGTCGATTAAGCGTTGGTACAAAGAGCTTACCACTGACCAGTTGATTTCGCTTCTCCACATAAGGTTCACCACCTTTTGGGGTGTCATCACTTCGCCGAAGCGGACCGAAGCATCAGTTCTCGCTTCGTTGAGTACTCGAAGAGAACGTGTGCAGTGTCTTCTACTATGCTACCAGAGCAATGAGTGCAATAGGGGTCACTCAGATGCTTGAATTTATGCAGGTATGCTCTAAAGCAACCATTCACAAGTTCACTGAACCGTGACTTCTACCACACCACACGGACAGGTTAGGGATGAGGTAATGGGTCCATACCGTACGTACCTGCTACTGTGTCATACTTCTCTCTCGAGCAAGTTTTTTACGAGAGGATGCGGTCACGCTATTAGCTCCTGGTTGGGCCTCCTCCACCAAGAGGTCGATGGGGATCGAGTTAGCGAGCACCACAGCTGCATCCTCAGACACTGTTCTGAAAGCGCAGCACACTCTTAGAGCGCCTGGTATATACACCAACTCTACTCCTCGGCGGTAGGATCGCTGCGGCCCACACCGTTGATGCGTACATCAAAATCGAACTTACGACATTAAAAAGTTCCTCGTGTGTTTGGCAACATTCTTGCTTGCGCCAGGCAAGCGTGTCTGCTTTCCTGTGGACATACTCTAGGTGCTGTTATAAACAGAGTCGAGAGTCGATCAGCACGCCGAGGTACTTAATAAATAATTTTGAGTGAACCTCCGTCCCGCGCACGTTTATACGTGCGATTTAGTACTTTTCGTACGGCTACTGATAAGCACCGCCTCTTTCTTGTCTTCAGCTAAACTAAGCTCAGATGATTTTAGCCAGTCGTAGATAGTGCTAATAGCAACACTACTTGGGACCTCCACTTCTTTCAAATGTTTAGCATTTACCACAAACGCTAAATCATCCGCGAATCCAACGATCTTCACATCTGTAGGTACGAAAATTGAGACTTAGAACACCATCATACATGACGTAAGAGTTCATATCCGAGGCTGGTTTGGTTTGGTTTTCATTGGACAGTTATAATGTTGGGACGCACATTCCATATTTAGGATCTTGCAGAGACCCTCAAGTTTAGAGTCTAGAGAAGACAGGGAGTTTTGGACATGGATATTTTAAGGCGGCTCCGACTAGCCTTGGCAGTACCAGTTGTAGACTATGCGGTACGGCCTTTCACACCTTAGCTGGTAACCAGCTACTTGTCCGGGACCGCTTGGACGCGGTTAGCCTTTATATCTAGAGACCGTTCACTATCCGCCACCTGTGAACCGTCCGGTGGCTTGTAGCTCAGCACCCGCAGATTTACCATAGAACCCACGGAGCCGCATTAAGATTTTTACTTTAATAAGCATTTAATGTGACTTCTTTTTACTTTCAGCAGCTGCTGGATGCTTTTAGGTATACTATTAATTAAGTTTTCTAAAGATTGAGTACTTATCTTTTGACCTTTCCCTAGTAGCAATCATCCAGAGCTCATCGACGATATTCGGCGATGGGTTCATCAATATAATTCTTCAATATATTCCACAAGTTCGCGATCGGATTTAGCACGTACGACTGTGGTTCCCAATCTAAACAATTTATACCTTTTTCAAAATCCATTTTGTGACTATTTTCACCTTATTTTCGGGGTCCTTCTTTTTAAAAAATAGATTATTGCCTGACTCATATACGAACTTTTCAAGACTGGGAAGGTTGCAGTCATTCAAATTGGAATTGCTTCAATTTTTGGAAGAATTCCCATTAAATTCCCATTTCATTTCCTTGAAAACACCACCATATCATTAACGATTCTCCTACAAATTGCAATGTTTCCTGAATATTTCGAGAAGTATTTCCTTTATTTTGCGGTACCAAGTCCAAACCCGTCCATCGCCAAACCATTTATTATTGATGTCTCCGACCCAGTTACAAGCTTCCTCAATACGATAATGCAGTTCGCATATTGTTTTTACTGTTTTATTTTTATTGTTTGGCTGTTAAAAGGGACATTTTTACTTTGGTTTTAGCCTTGATAGCGAGCTCTCTTAGACATATACGTATAGTTTCGTGGAGATCACTGAAAGGTAGAATCTCTGATACAATTTTATTCGCCTGTTCAGCTTTGGCAAACCTCCTGTCACCTATGAATTAGGATGTAAACCAGGCAATATCCTTTTTGTGCAAGAAATGACCCCAACCATTGGTGGAAATAACCACAAAATAGATTTTGAGAAAGGTATAAATTGTATGGATTGGGATTCACAGTCCTACGACCTAAACCCCATCGAGAACTTGTGAAACACATTGAAGAAAAACAATTGCATTGAGCAATTCGTCACCGAATAGCGTTGATGAGCTCTGGATGGTTGCTATTAGGGAAAGGTCGAAAGAAGTACAAATTTTTATGTCTTTCAATAAAAAATTAATCAAAATATAGAAATAAGAGTTTTTATTACAGTTTCAAAAAATTCATTCACCGAGAAAAAACTATAAAAAAAGTTAATTTTTTCATTTATTAGAATAGACTAAACCCTTAATGTAATTGTATTGTTGCCATTTTTCTTAAAATTCCTGCCTTGTCCTATTTGATGCTGTTTCTAAGGTTTCTAAGGTCACATTCATTTAAGAAAAGTCAAAATGATAAATTAGTCAAATAAATTAATGAAATCAAAATCAGTCTTGAGTCTTAATGCCATACTGAGTTACATGTCATCTTAGATAGAAAAACAACAAGCATGTCATTGACTGGCGACCGTCTGCAAAAACACATTTCAAACCACTTTTCATGTTGTTGCCATGGGATTTCGTCTGTGTTTTTTTTTTCTTATTTTTATTTTGAGAATCCACCTAATATCGTTGGTTGATTAAAGAGAAAAGTTTGTATTTCTAATACGATACAAGCCGAATGGCACACGAAAGGACATCGATACGTGTCTGGAGTGAAATACCAAAAAAAAAAAACCCAAAAAGATAAATAATAAAAGCAAGTGGCAGGTCACAGGCACATACATAAAAGGTTTCTGGCAGACTTAATTTAGAGCGATTGTATTAAATTCACACTTAAGCGTTAACTAAGTTATGAACTTTACCCCCGTTTAAAATATCTACAATTATTGCCATTTAAAGCATTAAATAAGGGATTAATTAATTGCGATTAATTTGAGGCTGTCTGATTGCAAGATAACAGGACTTATTCAGTTGGGAGAGGTTACTGTCTGGTCTTAATTTACTCCAACGGCTGACGAAAGAGTAAATACTGAGAAGATGAGCAAAATTTGTTTTTTTTAACACATACACAGGAATAAAATAAATATTCAGAAATAAAATAAAATTAAAAATAAAATAAATAAAATAAATAAAATAAATAAAATAAATAAAATAAATAAAATAAATAAAATAAATAAAATAAATAAAATAAATAAAATAAATAAAATAAATAAAATAAATAAAATAAATAAAATAAATAAAATAAATAAAATAAATAAAATAAATAAAATAAATAAAATAAATAAAATAAATAAAATAAATAAAATAAATAAAATAAATAAAATAAATAAAATAAATAAAATAAATAAAATAAATAAAATAAATAAAATAAATAAAATAAATAAAATAAATAAAATAAATAAAATAAATAAAATAAATAAAATAAATAAAATAAATAAAATAAATAAAATAAATAAAATAAATAAAATAAATAAAATAAATAAAATAAATAAAATAAATAAAATAAATAAAATAAATAAAATAAATAAAATAAATAAAATAAATAAAATAAATAAAATAAATAAAATAAATAAAATAAATAAAATAAATAAAATAAATAAAATAAATAAAATAAATAAAATAAATAAAATAAATAAAATAAATAAAATAAATAAAATAAATAAAATAAATAAAATAAATAAAATAAATAAAATAAATAAAATAAATAAAATAAATAAAATAAATAAAATAAATAAAATAAATAAAATAAATAAAATAAATAAAATAAATAAAATAAATAAAATAAATAAAATAAATAAAATAAATAAAATAAATAAAATAAATAAAATAAATAAAATAAATAAAATAAATAAAATAAATAAAATAAATAAAATAAATAAAATAAATAAAATAAATAAAATAAATAAAATAAATAAAATAAATAAAATAAATAAAATAAATAAAATAAATAAAATAAATAAAATAAATAAAATAAATAAAATAAATAAAATAAATAAAATAAATAAAATAAATAAAATAAATAAAATAAATAAAATAAATAAAATAAATAAAATAAATAAAATAAATAAAATAAATAAAATAAATAAAATAAATAAAATAAATAAAATAAATAAAATAAATAAAATAAATAAAATAAATAAAATAAATAAAATAAATAAAATAAATAAAATAAATAAAATAAATAAAATAAATAAAATAAATAAAATAAATAAAATAAATAAAATAAATAAAATAAATAAAATAAATAAAATAAATAAAATAAATAAAATAAATAAAATAAATAAAATAAATAAAATAAATAAAATAAATAAAATAAATAAAATAAATAAAATAAATAAAATAAATAAAATAAATAAAATAAATAAAATAAATAAAATAAATAAAATAAATAAAATAAATAAAATAAATAAAATAAATAAAATAAATAAAATAAATAAAATAAATAAAATAAATAAAATAAATAAAATAAATAAAATAAATAAAATAAATAAAATAAATAAAATAAATAAAATAAATAAAATAAATAAAATAAATAAAATAAATAAAATAAATAAAATAAATAAAATAAATAAAATAAATAAAATAAATAAAATAAATAAAATAAATAAAATAAATAAAATAAATAAAATAAATAAAATAAATAAAATAAATAAAATAAATAAAATAAATAAAATAAATAAAATAAATAAAATAAATAAAATAAATAAAATAAATAAAATAAATAAAATAAATAAAATAAATAAAATAAATAAAATAAATAAAATAAATAAAATAAATAAAATAAATAAAATAAATAAAATAAATAAAATAAATAAAATAAATAAAATAAATAAAATAAATAAAATAAATAAAATAAATAAAATAAATAAAATAAATAAAATAAATAAAATAAATAAAATAAATAAAATAAATAAAATAAATAAAATAAATAAAATAAATAAAATAAATAAAATAAATAAAATAAATAAAATAAATAAAATAAATAAAATAAATAAAATAAATAAAATAAATAAAATAAATAAAATAAATAAAATAAATAAAATAAATAAAATAAATAAAATAAATAAAATAAATAAAATAAATAAAATAAATAAAATAAATAAAATAAATAAAATAAATAAAATAAATAAAATAAATAAAATAAATAAAATAAATAAAATAAATAAAATAAATAAAATAAATAAAATAAATAAAATAAATAAAATAAATAAAATAAATAAAATAAATAAAATAAATAAAATAAATAAAATAAATAAAATAAATAAAATAAATAAAATAAATAAAATAAATAAAATAAATAAAATAAATAAAATAAATAAAATAAATAAAATAAATAAAATAAATAAAATAAATAAAATAAATAAAATAAATAAAATAAATAAAATAAATAAAATAAATAAAATAAATAAAATAAATAAAATAAATAAAATAAATAAAATAAATAAAATAAATAAAATAAATAAAATAAATAAAATAAATAAAATAAATAAAATAAATAAAATAAATAAAATAAATAAAATAAATAAAATAAATAAAATAAATAAAATAAATAAAATAAATAAAATAAATAAAATAAATAAAATAAATAAAATAAATAAAATAAATAAAATAAATAAAATAAATAAAATAAATAAAATAAATAAAATAAATAAAATAAATAAAATAAATAAAATAAATAAAATAAATAAAATAAATAAAATAAATAAAATAAATAAAATAAATAAAATAAATAAAATAAATAAAATAAATAAAATAAATAAAATAAATAAAATAAATAAAATAAATAAAATAAATAAAATAAATAAAATAAATAAAATAAATAAAATAAATAAAATAAATAAAATAAATAAAATAAATAAAATAAATAAAATAAATAAAATAAATAAAATAGTATAAATTAAAAAAAAAAAATGGCCAAACAAATATTGATTTTCTACGCTCTGTTTGGAGTTCATTGAAGCTGCGTTGATTTGCAACGAAATTTAGTGTTAAATATTTGATTTTTCCCCCTCTAACCACATTTGCTCAAACACTCCTTGTCGCTTGTATGCGGTAATCAGCGCTCTAACGCTGTTATGTTTTAACGCGCTGTTATTTTAAAGTTATTTGTTCTGTATCTTAACATTAACTCATACCTCAATTTCTCATACCTGTACTTTGTTTGCTCATTATACTCATTTTCCTTGGGGCGACCTCCACCTACTCCCCCAAATTACCAATGCACGCATACACACACTCTCACATTGTCTGCAATCCTCTCACCATTCTTCCTCCTCTCTATTAATACAGCGTTATTGTGATGCTGCATCTATAGTCTTCTCAATTTAAAGTCGGCTCTTACCTCAGCCATTTTGCCTTTTTGACTTTTATGTCTTTTAACCTAGCTCTTGCTTTGTCATAGCCTTTTATGACTTCAGATGATGGAGAGTGAATTTTTTTTTATCTCACATTATTTTGTTTACTTTTGTTGTTCTACTATTGTAAGTGCTTCTCTACATATGCATAACCGGAACTCGAAACAATAATTTTTGTCTTTTACAGCTTTCTATAGGTTCGGTTATCAGCTTTTTGAATTTGCGGTCAGTCATTTTCTTGTTTAATTTTTCTTTCTTTCCTACTTCTATGCTTATCTTTATCTTTTATATACATTCTTTTATTATTTCTACATTAATAAGTAGCATGATTCAACTTATGTTAAAGTATGTGAGAGCGCAGGCAAGTAGTTTTTGATGTTTTTTTTTTTCTTTTTTTGTTGTGTGGTTCGTTTCACTCAGGGTACACTGAATAAGGTAGCCGCAACACGGAGAGCGCGACTGCCGCAAATGTCAAAGCGAACTTCTTCAGCTGTTGTTGTTGGTGTTCTTTTTTTCGACAGCCAGTTGATTTTGACACTTTCGGATAAGCGAAAGAGAGCACAGTCAGTTTTGAGGCAACCTTGTTATTCAACCATGGTTTCACTGTCACGAACATCGATTTGCTGGACTTTTGTGGTTCTGGTTCGGTTGTTTGTTGAATATATTTTCATGCTGGCAGATCCAGAAGCAATTGCTTCCGACTCTATGCAACTGAATGCGGTTATTTTATGGCTCTGTGTATACCGCAGAGGGCAGTGAGCGTAACAGAATTGCAATAAATGTTTTTGTGTTTAAAAGAGATACACTTGAAAGCACTTTTTAACTTTTCCATTTGGGGCCGTATTATATCTTTAATAATACTAAGAATAGTCGACTTCTAGTGCGTTGATGTTTATTGGCTTGTCAGCGTTGACAAGCAACTTTAAGTTTTCCCAAAGCAAATAATCTAGAGGCGTTAAATAACAAGATCTTAAACGGCACTTAACAGGTACATTACGTGAAACTACTGGACTTCATCCCATTACAACCGGCAATGAAGAAGTCATGAATCATGGTTCTATAGCGTTTATCGTGACTGTAACACGACCTTATTTCGCAAAAATATACTGTGATGATTCCATGAACCCACGGAACTCACCAAACTCTTTATTTTCCGGGATTTTACCTTTATTTTTCGGGACCTTCGGAAAATGCAGTAATTTTGCTTTTTGACATAGGTAAGGAAGACGCGGCTGTCTCTTGTGAGATACACATAGGTCAATAAGGCCCGCTGTGAACTAATCGGTTGCTTGTTTTACCTATTCTATCTGAACCAGTTGGAGCTATTAACAAATCTTACTAGTCTATATGTAGACGAAGAATTCTAAGAGACCGTCTAGATCACTGTAGAACCAGTTACCTAAGAAAAGGTTGCAATTTTGAACCATCGCTGGGCATGTGCAGAAAAGATGTATTGTAGATTTTTCCTCCTCATCGTCTCTGCAGCTTCTGCAGAAATCAATATGGATGATCTTTAATTTTCGGCCATGGTTTCCGATTAGGCAGTGTCCTGTTAGAATACCTTTGGCGGTATTTATTTGAACCCTTCTAAGAGAAGTTAGTTCATTTGAGCGCTTTAAGTTTAGGATTGGCCAAATTGACGCGTCGTGTGGCATGTGCTTCACGTAGACCATCTGGTATTGGTTCTTTAAAGGTATAACTCGTTTGTGTGTAATTGGCATACCCATGAATTTAAATGTATTTACTTTTCTGTTGATACAATTGTGATAGTACCATTTCGAGCGAGTTCATCTGTTTTGCAGTTTTCTGGAAAGTCTCAATGTCTGGGGACCCAATATAGTAGACATTTGGAGATCTACGGCAGCTTAAGACTGTTTAAAATGTTATTTAAACATACATCAGCGCTTTCACAGCGGCTTGTCTATCATTGATCGGTGAGCCTTGAGACAGGATTGATGTTGTTAGTGATTCCGAGTAAACTCTTCCCACCCTTTGCCATCTCATTTTGATCCATCAGAGTAGATTTCAATGGCATCGTTAAGTGGAGGGCTTTTAAGCTTCCATTCATGTCTAGAGGAAACATAAAATTTTTGTAGAAGAAAATCTTTTGACTGATTTAGTCTTAGGTCTTGGGTGTTGGAGGAAAAAAATCTTTATGCTAGAGTGTCCTATTGTGCCTCCTCTTTATTGAGAACTCTTTATCAGGGTTAACGTTGAGTCCATAGCTGGAAACCCAATTAAAACTTTACTAAGAGTAGATATATATTTTCCAGACACACATATTGATCCAAAATTGAATTTTCTATGACAAAACAACATTTTCGATCGAAAAAATTGTAATCATTCGACTTCAAGTCTTGCACGAGCTGGATCTTGTAAGCCTTCAAACCAATACTTTAAAGATTTTAAAACACAAGAGTGTTATCATCTTCTAAACTCTCCAATATGGTGAATAGCGGCCTCAGATGGTTCAATATAATATGGTGCAATCTGAAAATTGATCAAAACTCAATTGACTAAATTCAGGCAAGGTTAATACAAATAAAAAACAGGTATTTTAAATATAGTGCAAGTACCCTATGCCAGTTACTTTTTACAAATATTTATCAATTGTTATATATAAAAGCGTAAATATTTATTTGTATGTTCGTGGTCAACTCAGAAAACACCGCACAGATTTCGAATAAACTTTCATAATCCGGCATCCTATTCTTTCTGGATGGATATAGGATATATTATTAAGCGGTATTATACAAAAGGCGAAAGATATAGGCATTGATATGGCACTTGAGAGTCGTGATTTTCTACATAATTTTATTCATAAATGATTATGAAAGCAAATCATAAAAGCAACGATCTTAAAGTTTGGTTTCCTACTTATGGTTAAAAAAAGAAACAAAGATTCGAACAAAGAAAGAGTACTACGCTTAGACCGAATGAATTTTTGGGGGCTTGGAGCGTTAGCACCGTTGGGGTAATGTGCACACCTTAGTTTTGATATATAATCCTCTCATACCAAGATTAATCCCTGTAGGTCATATAAAAACCCGTTTAAGGTATTTTCAATATTGTGGGTTGTATGGGAGGTGGGCGTGTTTGTGAGTGGATCACGCCCTTATTTTGTACATAGATCTTAGATTTAGCACAAAACACATACATATTAAATTTAATTTCTGTAGCTTTTATAAAACCCTCTATACAGTGATTTAAATTTTTTGGTTGTATTGGAGGTAGACGTGTCCGTTGCAGATTCAAAAAATATTCAATAGTGCAGATCCTTGTGTCCTTGTGAACATGTGTACCAAGTTTCATGCAATTAGAGATAATTATCCTTCATACCGTAGAATGGCATAAAAGTGATAAAAACAATTTAATAGATTTTAGAATAGAGAAGTAAGAACGTAAAAATTATCAGGAAAGCACCCTGGGGTCGAATTGTCTGTTGTCTGTTCCGTGCACGAAACGGTAAACGTCCGAATGAAAAATACGTTCATCTTTTTTACGTACGAACGAATTGAGTACCAAATATAAATTTTTAAGTAACAAGTTATACGTTCACGGAACAGACAATTCGATCCCTGGATTTTTTTCTCCAAGACGTATTTTGAGAAGAAAAAAATGTTAAATATCCGATCGTGGTAAAACTTGAGTCGAAATGCAAAAAAAATGTCTTCTGCATCAAAGTCAGACTTTCACACCTCAAAGTAAAACGTAAAACAAAAGTTCTCATATTGGATTTTTGAAATGTTGTAGTTAATAGAAAAAGAATACATATTGTTAAAAATAATTTTTAAAAGATTAATACAAATTTGTTTGAAGACACTTTGAAGGTGTTATCTGCCCATTTTCAAGCATATCGTTTTTCTATTTTGACTTTTATATCTCTTTTATTCATGACATTTTCATAACCTGCCTTTTTCGCATGTTAGTCATTTAATGGTTTGAGGGACGAATTTGGGAAAAGCGACATATTATGCAATAAAATTTTATGATTATTAAAATTTTTGAGAAAATTGTATTTATATTACTTAATGTTTTGTTGCAGCGAAAATCCTCGGTCATTTCTACTCATACAGTATAAGTTTAAAAATCGTATCTGTAAAAAATCTTGAGTAATATATAACATCTTGAATCCGCCATATTCGATTAACTTTACTCCTATAATTTAGCTTACTATTTGTGCTATTAGATCCAAAGAATTAGCACGCTACCTTAAAGAAGTTTTGTTTTAATTAACGATTATGTATTTAGATACAAAAATATTTTTTTTGCTTTGAGACGAAGACGAAGAAACAACGAAAAAATTTGGTTGTAAAGAATACCTTACCGTGCAAACATTTTCAATTGCCCCAGAATCGGTAACTAATCGCTTGGAAGAAGAGACAAACGCTGGCGAGTTCTTTTGAGAGTCATAAGGGTATGGCCGAATGTAAGCAGCTGAGGCCATAAAAGTGATTCTCGGTGATGATTATTGCCCGGTAAATACTAACTGAATTCGTTATTCAGAACTGAAATGTTGTAGCCACCAATAATATTCGTTCATCCATAAAAGAATATGTTTGATGCACCAAAATCAATTCATGTTTTAAATTGATCTTGAAAATACTGAAAATACATGACCAAATAATTAATTCCCTAAATTGAATATTAGATTTTACAACCGGATAATTTCTTGCACAACTGATTGTCAGTAAAAAATACCATCAGCATTAAAAATTTGTTAAATTTTGAAACAAAATACGTGAAAACGTGTTTCATTGTAATCTTGTAATCTTGTAATCTTGTTCTATTGTGAACTGCGCTTGTACTAAAATATTAACGAAGAATTATATGGATTCAATTAATTTCAAATTTCTTAGACAATATATTTCGTTGTCTATACTTTTAAGATGTTTGCCTATCTTGAGAACATCATTGTCTAAAGTGTTGCCAGGGAAACGTTTTGAAACTTATTAGGTTGCTGAAATCATATTCGTTAGTTGTGGCAAATGCATTTTTTTGTAGTGATAATCAACTATCTCGCATATCAAGAGAATGGTTAGTTGTATGATTCGATTTTCAGTTATGAGTTTGGTACAATTTGGTTCGGATTTTCAATAATTAGTTTTAACAACATCAAAAGCATTCGTATCTATCGGAATGTATGCTGAAACAACTTCAGATTTCAGGTTGTAGGAACTTGGTTGGGCATTCTTTTTGTTGCCCCAATCAATTAGTTTCCTCAGTGTTGATTTTGGAAATTTTTCAAAAAGCCAATTTTCAACAATAGCCAAAATGAGCGAATGACGATTTTGAAAAATTTTTCGAATTGTGCATTGATCCTTTTTACTATCGATCCATTTTCGAACGATCGCCGGAACGAGTGAAAGAAGATTTTGAAAATGTTTCTCTTAAATTGCGCACTCATCGCTTGGGCCACCGAAGAGCGGCGATCCATCTTGCAGCGATTGTCGAAATGAGCGAAGAAAGATTTGGAAAATGTGGTGAATAGCGCATTTATCGCTTGGGTGATCGAAAAGTAATTCATCTACCAAAAAAACCTTGGTTGGATCTTTGCAAGAGAAGTACATCACAAAATCAACTTATCTTCCAATCGTCCTTCAAATGTTTGCATGGTAATGCTTATGTGAAAAGTTTGATCTCTTTTTTTTCTTCTTTTAAAAAATTATATTTTCCAAAAACTGAAAAAAAATGGAGTTTCAGGGATGTCGTTTACTCTAAAGTGGCATTATGTCGTCGACGAAGTAAAAATTTTGATGACTTCACCATTTATGTCTCCATCATTAGATAGCAATGTACTTTTACGGTACACACTAAACTTCATTCATGCTTCAGCAACAACAAAACGAGCAACTGCCAGACACTCGAGCGCAAACGCTGCTGCTTTGTTGTTGTTGCTAGATTGTTGCTGTCGGTTGTTTAAAGTTTGAAGCAATAATTGCTGTTATCGTTGTGACAGCGCTTAGCACAGCACAGCACAGCACTGAGTAGGCAAAACAGCACAATGCTACCAATAATATACTACATTGGCTCTGTTGACAACAGAGCGGCTAAAAGCTAACAGAATATTTTTGTATCTTATATCTCGAAGTTAGCATTGGATGCGGCCAACAACTGCAAGAAGGTATCGGAGCGCGAATACGCTGCCAAACAATTCAGTCTGTTATTGGTGCTCAACGAAATAAGTTATCGTCGTTATAAAGTGTACAAAAAAAACCGCTCGCCGTGCAAAGAACCGTTCGCTGGAGTAGAAAAGTTTTTTCCAAACGTTCAACCAACTGAATCGCGTCGCTGAACATAGCAAAAGAAAAGAAGAATTAAGAAAAAAAAACAACAAAAAATAGTGAAATTGAAAAAGTAAATGAAAAAATTTGTATTATGTTTATCACTTGAATAATTTCAAGAAAAAGTTTTTGATGCTACGAATGCACAGAGATATATAGCTTTACAAGAAAAAAAAAATATATAAAAAAAATTAAAATATGTATCTGATCTGCAGCCATGGGTTTTAGCTATGAACTGCTGTGATGATCAAAGAATCTATAATGCAAAGCAAAGTGCTTAAATATTTATGCTTAATTCGCCAAGCTTTGGTCAGCAGCAACAAAGAGCTTGCATAGAGCTGACTAGAGAGATACGAACATCTAACTGACACTCGTTATGCCGCTTAGAACCGGAATAAAAAGTTGGTGAAACTATTGAAAACCAAAAAGTTAACATCAAGTGTAAAAAACAGCAAGAAATACTCATGCTTGAGCAGTTAATAAATAAGCGTAACGTATGCGACAAGAACAACAACATTAAATAAGCCATTTGATTGAGGGGCTAAAAATATATTTTTTGTTTTTTTTTGTTTTTAATCAAACTTATTTTTTAACCCGTGCGCCTTGATTGATACACATCATCACGTAAGAGCCACCCACCAAAAATAAAACAAAAAAAAAATCCAATTTTGGAGTCATCGATGTGCGTGAAGAGCAGGCATCTCGTGCTCTGCGGTCATTTGCCACATAATTTTCTAGTGCTTTGTTTTTGTTATTTTCTTTAATATCTTCGTACTTGAAATATTCTGAGGTGCGTGCGACTGTAACGCACCGAGAGCTAACCGTGGTTTTCACCTAAAAAAAAATAAAAAAATTAACTGCAAATCGTCAGCGCTTTGAATGAATGAAAGCGCATTTAATTGCGATTCGACAACAACAACAACTAAGCAAAATCATTAACGCTGCATCCATTAGATGCGTTTGTCTGATGCTGGCTGACTCTTGTGCTTCTCTGCTTCATGCCTCGTGCTTCTCTTATTTATGGCAAGCAAGAAGCGTAACGTCTATGAACTGTTTTGGTAACAACCTTTATATTTTTTTTTCATCTACCAAAAACCAAACAGGAAGCCGATGTTTAGGCCAATTTTTACTGTCAGTTGTTGGTTTTAATGTGTGTGTGTGTGTGTGCGTGTGTTTTTCAAAGTTTTTAATAATTGCTGATTTAACTCTTTTAAGTATCTTGCAGATTTTTAATTATTTTTGTTGAACTTTTTTTTTCATTTTATTACACTTTAATTTTTACTTTTAACTTTGCTTAGTGCTGTTGTTATTGTTGTTGTTGTTGTTGTTATGAAAGAGAAATTGTAATTATTTTATTTTATGTAAGTTTAACTGTTTCACGGTGTTTTCTGCTTACAATGCTTGAAAACATGCAGTTTTTCGTTAAGGTGTTTTTTGTTTTATTTTTTTTTATGAATGAGAAAAAGCATAGGAAAAAAATTTATATAAAACTCTTTTGCTATTTTATATCCCAATCAGTTGCTGTTGTTCAGCTCAAATAATTTTGAACAATACGCTGTCGGTTGCCACTCATTGAGTGTTACGTCCTCATTAATAGATAAAAGTGTTACCTTCCTGCCAGTGCTTGTTCGCCTTTGTCTGAGCATTGATTTTTTTTTTTTCATTTAATACTGTCATAAATTTTTTTATTTATAATTACAGTTTTTGTTTTAGCCTCAACAACAATTTTGAGGCTTTGCTTTTCTATATCTTAAATATTATATAAAATAATACTCACGGCATGTTTTGTTACTTCAAAGCTCGGTAACAGCTAAGCCGATTTTATAGTTCTTACACATAGCAATTGCATGGATAAGTTGAATTAAAATAATGTACTTATTTTAATTTTTTTGGATTTCTTTCTTAGTTAAAAAAAAAATTTTTAAAATAACTCATTCTTACGTAGCATAACATTTTGGAAATTTTTGGAAATTTTCATAATCCAAACATTTTTTTAATAACATACTCTGTTCGATAAAATCATGTTTTCCAAAATAAGTTACCGGCAATGGATTCTGGCAGAGAGAACAAAACAACAATACACGTGCATCGGCGTTATAAAAGTTAACGTCTGAGTTTTTCTCCCTTTTTGCAAATTCTTATGGTGAATCGTAATAGGAAACCACGTGACTTTTACATTTTACCTATAGAATGTATTTGAGAGATTTATGTAAAAAACTATGAGAAACATTTCTAACTGTTTAGTGTATGGGTCTTTTTTGTCACTTTGTAAAAAAATACAAAAAATATCCATAAAATCGGGCTATAGAGGTTTACAATATCCCACAAAAATATTAATCATACAATTCTGCTATAAGTTTCTCAATACACCAAAGCTCAAAATTCTTGAACACCAGAAATAAGTGAAAACTTACAATCTGTTCAAGAGTTAAATTCAAACTTATTCAGAATTGGTGCTAAAATATTCCACAAAAACGCTTTTTTGTACTCTCTACTAGAGATGGGCGCGTGAGTGATTTTTACTCACGATCACGCACGCTCACGATCAAAAATTATTTTTAAAATCACGATCACGATGTTATTTCTTCTAATTATAAATACTCACTCACGATTAAAAATAATTTGTTTGCTCACGATCACGATGGCATAATTTGCTCACGAGTTCTCACGAATACGTTTTATAGGAAAACGAAAATTTATACAATTTCTCAGCTTACAATTTGTATTTAAAATTCTCAACATTGCTTAAAGTTGTCGCTGAAGTTTCGCAAAATAATTCAAGAAAGCGAAATTACTTGTTGTCGCTTCCTTAAAAGTGGTCAGTGTTGTATTTTGTATGCAATTAGTAGCAAAAGCCTAAGCAAATATCATTACGAAATTTGGCACAGATTTGAAAAATGTTGGTACACAAGTCGTGACAGGAATAAATTTAAGTCACGCACGAGAAAAATTTAATCCCGAAAAAAAAATGCCCACTCAAACAAACTAAATGGAACATTCCCATGACACTTATGGAATACGGAAAATATATTCACTATGAAATAAAAGATAGCTTACCTGACCTATTGTGTCGAATAACTATTGGCGAGGATTATTTTAAGCTAAATTGCAACATTTCCTATAAACATCCTCATAACCTTTACAGCTAAAAGACAAAACGTTTAAAATAAAAGCAATTAGAAAAGTTTCCGGAAAATATCTTGTAGTAGATATATTCGGTTTAAAGAAGATCTTCAGGAGCATGTGGCTACTGATATAAAGAAGCTATTTAAAATAAGAAAAAAATTTATAATTGTATTTCGTAATCATGATTCATTGAAACTTAAATAAAATACAATTTAGTTTTTAAATTTTTTGAGCAGTATTTGATACTTTTTTCTGGATTCCTTCTACCTGTGATACACCCACGAACTTTGAAAATACACTCACGAACGATTAAAAATACAATCTTCTCATGATATCTAATTTTGCGTATGTATTTTATCATGATACTTACTTTAGAGAGAGTTAACAGGCAGTGATTTATGAATACGCATTTCTCATAAGCGCGCTTGCCAAGGCAATTGCTTGTTAGTAGAGCACCATGACAAATAATCAATGCATTAAGTCTTTCATGAGAGAAGATGATGGCAAAGTTTTCGTGGAGGTTCGATTTTTTTAAGGTATTTATCATTATAGACTTCAATCGCAAAATTAGTTATCATGAGATAGTTATTATTAGTATTATTAGATAGTTATGCATTAAATAGTTCCTAAGCGAGTTTTTCTTATATATATTTATAGATATTTGCCCGTTTGCTCCAAGTAAGGGCCCATGCATCAATTACGTGAGGTGATTTTGGCGATTTTTTGACCCCCTCCCTCCCCTTAGTGAGATATAGTGAGATTTAGCTCGATCCCTCCTCTAATCTCACGTGAGAATGTTTAAAATACGCGTTTTCAGTGAAAATATATTAATCTGTGCTTTGAATTGTATTGGATTCATCAGTGGCGTAGCTAGGGTTGGTCGCACCCGGGGCGGAAACAAAATTGTGCACCCCTTTAGAAGATTTTTTTTTGTTATAAAATAGATCCATGAATCTTACTAAATATTTTCATATCAGCTTCTACAAAAATGACATATTTTAGAAAAGATTAAAAAAATAAACAAAACTATGCTATCCATAAATATTTGATAAAAGATATAAGAATCTAAAATTTTCAGAAACTTAAAGAATTTTCTCTGAATTGTTCCAATATTTTTGTCTACTGGGCTTATAAGTTGTAAGAGAAAAATTTACTATCAGTAAACCACACAATATCAGTTTTAATGTAAAAACTTAAGTTAGTTTAATATAGAAAACTTTGAAAAATTTACGAAAAATTTTGCATAATTGGAGAAAAAATAGGACCTGGAAGCAAAACGTTGACAAATTTTCCGTAGTGACCCTTAATAACTATTAATATGAATATTTTTTCGAAATCAATCCCCATTTTCTACATAAAATTTAAATGAAAAATTAATATAAAATATTAAAATTCTTTTATAAACATTTTTCATCATTTTTATCAATTTTTTTATTGTACACTGAGGAAAAAATGTGTTAAAATTAAAAAGAGCTGTTTTAAATCTAAATTCAAAACAAAAGTTTTTGTTTTTAAAACAATGTTTTTGCTATGAAAACGAAATTTAAAACAAAAATTTTAAAATTCAAAACACATGTTTTAAAGCATATTTTTCGATGTCATTTTTTTAACTTTTCCGAGTTTTTGCACCAGATTCACAACCAGCTACCCCCGGGACCTTCTGAATACCAAATGTTAACTCAATTCGATGAAGTTTGCATTTGAAATATTTTAATATTTAATAAATTAGTTTTTAATTTATCATATTTTCAATTTTTGTCAAACCAATTCAAAAAATTTAAAAATTGTCATTGAATTCAAATTTTTGTTTGTTTTTTCAAAGAAATAATAAGAGAAATGATTGATATCAATTGATCTGATATCTTTATCTACATAATTCCCAAAGCAAACTTGGCCAGGTTCGACAAGGTCAAGAGTAATGAATGGCTCAAAAAGAAGCTGGCAATTCCATGAAATCTGTTGATTCTTCACATTCGGTAATTGAGAACAAAATTTAATTTTAATAATTAAAATAATTTTTAAGGAACTGTACATCTTGTCTTCTCTTAAAACTATATTTTTGATAGTTTTTGTTGGTTGATTTGAACATAATAATAATTATTTTAGCAAAATAAAGGATTCAGGTTTTTAGTAGACATCTTCAAAATAGAGTAAAAAAAGTCAGAGCGCTATAAATTATCATAGAACGCCATTTATTTAATTTATATAAAAAATTTAATGAATTTAAATCAATTTAATTTTTTAGAAATTTTTTAAGCAAGTAAAAAGTTTATTAATAATTTTTAAACTAATAGTTTTTTGCAAAAGTATACCCAAAATATACCAGTGGTGACCGTGGCATGCAGGTTAAGTGTGTGGCCTGGCATGCTCGGAGCCCGGGTTCGATCCCCAGCCGTGGCGAAAAGTTTTTTCAATAAAAAATTTTTCTGATCGGTCACCACCTCTCTGCAGACAATGGCAAACCTCAGAGAGTAAACAATGCCATGTAAAGCTTCTTGAGAACATGAACTTTAGCCGTTCGGAGTCGGCACAAAACATGTAGGTCCAGTTCTCGGTCAATTGTGTGCAAACATTTAATAACACACACAACACAATTGATCATAAGAAGCTCGGTCAAAGTCCTTTCAAGGGCTGAAATGGCCAATTTGTTTTTTTATACCCAAAATATACTGTATATTTTTATTTTTGACATTTATGACATTAACATGTTTTTCTGAAAAGTATTGCTTACAAAACAACTGACGCCTCCATTCATCATACTCTGAAAATCATGCAGGTTTTCGAAACTAAATGGTTTTAGAAATGTCTACTAAACTAGCAAGTTTGAACACTTCTTAACCCGAATATAAGATGTAAAAAAGTGATTTTTTATAATACTTGATGGAATATAAAAAAATGTTTTTACATTTGTACTTTTGTACTCCATCTTAATATCATGAAAATTTTAATATAATTTGTTTGGAAGTTGCACCCCTAACCAATGAAAAATTACATATGGAATTGACTTTTGTTTAAGCGTGAGCGTTAAAATTGAACAAAATTTAATATAAAGTTAAAGTTTGTTTCAATAAAAACGAAGTCCTGGTGATGGTAAAAAATATTTTCATTCACTTTTGCACCCTCTTGATATTCAAATATAAGACCGAAGTCATTGAGGTGTGTTCTTTTTATTAAAAAAATCAAAAATGATGTGGTAAGAAGCTCTTTTGCCAAATTTTGCACCCCATTTTGGCGTGCACCCGGGGCGGACCGCCCCCCCAGCCCCCCCCTTGCTACGCTACTGGGATTCATTATAAAAAAGTAATTTTTCCTACCTTATTCAATGCATAAAAATGATAGTCTATTCTATCAATTTATTGGGAAAATTCACCGAATCGTTATAAATAAATTTTCTGTAATGAAAATATTTAGACATTTTTACTATAGGTCCAAGGGATGTCAATCTATGATCGAACCGATTTTGAACATTTTCAGTACAATTCTATTAAGGAGGGACAGGACATTGGCCTTTTTTTTAAATCGATTTTTATAGTTTTGTATTATTGTAAATATTCTTAGAAATTCTAAGAAAAAAATTCCTACGGGTTCAAAAGTTACAGCCGGATTATTTTGTTTTCTTTGTTCACAAACTTTGAAACCACCATCTCGAAACCATGTTTTTCGCACTGGTTGTGGCACTAGCGGGTTCAGTTTTTGACGAATTTTTTTTTTTTTTTTGTATTTTTTAAGCTTGATTCGCTATTGTATGACACGAGCTTTTTTTAAATTTTTTTTCGATTTTTTATGAATTTTTAAAGTCAATATTTTTTTCGAAAAAACACACTTTCAAATTTGGAACATCACCAAAAATTGAAAAAAAATTTAAAAAAAAGCTCCTATCATACGATAGCCAATTTTATAAAGATTTAAAAAAAGTAATTTTTTTCCAGATCGGACAATTTATGCGACTCCCAGCGGTGCAACCACGAGGCCCCGTTTTTATACCCTAAACCTGAAAAGTCAGGGTATATTAACTTTGTGCAAACGTTTGTAACGCATAGAACGAAACGAGTCCGGTATAGAAAAGTATATATATTCTTGATCAGCGTCACTTAGTGAATCGAGCTATTCATGTCCGTCCGTCCGTCCGCACGTCCTGTTGTCCGTAAACACAGGATAAGAAGAAGGAGTTGAGATAATTGAATGAAACTTGGTACACATGATAACATGGACCCAAGGATCTGCACTATTGAATATTTTTGGAATCCGCCAACGGACACGCCTACCTCCCATACAACGCAAAAATTTAAAACTGCAGAACTCAGCTCATAGTTAACCTACACCTATAAAATTTAGTACGTATGTGTTTTGTAACAATACAAAGTTGTCTTCGACAAATGGGTGTCATTCTCCCACGGACACGCCCACCTCCCATACAATCCAAAAATTGAAAACACAATAAATAAGCCTCACAATAAGATGGTTTTGAAAAATAGACGTCATCCGGCCACGGACACGCCTACCTCCCATACGACCCCAAAAGCTTAAAACTCATTAAATAAGGTTATGTTTGTCATAGAGAGATCAAATTTGGTACGTATGTATTTTATACCAAAACTAAGGTGTGCTCAAAAATTGGGAGAATCCGTCTATGAAAACGCCCACCTCCCATTGCGAAAGCACAATAAAGGCTTTAACTGTGAGCTTAAGGAATGCACTTGGTATGTATAAATTTTTCATCAACATTTAAATGCATATAAAATATAGGCTTCATCCGCCCATTTTCAATAATATTATTTTTTTTTGGAAGAGCAGGTTTAGGGTATTTCATAGTCGGCCTAGACCGACTTTAGACTTTCTTTACTTGTTTTCTCTGCCGCCAGTTTGGAGCTCTATAAAATCAAGTTGGAGTGAAAAATATATTTTTTGGAAAAATGTTTGTTTTTGACTGAGTTATGAATTTTGAAAAAAAAGGTCGGTTTTCTCTGCCCCGAACGGTATGTCCCAACTTAATCTATTTTTCATGTATACATGCCCAGTTTTGATAAGGGCAAACTAAAACTACTTTTGTATATAGTTTTCATACAAAATCATGTAAACAAATTAATATCTAAGGGTCTAAGGGAAGTACCACAGGAATTGACCGATTTCGAACATTTTCAAAACACTAGACTCTTCAAGCCTTTAAGGAAAATATTCACCAAGAATGTGGAGAATATGTCGCCCGAAGTTCTGGCAACCTTCTAACAGAGAATTTAAATTTTTATAAAAAAACGCACTCTTTGATCAATATAAAATTTAGTTGGTAGAGAGCTCTTGAGTTGGTTAAATTTGAGTTTTTTTTCAAAAGAAAAGCTTTCCTCACAAAATATAGTTTTAAGCATGCATCAATTGTGAAATTTGTGCAAAATGTGTTTTAAATTCAAAACATAGAACTTTAACGGTTTGCCAATTTTTCATGTTTTCTGTCTATTAAACAATCTGTCGACATGATTACAGCATTACTTTTAGAGCTATCTTAAAAACATTAGATATTCAAGCTTTTATCGTTCAAATGGAGATCAAGTTCTAAAATGAGCCTATGGTTGAAAACCACGCCTACCTTTTATGGAAAGTAACTATATCATATAACTATATTCATAAATTTCACAAAAATCAAAATTTGATTTGAAGAAATAGTAACGAATTCTGTACGACAGTTTGAAATAGTTACATAATAAGTCGAAATTTCAACAATTCGATTTCGAAAAATGAAATAAAAAACCACGCCTATTCCTTCTACATCCTATTCCAGTGACATCATTAAAATAATATGATCAGTTGATCAGTTCAAATAAGCTTCAACACACTTTAATAGGTATTTTCATTATGTGGAAGAAAAGTTCCGAAATTTTGATCCCTAGAATTCCAAGCTTTTCCAAAACCTTACATGACTAATGAATTAATTTTAAAGTTAACTTTCAAAAGCGAATTGAGGCATTATTGTGTTGGAAAAGTGTTTCGCCGACTGCCATTTAAGCTAATCCACAAAATTTAATAATAGTTTTTGTGCTAGCAATAAAATGCTGCAAATCATATGATATGCAAATTTATGCAGTTTGCAATTTTTTATGAAAAATTTGGAAAAAATATGCATAGTAATAAAATATTATTGTAATAGTCATTAATTAAATTTAATTAATGAATTTACGATTAAACTCATACACTGTATATGTGTACAATATTTTGCCTTGAAGCTGTTTTCCAGAGGCGAACAGCGGTCATCTATGTTTACCCTTTTAATGCCATCCATAAATTATAATAAATAATGAATGAAAAACTCACAAACTACAGCATTACCGTTAAAAATAAGCATTGAACCTAAAAACCGTTTCTTAAACCAATATATTGTTAAGCATTATCAGAGAAAGTAGCTTCACACAAGCCTACATTTGTTTGATCTTCTGTCTGTAACAGCGTTTTGACTCAATACAAAATATAGACTAGACCGTTGCGTTGATAAAGATTAAAGCGTTGTAACGCTACGTGTTAAAGTAAATAAAGAGGCGTAAAATTGTGTTTTTTTTTTTTTCATTTTACTTAATTTTTAATATATGTAAATCTAAGTTTTTATACAACGTATGGGCTGGTTGATAATATAAACATGAGTTCAAAGTTTGTATAATTCGTTGATTGACGCTTTTAATGTCGATAAATAAGTTTTTGTTTTTTTGATTGTGTTGAGATTTCTTGTAAACGTGACGGATTACACGTTTATGGCCTTCGAGTTATTGTTTGTATATTAAAATTTATTTTGTTTTTTAATCAATTTATAACATTTATTTAATTGGATAAATAAAAGTGAATTGTCTGCCTGAAAGAATTATTGTGCTAAATAAATAATTGAGTTTATTTTGTATTGTTCGTACAAAAAGCAGAGCAAAGCCTTCAAGGTCGTGTAAAGGTTATTATGCCAAATGTTTATTTATCTTTTTACTAAAAAACACAAAAAAAAAACAACAAACTGTTTGTTCTTCATTTCGGTATTATTATTAAATATGAGTACCAAGAATTTTCTGTATTGCTTAAATAAATATTTATACTACATTTCTGCGCGCATCCTGTTTTGGGATCATTCGAGTATATGTATATGTTTTTTTTTTGTTCTTTTTTTTGTTTTTGTTATTATTTTTATTTTAATTGTATGTTTGTTTATTTTTTTTTTACGACCATAAACTGACAAAACCGCAAAATATGATGCGACCGATATGAAAACAGTGCAGAAAAAAAATAAATAAACATATGCATAAATTGAAATTAAAAACGTGAGTTTGGCCAACTGCGGCAGCGAACATGTTTGGCATAATTAATGTGAGCATTAAAAGTCGGTTAAATTCAAATTTGAAAATTCTTGCCATATGTATAGTAGGTTGCCTTAAGTATGTGTGAATTTACATGTGTTTAAATTTGCTGACAGAAATATTTCAACGTTTTGGCAACGGCATAAAATCTTGACTAGGATTCATGCTCTTGATCTATCCTAAAACTATCCTTTGCGTAGTTTTTCTTAAAGAATTTTTTTAAAGGATAGCTCAAATTATTTGGATTTGGTCGAAGTTAAAATCCCAAATAGGAAAATAGACGCATATTTTTTATGTTAGAGAAAGTATGATTCATTGCAAACAAAATGTCTGAAATTTCTAAAATTTTCTCTTATGACACTTTTTAAGAAAAGTCATATTTTAGAAACGCATTAAACATCCTCGAAAAACGAGCAAATATTTTCAAAAATGTTATGCTTTGAATTATTTACAATTAATTTCAGATTTTCCTGATTTTATTTTGCACAATTATTTACCAACCATGAAGATGCTTCACACAATCGAGCGTCGAGTGTCAATGCACGCACTATGGTATCAAGATATGTCTAGTCCAACGTACGGGGCAGCTAGATACTCTAGAGCAGCACTTTGCTGGCATGTCAGCATTATTTAAATCAGTTTATTTTTACAGATTGCAGTCTTAGCTTCTTACTTTGTTGTTCACAGCAACTACTAAAAAGCAATGTATAAAATCAAAAACAACAACATCAACCATCACAACAACAACAACAAGGGCAGCATGGGTCTAATGAACCCACAGCCAGCGCCATTAATGATTAATTTAGAGCAATAAATAGTCGTGTAGAAAATAACATTAACTTGCATTCATTTAAAAGCAATTGTGATAAATTGTTTTTGTATTTATTTACGAAGAACAGTAGTAAAAATAATTGACGACGAAAAAGAAAAAATAGTAAAAAGCAACAGCATTGGGTCAAGCAGCTGCATTGCAATCGATTTTGATAAGCAATTTCATATTTTTGTTTTTTTTTTGTAAAGGTTAGATAAGAATCAGGCTCGTCGCTTGGATGGAACATTCTTTTGTGACGGGTGTTACATTTGCATACATTAAAACATCCAAACGTTGGCAAATATTTAATAATTTGAAGTTGTTGCAGTCATCATAAATTACTTCTATAGTTATCTTTACATATGGGCATTTCCATAGAAAGGTCTACCGGGACCGAAAAAAAAAATATTAAATAAACAAATAATTTTTTTAAAAAATGCTTGTATTTTTATAATTTACTGCATTTGCAACTAATTTCAGTTTTTATCCTGAGAAAATTGGCCTGATATCTGAGAAATATGTTTTTCTTGCTTTTAGCTGCTTTCAAGGACTTTTTCTCTTTAGTATTTTTCGTTTAATTCTTAACGAAAAGATTGCACTCTTCTTTTAAACTCCATCTATAAACTACAAATAAACAATAAAAAATAAAAAAAATTATATATAAAAATTTAATTATTTTTTAAATTATAAATTATTTTAAATTATTATTATTTATAATTAAATTTATAAATAATAAATTATTTATAAAAATTTAAAAATTATATATAAAAAAATAATAAATTTTTTATATTGCTTTAATTACTTTTCGAATGTCGCGTTCTTGTACCAAAACCATCATTTGATATCAGAACTTCATGATCGTTCTAAGCAAGTGTCTGAAAATTATAACTTAAATCAAATTTGGTCGCCTCACTATAAAAAAAAGTTACTACAGGTAAAAATCATACTAAACATTTAATATTGATCATTAATATGTGTCGCGTTTGCGAGCATGCGCCGTTTTTTTAAATACACTTTGTATGGGAAGTATGGAAAGGTTTCATTCGATTTTGCTGAATTTTTAACTTACAATTAGTGTTAATAGTTCAAATTAAAGCTCATGTGATAATTCTCAAGTCATTGAATTGATTTTTTAATAGATTTTTAAGAAATTTTCCATTTTGAGAACGTCAATTTGTATGGGAGGTATACGTGGTTTTCATCCTATTTGGATTTCGAACATGATCTTTTTTTTACGATATACGCTTAAATATCGAATTTCATTACGATAACTTAATAATAACGAAAATAATAATAACAAGATTACAGCAAGTCAACAGCTGGGGGGACATACAAAAACAGAGATGCCATGGTTAAAACAACTTAGAAGGCGATACTGCAGTATAATAGATGCACTTTTCTATATCTACCACGCTTTCTTATGGGCGTAAAACATTCTTCATAAAGTATGGAAATGCCCATATGTGACAAAAAACTTTTAAACAAACAATGTTTAAACTCTGAATGTTTGTGAAATTCAACCAAAGCACAGTTAACAAAAACAAAAACAAAAATTAATTACTGTCGATTCAATAATGATTGACTTTTAACGCGGTATTTAAAAAAAAAAAATATAAGAAATACGTTGCAGAAAGTTTTTTATTCGATTTTTTAATGTGTGACGGGTGTTACTCAGATATAATAAAGTAATAATAGTTTCAATTTAGCTCTCAATTCATAGTTTAAAACTTTGCCGCTTAGTAGTTTACCGCATTTTAAGTGTTAAAGTTGACTCTTGTCCAGTGATTGTTCAATACCATATTTCAAAGCAATTAAGCAAAGTGAACATGAACACCGAGCGTTACAAATCAAAAGAGTTTTTTAATATGCTTATAAGCCCTTTTAACCGTAAATAACCATAAAAGGCAAATTTTTTTATATATATAGGCTGATTTTTATCATCGTTTTATTTGAAACAAACGGAACTAACTCAGCAAAGTATACATCGAATTGGCAAATTGCAGTTCTAAATATATACAAAACAACAAAAAGCATCAGTTGTGTTTTGTTTAACCTACAGAACTACGATGAAGTTGAGCGAATCGCACGTGCTAAAGTTTTAGTACAAAAATTGAATAATGAAATAAAAAAAGTAATAACCTTACAACACAATTACTCAGCTTTAACAATAAAAGTGATGTACAAACAAATTTGCACAAGAGCACAACAAAGAGCTCCGGATTGTGATTACCCCTATTATTGCAGACAAGTAATATCTAGTGACCTGAAAACCTCCAGAAGTCTAAAATCTTAAAATTTTTCATGTAGATCTAATAGTCACAGACATTCCATAAAAAAAAGTTGACACTTGGTGTAGTAGTGAAGCCAAAAACAAATTCACTTTCAAGTACTAGGAATTCAAAATTGTTCTCATTTGGTTCTTAAATTAAGAGTTTTGAAATACTTGGGAAACCTATTCCAACAAAAATGGTGAAGCTGTAACGGACAGTAGAAACGAAAATTGTACCCGAAAACCAAACGAAACCAATTTTTTTCCTACACAACTCTCATCTTTTAGGCTTCTTCTGCTTGATAAGTTAAGCATTCGCATATCATGACATCTTCGCCACACATGTTTTAAGGTCTTTGTGTTGCACTGGGGTATTACTATATTTTAAGGTTGTCTCACATACGAGGCCCCATCTGATTCGAACATATTCGCCTTTGTTTCATCTGACCATAGAAAGTTTCGCCAAATTCATAGGAAGACATATTTGTTTGGTAAAACCAGTCTCAGTTTGGTGTCTTTGGAGCTCAGAGAGAGAGACATATTTTCACTTCACCCAGAGAAATAATCTGATGAATTTAACTCAATTTTAACCAAATGTCAGATCATCAAATAATTTTCCAACTTAAGTCGTCAGGATAAGTTAACCACAAGATTTTCATGTCAATTTTACCTGTTTTATGGTTTAATCATACTGAGAAATGTGGTTAATATAACCAAAAATCTTTTTTTATGGTTAAATAAACTACTTAAAAAAAAGCTACTACTATAAACTACTATGAAAAATTATAAGTTTTCAAAACCGTCCATTACAAGAATCGAACCTAGACTTCCGAAGCTATCGCATGAGAGCCCGACGATTAAACATCAAGCCATGATATTGCATGTTTAAACGTCAGCAAAATGTAGACAGCAATCAAACTAGTAAAAACGGTAAACGAGTAATTTCAACAGCAAACACACTAAGGCTGATGTCAGAGTGAACGCTACAAGCGAAGCGATACTTGAAGCTTTGCTTGTAGAAGCTATAAGCAATGCTTTTTTATGTCAAAGTGAAAGTGTTTTTTTTTTTATTATTGCAAGGAATGCTGAATCCATGATAGAATAACAAGGTAGGCGCATATTGGAGAGGAAGTGAGCTAGATGTTAAAATCAGCTGTTCGAATTTGAGTTGTTCTAATTGTTGTTGTTTCCTTTTCGTTTGACGTTTGACGCACTCACAGCATTGTTTGTGTAAAAATAGACATATGAGCAGCCATATTAATATTAGCCTACCTTATTATTCTATCATGGCTGAATCATTCAGTTTTATATTTCAAATTTCATACAAATCATTTCAAACATCTATTGAACGCCTAAAGCAGTTGGCTCAGCTACAAATTTGTTTTGTTTTTTCAACTTTGTGTTTGCACATTTGTAAAAACAACAACGCGTGCAAAAAACAACAACAACACGTACAAAGAATAGCAACAAAACCGACGTTCACCAAAATTCTAACTTGCTAACAACAACAAATGCGTGCAAAGCCAAGCAAGCCTTCCTCGATTGCGCTGCGCTTGAAATGTTTGTACATGTGTACCACAAAACGCACATGATTTGTTTTTGTTTTGCTGGTTAATTTTTTTTTTTGCAACGATGAGCAAAAGCAAATATGAAGATAGTTTTGTGTTTGTTTTAAAAAACAAAAACCTTGGCTCACTAAATTTATTTTCCTGCTCATGACTGGCTTAAAGCTTTTAAAGTAGCTTCATGTAGCTTATGTAGCATCGCTTTTACTCTGACAACATTTTGAATTTTTTCACAGAAAAACCAGATCAAGCTTTGTAGATTCGAGGAGCGTTATAGCATCGGCTCGCTTGTACCTTTCACTCTGACATCAGCCTGAGGAAAAAATATTATATTTATTTAAAAGTTTAATGTAAAAGTTTAAAGTAAAATTAATATTTTCAAAAAAATTCTACGCCAAACATATATTTAAACGCGCATTTTAAAATACAAAAGTAAAACGAAACATTTTAGAAACAGCAATGAAAGTTTTAACAAATTAATTTAACTGAAAACGGTTTTACAAGAATTTTATAAAAACACCCTTTTTTTCATAAGATTTTCTGACATTATTTAAGATGAGCAGTTTTAAATATGTTTTGCTACAGTAAACTTAACGTTACCATTAGCTCAGTGGAAGTGTGCTAGACTTGCATGCAGAGGACGAAGGTTCGCATCCTGACTGTGCGTGCAAGTATCAAAAGCATAAACTTACAATCTTTAAAACAATCTATATATCAAAAATAAGTTTGTGTTTTAAATAAAAAAAAATCTTGCACGTTTCGCTAGGGATTGAACTCTGGATGGTTGAGTATTAAACTCGACCGCTAGCAAGCTCGGCTATACTTGAACTTCGTAAGAGGGTGATTAAATTTAATTTACTAAGCTTAGGTAATCGAGGAAATTAAAAGCTCTTTTAAAAATGTTCATTTTAAAATATCGAACGAACGCATTACACGCTCAGTTCAAAATGTTTTTTTAATAAATCAAACGAATTAAGATGCTCTTTTTAATATGACCGTATTTATGACCGTAAGGAAACTCTAAAGTCGGTCTAGCCTGACTATAGACTACCCTTAACTTCGTATCGTATTTAAATTTGAGATTGGAAACAAACAGTACCCAAACACTTTCCTTACAGCTGCATGTCTCAGCAACATTCACAGAATCATTATCATTAGTATGATGTTTTGCTCTTTGCTACAAACAGAAATGCGTGCCAAGGCGAGAAAAAAAAGAGAAAAAGAAAACTATTGTGTTGTGATCAGTGTTGCCAGAAAGTTTTGAGAAAAGAAGCTAGATGGCCTTTAAAAAATGGCTAGAAAAGGCTAGATGGCTTTAAAAAAAAAGCTAAAAAAAGGCTAGATTTGTTAACGCTATTATACCCTAAACATGTAAGGTCAGGGTATATTGACTTTGTGCAAACGTTTGTAACGCATAGAAATAAGCGAGTCCGGTATAGAAAATTATATATTCCTGATCAGTGTCACCTCTTGAGTCGAGCTAACCATGTCCGTCCGTCCGTCTGTCTATGTGTTATCTGTTAATATAGGTTAAGAAGGAGATGAGATTGTACACATGTTCACATGAACCCAAGCATCTGCACTATTGAATATTTTTAGAATCCGCCCACGGACACGCTTACTTCCCATACAACTAACAAATAAAAATCGCTGTATAGATGGTTGTAATTAAGCTACCGAAATAAAATTTAAATGTATTTATTTTGTATCAAAACGTAGACGTACACAAAAAATTGGCGTGCTCTACCCATGAACATGCCCACCTCCCATACAACTCCAACATTGAAAACACTATTATAAAGACCCTTTTATTTGAACTACAGGGATTAAACTTAACAGATATGTATTTTATATTAAAACTTAGATGTGTACTTAGATGTAAAATAGTCGTCATTCGCCCTTAAACACGCCCACCTCCCATACAACCCACTATAGTAAAAACGCTATAAAGAGGTTTATATGAGCCAAAAATATAAAACTTGGTATTGAGATTGTTGTATCAAAACTAAGATGTGTTCACAAACTGAGTGACATCCGCCCATAAACATGCTCATCTCCCATGAAACCCACAATATGGAAAACACAATAGAAACGTTTATATTTGGCCTACAGAGATAAAACTTGGTATGAGATCATAGTATATAAAACTAAGGTGTGCTCACAAAAAAAGGCGTAATCCACCTACGAACGCGCTTTCCTCCCATACAACCTTCATTAGTAAAACCTATATAGTTCTATAAATACAGGAATTTTAAACAAAAATAGGAAGTTACTTCTATTTGTTTTAGTATTTTAATATATAGTTTATTTAAATATAATAGGAGGTCTAGGGTATTTCATAGTCGGACTAGACTTTCTTTACTCGTTTTCTTTTAAGAACAGTTGAATACGGTTTCTTTTCTAGTTTTTTTTTTTAAATTTCGTTGTACTAAGAATTCTTTCTACCTCAGCGTTGCTTAATGCTAAAATAATAAAACTAAAAATCAAATCTGATAGCTCTTGGAACGGACCTTCATTCAATGAATCTCTAGCTTCTGCCCAGCTAGATTCCTATTCTACTTGTGATTTACAATTTTTTGCCATTATATTTCAATTATAGTTATTTCTTCTGTAGAGTAACTGGAGTTTTCTTTCTCTATAACAGAAAATATTTGGGTTTAACCACTTTAAAAGAATAAAAAGAGCAATAGAAGATTTACACTTTCAAAATTGCAACGTCAGAAAAATTGGATGTAGTAATGCATCTTTAAGCAATATATTAAAAAAGGCTAGAAAAGGCTAGAAAAAAACAAAAAAAGGCTAAAAAAAAGGCTAGAGGCTAGATGGTAATTTTCGAGGCTAGACAACAAAAAAAAAGGCTAGATCTAGCCTCAAAAAGGCTAGACTGGCAACACTGGTTGTGATAAGCAAACACAACCAGTATTTCGTTTTTTAGAGTTTGTTGTCGCGAAGCTCAAAGGCAGGAACGTTTCGAAATATCCCGTTTTTTACACTTTTTAACAATTTTTGGTATAATATTTTCTCGCTCCGTTTTTTCTGTTTTTTTAATATTTTTGGTGCAATATTTTGGTAAAGCGCGACCCCTCTATCTATGCGTCTCGATAATACCATCCCCCTTAAGAAATCGTAATAAGTGGTTATTTTTTGCCTATCTTGTTCCTTTTTCAAGATATCCCATTTTTTCTAATTTTTTCAATATTTTTGGTGTTACCAGCGCCAGCAACCTGTAAAATATCGCTTAAAAGAATCGCTGTAAAATATCGCTTAAAAGATTTTTGGTATAAAGAGTACACAAATTTGTGCAATCAATTCTATAAATAGTCCATCTTCGTTTTGTTATGAAGCAAGCAAAGTAAAGTCCAAAAATGAAATTACTGATGTGGTCTAATGGTGAACATGACTTACTTGAAATCGCAAGGTAGTTGGTTCGAATAACGGATAGGGCAAGTTTTCTTAGTGAGATATATATCTTTATGAGATGTACTCAGATGAAATAAATTATTTTAAGTTAAGCTCTCTTTATATGATGTTGACCGCTAAAAGCAAATTTCTTCTTTGTCCAAATGAGTCATTTTTTGTGCTACAGAACAAACTTAGCCACTTTTGCACAATATTTTTGCAGCTTTGAGGTGGTTTACCTTTAAAGCAGCCAAAGCATAAATAAAAAGAAAAAATTTAAAAAAAAAAAACCAAACAAAAATACAAATAATAATACATGCGATTTTCGAGTGGATTTCAATATAAATAAGCAATGTAGTTAGTTACTTGAGATATGGCGCAGCAAAAAAAGGTAAAAAAAAAAAATCAAAACAAAACAAAGCCAAATTTTATGGCCTGTGGCGTTTTTTAAGATCGCATGAATTGGGGCTTTTGTTAAATTTTTTATAAATACTTTTATTTATACATATGTATATTTAAACTTCACATGATATACATAGTTACATACAATTCATTAACACACACATGCAGACGTTAATATATTTATTGCTTATAATAAAAACCTTTTTTTTTTGTGGGTTTTTCAATGTGGGCGTCTTAATCAAGACAATGTAATTAAGTCTCAAAATCGATACAAAATCGATTTTTAATATCATTTGTATTACTTTTATTTTATGCACATAAATTTATTGAGTATATAAAGTTGTGGGAATAAACTTGATCGATCGTTTGAATGTACCAAATTTAAGGAAATCAATATAAAAGATATTAATTTTATAATATATTTGAAAATATTTTAAAGATTAAGATCATTGTGATCATATCAATTTAATTTCATTCAAAAATTCATTTTAAATCAAATTCGTGGGTAGATTTTAGTAACTTTTTTTAAGATGAAAAATTGTGAATTAAAAATACTGAATGAATTTTAAATTTCCTGTCAAAAGGAATATATTAATAGAATGTAGGCGTCAAAGAGTCAAGGGTCAAAAATAAATTATTGCAGCGAGCGAAGGTTCCATGAAACAACCTGTTTCTGTCTTTATGCAAGCAGAAAACTCTGAAATGGATTGGCTGATTTTAAAATCTATTTTTCTCAACCGTTATAGGCTTCTTAAAATGTGTCCTAATGAAGCCCGAATAATATGTTTCGTTAATATTCGCTTAATTTGCCTCTGATTCTGACCCATTCCATTCGGCATATTATACTTATTGTATGATTCGTACAATAATAATCATTTTGAAATTCCAATTCTAATTTTCTGAAAATATAATAAGTGGTCAGGCAAAACATGGAGTAGGTAGACTGAATCAAAAAAGTACACAATAATTATGAATTTTTCCATGATCCCCATTCAATCGCATTTATGAATTTTGTTCCAGTAACCAATAACATGAGTTACATGAATTATTCATGACATCAATGTACAAAATGCACAAAGAAAAAAACACGAGTGCTTAAAGTTCATAAGGTGTGTGTACAAAATACATGAACCTATAAAAAATTGTGTAAATTAATTTTTTCCATGAAAAAGGACAAGGGATACATGAATCATTCATAATTTTGTGAATGAATTTCATAAAATTAATGAAAAAATACGAATAGACCAAGAATAGTTCATGAGATTAGTGACAAAAATGCATGAATCTCATGTACATATGCAAGATACACGTGATCTAATTTATGAGTTTAATGACCGAAATTCTTATAATCCATGTACAAATACAAGGGCAGCAAGAAGACAATATTCGCGTTCAGGAATTTTGTGTAGAACAAATTAATGAACATTTTCATACATTTACATAACATATTCCTGTAATTTACAAGTGCTTTTGCATAAATAAAATCAAGCCATGTATAATTACTTGAAGCTTATGTACAAGTACACCAGATCAGTGAAAGCAAAATTCATGTAGGATTTTTATGAACGTATATCGGTGATTCCATATCATTTCGACAAATTTTTAGCAAAATCTGACATATACTCTGTCAAAAATATTAAAAACTATACAAAAACTAAATAAGTACATGTATTTCAACAGCTCTATCTTCTAAACTGTGAGTCGTTCAGAAAACAAACTCAGATATAGTTTAAGAACCTTGAATGTATCTTTCTGGTGAAGTAATTTTTTTATAATACTTATTTGAAAAAGTTATATTTCTTATACTAAAATTAACCATCATAATTAACGTAGTCGGCGCGACAACTTTTTCAACTTTTTATTATAATGTCACATTAAGGCATTTATTCTGAAGGTGTACGCGTTGGATCTGACGATTGCTAACTAAGCGTATTAAAATATCGGAATTTTGAGTGTTTTTGAGTTTTATAAGAGCCAAAATATTATGTCAGACTCAAATCTTTGTGCCATTTCAGGAAGGGAGACACGTTTATATAATTTTCGAAAAAAGATTCCGAACATAGCTCATAATGTTGACTTTTAATACGCTCATATTTAGGACTCTTAGGAGTCATATTTTGAACTCAGATCAGTGTGCCCTTCCAAGAGAAGAAACACTCATAAATGGCTTTCTAAAATACTCATACTCATACTTATACTCATGAGTAAAAATGAGTTTTTAAATTTGAGTCTTTAAAGACTATTATAAAAGTTATAATATTTGTTTGATATGTGTCATAAAATACACTATAAGGCCATGAAAATATCATTATAAAGTCATTAATCTGACTTTTAAAGCACATATACTTCGAATTTTTCTAAGCGTCATAATTCGAACTCAGATCAGTGTTCCTTTCCAGGAAGGGAAACACGCTCTTAGCAGTGTTGCCGAAAGCCGAACTGAAATTTAGCACTATTTGGAAAAAAAATTACCACTTTCTGTAAAAATTTACCTTTTCCTAAAAACAAATGACAAAATTTTAAAGGATTAACAGCGTTATAATTCACTTCACTACTTCCACCATAAAACGTTTCGTTGCTTGCCTTGAACAATTGGTTTTTTCCTATTGCCAACAACTTTTCCAATTCACGATATGTAAGGGACTTATTTTATCCACTTTTCCATTAACTTTTTTTGTAGAAACTGGTCATGGCTTTCTATAACCGATATTCTGTTGTGCATTCTCTTGCATATTCTTTTGATGTGTTTCAACACATTCCTTAGTTCTTAAGTTAAAATATGCAACAAATCAAAATAATCCTGCATTTGTTATTATTTTGTTTTTTTACAAAAGAGGATTCCCGATAATAAAGGTCTGCTTGTGAGAACATTCAGAGAGGTAACAAAACTGCAAATAACTTAAAATATTTGGACATCTAAAAAATAATTATATTGCAAAATTTACCACTTTTAGTCAAAAATTACCTTTTTTACCTCTGCCTTAAAAATGAGTCAAAAATTACCTCATTTAGGGAAATTTACCCCAATCTGGCAACAATGGCTCATATCGGAATCATAAATTAACGCATTATGATTGCGCTAACTAATCAAGATGAATTTTAAAACACTCATATAAGACTCATATTTTTTGCTGGAAAGATGCTTCCATTTTATTTATGAATCAATAAATAAATCGAGCTTCTTTTGATCAGTTTCAGGTCATTTCAAGAGGTTCCATTTTCGTGATTCTAGAGGTTTTCACCTTGATATGCCTTTCAGACACTTATAAATACAGTTTCGAAATTTTCTCCCTCGATTATACTTCGAAGGTACTTGTAAAGACAAGTATGAACATTTTGTGAGCGAGCTTGTTTGCGTGCTTTGATTTAAGCTCTTGCAAACTAGTTTATTGAGGTCCTGAGAGTAAAACTGAATACGAGGGAATAAGCCTAGTTAGAAAGTGTGATTCGAACCTCATATGAGGAGCCACTCTGAACTTGAGAGCGAAAGTATTGTTCTCCCTCTAAGATACTTCCAAGAAACTTGTGAAGGCAAGTTTCGAATTTTTGCGAGCTAACTTGTATTTTTGGCTAAATTGTATTCGGAAGAACCTTAACGAGGAAATTTCCCGAAAGATTTTATGCGCATTCAATGAATATATAATAAATTTGCCTAGGAGATATCATACCAGGCGCTTCGTAAAGGTTGTGACGAAGCACTAATAAGCTTCCAATCAACTGATATAAAAGTTGTGAGAGCGAGGCTGTTTATTTAGGCATAACGAAGTAGCAGTTAGCTTCCAAGCAGCTATTTGTTCGAGAGCGAACTTCAAATGAGCTTTGAAGACGTTTTGCACAAGAACTTAACACTTTCGTTAACCCTGCCCATTTTAATGGACATGCATTTGAAATTATTGTAGGGGAATGCAAACCGTTATTTTTGATAAATAATGCATTGTAAGCTATGCATTGTAAATTCTTTCCTCTAATTTTGCTTTTAATTTCGAGATTTGTGCTCATAACAATAACACGTGCTGTTTCTATGAGAGCATGTTGAGCCGAAAAGAAAACAACCAAAGTGAGTGAACGTTTTGGGTTTCTTATTATCGTTATAAATTAACTTATTTGCCTTTTTGTTTTTGATATTATAGAAAATAAATGCAAATAGTAGTGAATTTCTATAAAAAACATATTTATTGTTTTACTTGAAAAAAAACTATTTAAGAGCAATGTTCACTGTAAAGGACATGCTCAAAAACCTAGTTCCTTTTTATATATTAATTTTTTATTTGCTTTATATAGAATGTACATATTTATCATACAAATAGACTTTCTTAATTTTTTTCATTATTATTTCTTAAAATTCACCTGTCAGAATTCTCAGTACTGTCAGAAAACATCCAGATTAAATTTGTAATTTAACAATATTCCAAATATGGTATTGATATTTTTGAACATGATTACTACGTTTTCTTGTATTCGCACTACTAAAGTGTTCAACCTCTATTCAGTGCTTAACTTTTTAAAAACCGCGTATTAAACTTTCAAGATCACTCTCTCAAATGTCTTTAGCAGTTTATTAGGAGGTGGAATAAAGATTCCACAGATAAGCTTAATTTACTGTTTGTTTTTTTCTTTTATTGAAGCGTGATTTCATTTTATATCGTACATATATCGAGATATTTTTATATTTTTATTAACGAGTTTTTTTTTATTGAAAAGCAAATATTTGCAAATGCCATGACCCAAAATAAATCACATGAAAAATCAGAAACGAGCCCAAACTGTTTCGGTCATTTAAATCAAATAAACTGACTCTTACTTTTTTCGAGGTAACCGTACTAAAAAGAGAACTTTGACATGAAACTGATTAATATGTTTATCAGTTTGTTTTTTTTTTATTTTTTTCGTATGGTTTTGTTTTTTATTATGGTAATATTTTTTGGCATACAAACAGGTTTTGTTTTTGGCTGGCTATAACACGTCAACACCACTGCAAGTGGCAGCAAAAAATGCTGAATTAGTTTTGTTTTTAAAACAGACAATTTTATTGACGATAAATAAAATGTGTGTTAATTCCATTGTTTTGTTATTATTGAGAACTGCCTGAGATGCAAAACAAAACCACAAAAAAGAAACAAAAAACAAAAAGCTAAAACCATATTTTAAATGGTATTTTGCTAAGCACAAAAAATCGCGAAATTTTAAAATGTAGAAGAAAAAAATATGAAAATAAAAGTATTTCAATGGGAAATACTCTTTAGAATTATAGCCAATTAGATTATATAATACTTTGCTCATATGAGGAGACAAGAACACACAAGTGCTTCTTCATTTTTGTTTTTCTCAGACTATAGCTTAGATCGTTATCTTGAGATAAACTTCTCAAGATGACAACCTCCTTGGTAGTTACCAAAAAAGAATTAACCATTGATATGTAAATAAGTCAAAGTAATATCAGTCACAAAGTCACAAACCGGTCTCAGCTTAATGGTCAGCTTCAAACAAAGAAATCTAATAATAAAAAGATTTTTTTGTTTAGCTGAAAATTTGGTTAAAAATCGTAAAAACCTGTCTACGACAGAGATTAAAGATTGACACTTTTAAACCTTTCCATCAGACAACATGAGAAGTTTTGGCTATAACATCATCAACACGCAAGAGTTAGAAGACAAAAGAGAAAAAGTAAAAGTTCTGATTTTTATTTATAACCCATAAATGTTGAAAAAAATTATTTTTTTAATGGACAAAATTTAAAAACTAAAACAATGAAAGACGAAAAGACATGAGACGAAAGAGACATTTAGCAGAAAAAGTTAAACTCAGACTGTTTTCAAATTTTGCTTAACTTAAACTGCACATTATTATTAAATATACACAGTTCAACAGAATTTTGAATTTGGCAACCGACTTATCATGATATACCATATTTATGGAAGAAGACTTATGCGCAGCACTTTTGCTGAACAAAGCTTTAGTCTAGAACGTCTGAATTAGGAGAATAGGAAGGAGTTTTAGTCATAAGACAATATTCAAAAGTCAGTAAAAAATTGCGTTCTTCTGCAAATGATCACTAAATGATTGAAATGAAAAATTACCTGTAACAAAAATTACAACGATAAGTCAAGTAGTTTTTGAGATATCTGAATCGCTACTTAGATACTTTACAAAAAACAAATCACTAAAATAAATATGTTCAAACTTTTAAAAAATTTATATTTAATGAAGACCTCCAACAGCATATTTAACCACGTTGAAGGTGCCATAAACATTTTTAATGACGGCTCTAAGCCCAATGGGTGCGTAGAAGGGGTATATTCTCCCCAAACATGGAGGTTGCGACTTCTTTCTGGGTTCCAGTTCACTGCAGTGTGTATTAGGCGGAGGTTTTTGGCATCCAAGAAGCTGTTGAACAGTTCAGGCTTCAACCATTTGTGTTTCATTTTGACCTAAGAATGATCTTGAAAACACCTTTCATACCTATATGCCTACCTCGAATTCGGAGTAAGAGACCCAAAAAACCTTTATATCAGGATTAAGACATTATTTTTTTTTTCATTTTGACCTTGAAATCCCCTTGAAATTACTTTTACAAAGACAAATTGACCTCGGATTCGGAATCAGCGACCTATATATTAGAAAGATGGACATCGTATCTCTGTTTTTTTTTTTCATTTTGACCTTAGAACGACTTGAAACTAAACTTTATACAGACAAATTGAACTCGGATTCATAATCAGCGACCCAAAAAACATAATAATAGGATGTTGGACATCGTACCTCTGCTTTTTCATGTTGACTTTATAATGACCTTGAAATGTTTGTGCCAAATCGACCCTAGACTGTTAAAAAGGGGGGGGGTTGCGAAAATCGGCTTGATTGAACCTCCTTCTTTTACAATAAATAAGAAACTAATAAATAATAAAGAAAATTTCTCTAAATCTAAATAAGCACAAATAATTTCTATTAAAAGAATAAGATATAATCTAGAAAAATTGACCTTTTATAAAAAATTCCAGGAACCTTAGAAGTACATGCCGAAGCAATAATGCATTGCAAAATTCTTTCGAGCAGGTTAATAAAATTAACCAAAGAATATTTTAACACAATTTATTAGTTTTTTTTTTTGTGTGAAGACCGACCCGTTCTAAATATATCATCATAGAATGTATAAATTTTGATCACTAAATGCATAGGTTAATTCATGCTACCATTGGAGAAGTACATGAGTTTCATGCATTTTTGACTCTTATCTTATAAACTTTTATTGCTGCCCTTGACATGGATTATATGAATTTCGGTCAATAAACTTATAGAGTAGCTCACGTTATCTCATGAACCGTTCTTGTTCTCCTCGTATTTGTACATGAATTTAGTAGGCAACACTTTGAACAAATTTTTTTAAGGCCTGGTTTATTTTTTTTTCGTTATATAATTAACTGAATGATCAATGCGTGATCATATCTGAGATGAAATCTATTTAAGGGCTGGCAACGTTTATTTTTAGGGGGTTTTCTGAACTATTTTCTTAATAACATCACATCTTCACAATCAACTGTGAAGAGTATCTTTAAGTGATCTGAGAAAAACTTCTTATACGGCAACTTACAGTCATCAAGTTAGTCTTCCCTAACGTCAAAGTAATTTTAACAATAACTTTGAGCACACCTTTTACATTGTATTTTTGTCCTCTATATCAGTGATGCACAGCGTTGGCAGAGCTTCCAACACAAACGCAACATTTTTGTCTAAGTATGTGTGTACAAGACAAAAATTCAACATATCAATTCGCGCATAAGATGCTTACTCCGTGAAGATCGAACGCAAACTGATTCAATGCTATCGTCGAAGAAGTTGGGCAGCTTCGCACACACGACTTGTCTGCAGTGTTGCCAGAAAGTTTTGAGAAAAGAAGCTAGATGGTCTTAAAAAAATGGCTAGAAAAGGCTAGATGGCTTTAAAAAAAAAGCTAAAAAAAGGCTAGATTTGTTAACGTTATTATACACTAAACCTGTAAGGTCAGGGTATATTGACTTTGTGCAAACGTTTTTTACGCATAGAAATAAGCGAGTCCGGTATAGAAAAGTCCGTTCGTTTGTCTATGTGTTGTCTGTAAATATAGGTTAAGAAGGAGTTGAGATTGGTACACATGTTCACGTGAACCCAAGCATCTGCAATATTGAATATTTTTGGAATCCGCCTACGAACACGCTTACTCGTATACAACTAAAAAATAAAAATCGCTGTATAGACGGTTGTATTAAAGCTACCGAAATAAAATTTAAATGTATTCATTTTATATCAAAACGCAGACGTACACAAAAAATGGGCGTGATATACCAAATTGAAAACACTATTATAAAGACGATTTTATTTGAACTACAGGGATAAAACTTATGAGATATGTATTTTATATTAAAACTTAGATGTGTACTAAGATGTAAAATGGTCGTCATTCGCCTTTAAACACGCCCACCTCCCATACAACCCACTATAGTAAAAACGCTATAAAGAGGTCTATATGAGCCAAAAATATAAAACTTGGTATTGAGATTGTTGTATCAAAATTAAGATGTGTTCACAAAATGAGCGACATCCGCCGATGAACACGCACATCTCCCATACAACCCACAATTTATATTTGACCTACAGAGATAAAACTTGGTATGAGATCATAGTATATAAAATCGAAGGTGTGCTCACAAAAAAAAAAAGCGTCATCCACCTACGAACGCACCTTCCTCCCATACAACCTTTATAATATAGGTAAAACCTATATAGTTATTTAAAGAAAACATGAATTTTGAACAAAAATAGGAAGTTACTTCTATTTGTTTTAGTATTTTAATATATAGTTTATTTCAATATTATAAGAGGCTTAGGGTATTTCATAGTCGGCTAGACTTTCTTTACTCGTTTCCTTTTAAGAACATTTCTTATCGTTAGAAGAAAATTAAGCATGCCAGTTTTAAAAATTTCGTTGTACTAAGAATTCTTTCTATGCAGCGTTGTTTTATGCCAAAATAATAAAACTGACAACCAATAGCTTTAGGAACGGATCTTCATTCAAAGAATCTCTAGCATCTTCCCAGAATTCAGTTATGGAACTTAAGTTATTCTTGTGATTTACAATTTTTTGCCATTATATATCAATTATCGTTATTTCTTCTGGAGAGTAACTGGATTTTTTTTTTCTCTATAACAGAAAATATTTGGGTTTAACACTCTAAAAGTAGAAAAAGAGCAATACAAGATTTTTACTTTCAAAATTGCATGCAAAGTCAGAAAAATTTAATGTGGTAATGCGTCTTTAAGCAATATATTAAAAAAGGCTAGAAAAGGCTAGAAAAAAATAAAAAAAGGCTAAAAAAAAGGCTAGAGGCTAGATGGTAATTTTCGAGGCTAGGCAACAAAAAAAAAGGCTAGATCTAGCCTCAAAAAGGCTAGACTGGCAACACTGCTTGTCTGTGAAAGCCGAGGGCTCCCCGAAGCTCTTATGTGCACCTCTGCTCTATATGAATGTTTTGTTGTTTGGATGCACCCTAATATTTTTATATGGAATATTTTTGCTTGTGGAAAACATTATCAAAACTCGTTGGGAGTTCAAGGGCAGATAAAACTTTTCTTGCGCATTCGTTCACAGAAACCACAATAGGGGTACCATTTCAAAGGATGAAATCACCTTTCCCAGTGGCAAATATTTATATGTTTTGAGGTGGGACTGTTTTAATATACCAAAGTTTTTGAGATATGTGGCGAAGAGGGTCACCAAAAATTTTATTTTACATACACTTAATTAAAAAACAAAAAATTGGTGGTAATTTGTGACAATGGAACTCTTGTTTCTTAAGTAATTTTATTTTAAAGACAGAAATTTTCGAGATAGTAAGGTCGGAATAGTAAGAAAAAAACGAGAAAAAAAAACGAACAATATATAAACGAACAATATATAAACGAACATTTTGGGATAATTTGAGTCAAAAGGACTTATGGACCCATTTATCCAAAAAAGTCATATGTATTATTTCCGTAGGATCAATAGTTTCCAATAAATCTGTGACCATAAGAGATAATCGCCTAACTCCGATCTCGATGTTTCGAGAAATCTTGCTTTAAAGTTTATATGTAAGAGCTATATAAGTTCTATGAAGAGTTCTTCCGATTTTATGTCATAACTTTGGCAGGAATAACGGTAGAAGCTGCAGATTGTGTGTGTGTGTATGAATCAATACGCAGCTTTCGAGATATATGTGGAAGAAGGGCCACTAAAATCGGTTTTTTCAAATATTACATTAAAATATCATAAGAATATTTTTTGTTGACTTGGGAAAAGAGGTCCCTAAGGTGAATAATACGATCATATTTCGTATCGACAGCGCTGTAGTCGATGACACAAAGAACGATAACGGTTTGAATATTTTTGCGAACTACACTATAGTCGGGCCGAAATAATATTTAACGTTATATAATACTATCAGATGTATTATAATATTTTTTATTATATCAAACAGTATCAAGCTTATCTTTAAAAAAGTCATCCGAATCGTAATGGCCTTCAGTAAAATATATATTCCAATTTTATTTCTATTTTTTTTATTTTGAATTAAAGTTTTTGAAAAAAAAGTACTATCTAAAAAACCTGAAATATGCGGTAATACACGATTTTTCCGAGCTTGTTCATCCGAAAAACAAAAAAAAAATAAAATATTTTGTTCCTCTGAAACTTTTTTGAGATTTTAATCATTTATTTTAGAAAAATATTGATGGTAGTTAAAATATTTTAAGCTATTTACAATATTGTCTTCAAACAAATTTGTATACCACACAACTTTGGTTTGGGAAATTTGGCTTCCAGACCACGGGAATTTATGCCGCTGGTAGGATCAAAAGCTTTTGGATAAACGGCAAAGAGGGTCGCTAAAAAATACACTATATATATGTTTTCAAATATGTCTTAAACGAACATTTGCAGCAATTTGGACCAAAGGAAATAATGTTCATTAAATAATTTTACAAACAACTTTTGAAGGATCAAAAAATCTCTAGCTCAAATCGACAAACCAAAAAAATAAATTTCAAAATATACTTCATATAGCCCGTTTCAAAAGAGAAGAACATTTTTTTAGTTTTATTTTTCGAAGCGGAGTGAGAAATTATTTTTAAAGCTAGAACATTTTTTTAGAGCGTAATTTCTTGCTCTTTTTGTACTGTTCGCTGAACTTTATGCTTTTTTTGAGTGTTTTTTTCTATTTTTCTATATATTTAAATTCGCAAACATTCAGAACAAATGGTCGCACAATGTACCGACGGCCTGCAGCAACCTGCATCTTAAGAGAGAAATCAAATACAAATTAAATAAAAAATAAATTATTTTCTCAAGAAAGAATTGTGAAGTGAAATTTTGGCTAACAAATTATTTTTTGACGCAACCTTTTTTTTCAATTTTGATTGGTTGATTTCGAAAAATAATATTCAGTACTTCCGTAGCGCAGTTGCGATGAACAACAAAATTCAGGAATATACATTAATTTTTTTTCATTTATTTTTCTGCTCAGAGAATTTTCAATTTTTTTTTTAATGTCGTCCAATCAGAATGAAGAACGCTCTCAAAATTATTTTCTATTCTCAAACATGAGCGAAAATGTTCTTCTCTTTTGAAACGGGCTATACAGAACAGTACTGCTTTTCTAGTTCAATTTTTTTAAACAGTTTGAAAATTTTCAAAATTACTTGCTTGAATATCAAAACATCTATCGCTGCACACTACTTATGCTGAAAAAAAGGAAGTATTTGAAAGCATAGCAGATGACTTAGAAGACTTTTTCGTTATGCTTGCACAGCTCTTTAGTACAAATTCATAAAATCAAATACAAAATTAAAGTGCAAAAAAAAAAAACGACATGCTGGACAAAAATGGACGAGCCGTAATTCATCTCTCAGTAAGATACTCTAGTTACTCTATTGTTAATAAACTTTTGAACTTTGTTAATCGAAATTTTTAAGTTTATGAATATGTATACAAATAGAAATACAAAAATAAAAAAAATGTGTTTGACCATCAAACATTAAGTTCAACGGTAAACCGTTGAGTGTGTCCGAATATGGTAGCGCAGCAATGGTTTTTTTCTTAAGCCAATAAAAATCATTGATTCAATGGCACCTTGAAACATATCCGTTGCTTTAACATTGTTGCTAAGCAATTGTTAATTTTTTTTTTTATATAATTTAATTTTCAATTTTTAACCTTCTGACGAGTGTGACGTGACGATTTTTCGCAGCTGTTGTATTTGTTAAGCTTTAAATTTTCTTTGTAAATTGATATTTCTTTAGAAACAATAACAGAAAATCACACATAACCATGCGCACACACACAGCACACTCACACCTTCAGACAAAAAACGTTCGCACGCTTTACAGCTCTTGCGGTCAATTAACACTTTATAGCCAACATTCAAAAAAACTGTTAAAACTTTTTTTCTTCTTTTTTCTATATTTTTTGTACAAGTTTAAACAACCTGCTAATAAATAAACAATGCCGGCTATATTGCTGGCAATTCGGGGAGAGTGCGTCATTGAGCGGAGAAAGAAAATTTAATTTAGTATTTATTTTTTATTTATATTTTTTTTAACATTAACCACCTATTGCGCTTTACCAAAAAATCGATCGTTTGAATATTGATCGTTTTATCATTTAATTTTATTGAATTCGTGCAGCTTTTTTTTACTGCTCTTCCGTTTTGTTAAACGTTGTTTGTGCTTCAGTGAACTCAAGGCCAGCAGCACATAAAAATATTCAAAAGTAGTGAGATAAAAAAAATTAAGGTTCGCTGATCTTTAATACATAACCAAAAGAAATCAGAATAAAATATGACGAATTAAGTAGTATATGAGATAAATAAATACTTTCATATATTTCATTTCGTATTTGTTTTGCATAAAAATCAAAACATTAATTATACAAGTATATACTACTATGTATGATATTTATGAATGAAGATAAGTATTTGACGTTGATATTTAGTTTAACGACTGTTTTAACGTGTTGTTTTTATTGATGTTTTGTATTGATGTTTTATTTTCGATATTTTATTTTTTTTTCTGTTTTCTCCCTTATTTTGAAATTCCCATTTTCAGCACTTTTATAGTTTTTAACTCAATAAAGCTGTATCATTCTCAAAAAATGGTAAGGTTAGGTTAATAGTATAATAAGCATGGTAGCTGCAGGGCTGAGAACCGAAGATTAAAATTGTCAAAAAAACACTGCACGAAAAAGAGTAACAAAACAAGACATCAAATGATTTGTATCAATTTTGACAATTTTGGCTTTGAGCGAGAGAAAACTAATAGCCCTGCAGCTAGCTTTCTTGTTTGTTCTACCATGGTTAGGTTAACGCGGCTGTCTCTTATGAGATATACATAGGGCCCATTAGGATAGTTGTGATACCAGAGTTGTTTATTTGACCTCCTCTATCTGAACCAGTTGTATATTTCAAGTAAGTTAAGAAGTCTGTAGACCGAAGATTTTGAGAGACCGTCTAGGTCACAGTGACAATGTCCTGTTAGAACACCAATGACAGTATTTATTTGATCCCTTCTAAGGGAAAAAAGTTCTCTGGAGCGCTTTAAGTTCAGGATTGATCAAACTAATGCACCATGTGGCATGTGCTTCCCAAAAATCACCTGTTGTTTGTTCTTTTAAGGGATTGCTCATTTCTAAGTAATTTGCATGTGGCGGGGGATACACCAATTATTTTTTTTTTCTTTTGACAAAAATTTGGTAGTGCTTTTTCGAAAAAATGTATCTGCTTTGCCGTATCCTGGAAAGTTTCTATGTCCGACCATCCAGAATAGGAAGATATGGAGCTGCTCTGCCGATGATCAAAATTGTCCCTCATTTAGAGATCTGCGGCAGCATGGGATTATTTTGGGTGGTATTAACACATTCCAGGGTTTTCAAAGCGTCTTGGCTATCAGATAGAATGCAAATATCCTTACCTGATATATCAATCATCTGAAGCCAAGAAATGGCTTCATGTTTAGCTGTAACTTCTGCTTGGAAGACACTACAGTGATTGGAAGTAGAATCTTAGAATTGATTTAGAAGTAGAATCTTGCCCCACTTTGTCATCATATTTTGATCCGTGTAGATTTCAATGGCATTATTAGGAAGAGGGCTTCCAAGCTCCTATTCATTTCTGGAGAGAATACATACATTAAACTTTTTGTAGTAGAAAATATTTTGCGTGATGTAGTCTACGGCCTTGAGTATTGGAGGAAAAAGTTTCCTTATGCTAGAAATCCTATTGTGCTTCCTCTTAACACAGGTGGCTTCCAGAAGTATCGCTGTATTTGCAGCCTATTTTTTTTTAGAATGTCAAGTGGAATTGGGTCGAGCAATGTGTAGAGTGCGTCTGTACGAGTAGTTCTCAGTGCTCTGCTAAAGCATAGCTCAGCTGATCTTTGAATTTTATATCAGCTATAGCGAAGTGTATGAAGGTTTGTTTGTTTACAGACCACCAGACTATAGCACCATATAACGATATCGGCCTAATAACAGCTGTATAGAGCCAGTGTATAACACTTGGTTGTAGTCTCCACTTGTTACGCACTTTTTTTTCATCAATATGGGGCTATATTGGGTTTTTTGGCTCTATCGAGCAGGTTGGTTTTCCAATTGAGTTATATATCTAAGATAAAACCCAGGTATTTTCCTTGATCATTAAAAAAATAAAGTCTTTCGCGTATTTCCTAGTTTTGGAGGATTGATTGTGGGAAAGTTGTGTTGTTGAGGTAAAGATTACTAACTGAGTCTTATCAGGAAAACGTTGAGTCCATAGTTGGAAACCCAATTTACGAGGAAACCCAATTTACGAGGGTGTGCAATAGCAATAGCAATAGTAATCAGCATAGTCTATCAGCCTGCATCCTTTTCCTTCTAGTTTGACCAATAGTTCATTCACAGCTAGGTTGGTTACATAGTTGAGGCGAGAGAACACTCCCTAGAAGGGTTCCTCTCGGTATAGATCTTACCGTGAATACTGTTCCGAAATTAGCGTTTATAAGCTTGTCTGCCAGCATTTGATTTATAAGTTAATGCATAAGAGATAGTTTCTGCCATGACGTTTTTAAAAGCATTCTATATGTCGATGAAGACTGTCATTGAATATTCCTTTTGATGAAAGGTTTTCCAATGGTAACCTTTGGGTTACCCACTCGTGGGTTTACTTAAATTTTCAGCCTAAAGTTAATATCTATTAGTCTGTCTAGAGTTTTAAGAAGAACATATGAGAGACTGATTATTCTTAGGTCTTTTGGGTTGACATGCGAGCTTTTTCCTGCCTTAGGTATGAAAACTACCGTCACGTATCTCCAGCGATTTGGAATATGATTCAAGCCAAGGCAGCTTTGTTAGATCATCAAAAACCATTGGTTTAGGATATCACAAGTTTTTTGTATTTCAATTAGGGCTACGCCATCTGGTCTTGGTCACTGAAATGGTTTGAAGCTTACTGTTAGCCTATGTTTTTTTTTTGCCGGATTTGAAGCCTTCTGTTTCGATGTACGAATCCATCTAATTTTGGATTTTTTCAAAAGAGCGAAAATGCTAATCATCCAGAGCATGCGTAATGAACGCAAACAAATATTAGTTGGTCTATACTGCGGGTGGGGTGCGACTTTCCATTTCAGCGCTTCAAGGTATATTTTATGGGCATGTGGCCGAGCGTTGTCATGTTGCAAAATTACATTTTTGTGCCGTATATGCCTGAATACTCGACTCAAACGTGACTGCCACTATGAATATAGGGCTGTGGCGTCGAAGTTGAGGCATGGCCGGGCGGTCCATATGATTTTTGCGCTTGGGGATATCGTAATGAACCCATTTCTCATCACCAGTCACAATGCGATGCAAAAATCCTTCTCGTTGGAGCAGCTGTTCACAAGTTCAAAGAACGGCGTTCGACGTCTCCCTTTGTCTCCCTTTGCATCATGCCGAGTTTTCATAGCCGTGCATGAAGCCTCCAATATGGCATCCCAAAACTTTTCTGGTCGTCCTTTCAACTAAGTCTTGACACCTCTGAGGTTTGCAATAATTCTTCATAGAAGGTTCTCCAAAATTGTTGTTGTGATTTTCGTTATTCTTTCTTTTATTCTTTTAGAGCCATTTTATAGGTAAACCACGCATCGGTGGATCTAGTGGCTTTTACTTTATTGAAGAATTTCGGCTCTTATATCAGAGCTCTTCTAGCTAAGTGTCCCACTAAGGCTTTTTCTTACCTTTATCAAGAGCTTTATTCATTGATGCAGTGATTCTATCTACTAGATCAGCTGAGGATTCGTTTGAAACTCTGCAGTTCTTGATCGTATTTGATATATGGCCAGAGTAAAGTGGTATGTCTAAAACTTTCTGGCTATTACTAACAATAAATGTAGGTTCATTGCCCACATTACTTATAATAAGATTAGTAGTAAGGATGTAATCAAAAAGAGAATCACTCTGTTTGTTGATGAGCTGCCGTTGTGGAGACCAGATCTATAATATTGAAATCTGTGAGGACTTCCTAATCTTAGGCAGGTACGCTGATGTGTCCCACAAACTATTTTGGCCGATCACAATGCTTATGGACACTGTATCCCTGTTTCTGAAATGAGAGAGTGTTAAAGTACTAAAATTATTTTTTTTATAAGAATATATGCCCTTGGTTTACCTTGCCATTTAGTGTATACAAGCGTATATGTTAGAATCCTGAGTCTGCATACCAAGCCGCAGACTACCCACGGCTGCTAGATCAGGACAATGTCTTCTACGTCTTTCGTGAAGCGAAGAATAAGACTGCAGACGCAGCCTTTGAGTGGTGGAGGTTAATAAGACTGGTTAAGACTGGTTGTAATAGGACTGACCTCCATGATAGTGATGTCGACCACATCGTCCGGTTTGAGAAGGTCATCTCCAAAGAAGACAACCAATGAGACTGCGTCAGTTCCGTATCGGAGATAGCTTCGTCTAGTGCTAAAGTACAGGATTGAGGATGTGGATCGTTGCTAATTGTTTCGGAAGCCTTCTCTTTCTCATTTTTTTAAAGACCCTCATTTCAGTGGATATAAAACCATAGTCTACCACATAACCCTTGGATGACAAGATAGCCAGGGACTCCTGATTTATGACAAAATTGCCGATCTGAAGTCTCCCTTTGGCTCTTCAAACCATGTTATACCATGTTTCCTGTTGGTAGATCATGGTTTCACAACCAAATTTACACCAGGACTGTTTGAGGGCTTGAGGGATCCGGGAATGCACTATGGGCCAGTTAGGGATCTGATCCATATCAACAATCTTTATTTTTGCGCACGGCCATGTCTTCCCTATCCTGGAGAATGCGATTTTATAGAGATCAACTGATGTCTGGTCGGCGCAGACGATCAACTTTACATGGCCCTGATGCCATCCACTGTCGCGACAGGATGAGCCCTTACTGGGGAACTCCTTCATTATAGGAATGAAGATAGTAGCCATTTTGATAGTAGTTTGCAGACGAAATGCTGCCGTCTGTATCGATTTTATCGATCACTGCGATGGTGATATATCCTCGTTGAAAACCTAAGAAAAGATTGCCACAAACTTTTCAGCCACCGGCTGAGGGAGCTACTAATCTCTGACGCTTTGCGGGCATCGGTTTTGGTTTGGGAAACTTGTGTTTCTCCTATGATGTCCACCGCTCATTTCAACGACGATTTCTGTTGCACGGTACGCTGGTTTTCAGATACGCGATCCCTTACTCGCTGTTTTCGGAGCAACTTTGGCCATCTTACCGGTGAGTGGCGCAATTGCTCCCCGGAACTGGAACTACTTCCACTGGAGCCAGGTTTTATGACCGGGCAACAGTCTCCATCGCAGGCTTAGTGGGTGGCTGTCTGCCAGGAGTGTTTAAAGATTTTATATCTCTAGGCTATTGGCCTGGTTGAGCGTTTAAAAGGCGAGTATATGATGCTCGCTTTATGCTTCGGTGTTTTTTTTTTATATGATGCTGCTAAGAGCTATATCTCGTTGGCATATTGAGACTGCCAATCTTGTGTTGTGGTTTTTGGTTTAAGTGCACTCATTCTGTTTCTTGCGGTCACCCTATTCTTGTTAGACGAAGAGAGTGATGGGGGTTAGGTTGCTATGACTCAATGGGCTATAATGAATGGAGCTTCGACTCCTGGCAGGGTCACCCATGTCATACAGATCATTGAACATTTAGCGTTACCCGACTCCCTGATTAAAGGTTTTATGCGTTTCTGTACCTATTGGAAAGGTAGGGAGTATAAAATTCGCCTGTATTATACGGATCCTCTCTGATTCCTGGCAGCCTCAGGAAGAAATTGTGGCCTTACAGCGGCATAGAAGTAAGGGCGCGGTGAATATTTTTGCCCCATTATTTTATTGGTCAACGTACTGTCAGACTATGAACCAAGTCTCAGGCTAGATCGGGGTTTCATATGAAGTTGTTGTAAAGCATTTGAATGCAATTTCTATCCCGTTTGAGAATAGGTTGTTTGAGAATAGGAAAGCCAATTTAACTGTCAAATAAAAGTTATGTTATATGTCATAAAATAGGGGATAAAGCCTGACAAAGCTTTCTCTAGAGATAAAGTTTTCAACAAAAAATTTTGTATGAAGTACAAATCCCCGGAGACATAAGGACGCAATAGGCATTAACCATCCTCTCCGGTCATGTTTTCGAAATTAAAAAAATATCCATCAGAGTGTTATATTATGTATTGTTTCGCTTTATATGACGTCATTTGCTTTAATCATGACCGCTCTTCAAAGTTCTTTACGCTTTTACCATTTAATCATTCATGTATTCACTGTCAATGCAAATGTCGGCGAAATATTTTATAAATTTAAAAAAATCTGTATATTTGTATAACAAAAGCAAAAACAAAAATAAGCAAACAAAATTCAATTGAAAACAAGACTTGAATAAATTATTTTTTCAAGCTGAAAATACTATAAAAGCAGAAGCTAGTCATTTGAATATTTTGTTTGTGTCATTGTTACTCCCACAAGAGCAGACATGTTGCCAAACATGGCTTATTTATACAGACTATAAGTATTGATTAAGTGATGAAATGCTTGACTTCTATGGGAATATAGAGCAATTTTTCCATAAATGTGTTAAAATGTTGATGCACACATAATTTTTCGCCTCATTGGCTATAACGTAGAATATTTTGGGAATGCCATAAATTTAACTTGAACGACCTTGTCGAAATAATTTATGAATGATTAACTTTTAATATTACGGTAAATACAATTTTTGTTTTAAAAGTAATAAAAAGAGAAAAAAGGAAAAATAAAAATGCTACAAAGTTTTCGAAAACAGTTCTGAAAATTTTTACCCAAACTTACAGAAGTCACTTTTATTTTTTGCTTCATGCATTAGTGAAATTTTGTCATCTTAATATAGGTCATCAAGATTTAAATGAAAATCATGTTTTCTTTGAAACATAACACAATTTATTTCTGCAGTTTTTACGCAATATTAAGGCGTAAAATTTTTCCCACGTTTTTGTGGCCTAGATTGTAGAAACCACAACTTTCTTTATCTCAAATCATTATGAATTTGATATTTTTGTTTAATTTTTTTTTTTTGGATTTTTGCCAAATTGTTGCTTTTGCAACATCTTCAGAATATATTTTCTTTGACAGTTTTGTAATTGTTTGGTTGAATCTATCTCGACATATATATTAAGATAATCATCACTGCATCATGGTGTGGATATTTTTATCGCCACATTTTAGCTCTGCTCTGTTAAATGAGGAAATCGTTCTTACAAAAACAAAAGTTTTTAAAAATTGTATAGAGAGAAATTTGATTTCATTTTTGGAGATTAGATTGATGCGGCGAAAATTTGTCTCTATATTATAATTATGAATACACAGTGCATCAAAGGGAGACTTTTTTGTGAGTAAGAAACTGCCAAGTGTTTTCTCCTTAATTCAAATCTACTGATCAAGAATTTATCATTTCTCAATTACGTCGAGATTTTAAGAAAATTGGGTTTTAAGCTCAATAAATTGCTTCATCAGAAAATTTGAATATCTTCATTCATGTAAAGGAGTTTTACGGAAATATACAAAAATATCTCATAATTTATGACTACGAAGAATTCCAGATTTTCTTGTATTAATTATTTTGTATTAAAATAATTTTTGTTTTTAAGCACGAAGCCAATTCTTTATTTTCTCTCCTAACTACAATTGTTAAACGGTACTTCATTGCCTGAAAAATCGTCTCATTTAAATATTTTTCTTTTGCTCTGCACTAAAATGAGCAATAATCATATTTTAGCTGCAATATTAATTAATTGTAGCAGCAACAACCACTCAGCAACATTGCAACAGCGCTGCCAACATAAGTTGCGTGAATAAAGTGCAGCAAAAACTGCTTGCATAAAAATACGAGTACTTGTACGTTGATGAAATTAAAAACACGGCATGTTTAGCTGGAATATTTTTGCTGTTGCTGCAACTCATGCAACATGTAAGCCAACAGTTGCTGCTGCTATTGGTGCTGCTTCTGCTGCTTATGGCTGTAGTTATTTAAAAGGTTGTAGAGGGTTTAATTATTGCGACTGTACACCGCGCATTGCATGAGGCTTAATTTGATTTTTTTTTTATTTTTTCAAATAGTTTTTGCTCTCGTTGTTATTGCTTCGTCTGAGCCTAACTTGCCTTTTAGGCCCAGTTAAAACAAGAGCTGCTGCTGCTCGAGGCATGAGATTTCAGCCATGCATAAACTTCCGGGCTTTTGTCTTGTTATGAGTGCGTGTGTGTGTTTTTGTGTAACACAAAAAAAGCATGCTAGATGAACTGAAAGAAGAATAACACAAAAACATGACAACAACAACTAACAAAACTAATAACTATCTAATGATTTTTGTGAAAAAAAAAACCAGCAACAAATTATACAACACTATAACTATAAAATTGGCTGCAACATTTTCCCACCAGCAACAATTGGCGTAAGAATGAAGCTGGCTCATTGTTGCTGTTTTTGCTGTCACAAACCTGGTTTCGTCTCAAAAGCACTCCCACTTTTTGCTGTGGGAGACTCTAGTTTCTTTTGTGTTGCTGCTAATTTGTGGCTAAAACTGTTGTCAAGACTTTGCACTAAGCTGTTGACGATCACTACCTTTGAAAACAACTTAATCTATAGCATTAGGGAATGAGGAAGTGAATGAACAAAATGTGCGATAAAATGCAAAAGCAAAGAAAAAGCAAGACACTTTTTGTTAAAGCCTCGGTAGCAAAGTGAAAGAGCGCTTGGTTGCTATCTCATAGGTGCTGGGTTCGATTCTCGGCTAAGTCTTGAACATTACCAACAAGTGAATTTTTGATTTTGGTTAATGACTATGAATAGTGAATAATGAATAATGAATAATGAATAATGAATAATGAATAATGAATAATGAATAATGAATAATGAATAATGAATAATGAATAATGAATAATGAATAATGAATAATGAATAATGAATAATGAATAATGAATAATGAATAATGAATAATGAATAATGAATAATGAATAATGAATAATGAATAATGAATAATGAATAATGAATAATGAATAATGAATAATGAATAATGAATAATGAATAATGAATAATGAATAATGAATAATGAATAATGAATAATGAATAATGAATAATGAATAATGAATAATGAATAATGAATAATGAATAATGAATAATGAATAATGAATAATGAATAATGAATAATGAATAATGAATAATGAATAATGAATAATGAATAATGAATAATGAATAATGAATAATGAATAATGAATAATGAATAATGAATAATGAATAATGAATAATGAATAATGAATAATGAATAATGAATAATGAATAATGAATAATGAATAATGAATAATGAATAATGAATAATGAATAATGAATAATGAATAATGAATAATGAATAATGAATAATGAATAATGAATAATGAATAATGAATAATGAATAATGAATAATGAATAATGAATAATGAATAATGAATAATGAATAATGAATAATGAATAATGAATAATGAATAATGAATAATGAATAATGAATAATGAATAATGAATAATGAATAATGAATAATGAATAATGAATAATGAATAATGAATAATGAATAATGAATAATGAATAATGAATAATGAATAATGAATAATGAATAATGAATAATGAATAATGAATAATGAATAATGAATAATGAATAATGAATAATGAATAATGAATAATGAATAATGAATAATGAATAATGAATAATGAATAATGAATAATGAATAATGAATAATGAATAATGAATAATGAATAATGAATAATGAATAATGAATAATGAATAATGAATAATGAATAATGAATAATGAATAATGAATAATGAATAATGAATAATGAATAATGAATAATGAATAATGAATAATGAATAATGAATAATGAATAATGAATAATGAATAATGAATAATGAATAATGAATAATGAATAATGAATAATGAATAATGAATAATGAATAATGAATAATGAATAATGAATAATGAATAATGAATAATGAATAATGAATAATGAATAATGAATAATGAATAATGAATAATGAATAATGAATAATGAATAATGAATAATGAATAATGAATAATGAATAATGAATAATGAATAATGAATAATGAATAATGAATAATGAATAATGAATAATGAATAATGAATAATGAATAATGAATAATGAATAATGAATAATGAATAATGAATAATGAATAATGAATAATGAATAATGAATAATGAATAATGAATAATGAATAATGAATAATGAATAATGAATAATGAATAATGAATAATGAATAATGAATAATGAATAATGAGTAATGAATAATGAATAATGAATAATGAATAATGAATAATGAATAATGAATAATGAATAATGAATAATGAATAATGAATAATGAATAATGAATAATGAATAATGAATAATGAATAATGAATAATGAATAATGAATAATGAATAATGAATAATGAATAATGAATAATGAATAATGAATAATGAATAATGAATAATGAATAAGGAATGACGAACTAAGAACTGAATGACGAATGATGAAAATTAAAAGAAAAACAAAAATAAATGATAAGTTTTGAGTAATGCGTTAAGTATGAACTATGAAAAATTTCAACTGCTGCAAATCTCGGAGAGCTTTTTTAACAAACCTGACTTTTTTGAATAAACCTGAAAGCCCACTTATCCTTTTCATTAGCTCCTTTTTTTGTTTATATAGATTTTCTTCTTTGTATGTAAAAGAAAATATTTAATATTTGTGATACGGTGTAATAAAATACATTTATGACCTCATTCATAAGGCTTGAAAAAAAACTTGAAACAACAAAATAATTAGCGCCATTTACTTTTTCCTATTTTAAACTAATGATTTGACTTTTCCATTCCACAAAATAACATCACATTACTTTGAACGTTCACTTGTACTCGTATGCATTTACCTACAAAATAAAAAGTATCCCCCAAAAGTAGATTAAAAATTAATTTGTAATTAGATCTATGTAGATATGTTTATCTGTATATGTCTGTGTCGTTGACCGTTGCCAGGTGCATGTAGAGTGTACACATGGTCAGAGTTCTGACACTTTTGGGGAGTACTTTTGGCTGTCACCTGTTTCACAACGCAAATTAAAACAGGTAACTCGTTATATTAAGCTTGATTTCAAATAGGAATTAACCAAACATTTGCAGAATCTAGGAATTATTCAGAAACTATATGAAACAGTTCATTGATTCTCATTTTTTTAGTTCAATTGATTTTGCAGCGAGTCAGTTACAAATGAACAAGAGAAAAAACTATATAAAAACTTATCCAACGATGTTTTGAGTCCGTGGAAATACTTTTTAAGTCTATGCTTTTTTCTTGGAAGGTGGAGAACAAAATGAACTATAAGATATAACGAAGCAACATACTAACGATTTAATCAACAATGGTTTGAATTCGTGCTAATACTTTTTGTGTCTTCGCTATTTTATTGAAATGATAAAAAAAAAACCTACCGAACGAACTAATATTTAGATCTAACGAACTAACAACATAAACGAGTGCACGAAAGGTACTGCAAGAGCAAAATAACTATAGGGGTATTCTTGGGTTAATGTGAAATGCAGTTGCGACGATGAAAAAATGCAAGAGTGCGAACTTAATAGCATAATTTCAACAATAAACACATTGGAAGTATTTTTGCAACTCTTCTTTTATGACGTACTGTTCAAACCTATTTAGAGAACACACAAGCAGTAATGCTTTACAGCTTATTCATGTTTTGCTTGTTTTCAAAAATAGTTGTCATCTTTAAAAACGTAAAATCGACGTACAACGAGTTTAAGAACTTATTGTAATTTTGAAACAAGGTGGTACTATGGTGTTGATTTGCAATATTGATGTCCACGCGCTAGTGCGATAAATCTTTGGCATTCTCACATTCTTGCAATTCATATCCACTCGTGAACATTCCTACTATATTTCAGACGATTTTGGTCGTATTAGACTTAAATTTGGTAATTTAGTTTGTATTGTTATTATCGTAAACTGTACCTTAAAATTGACTATTGCTTTGATTAAAGATATTTTTCAGGAATGAGATAGTTTAGGAAAAAATCTTTCCACATCCCTTTTTAACTGCCCGCAAATTTAGAAAAATACCATACTTCAGACAATTTTTTCATATTATACTGAACCGAAAAGGCATATAATAATCAGTGTACAAAATACACAAAGCTTAAAGTTCATAAAGCGTGTGTACAAGATATATGAACCAATCAAAATTTCGTAATTGCCATGAAAACATAAAAATTAAACGTGAATCATTCATAATTTGTGTGCATAAAATTCATCAAATTCATGTTAATACGAGTGCAATAAAACATGGTGTAAGTGACAAAAATGCTTGTATATTATGTACATATAGAAGGCAAAAGTGAACTACTTTGTGAGGTTAGTGACCAAAATAAATATAATTCATGTAAAAATACAAGGGCAGCAAGTATAGTTCATAAAATTTGAAACAAAATTTCATGAAATTCATGTACTTATGCAATGGAAGTGTGAAGAACTTTATGCATTGAGTGACCAAAATTCATTAATCCTGTGGTGAACACTAGGACAGATCAGTCTTCACACAGTAAAAAAACTTTTAAGCTGTGTTAAAATATAACTTAGCTCATTCAATTAACCTCCAGCAAACAATTTCGTTATGAATTATGACTTAGGTACTAACTCCTTAGGCTGCCTGGATGTTTTTGAAAAAAAAAATGCCTTTATAATTCGTTAAACACTTAGATACTAACTCCTTAGGCTACCTGGAGATTTATGAAAAAATTCCTTCACAATTTGTTGAACACTCAGTTTCATGTCAGCACCAGAGCAATGGTGAAATCAAGCTGAATTTTTATGGCTGTCGCTACAATCAGAAAAAAACACCTATCTTTCTGTGATAAAAAATTTTTCCATTTTCGATAATTGCAATTTTCTCTATTTCAAATAACATTTTCTTCAGTTCAGATAAATTTTCACCTATTCGCAGATATATTTCTTCACTTGTGGGAAATATTTAATTTCTCTTATAATGATTAACGAGTATTTTTCTCGCATAATTTTTAATTTAATCTAATATATAAAAATCTCATGTCACGGTGTTTGTGTTTGAACTACTCCGAAACGGCTGGACCGATTTTAATGAAATTTTTTTTGTATATTTGGTAGATATGAGAACAGGTCGTAAAGTATTTTTCATCCTCCTACCTGTGAAGGGCGTGGCACTTTTTCAAGAATACACATTTTCATTTCACACTATGAAACTCGGTACACTGAGAAAAAAACACATACCTTGCTCCGGTAAAAAATTTCTCTATTTTTGATAATAGCAATTTTCTCTTTTTCAAATAAAATTTTCTTCAATTAGAATAAATTTTCACATTTTCGAAGAAATATTTCTTTACTTCTTACTTACTTACTTAGATGGCTCTTACAACCGTTGGTCGGTTTTGGCCTCGTCTAAGAATTTTCGCCAGCCTCTTTTGTCGTGTGCTTGCTGGCGCCAGTTGGAAATTCCAAGCGTTGTCAGGTTATCCAATGCCTGGTCTTTCCAACGGAAATGGGGTCTTCCTCGTCTGCGTTGGCCACCGCTGGGTACCGAATCCAATATTTTTTCGCTGGAGCTTCGTCGTTCATTCTCTCGACATGACCTAGCCAGCGAAGCCGCTCTATTTTAAAACGCTTGACTATATCGATGTCGGCATATAGCTCATACAACTCGTGGTTCCATCGTATTCGGTACTTGCCATTGACGCAGATTGGACCATAGATCTTGCGAAGGGTTTTTCTCTCGAACGCTCCCAAAGTCCTTTCATCAGAGCTGCTCAACGTCCAGGTTTGTGATGCGTATAGTAGGACGGGCATGATTATTGACTTATAGAGCGTCAGTTTTGTTCGTCGAGAGAGAGCTCTGCTTCTCAATTGCCTACTTAGCCCAAAGTAACACCTGTTGGCAAGAGTTATCCTTCGTTTAATCTCAATACTGATATCGTTGGAGGAGTTAATGCTGGATCCCAGCATTTCTTTACTTCTAGGAAATGGAAATATTTCAATGTCTCTAATAATGAAAAGTATTTTTCTCGCACAAAAAATTTCTCATTTATAGAGAAATTTTATTGAAAATGAAAAACTTTTCTTATATTTTGATAAAAAATTCACTATAAGAAGTATTTTCTTCAATAAAAACAAATATTTTCTCAAAAAAAAAAGTCTATACAATTTTTCTCTAAATATGATGCCTTTTCTATCATATTCCGAGACACTTTTTTCTGGGTATACGAACATACTATTGAGTCTTGGCCTTCGATTGTCAAAATTGAGCGATCTTTGGAAAGAGTGGCATGGTACCGCCCATAAAATTCAATTTTTTGAAAACGCATAGATTTGAAACTATCATGTCGTATAACATTGAATCTTAGTATGAAGTAGCTGATGGGCCAGATCTTTCAATTATAAAACAGACACGAGTATTGAAAAACGGGGTGTGGCTTAACACATACAATTAAAATGTTCGATACAGAATAGCTATAGAAGTTAAAATCGCAGAACATTTCAATACAGAATGAAGTTCCTAATTGGTTTTGTTCTGCTACTGGAACGGACATTGTACAATGGATGTGGATCCGCCCATATAACACACATTTTTTTAAATTGAATCGCTTTGAAATAATAGTCACGTAATAAAGAAACTTGGCTTGAAGTAACCATTTGGTGATATCCTACTGCTCGAAGTTTTTATATTTAATAGCTTTGGAAATAATGGTCACAGAATAATGAAACTCAGAGCGGAGTTACTATTTGTTGATGGACGGCAGCAACGCGCCGGGTACCAGCTAGTAATTTATATATTTTTTCATTTATAGAGAAAAATTTATAGAAAATGAAAAATTTTCTCTATTGTAGATAAAAAATTCCTATGTGAAATATTTTCTTCAATAAAAACAAATTTTTTCTCAAAAATAAAAAAGTTCTTCTTCTCTAAAAACGATATATTTCTCTTATATTGACTTACAGCCTTATTCTGGTAATAGATAGACAATCGTAAATTTATTGACAAGACAGTTTTGTGTGTGATTTTTCTCGCACATTGAGTTTAAAATTCAATAATTTTTTATATAATTTTTTGTTGTTACATATGTATAACTTTTCTGATTTTGAAAATTATTGTCATATAATTAACTTTCAATTTCATGTAAGAATGAGGAATTTTTGCATTTGGCAATAAGTTTACAATTGTCAATCCCTAGAATAAGGCATATAGATACGAAAAAAAAAAGTATAAAGCTTGATAGAGAAGGAATGATGTTTTGAAAAGCAAGTGTTGCAAATCTTGCATATTATGACGATTGTTCTTGTTTATTGCAACTGGTTCTTTGGATGCATTCAAATCGTTTTTGAACAGAAATTTCTGAAATATTTATAAGGCGTCGATTTAAAGAAAAGATTTATTAAAATTAAATAAATACTTCTGTTTTTGGGAAAAATGTACACAACAAAGAAAACGGTTGAATCTGTTATAAGGAAATATTTGATGAGAAAATATTTCTCTTTTTCATGGAAGCTTTTTTACTATTTTTAGGGAATTTTCGGGATCACATTTAGAGAAAAGAATTCCTATAGAGCAAAGTCTTTGTCATTTTTCTTTAAATGTGATGCTTTTTTATCATATACCGAGAAACTTTTTTTGTGAGTGTAGCAACGAGATGCTTTAAAAACTAAGGGTTCCAATATATGTGAATAATTACATAAAAATAGTGTGATCATTCATGAACTTGCGTAAAAGAGGGGACTAAGGTCATATATAGTACCTAAAGTACGAAAAATGACTTGAATTTTCGGCCACTTTCATTATAAAGCAGCACAAAGAATTCGCCATATAACCCTATTTTTGTTCATGGCTTTCCACTTGGGAATGTATAAGTTATGTAGAAAATATCATGTAGGCGATTCTTCTGGGGGTCCGAAACAATTTTGTTCTATTTTTGTAGTTGTCTTCAGGCCCATCGTTAAAATAAGGGATGCACTTTTACAAAATTTTTTTTTGTATGCATGATATATATTTCCTTTGATTATTTTGACAGATGTTATAAAATATATAAAACAAGTAACATAGACGCTTTATTAAATCCTTACGATTTAGTAATTTTATACGTTTTTAAAAGCTTACTCTTGTAAGAACTTTAAAGAATCAACTAATAAAATTTAAAAACTTAACATTTGTCAACATGACATATATACCAGTTATAAAAAGAACAAGTTTTTATGAACTTTATATTGACAACTTTATTACTGCAAAGCATTAAAAATTCAATAAACCTTTAAAACAATATAAAAATCATGTAATTTTTATGTTAAACAGTATTTTTATTAATAAATTAATTTGCATTTAATTCCGGTGTTGAACATTATACCGGAAATTTTCATATTTATTTTTTTTTTTAATAATTAAATGTCTTCAACATGAATAGTTTTGATGTAGAAACATATGTTTGAGCAACAACAACGATAAGAAAAAAAATCAGTCTTTATAGTATTTATGATAATTTAAGACTGTCGCCGTAGTAAGTGACTCAGTCTACGACTGAAGCTTACTTTTTTTTTATTTTTATACAGTTGTTTTCATATGGATGCTTAAATGGAGCAAGTGTAATTATAGTCATTTGTTGTTGTTGTTTTTGTTTATTTAAAACTGTATTTGTTATTTATAATTGGTAACCTAGTTTCTTTATAATCAGTTTAACTTTGTATAATTGAAGCGCCCAAACAAAGCGTATCAAAAGCATAACTCCAGCTGATTTTAAAATAGCAATCATGCTATTTTAATAATGAATGTCGATTGTGATTTTGTAGTTAAATCTAATGCATATTTCATAATCCTTTAAAACTGTTGTTAATTTTTTTATATTGTTATTTTGTGACACATTGTTGGGAGATAAGTAAAAATTATTTTAGAGCAGTGATATTTAGTACACGGAGAAAATGATTTTGCTTGAATCAAGCCATTACTTTGCTTAAACGCAAATCAGCAAAATTTTGCTCAATAGCGGTTTGATTTTAGAAAACGTTTTCTAAATTGAAATTACTTCTCATATAATTTGAAAAAAGCAAAATAAAGATAAATTTTAGCAATAACTTGCTTATTTATTATAAATTCAAATAGCAAATTTTGATTTGATTCAAGCCAAACTTTGCTAAGTTATTATAAGGTAATTTTGTTCAGGCGAAAGCAAAATTTGACTCAATTTAAGCAAAAATTTGCTCAGTTATTATAAATTGATAAAGCAAATTTTGAATTGATTCAAGCAAAAAGTTGCTAGGTTATTGAAATATAAAACAAAATTCGAACTATAAATAGAAATACCGTGGCATGCAGGTTAAGAGTGTGGCTTAGCATGCTCGGAGCCCGAGTTCGATTCCCAGTCGAAATGGCCAATTTGTTTTTTTTTTATTTTTTATAAATAGAAATAGCAAATTTTGGTTTGATTCGAGCAAAAATTTGCTCAGTTAATATAAATCGAAAAAGCAAATTTTGATTTAATTCAAGCGAAAATTTGCTAAGTTATTATAAATTTAAATAGCAAAATTTGCTTGATTTTTGCTGAAAATAAGCAATGTTTTGAAGAATTATGCTCAAGTTTTGCTTAATCTCCATACAAATTTAGCAAACAGTTTTCTCCGTGTACTTAAGAAAAGGTGCTATTTTTGGTATTGTCTATAGAGCATTAATACTAAATTTATATAGGCAGTTGCAACTACCCAGTAAAAACTTGCATTACATTGTCAAACATTTTGGAAGATTTGCAAACTTATTTGCAAAAATTTTATTTATATTTCCTCAATTAAGTCTTTTCACTCAGCCTTGAAGTTGTTGAAATTTTATCGAAACGTAAGTGTTTAAATTCCACTTAACTAATTTTTTATTTACAACGTATAACCGCAGAGCGTGTGAGTCAACAATTTGTGTAACCCACGAAATAGTTTACATTTTCGATTAGAAAGCTACTTAAAATAATTCTAAAAAAAATAACAAAAAGATAAAGAAACCTCTTAAAGCAAACACACACACAAGCAGACACATTTACATTTACATAAATATTAAATTATCATTTCACATCCGTTTATTTTAGGTCATATTTCACTTATATTCTTTTTTTGCTTGCATTGAGGCATTGAGAATTGTGAATTTGTGACTTAAGATTTTTAGCAAATCATGATTTTTTTTTTTATATTGTAAGAAACTTAAAAATGAGTAGATTTTATTACCTACTCAAAAGATTGCGAATTCCACGAAATTGTTAAGAGCTGATATAATAATAAAAAACCTTTCACACGGTATTCAAACGCATGATGACTCATGTAGGCAGGCAATCCTGTTACAGTGGTTGTTGATATGCATTTTTATACCCCCACGCGTACTGCGTAAGGGGTATATTAATTTTGTCACGACGTGTGTAACACCCAAAAGGAGGCGTGGTAGGTATGGAAAAGTATATATATTCTTGCTCAGCATCACCACCTGAGTTGATTTAGCCATGTCCGTCTGTCTGTCCGTCTGTCCGTCTGTCCGTCTGTCCGTCTGTCTGTCGACACGATTACAGCCGTAATTTTGAAGCTATCGTAATGAAATTCGATATTTAAGCTTTTTTTAAAAAAACTAAGATCAAGTTCGAGAATGGGCTAAATCGGATGAAAACCACGCCTACCTCCCATACAACCCCAAAATTGAAAACTCTACAAAGAAGCTAATATTAAGGCTACAATACTGAAATTTGGTATATGTGTATTCTATGTCAAAGCTGATATGTCTTAGAAAAATGGGCGTCATCCACCCACTAACACGCCCACCTCCCATACAACCCCAAAATTGAAAAATCTATGAAGAGGCTAATATTAAAGTTATAAGACGGAAACTCGGTATTTGTGTATTCAATGTCAAAACTGAGGTGTGTTAGAAAAATGGGCGTCATCCACTCATTAACACGCCCACCTCCCATACAACCTCAAAATTGAACAATCTATAAAGAGGCTAATATTAAAGTTACAAGATGGAAACTCGGTATTTGTGTATTTAATGTCAAAACTGAGGTGTGTTATAAAAATGGGCTTTCTCCACCCATTAACACGCCCACTTCCCATACAACCCCAAAATTGAAAAATCTATAAAGAGGCTAATATTAAAGTTACAAGACAGAACCTCGGTATTTGTGTATTCTATGTCGAAACTGAGGTATGCTAGAAAAATGGGCGTCATACACAATCTAACACGCCCACCTCCCATAAAACCCCAAAATTTAAAAATTTATAAAAAGGCTTATATTCAAGCTGCAGGAAAACAATTTGATATGTATGTATTTTAGACACATAAAAATAATAAAATCTCTCAAAATCACATACAAAAAGCTCATCAATTTAAGATTCTTCCACCCTTAAGAATCGGCCGTGGGGGTATTTTAACTTCGACCAAGTCGAAGATATACCTTACTAGTTTTTTCTGTGTTGATCAAGAGAACATAACAGATCGACCAATTCAGGCGATGACAAATTTAAAAGGAATTTCTTGTGCATTCAAGCTATAATTATTCAATTAAATAAAACTTACAACTGACAATAAATCAACAATTTTCTAACTTAATTTTTTCTTTTAAATATCTATTTTTCATTAACAGTTTGCTGAAATTTAATTGAAGACTGAAGGCTGGATCGTTTGCTAAAGCTTAAACAAAGGCAACACCAACAAAAAACAACAACAAACAATTTGGAAAATTCAATAAACGCCCACAGCAGTTACTGCGTTCATCACACATACACACACACACGTATAGATCACCGCAGCACATTCAAGCCTATCCCCGACTGATCGACAGCTTGTCGATTTCCCTTCAATCACCATTCTACGCTATATAAACAAAACTATAGGCAAACAAACAACAACTACCACAAAAGAAAAACAACTTCAGCAACAACAAACAACTACATCAACAACAAAGCGTTCAACTCCAAAGATGCAGTGCAGTCTGGAACAAATGAACGATTGTGAACGTTCGCCGAATCGAACAAATCTGCGAGTGAACTTTAATGAGAAGGGTCCCGAGGTGAAGGAGCGTCGAGAAAAGTTCCTCACCGCCAAATACGGTTCACATCAGATGAGTTTAATTAGAAAACGGCTGGCTGTCGAGATGTGGCTGTACGATGAACTGCAGAAACTCTTTGATCCACCGGTAAGTGTAGCCAGCCGAATGGCAATTCAGTCTCTCGTTGATGAAAAGAAAATAAATAATTTCTTCTTTTTATGTTGATTTCGAATTATAGGCCGAAGCTATCGATGTGGATATCGATGAAATCCTCGATATGGACACAGATGATATAAGAAGATCCCATCTAATTGTGAGTATAGCTATTGTTGACTATGTTTGGCAGATAGCTCAAGAAATTATGGCTAAAAGTCATTCTAAATATTTTTAATATGAACAGAGAACAGTGATGACACTTCATAGTAGTTTGAGTGTGGAACAAAAATATTTTATATGCAACGAGTTTGTGGTATTTTTGTTTTTTTTTTTTTTTTTTTGTTAGTTAGCAACTATTAAAATTTAATAGCGAACTATCCCAGAAGAAAACTCAGTCCGGTTTTTTAAATTCTGAAAAGCACACTGTACGTGAATCGGGTACATTTTTTTGCAAATACAGTGGTGCTCCAGTATAACGAATGATATAATGCAGGGGTCGTTCGTAATATCGAAAATTTCGTTATACCGAAAACAAAAAAAGACAACTTCAAAATTAAAAATGTAAGGACAGTATTTCATTTATTAACAAACATAATGTAAACAGAAACAATTCAATTAAATTTTGGAAAATCTTAGGTTTCTATTTGGAAAAAAAATTTAAAATGCTACTTTGAACTTTTTTTTTGGAAGCGTTCATTTCATATGCTTTTTGTTGCATCATTGTTAGAATATATATATTGGTTTGGTCTATCTCGTTTTCCTCGACCCATTTGATACACTTTCCAAAGCACTCAATTGCATCTGCATGTTTTGTTGTAGCAACAGGCAGTACTGATATGTCGGTATCCTCTTCTAGAGTATCATTGATAATTTCCACCTCGTTCGCATTATCGCATAATTCATCGTCAATAAATTCGACGTCATCATTATTCCAGATTTGTAAATCCGCTTCACTGATGTTCGACTAAAAAATACAAGAATAAGTTTCAATACATACGTAATTTTATTTGAAAAAAAATGAACCATACCTGGGGGAAAACGGTTGTCATCAAATCCAGGGTTTTGTTCATAACAGTTTCTTCTTCTCTATTTTTTAACTGGGCCAGAGGAATATCTTCATCGTCCTCAATGTGCGATGTTTCAATAAAAATGTTTTTCCAACATTTTAGAAGTGTAAGTTCTGAAACTTTTTCCCATGACAACGCTATTAGTTGAATTGCCTCGTATATCAAAAACTACTTCAGTGCTGTTGTAATATTGCTTGTATTCCTAGCTATACGACTCAGCAAACTGTTTCGGTAAAATAATTTTGTCAGCCTAAGGGCGTTTTGGTCCATTGGTTGGATCAAAGGTGTAACATTTGGCGGCATAAACACCACCCATATGTTACCATCCGGAGTCCTCAATTCTTCTTCCGGGGGGTGACTTGGTGCATTGTCCAGAAGTAATACCGCCTTTAAATATCATATATAAAATGAAAATTAATGAATGTAAGCACCTGAGGAACAAAATTGAAAAAGAACCAATTCCTAAAAATCTGTGATGTCATCCACGCCGATTTGGAATTTGCATAGTCGACAGGAAGCATTCTATTTCTGAACGAGCGTGGCTGTTTTGATTTGCCTATTACAAGAGGCTTTATTTTTTTTGTTCCTGTTGCATTCGCGCACGCAAGAAATGTGATTCGCTCTTTGCTTATTTTTCTTCCGGGAGCACTGTTCTCGCCAGCGTGAACTAGAGTTTTCTCAGGCAACATTTTCCAATACAGACCCGTTTCATCAGCATTGAACATGGCATGGAGGCTTAAATCATTATTTTTTATGATTTTATTTAGTTTTTGTTTAAATGGTTCCACTAAATCACTGCACGAAGATAATTTTTCGCCAGATTCCTTCAGCAGACGTATGCCGAAACGTTTTTTAAATTTGCACAACCATCCATTACTGGCTGAAAAGTTTTTTTCTGCGTATATTTTCTTCTGTATACTAATAGCTTTGGCTCTTAAAATGGTGCTGCTAATGGTCATATGGGATTCTCGTTGTGAAACAAACCATTTATATAGTGCCCTTTCCATTCTATGGTACTCCCCCTACTTTAAGGACTGTCTGGCTATGGTTCCAGCATGAGAGTACACATGCACATAACACTTTTTATAACTTTATTTTTATTTTTTATAATTGTGCAAATGCTTGACTTTGCTATGTCAAATTTAATAGAAATTTCTTTAAGCGTCTTTCCACGATTATAATCATCAATCACTTTCAATTTTTCACCAAAATTAAGCCGTTTGCGTTTGTGAGATAAAGACATATCTGATTATTGTACCACTCTTCACAAAACTTCAACTACAAGTGGCTTTATAATCTATAGTATGCAAAAAAACGTAAAATTACACGGAATTGTACACGAATTATGTATGTATGTATCTAGAAATAACTAACGGACATTTAACGGACAGCACGAAAATAAATAAAACAAAGCATATGCAATATAAAAAGGGCAGTATTCGTTATATTGGAGTACATTTATTTTGCCATTCGCTATATAGAGTTCATAAGACTTGCAGAATTATTGTTCGTTATATCGAACATTCGTTATATCGGCATTCGTTATACTGGAGCACCACTGTAAGTTGGAGACAAAGCATTTAAGTATAATTCGAGGACACTGAATTTAATAGCGTAACTGTTTTGCAATGTGCGACCGTGACATGCAGGTTAAGTGTGTGGCTTAGCGTGCTTGGAGCCCGGGTTCGATCCCCAGCCTCGGCGAAAAGTTTTTTCAATAAAACATTTTTCTGATCGGTCACCACCTCTCTGCAGACAATGGCAAACCTCAGAAAGTAAATAATGCCATGCAAAGCTTCTTGAAAACATAAGCCGTTCGGAGTCGGCATAAAACATGTACATAGTAGGTCCAGTTATCGGTCAATTGTGTGCAAACATTTAATAACACACACAACACAATTGATCATAAGAAGCTCGGTCAAAGTCCTTTCAAGGGCTGAAATGGCCAATTTGTTTATTTTTTTTAACTGTTTTGCAAAAATTTTACCAATTTTTTTGAAATTAAAGGTTCACTCAGTTTTAAGTAGAAACAAATTTTTTTATGAGCTTTAACGGCTTCGAGCCTTCAGATGAAACAAAAGAAAATTAAAATTTACGGGGGGAACAATTTCGTACAGGTTTTTAACTCTCAAAACCCAACACTTAAGTTCCAAATTGATTTCATAAGACAAAAAAAAAAAACGGTATTTTTCGTATTTAATGCTTTTGGGATAATTTTAAGCATATAAATTTGAGGGTATCTTAAAACGTGAACATTAAAGTTTGTCGTACGCTTTTTTGGTATTAATAAAAACTCAAAATAAATTAAACTTATATCATTCGAAAGGTTATGTTGCCCAGATGTGCAGAATGTATATATAAATGATATATCTGATAGAGGGGGTTCCCAACCTTCTAAGAGAGATATTAAATTTTTGAGAAAAAACCCGCTCTTTGATTAATATGAAATTTGGTTGGGGGAGAGTTTTTGAGTTGGTCGAATTTGGTTTGAATTTTTTTTAAAAGTAACAATTTCTTAAAAAAAATGTTGTTTTATCCATTCGTCAATTGTAAAATTTGTAAAAAAATGTGTTTTGAATTAAAAAATTTGACTTTCCATGTGAATATCTTGGTTGGATTTTAACGGTTTTTAAATTTTTCTAATTTTTTCTAAAAGTTTATTAAATTTTCTTTCAAATGTGTTAAAAATTACAGCAAAGCTCTAACCAAAAGTATTTTTAATGAATTTTCTTAATATTGTCGTTAGTTATTTAGCGTGAGTTTCAACCAAATGCCAAGAGAGAGAAAAAAACTGTCTCAAATTGAATGTTCTAAATTCTTAAGCAAATATCTCCGCCATCTGTGAATAGATTTTATTTATTTCTTTTTTGTATTCAAGTCTTATCAGTTAACTTAAAAAAACTTTTGAAAATAATACCGTTTTTTGTTTGTTTATATTTAAATTATTCCTTTTAAAAGAGACCATAAGATTTGATTTATTCTAAAAATATGGGGTAAAAATGATTTTTGTTGTAAAAAACAAAAACTCAAAATTGCATTTTTGATTTTCTTCCAAAGTCTATACCGAATTTTAGGTGAATTTATTTTATCTTGACACTAAATTAATAAACTGTCCGTGCCATCAAAAAATCAAGGCTACCCCCTATGATTTCTTTGACACAATTAAATTTTTTTAAAATGTTGTTTTTCTGTTTTTGAACAAAATAATTATATAAAAAATTATTTTTTTGAAGAAAATAGCTTTATATCTCTAATCAATTAAGAGTTATAGCCTCGAACTTATTTTTGTCATCTCGCGATACTAGTTCAATTAAATTTAATGCACAATATTAAAATGATTGACAACCAAGGAACTCAAAAAAACTGAAAATAAAATTTTTCTGATTAAACGTTTTCCAACCAAAAAATGGTGTTCCTAAATAGTAAGCCGTAATGTTTTTTTGAACATTAAATCCGTACACTCATGATTATCATCACGAGATGATTAATTTTATTAAGCACTTGTTTTGTTTCACCGTTTGAAGTTGTAATGACCTGTCCTTAAAGTTTAGTTTCTTGAAATTTTCTTTTGTTTCGATATTTTTCCAAATAGAATTTCTAAAATTTGTGTAATCACTATTTTCTGGACGAGATGTTTTACCAAATAGTTTTTTGCGGACAACTGATAAAATCTTCTCATAATAAACATAATGCCAACAAGCCATCATCAGCATCTTTTTGTCGAAAAGGCGTTCGATTAGTACACGAAAAAAAAAAATGGACTCAAATCAAGCTCAAAGCATTCGTAACTGCAATCACCATTCTAAAGTGCTTTATACGTGAAAATAGAAGTAAAAAAGCCAAGGTTTTAAACCTTTTAGTTCGTCTAACTCTCCGTTTCAATTCACCATATTGCTCTATACGCTGCTAAAGCAGTTTCACTTAAAGAAATTACGGACTCAAATTTTGTTGATTAGTTCGGTAGGTCTTTTTCTTCGTTAGGTCAGTTTGGTTAGTTTCGTTAGTTTGGACTCAAACCATTTCATCATGGTTTATGGTGAGTTATTTAATAACTTATGAATTCGCTTCGTTTCATTTAAATGTTACATCGGTTTTACTCCCCGTTTAGTTCGCCATATCTTGTATACGGGGCTAAAGAACTTGGACTTAAAAAATAATTAAATGAAATATATTCCAAAACAACGGATATATCAAGATCGAAAGTTAAAATAGTAAATTTCGGATTTCGAATTTCGTGTTTATTTGGTGCCAAAATAACGGTAATTTGTTCATGCTAATAATTCTGACGATATTAAACGGTAAACACAGGATAAGAAGAATCAGTTGAGATAATCGCATAAAATTTGGTAAACATGTTTACATGGACCCAACGATCTGAAGTGTTAAATATTTTTGGAATCCGCCCACGGCCACGCATACCTCCCATATGACCTTAACATAAAAATCGCTGTATAGAGGGTTGTATATAAGCTACACAAATAAAATCAAAAAGCAGATGTGCTAAAAAAAAGGGCATGATCATCCCATTAACACGCCTACCTCCCATACAACCCATAATATTAAAAACAGTACTTGGTATGGGTGCATTTCATATCAAAACTGAGAAGTGCAAAAAAATTGGGCGCCATCTGTTCAGCGACGCGCCCACCTCCCATACAACCCACTATGGTAAAAACTCTATGAAGGGGTTAATGTATGAACTACAAAGATAAAACTTGGTATGTGAGATTATTGTATCAAAACTAAGATGTGTTCATAAAATGGGCGTCATCCGCCCATGAACACGCCCAATTTCCATACAACTTACAATATTAAGAACACTTAAAAGGTTCATATTTGACCTTGAGAGATAAAATTCCGTATGTAGGCATGTCATATCAAAACTGAGGTGTGAACAAAAAATGGGCGCCATCTCCTCACCAATACGCCCACATCACATACAACCCACTATGGTAAAAACTCTATGAAGGGGTTAATGTATGAACTACAAAGATAAAACTTGGTATGTGAGATTATTGTATCAAAACTAAGATGTGTTCATAAAATGGGCGTCATCCGCCCATGAACACGCCCAATTTCCATACAACTTACAATATTAAGAACACTTAAAAGGTTCATTTTTGACCTAGAGAGATAAAATTCCGTATGTAGGCATGTCATATCAAAACTGAGGTGTGAACAAAAAATGGGCGCCATCTCCTCACAAATACGCCCACATCACATACAACCCACTATGGGAAAACTCTATAAAGAGGTTTATATATGAGCTACAAAGATAAAACTTGGTATGTGAGTATAACGTATCAAAAATAAGATGTGTTCACAAAATGGGTGTCATCCAACCCTGAACCAGGCGCGGATACAAGGGGGGGGGTAAAGGGGGTAATTACCCCCCCCAAGAACTTTCAAATACTTTTTTTTTCATACTTTATTTGAAGAAAATAATTATGCCCACAGCTTAAGGCTACTTTTATGTATACATAAGCGATTCTGAAGGCGTGTTTTGAAAGAATACTAAAAAAAAAAATGGTCAGAGACATTGGTAAACTCTAGTTTTTTTATTGATTTCAACAATTATTAAAGTATATAAAAAAAAATTTGTTTATTTTTGTTTTGTGACGTCATTTGCGTGTAGATGACGTTTTTATGAAGCGATGCGAGAAGAGTATGACCATTTTGCTCGTAACCTTTGCTTGTATGACAAACCAAAATATAATTATATGTAAAGCAAACACCTACGTCAAGGTAGTAACTTCGCTTTTTTTTTTAAATGAGCTTGAAAATAAAGTAACAGATCGTTATGTTCTCAAATTTACAGCCATTTTTTAAACAATCAACTTTAAAGACGCGTTATTTTCTTACAAATAAAAAACTTGAAGTCACTACCTCAGCGTAAGTTTTTGCTTTATAATAATTATATTTTTGCAAAATATTAACAATTAGTTTAAAAATGCCCTTTTTATGAAATAATTGAGCAATGCAGACAAGAGTTGCCACTTAAAATATTTTATTCTTCTAAATTTTTACTGAAAACCTGCCAAACTTTTTTGCAACCTATGTGCCAACGAATTTTACCATAAATAGACGGTGCACATAACCGTCCGTCTGAGACCACCATAAAGAACGTAATTGCCAAATTTCGGTCTACATTCACTCTTTTGGATTCCAAGCCACCGATAAGAATGAAAAGAGTGCGTACAGAAGAAAATATTGCTGTCGTTGAGGCCAGTGTCGAAGAAAACGTTAATTTATCGATTTGTCTCTGAAAATGAGGAAAGACGACGCGTTACCGTGAATAGAAATCGATACAGAACCATGATCAATGAATTTTTGTTGCCTAATCTTCAAGATATGGATGTTGAAATACGCCCTCAAAGACTTTTGGGTCGCAAAGTGGACCTCCAGAATGCCCTTTGTGCAAAATAGTCGTGGTGGCCATATGCCCGAAATTATATTTAAATGTTAACTGCTAAGAAATTATCTACCAAATAAAAATTTTTTTGGCTATTTCATAATTTGGCATGTGTTTTATTTTAATTTCAAATCAGCAAGCTCTTAAAAAAACACCCTTTATAACAGGGTTGTTTTGAAGTGAATTAATGTTACGTTAAAGTTGCTAAAATTGTATCAACTGCGCAAATAATTTGTTGCATACAATTATTGTTGTTTAAGTAAATTCTAAATTGTTTGGAATTCTGAAATTTTTCAATCCTACCTTAACTTCATCTTTATATAAATAGGCGTAGGGAAAACGGTTAAGAACCATTTTCTCCCGTGTTTTTCAACCGATTTTGATAATTCTGTTTTTAAATGAATTAGAGTGCGGAGAAGGAGTGCACTGACAATTTTATACAACTATAAATAAACAAACAAAAATTGGGCCATTTGCGACCCCAGGGCGGTAATAGTAATTATAATTGCAACAAACCAACCAAATTACCACAACCGACTTTCATGAAATAAAACTGAAACTTTTAGTCCAGTTTTAGTAAGAAACTAATTCAAATTCAATTATTTCATGAACTTAAAATTTGGCAGTGTAAATAGGAGAGCGAAACTAATGTTAATGGTATTAACGCCGTTTTTACTCTTTGTAATAATGACATTTTTCCACTAATTTCTATAACGTTTGCTATCTTTGCCACGCTTCCTATCAGTGTAGAAACAGCTGAGCGAAGTTTTTCTATACTGCGACGATTAAAAATAGGTTCCGTTCGAATTGAGAACGATTGAATGGACTCGCATTATTGCATATACTTAGAGACATTTAAATAAATATTAACGAAGTTATTGATAATTTTGCGATGATTTTGTCATATGATTTTGTCAGTAACAAAATTAAGATTTATGAAAGGTGCAGAGATCTTGATAAACAATCCCGAATGAATTTTGGCTGCTGATATCAAATATGGACTCTATTTTTCTCCATCAGTTCGAGTTTTTGGCAAAAACATGATAATCAGTTTTTTTCTGATAATATTGCTATATCTATTATATTGATCTACCGATTTGTTTTACTATGACTGATTTCAACGAAGAAATACTAGACCTTTCAATTTTTGCACATTCAATAACAATATATTCGACAGTTTCGAAGATATCGACGTTCAAAGACGAAAAAATTTCACAATTTTACGTGGGCTGCTCTTGTTAGATTTAGAGTTTTTATTTACTTTTCGCTGAGATATTATTCCAGAAAAAGGGAGAAATAAATAAATACGGAAATGTGCGTGTATGTGTCTGGGAAAAATGGTTCTTAAACAATTCAATAATTTCAATTCAAAAAAGTACAATTTATCTATTAGTAAAAAGGCAAAATATTCTCAAATCGAAAATGTGTGTCTTTGATAATTTACCCCCCCCAAGATTTTTTCCAGATCCGCCCCTGCCCTGAACACGCTTACCTTCCATACAACCCACAATATTAAAAACACTATTAAAAGGTTCATATTTGACCTAGAGAGATGAAACTTTGTTTAGGAGCATTTTATATCGAATCTGAGGTGTGCGATGGCCGTAATCTGACCATCAACTCGTCCACCTACCATATAAACCAGAATAGTTAATTCTGTAGTTGATATAGTTGATATATTTAAATATTATAGGGGTTACTATTAGGTTGATTAAGAGGTTTAGGGTTTTCCATAGTCGGGCTAGACCGACTTTAGACTTTCTTTACTTGTTCTTTAAATACTTTGTCTGTCAAACCTTGTCGAAGGGAAGATTAGCATTGATTGGTGATATGGTATTAAATAAATCGTAAAATATTGTCCTTTCATTCGAAGTATTCAAATCGAAATACTTAAATAGTTTATCACAGGGGGTTCAGATGGTTGAATAGAAAAGATCGGTATGAAATATTCAGATTGTTCAGAACAGGTTGCATTTTCAACGAAGGTTTGAATATACTCATTTTCAGCACCCAATTATTTTTTGACATTTTAGGTGATAGAATCAATTAGGTGGATTTTTCCCAATGAGTAACTTATAGTACAATTTCATGAAACATTATTTTTAAGAAAGAATTAATTCCATTAACTTATGGACTTATGGGCGTAAAAAAAAATTTTATTTAATTTATGCTACCTAGATTTATGTTACAACTGGTAACAATATAAGTCTTGTACAAAGTTTCTTAAGCCATATTGTAGTGAAGCTAATTTTAAAATACTTTTCTGTTATTATAACATTATCATTCTTTTCATTTCAGAGATTATTATCGGTCTGTAAAAGACCTCAATCTGACATATCGGTAATTATAGCTTTTATACGCCTTTTATGAACTTTATACTTACATCATTCATTTGTTTCTTTTCAGAAATTTATCAGTGATCTCTTGGATCGTGCAAAAACGCTGTAGATTTTAACGTTTTTATTTATATTTTAACTATTTAATTTTTTTTTATTTTATTTTTTAAGTATAATTGTATATTTATAAGAAGAAACAAAAAACACTAAAAGAAAGTTATTTTTATTTAGCTTTTAATATAAAAAAATTTTAATTTAATTTCTTTTAAGTTAAAATAAAGTCAGCTGAAAAGATAAAAACGAATACAATTTTTAACTATATACAAAGATAATATAAGTCTTTAAGAAACAAAAAACAACAAAACAAAAACAGAAAAATAAACATAAAAATCACATAGAACTTAATTTAAAAAAAAAAAAAAAAAATAAAACTAAAAATCACACAATTTTGCATAAAATTAGCATAGAAAACAAATTGAAATTTTTTGTACGAATAAAAGTATGAAGCAAATAATAGATCTACTTAATATTATAGTAACAAAAACAAAAAAAAAAAAAAAAAACAAAAAATAGGTCAGTGAAATTAAAATAAAGAAATGCCTAAAAATAACTACTTATGTATTTGTATAAAAAAAAAAAACAAAAACAAGAATTCATAAAACTTAAAATAAGCCTCTACCACATGACAAAAACCGATTCCAAATAATAAACACAAACTTTTTTATACTTTTATGACTTTTTTTTATATACATATATGGTAATCATGTGCTTTCGTTATATAGCATAGTTAATCGAAGTGATTGTCTTTAAGTGGATGTGCTAAGTATGTGCTAAGTATGTTATAAGAAAAGATCGAAAGTGTATAAAAGTGAGAGCGAATAGCTTTTTAGAAAGGTTCGAGCAGGTGCTGTAGGAAAGCTTTAAAGCTTCGGCTGTTTGAGCTCTAACAGTTTGGCGAAAGCAAACTCGCTGCACCAGACGTTCTTTCTTTAAAGTTTTTGCTTTTGATTTTGCATAAATAATACGAAAATATTATTATTGTTATTCATCTTGTAAAATTGTAATGTATGCATTTAATGGATCCATTAAAGAAAGCTCAGGTTCACTGCCAAAATGATAAGAAATTCGAGAATGATTGCTTTGCAGCATTTTTCATATCATTGTACTGAATATATAAATGCTTTTGCTTTGCTCTGCTTTGCTTTGCTTAAGAAAAATCAAAACTTAAACTAAATTATTGCCTAGTTTTATGTTATTCAAGAAAAAAAGAAAGAGAAAAAAAAAAATATATAAAAAACTAGTTAAATCTTGAAAGCTATACCTTTAAGCGGAAATATTCAAATTGTTAAACTTAGTTGTTGCGAAAATAAACTTGAAATTTTGTGTGATTTGTTTACTCACTTCAAAAGAAAATATTTAAATTTCATTGAATTATTTTATACATAATGCAGACCTACCTTTAAATTTTTTCCAAAAAAAAAGAGTAACGTTAAAGACCACAAAAACTGGTTATATCTTCAAAACCACAAAAGTTAGAAAAAAATGTCTTGGAATAAAATGCCAGTCTTGAGAGCTTTTTTCACGATTGGTTGGTTTCATGGAATATTTTTGATATATTTGCAGAAATATGCGTTCGAGTGTAATGTTAAAGAGAAAAAAATTGACCATATAAGTTCTGTAAATAAAAAATTGCCACGAAATTGAAATTTAATAGAGAAATACTGTGTTTTTTCGGAAGTAATGTCTTTCCATAAGCCATAATATTGTTGGTATACATAACTCAACTTTCAATTTTATGGATATACCTTTGAGCGGGTGCTCTTTTTGACGGTTCACTTAATTTTTTTAAACTGATAATTGAATGATACATTCAATATATATACATAAAACATATATATAAAATATAAAATAATATACATATATATAAAATATAAAATTTTTTTTTGTAATAACTATCACTTTTTTTTTTTAATCGACAGTTAAAATGTCCGAAATATGGTACTAAGTTCTAGCAAAGATTGACTGAGAGTTACGACCTGGTAAACTTTATAGAAATCGTGTTATTCCGAAGCTAAAAAAAAAAATGTGCCTTTTAAAATATGTACTACTATTTGTGAATGACTCATGTTTCGACGACTCTGTAACAGTGGACTGTAAATAATCCTTACCGTTTATTGCATTTCTCAAGCAATCCCTTTTATTTATATATTATTAGACAGGTTTATAAATGAAATGAGAAAAGCATGATTTGATTTTATTCAAGAACAAAAAGTCAGCAGAATTTTAAATTCAAAAGAGATGATAAAACGAACAGCAAACTCTATTGATTATTAACCGCTGATGTTGGTCCAACATACACTACACCAGTTGTACGACCAAGCCAATGTCGTATGAAACATGTCGTATTGCGCATTTGACAATTATACCGAATTCGTGTCGGCTTCAACAACTCCTTAAAATATGTTAAAAAAATAAATTCTGACTCTCACGTGTTTTAAAAAACCCTCGATACTAAACAAGTTTTTGGTTCATTTAAGCTTTGAAAAATATTTTTAACCGATTTTAATTCTGAGTTTTGAACTTTCAAGTTTGAAAATATCACTTCCATCAGTTCAATCACTTATCACATATCACTTGAAATATCACTTCAAGTTAAAAATAAAAAAATTTAAAATAAAATAAAAAAATACAAATTTTTGACGGGGTATTCCTTATTGCCATAAGAAGAGCGATTATTTTTTTAAAGATTATTTTACTGTTCGTAACTGAGGCTAATACGGTTTACTATTCAATAATTCCAATTTTCGATGACGTGTTGGAGGATTTTGCATGATTTTTGCTTTGGAGTATTCGTTTATTAGTCAAATAAAGTCAATTGAAAAATTTTTTCAATATATTTTTCTTATGAAATATTTTTCAAAATATTGTATTTCGTAAATATTTTAAATTATCACAAATTATTACTCGGTTTCAGAAACAATATTTTTTCAAGTAATAATTCCTCTCCTTTTTCATCATATTTTTCGTCATCTATTGGTCAAACATTGGTAGTGGTGATCGTGACATGCAGGTTAAGTGTGTTGCTTAGCATGCTCGGAGCCCGAGTTCGATCCCCAGTCGCGGCAAAAGTTTTTTCTCCAGTCAATGGCAAACCTCAGAAAGTAAATAATGCCATGCAAAGCTTCTTGAGAACATGAACTTTAGCCATTCGGAGTCGGCATAAAACATGTAGGTCCAGTTCTCGGTCAACTGTGTGCAAACATTTAATAACATACACAACACAATTGATCATAAGAAGCTCGGTCAAAGTCCTTTCAAGGGCTGAAATGGCCAATTTGTTTTTTTTTTTTTTTTGGTCACACAAGAAAAATCAAAATATTTCTTACTATATATTTTAAATAATTTATTTTTCAACATTTTTTATCGTTTTTTTTTGTGTTCAAAAGTTTTAACAATAATTTGACAGTTTGAACACTTCTTTTGTTAGTCAAACATATTTTTTATCAAAATATTTTAAATAATTTATGTATTAGCATATTTTTATCCTTAATTTTTTTGTGTTCAACAGTTTGAACAATGATTTGACAGTTTGAACACCTTTTTGTTAGTGAAACATGAGCAAAAATAAAAATATTTTTCAGAATACTTTGATTTATTCGTGTTTGACCAACAAACATATAATTATAAAGTGTAAACTTCCTTTTTGTTGGTTAAACACGAAAAAAAAAATTAAAAATATTTTTGATGCAAATATTGTATTTTAAATATTTCGATTTTTTTTCTTCGTTTTTGACAAATATTTTGAAGCAACTAATCACACTCAATTGCATTTTGGTCAAACAGTTGGTCACACAAGAAAAAATAAAAATAAATGTTATCGAATATTTTTAAGCAAATATTTGTTATTGAAATATTGAAGAAGTTTTGATATTTTGTGTTTTGTTGTTTTTATGTTTGACTAACAGTTGGAACTCTCTTCTTTTTAAACTCAAACGTCAAGCTTGAAGAAAAATTCAAAATATTTTTAGAATAACAAATTATTTTATAAGATTTTCTCAAACTGTTTGTCAAACAATAAATAAAAATAAAAATATTTTGCAACAATATTTGTTATTAAAATACCATGATTTTTTCGTGTTGTACTCACGGACAAATAATTTGATTGTGTAAACTTATTTTTTGTTTCTCAAACTCGAATAATACATGCGGCAAATTTTCCGTCAAACTGTTGATAAAAATAAGAAAAATTTCAAATATTTTGACTTCAGACACGAAGAAATAAAAATAAAATATTTTCAATACAATGCTTATTATCAAAATATTTTTTTTTGTGTTTGACAAATAAATTGACAATGTGAACTTCAATTGAGAGTATGAATTTTAGAAACTTAAAGAAAGTTAAATTTTAGTGCATATGAGTGGAGCTCCAGGTAGCTATTGAGTCCAAAAAACTTTAAATTCTGTAATTTTAATCGAACTTAGATTTTCATTTTTGCAGAGTGCATTTTATTTTTTTCGATATAATTTATTTTCGAACAATTACGTTGAGTTTGGATGGCCTGGAGGTTCGAAACCTCGTGTAAATTTCTGAATGTGGCTGTTCAGTTTAAGGACTTGAATATTCTTTCGCTCTATTAAAATAGAGCTTAAAAACTCTACACAATTTGTAATTTTTGCTTAAAGGTAAAGATTAATATCCATTCAAATTTGATTTCGATATATAAACGTTAAATAACTGCGTTATGTATAATATTATCTATCATTAAAAATGCTTCTAAGAATGCTTTAAATTAATTTATACATTTTATATCATTAAATTTTTACACATTTATTACACAAACAAAACAAATGAAATGTATTTATTTAAATTAAAATATTAGGTTAAATTTATTTACATAAACATAAAATCATTAAAGTATTTCATAAGCATATCTAAATGAAAAGAAAAAAATTCTTATGTTGTAATGTCATAAAATACATGGTTGTACGCTGTGGGACCTCAGTTATGTAAAATCACTTTTTAGCTGAATATACTTAATGATTTTGTTGACTCATGCAAGAAGATAAAAGCCGATAGTTGCAATATAAATAGTAGAAACAAAACACACAAAAAAAAAAATAACAAATATAATATAATTTTTTATAAAATAGAATGCAGTATTTTTTTTATAACCACACAATTAAGTTACAAATCTACATTCAAACGTTTCATGTCAGTGTGAATACATTAAACACTACAAATTTGATTCAGTGTCAATTAGGGGTATTCACGTTACAATGAATTTTTGTTGAATTTTTACAAAATATACTTTTATAAATAAGAAATTTGTTCATGAGAAACCATATATATTCTTATAAAACACTATTGATAAGACTTGCAGAAGAAAGAATTCTGTCATTGTACTTTTAATACAGTTTAATTTACATAAACAATAAGGGTATTCATACAAATGAACAAAGCTCTTATAAATTATATAGTTCATATAAGTTTATTTGCTTGTAAGTGAGCAGTCGAAAATTTTAGGGAGAAGAATTTGCACAAACCAGATATATTTGCTCCCCTATTTAATAAGTATGTGATTTAAGCTTATTTTTAATGATCCTGTGTGGAATGAAGAAAGTTTATTAATTTAGTGTAATAAAATTGCCTCAAATTTTATCCACCTTCTAACTCGATTGATTTTAGGGGTTCACACAATCTGCATTTAAAAATTAAACAATTTTTTGACAAAATATAAGCTTGTTGCTTTGCATGAATACCTTTTATGTATTTTTTTTTTATTTGTTTATGACTAATATCAAATCACTGCAAATCCAAAATAAAATACAAAACAAGAACAAAAATACCACATTGTGAATACCCCTCATAGTTTGTATGCTAAAAAATAAATTATTTCAACATTTTTTTCTGTTTAAATTCTTCGCAGTAAGCTATCATCCCATTTTAAAAGCTCAAATAGTTTTAAACTTTTTAAAACTTGTAGCCCATAAGAATTAAAAGTTTACCAAACACTTACTATAACACTTTCATTTCACGAACCTTGCAATTCCCAACCCTTCATAATAATTCTACTGTGTAAGTGTATCACCAAAATTCCGATAATACATGTTTTGGTGTTTGCAATAAGCAATTTGATAAGATTCTTTATAAGCTAAAATAAAAAATATTTTTATAAAATTAGCAATAGTAAAAAGCATATATTTCGAGTACTTCATCTTCAAGTAAGTTCTGCAAAGTTGTCTATGACGAATGAAGCGTTTTGTTGATTGAGTAAACCAAGCGAACAAAAGCTCACCACATTTAAAGAAACTTTTTGCTTAAGTAAACTCTCGAAATATATGATATTTACTTCTTTTCATGCCGCACCACGTTCAACGTTAAGTCAAGCGTGGTCAAGTTGCAGACATTGTAAATAGCATAAAATATGAGTAAAGTAAATTGCACATTAAAGTAAGACTTTTTTGGAAAGAATCAAGCTACATTAAAACAAGTATTAAATCAAACAATCGTCAAATTTCAACAAATTCAATTGTAAATACTTAATTTTAAGTACAAGAAAAAATTTAATAAAAATAAAAATCACTAGAATATTCTTCGCATAGAAGATAAGTGAAAATAAATAACTATGTAGTTATTAAGGCATTTCAAAATATGTGTCAACGAAACCGATAAAGTATTCGCTGCAGCTCAACAAATATTATAACTTTTCAATATTTTTGTTTTTCTTTCAAGGATACTAAGAACTGTTTTTCATTTTGAAAACTTGCACATTTTACTGACTATTTAAAAAATTTTTCACACGTTACAATTTCTTTTTCTAACTTAACCCTTCTAGTATTTAAAACTTTATTAGTTTTGTAGACATGTTTGTAGTGTATTTCTTCTAACTATCATAAATAAAAATATCTTAATAACCAAATGATCAAATCTTCAAAATAAAATACACAGTTATAAGCAAGAAAACTGATTAAACTGAAATTATTAAGTGAAAAGGCACAAAAACAAAACAACTGAGAATTAAGTCATTTAAGCAAAATATAACCAAAATAAATTGCATGATTCGCAATTCGTTTAACGTAGTGCTCATTCATACACATACAATCGTTTATATACATATAAATACAAAATACATAAATGTAATTTAGATTTGTAAATCATGCATTAACGAATGTAAAAAAAAATATTAAAAAAAACTAAAAACTATGAAATAAAATTGCTTGCAAAATTGTCAAAGTTTGGTTTTTTGATTTTATAGATACTATTAGACACTCAGAAGAAAAAACATATTGAAGGTAGGTACAAGCCTTGAGAACATGAATTTTTTGGAACATGCACTGATCAGAAATCTAACAGATATTTTATTAGAACTACCATCCCTCAGCAGAGAAATAATCCAGCATTTGCAGAGCTGTTAACAACTATGAGAATTCCTATAATTGTCTTGAAATTTTTTTGCCAAATTTAAAATATTTTGAACATTTTTACCAATATATTTTTTATCATTTAACAAAAGGTTTAAGATAAGACTAGATGGGTCAAACCCATTTTGTCAAATTTGTCTTGTTTTAAAAATCTGATGGTATATAAAATGGAAAGAAAGGTAAAGTATTAACGTGAGTTATGAATCTGAAGCAAGTGTTGGAACAATTGAAGAATACTGGAAATGGCCTTTTTTTATTTTTTTTTTTTTTTTGAAAATGTGTGTTTTGAGCTAACAAATTGAATGGTGAAAAAATTAAACGTCGCTCTCAAGTGGTTTAGAAGTTATAGGGGTCAAGAGTTGTAAAAATGGGCTTAAAAACCCGTTTTTTTTTTTGTTTGTTTTCAAACAAAAGTTAACGTTATGGATATCAAAAGAAAGGTTATGCTAATACCTTTTCAATGAGCTATTAACCACAAAAATCTATATTTTAATTTGGAAGATATAACTGTTTTTGTACTCAAAGTGTGTGTGAAGTGTGTGTCTTGAAAACTAGAAAAACATGGTTTAATAAAAGTCGTGCAAATATTATCGTGATTACGAAAAAGTGTGTGTTATTTCGTAAAAGGGTGAACAGTCAAGTATGCAACAGTATATGAAGTGTTTTATACTATAACAAGTATTCCCAGTATTTTTATTTTTCAAGTTTGTTGTCCACTGATATTATATTGAGACAAATAAAAGCGCCGCAGGCGAAAAATTGTTATAAAAAATCGCGCGATTTTTGATAACAATTTTTCATATTTAGATAGTACCTGAAATTTATAGAAGTGATTTGATTTAAAGGAAAAAGCGCCGCAGGCGAAAAATTGTTATAAAAAATCGCGCGATTTTTTATAACAATTTTTCATATTGGAAACAAATTACACTAATTCAATAATAATTACTATTTTTTTAGTTTTAAATTGTTTAAAAACTAAGTTTAAAAAAAAAACAGCAAATTTTGCAAAAAAATCGAAAAAAAGGCAAATGTGTTAAGTCCATTTTTTCAAATTGCGACCCCTATAACTTCTAAACCACTTGAGAGCGACGTTTAATTCTTGCAGAATTGAACTCAGGAGGCCCAAATCCATTTAGTTTAAAAAAAAAACAGCAAATTTTGCATTTCCATTATTCTTCAATTATGGAACAATTGAAGAATACTGGAAATGGCCTTTTTTTATATGGCCGATTTTTTATAACAATTTTTCATATTGGAAACAAATTACACTAATTCAATAAAAATTACTATTTTTTTAGTTTTAAATTGTTTAAAAACTAAGTTTAAAAAAAAAAAACAGCAAATTTTGCAAAAAAATCGAAAAAAAGGCAAATGTGTTAAGTCCATTTTTTCAAATTGCGACCCCTATAACTTCTAAACCACTTGAGAGCGACGTTTAATTCTTGCAGAATTGAACTCAGGAGGCCCAAATCCATTTATTTTAAAAAAAAAACAGCAAATTTTGCATTTCCATTATTCATCAATTATGCCCAAGTGTTAAGTTTTAACCCTAAGTTTTAATTCTTAATTTTATTCAAATTGGTCGAAATAAGTTTTTCAAAGCAAGTATGTCATATTGTGTTTGTCATACATGACATCAGTCATATATACTAGTTTGGCACACACCCAATGCTTTAGCATAGTTCTGCACCAGCAATGTGGCAACACTCGTTTTCAAGTGTCACCGGCAGTATCTGTCAAAATTGTTTTGTGTTCGCTGTGCAATAAATTAGCGCGTTTAGTAGCAATATTTTCAAACAATAAATTAAAGAAACAAATAAATAAAACTATAAGAAAATATCTGAAGACTCAAGCTAAACATGTCGGACAGTACGCTGAAGACAAAACCTGGACTCATTCGCATCAATCCACAACGCACATCGTTGCTAAACCGCTCTACGTTGGGTCAACATGATTTATCCATCACGCTTGGTGCCAACGAATTGCAGCGCATGATAGATCAACAAAATAACTCTACCAGCTGGTTGCATTCAATGCGAGGAGACTCTTTGGCTGTACCAGCTGACTCCTATAGCATTAGTGAGCGTTCCATGCTGCTCGATATTGGTGGCATGGAGCAGCGTTTGTCAAAAGACAAAACCGAAATGTTATTTCCACAGTTTCTAGAGGTGCTCCAAGGACGTACCAATGACTCGGAAATATTTGATACAATACAAGATTTGATACAAACATGTGCGGGTGTTTATGAAGAGTCGCTGAAGGAGAATCGACGCATGAATGTCAATTTGGGTGCCTTGGATTGGCTCGAAGAGGAGATGAACACTTGGAAATTGTTGTATGCACTCTATAAGGATCGCATAATGCTGCAAGTTGATATTAGCATGGAAAGCGATATAGCGCTGCTTGGCTGCTCTGAAAAGGAGGTCATTGGACAGCTCTATACATGTAAGTTTTAATTCTTGTCGAAAATGTTGTTTTGTTAATAAATAATGGCATTTCTTTCAGGCAACTCTACGCTGCGCGAGTATCAGCTAATAGTCGACTGGCTGGAGGCTTGTTATGTCAAGAAAGACAACATTCAGGTTGGACACTCTACGGACCGCACTGTGGGTTGGGAGAACACCTTATTTCAGTTACAACATCCGCGGGAAAGTGCTTTTGGCAGTGGTGCTGAAATCATCAAGTCAATGGACCCCGATGCACCAGTGCGTGAAAAGCGTCCACTACATCCTCTCGATGAAGAGGACAATGCTCGCCTCTCTAAATGCATATTTACCGAGATACGCCAAGGCAAAATCGACGAAGCTATGGCACTGTGCAAATATTGTGGCCAAACCTGGCGTGCAGCTCTTCTCGAAGGTTGGCGCTTGCACGAGGATCCCAACTACGATTCAACTAATACGCGCGAAAAAATACCCATTGAAGGCAATCCGCGTCGTGATGTTTGGAAGAAGTGTGCCTGGCTTATGGCCGACTCAAAGAAGTTTGATGAATACACGCGTGCCATAGCCGGTGCATTCTGTGGTCATTTGGAATCATTAAAGGCACTACTTGAGAACTCTTGGGAAGACCTGCTTTGGGCCTATTTAAAAGTACAAATCGACATACGTGTTGAGAGTGAAATACGTGCGTGCTGCCTGAAGCCCTATCATGCCATGCCAGAGGAGTACTGGAACGCCAAGATGTCGCTAGAACAGATATTTGATGAGTTGGCCGTGCACAACGATGCTGCGGTGCGTGATTTTGCCAACAGCAAAGTGGGTACCATACAAAAATATCTAATACTCGACAATGTGCCCGAGTTGCTGCAACAGATGCGTCGCTGGGTGGGCGGAGGAGATGACGACGTTTCGCCCATGACGCCACATATGCTGCGCTTTCTAACACACATAGTGCTTTTTATGCGACAGATAGGTAAAGTTGACAAGGAGGATACAGCAGATCGTATCATAGCCACTTATGTGGAGTGCTTGATAGAGCAGGGCGATCCGCAGCTGGTGTCCTTCTACACTGCTGCTCTGCCCGGTAAAATGCAGGTGCACCATTATGCCAAATTTCTGGAAGATTTAACTGAGTCTGCCGTACGTTCTACTGCGCTGGAAGCAGCCATTCATGCTGGCCTGGATATTGAGAACATAACACGTCAAACAGTAGAGACGATACGTAATCGCCTGCCCAACGAGGCAGAGATGGCAACGCTGGCTCAGCAGCAGGCAGTGGGTGAAATCAATGCATTTGACATGCGCAAAATTCGTGCGCTTGAATGGCTCACTTTTTGTCCGGAGCAGCGAGGTGAGCTGCTATGGCAAGCTAATGCTATGATACGCATTTTCTTAGGCGAGAACAAACCGGAATGTGTGCGTGCTGCTTATGATATGGTGCCAGCCGATTCGCTGGCACAAATTTTCAGTATTTTTGGCTCAAAAGAAAATTTACCCTGTCGCGAAGAGTGCAGCATTAAAGAGTACTTGAGCTATAAAATCTACCTAACTGCCATTGATGCTTTCAACGATTGGTCGCATTTATATCACAATCGGCCAAAAGAGCCACAAGCGGCTGCAACAGATGCCAATTTCACGGAGCGCATTGCCTTGGAACATAAGGAGCAAACTTATCGCGCTGAGCTAAATCGTTGGAATATCAGTCTAGAGGAGCAGGCAAGAGGTATGAGCTTCGCTCAAATATTGTTTTATTTTTCTCCTAAAATTAGCAACATCTTTCTTTTTTTAATTACAGTAACGCGTGACGCTCTCTACAATGTGCTGCTCTTTCCTGAGAAAGGTTGGCTCATTGACCCGGAAACCCCCAAAGATCCGGTGGATATTTGTGAAATGAACTGGGAGAACCGCTTAATACAAATGGAAAAATTACGCAGCATTTGTATACCTGAAGTTGTGCTGTTGCTTCATAAGGTGCTGCAACTTTCGGGTGATTACAAAGGCTGCATCAAGCTGGCTGATGATATTGCTGCCGAGTCACGTCAACTCTATAAAGTCTATACAAAACATAAACTAGCAGAGCTGCTTGCCAAATTGTCTGAATCTTCCCTCTCACTGCTTAATGATAAGCTGGATCCGTTTGGATTTACAGTAACTGCCTGAGTCAGTTTTTAGTAAGATAAACTTAAATTTAACGAGCCTAAAATTGTATGATTTGAAAAATGTATCAGTTGCGTTGAAATAGTTTGAAGTCTTCGTGAATTTGAATAAAATTGTAAACGTTATAAAAATTATAGCTGGTATGATGGATTCAAACTAAAAAGAATATATTTTCGTTTTTTTTTAAGATCCACTCACGAGATACTAGGCAGAATATGATCGGAAGAATACATTCTAGATGATTGGAACCTCAGTGTGGTCTTCTCAATCCACAAGAAAGGCGATCGAACCTTTTACGCGATCGAGAATTCTAATTACGCGATAATATCAAATACCTCCTTCCAACCACTAAAATTGTCTGAACTTGGAAAGTCTGTATAGATCGGTACATTTCCCATATTGCATATATTGAGATGAGAGTTAATAAATGAATGAATGGCACTTTTGGAAGAACATTTTTGTGTAACTTAGAGGAGAGTTCTTTTTAGTACAGATCTTAGAATGCAGTTCAGAGATTTTATTTAAAATGTTAATGATACCTTCAAAATCGATGAAGGCTCTAATTTTACATTCCTTTCGATGAAATGTTTTTCAATGGTGGAAACTATGGTGGAGATTATGGAGATTATTATGATTCAAGCGAATCAAAATTGAGCTAAAATTGATACCAAGTGAAGACGATGCTAGGAGACTAAAATTTGAACAGGAAAACTGCTTTCCTCTCTGCTCCTCTCACTCCTTTCCTTTCAAGTTAGGTCATTTGTATATTCACTCAGAAAATGTAAGAAAGATACTTTAGAAAACGCTGACTTTCACTTTATGTTCAAATAGTTTGTTTGTTGGGTTAAGTTTTAAATATTCTATGATTTCCAATGATTAAAAATGTGACTCAAAATTTCCACAAAGAGTGTAAACAATGCTCAAAGTGCTCCGAGAATTGTGTCAATCGAGCGAATAATTCAATTCTCTAAAATAATTTTTTTAATTTCTTAAAACAAAGAAAAAATACGATAAACTGCTATATTTTTTGACTTTTGTTTTAAAAATTGTTTTTGAAAATGTTTAAGCATAATTACCAGAAGGGCTGTCTTTCTGTTTTCTTTAGCATCGGCAGTCATCCTATGCATTTATGGCATGTTCATGTAAGTCTGCTTGAAATTTCAAAATAAAAAACGCCTTCAACCAAAAACGGAATTGTTGTCTCAAAAAACTAGACTCAAAATGGTTATGTGAAACGTGTGCAAGATGAAGATATAAAATCGCTGGTGTTGGAAATCATGGGCACAAATGTTTCAACCATGTATATGACAGCGCCAAAGGATCCAAAAATGTCGCTGGGCATAAAGCTGCCGTTTCTAGTGTTACTGATTAAAAATATGCACAAATATTTTACATTCGAAATTAAAGTGAGTTGCTTCCAACGATCTTGTGATTGAAATTGTTGTATCTCTTTTCTGATAGATTTTAGACGATCAGAAATTCATGCGTCGCTTTAGGGTGTCAAATTTTCAAAGCAAGACGTCTGTAAAGCCATTCTGCACAGCAATGCCCATGGGCATGTCTCCGGGCTGGAATCAGATACACTTCAATTTGGCGGATTTTACTCGTCGCGCCTATGGCTCGAATTACTTAGAGACCGTGCGCATACAGATACATGCCAATGTACGTATACGTCGTATATACTTTACGGATCGTCTTTATACTGAGGAGGATTTGCCAACCGAGTTCCGTTTAATGTCCAAACCTAAAGAGCGGCATACTGCAATCTTCAAAGTGCCAGCAGCGCGTCCATCATCACCGGTACGCCCATCTTCACCAGCCAAAACAGAGGTCAATGAAACGCCTACGCCTAACCTCGATGAGCCGGTTGTAAAGATTGAAATCGAGGAACAATGATGGGGAAACTGTTTGGAAATATTTCGAGTTTTAAGAAACCAAAACTCGCATATGACACCTTCAAAATTTAAAGGTTTTCTTGCTGCAGAAACCACTTATGTTTAGCTTATAAAACAATAAATTTTATAATGCGTTCCTTGAGCATTTTTTTCATTTTAACAACTATTTGTTAAATTTCGTTTTAATATATTGGATTATGTGCCAGGCTACCATAATTTGGTATTTATTATGCTAAAATTAAAACTATTACAAAGCAAAATTTTAGTCAGCAATCGCTTTCTACTGACGCAAGCTGTTCTCCTCGGAATGCACTGCACTTGACTCCCCGGTTACCTGATGCAGCAATTCCATTTCTACGTTTTTTAACGCATTGTGGTACTCTGTTATTTCTAAGGCTTCCCACTCGGCTTTGAATGCCGCCTTAGGATCTTGTGGCATTGTCGCTGCCATGCCAGTCATAGCATCGGCTTGCGCCTGAGTCTGGTCTGCTTGATTATTTTCGCCTAAGACCAATGTATAGATGGAACGCAAGCCAAAAACATTGAGGAAATACCATGAAGCAGATGAAACCCAAGCAGCATCTAATGAGGCAAGCTCTACACCACGCTGCAACATTGGCTTGAAACGCAATGTCAGTGGGAAAGGCACCTTGGTCGTGACAAAACCGGAAAACATCCAATTGATCCATCCACCTATGACAACCATTGGCAGCACATTGATAAAGTTTCCTTTCACCATATCCGACAGCATAGCAGTCGAGTTCTGTGGTACTGGCGCGCGTTTTTGTGTCTTAAAGTACCCTGTCTCCTCATGGTTAAAATAATTCTTGCGCATAGCGAACGAGTGTGCAGTAAGATATTTGCCGTTCTCGCGCAGCAGACGTGCCCGCATCATTGCTTGACTGTAGAAGTGGAAAAATTAGTAAAATTAAACTATTCTCAACTTTTAGTCTAGTCTCACCTATCCTGTATTTGCGTCAGTTCGGCTTTCTTTTGTGTGGATATCAAGACGGAAACATAGTGACGAATTATTCCCACAAAGAAGGTTATCAATACAATGGGCAGAAAGACCCAGACTCGTATGTTTGGATCAATCAGCAATTCAGTCATGTTGCGTTACACTTTGCTGATATGCTTATCTGGATTTATTTTATTTATTACAATTTTACAAATTCAATGAATAGGCGGAAAATTAAATCCGTCGATTTTTATTAATGAACAAATTAAATTGTTGGAAAATTTTCAATGCGTGCGGCATTCACGGTAAAACTGTCAAATTCTTTAGCACAATGTTTGCGGCATTCACAAAAAACTGTAAAATTTTTAGCTCAATGAGTGCATTCACTCCGAAAAGCGCTCAGGTAGCAAAGTAGCATAAAGTGATACTTTCTGCTGAATGGGTTTTTTTTGCGAAATGTCAAATTTCTAACAAACTGATTTATCATCTGTCAAAATGAAGTGAGCGTAAAGCGCTCAACCGAGGTAGCATAAAATATTTTCGCTACCTAAGATGGCGACCGCTCAGGGAACATGTTGTGTGAGCGGTTTATGCTACATACCATTCAGCCGGAAAGTTGTGTAGCAGCAATGAAGCAAATTTTCTGCTGAATGCACTGAATATTAATGTTACTGAATTAATGTTACTGAGGCCCGTTAAAGCCTATATGACACTTGCTTGTTTTCAGATCTTTAAACAAGCAAGGGATAAAAGAGACAGCAATGTCTTGTGTGAATGGCATGTCTGTAGAAAATTTTGTGAAAAATTCAACAGCTGTTGCGACAAAAATATAATTTATTTTGTGTCAAAAATCTACAACTTGTCCGAATTATTTAAAAATAATTACGAGCTCGAGCAGCGCAATTGTTTTTTATTTCAATTAAAAACATTTAAATGCAACCAATTGAAATGCAAAAACAGCATTAAAAGGTACAACGGCAAAAATGCAGAATGTCTGCTTCACAAAATATTTATCTTGTTCTTCTTTCTGCTGTAACAAGGTATTCACAATGACTTTTTCGTGATTTTAAGCTGGTAGAAGCTGAAAAAGTAGAAAATTTTTGTATATTCTAGCGCTTGATTTGCTTGATTGCACATATAGCGTAGGCAGTCATATCAACGGAAAATTGTAGTGAGCATTTATCGTACTGCTCTTTACTTACAATTTAAGCGCTGAAAAATACTAAAACTAGCCAGTGTCATATAGGCTTAACTGATCTCAATTTTTAACAAAGTTTAGCTTAAACAAAGTTTAAAATTCCTTAAACTCAGTTTAAATTTTAACGCCGATACCTCATCTCTAAAAATCTAAGTTTAACTTGGTGAGGCAAGTTTAAATTTAAACACAGAAATTCTAGGTTTAAAAAATTTAAACTTAGATTTTGTCAAAAATTCTCTGAGAAAATTGGAAATACTCTCAATAATAAACAAAAAATAAAAAAATCATACTTCAAAAAATTCAAAAAAATAAACAAAAACAAACATATTTTAAGTTTTGAAAAATATATTCCAGTGAAACTGACAATTTGCATTATTCTATCAAAAATTTTTGAAATATTTTTATGTTCTACGTCAAAGTTGTAGAATTTTTACTACAGTGCCGCTCAAATATGTTTTTTTAATCTCAGTTTAAATTTTTAAACAGAGTTTAAGTAAACTGCCGATAAAAATGAGATAAGTTACGAAAATAATTTTAACTGAGTTTAAAATTTAAACTCTGTTTACGAAATCTGAGGTTAAGGAATTTAAACTTCGGAGATCAGTTAACGGGCCTGAATGTATTACGAGAATTCTTTCGTTCGGACTGTTTGGCCGTCGCTCGATCTTTTTGGGCGAATCCGGTGTTGCGCTGTTCTTAAAAACAAAAAAGTAGCAAATAGAAGTATTTTCAAAGAAAAAATCACGGAAAGTACCAAAATTCGTAGTTACTTTAACTTCAAAACAACGCAAAGCAGTACTGTTTAAGGTTTGTTTATGTTTTTGAACGTGTTATGCTAATTTTCATTGGAATTTAATTGTTGTAAGTAATAATAATTATATAGTTCTTTCATACAATAGCTATTAGTTTAAAATGTTTTTATGAAAAAAAAAATAAATATTAAAATAATAATATTAATTTAGTTACTACGAATATTAAAAATAAATCAATAAATTGAAATATTAAAATAAAATCGCGATTATGTGTTACTCAATGCTTGCCAGACGAATTCGTTGTTTTACTACTACAAGTTTTACTACTAATATATAAATAAATAGCTATCAACCCGGCATTTATTCATGTTCGCCGAATGCATAATTTTCTGTTTAGACCGCCTGAACATACAAGATGGCGGATAATGTTCGTTCGCGATTGATGTTCGTCCGGTGTAGACAGTACGCCGAACGACGTTCTTATCGCAATAAATTCTTCGCAATGAATTCTTCGTTCGTTCAGGCGGTCTAAACGCACGGTTATGCGTCATTTTCTAAAGTGCTGAAAAACGGAAACAAATGAAATACAAAAAATTCTGACATAAACAAATAAAAATTGAATATAAATCATTGTCAACAACAATTTCAGCTTTGAAAACACTATTTTTTGGAAGATAAAATAATTCGTGAGCAACGACGTATAATAATGGACAAGATCTGGGAGATGCTGTTGTTGGCTGCAAATTTTAATACCAGGATCGAGTATCAAGAAGTTTTTGTTTTCTAGTCGCTTCACTCTAGCATTCATATTGCTTTTCTATGCACCAAGTCACCTTAATCCACCGGTTTTACGTATGCAGTGGTTGTTGTCTCTTGGAGATCATCGCCTTAGCGACAGCATCTCACGCAACGTTCAATGGCCAGTTGTTGAAATGATGACATTAAAATCTATTGCAATATATATTCAATGAAAAAATGAATACTATGTTCAGACCAATATAAAATTAGGTAATTTCGTGAGATAATTTCGAAATGTTTGACGTTTGATTTATTTTTTGTCAATTCATTATTAGCCACATTCAGCAATACCAACTTAAATGTTCACTTACACTATTATGAAACTGTCTTGTTTTCAGATCTTAAAACAAGCAGGGGATAAAAGAAACATCAATGACTTGTGTGAATGGGATGTCTGAAGAAAATTGTGTGGAAAATTCAACAGCTGTTGCGACAAAAATATAATTTATTTTGTGTCAAAAATTTACAACTTGTCCGAATTATTTAAAAATAATTACGAGCTCGAGCAGCCCAATTGTTTTTTATTTAAATTAAAAACATTTAAAGGCAACCAATTGAAATGCAAAAACAGCATTAAAAAGTGTAACGGCAAAAATGCAGAATGTCTGCTTTGACCCATTTTACATTGATCAAGACTTGAAATCAAGTCTCAACAAGGCAATTCGCTGCACATAGGAAGCGACGGAAGGGTAAAAGAACATTGAAGCTGTACCGTCAATTTTTTCGTGTTCGTTATGTTATTTTCGCGTTGTTGGCTATGCTCTTTATTTTTTTTTCGCATATCAACGTGCGTTTGTTGAGCTGCAGCTATAAATTTATGATATTTCATTTATGCAGAGAATTTTTTTTGGTATTGTTATTATTGTGTGTTTAACAATTCATTATTTGTTGTTTTTAAGCCACAACGATTGTTTTATTTGCTTCTATTTGCTGTTTTTATTTCATAGAAAGCAAACAAAGAAGAAATAAACTTGAATTCAAGTCTTGAACAATGTAAAAGGTTTCGTCAAGTTCAAAATAAAACGTCAAAAAAACTTGCTTTCAAGTCTTGATCAATGTAAAAGCGGTCTTTACAAAATATTTATGTTGTTCTTCCTTCTGCTGTAACAAAGTATTCATAATGACTTTTTTATTTTAAGCTGGTAGAAGCTGGAAAAGTAGAAAATTTTTGTATTTTTAGCGCTTGATTCGCTTGATTGCACATATAGCTTAGGCAACTATATCAACGGAAAATTGTAGTGAGCATTTATCGTACTGCTCTTAACTTACAATTTTAGCGCTGAAAAATATTAAAACTAGCCAGTGTCATACAGGCATTAGCGTTCTAACATAATACTTTTACATACATTCATAAAATTATACATATAAAGCAACTGTTATTTAAATGAAAGCAACTAAAATAATTAGGGTTGCCAACAATAGTTAATATTTTCACTTTGCATTGTGGATATGAAAGCTGGTCCACTCAAAAAATTTTTAATTTCTGTTTTGCTGTTCCTTAAGAGCGACTAAAAATTCATTAATTTTTGCAAGCAAATTTTTCTCCATAACTTCAGTAGGCGGGTTGAACCCTTTGATTCTGAGCGCCTGATATTCGAAACCAGCTACACAACCAAAGAAGCAGATTTGAACGTTCACTTACTCACATACGTTTATGCCGCCATATTCTTTTCCATACGAGTTCGTAGATTTGAATACAACATAAGGAAAGTTTCATGTATGCTTGTGAATGTTTGCCATTGTGAATGCGGTCTACAAGTGATGTATTTTGCAAAGCAAACAAACGCTGCTGATTTTGACATTTCATCGATTTTCAAATCAAAAACTTTTCACTTTTTCTTTTTTGTGCTGTCAAAGAAGTTGGAAATAAAAAACCGCTTCCACAAATTCGCAACGGCAAAACATATATTTCTATATTATTTCAGTTTTATAAGAAAAAAACATATACGGTAAGTTATATTGCAGTATTTTCTAGAATTCATCTAATGTTTTACTTATACTTAGCCTTGCAATGGAGAAAACTGAACGAGCCATAACACCACAACCACTGGAACAAGAACCCGACCAGCAAACACAACTACCACAACAGGCAGCTACTCCACAGCCACAATGCAAAAAACCCCGACCAGATCTCACTTCTCTGCCTACACGCCAATATTTGGATCAAACTGTGGCGCCAATCTTGCTGCATGGCTTGCAGACGTTGGCGCGTGAGCGTCCACCCGATCCAATTAGCTTTTTGGCTGCCTACCTGTTGAAAAACAAAAATCGCTGTGAGGAGACTATTACAGAGCATGTTTAAAGAAAAACAAACAAATACGTACAGAAAGTATTTGGAGGAAAAAGCAAGAGATTTTCTAGCTATATCAATGTGGTATATATCAACTGAACGAACATCTTTTGTTTTGCAGCAAAATGCAAATCTGAAATATTTAGCACATTTTATTTATTTTGTATGTGCTCCTACTTACTTTTAAATGTAAACACTAAAATTTAGTGACTAAATTTAACTTTGTTGTGGCAGTATGCATAAACAAGGATACTTCTTTCAATGTGAATTTAAAACTTTTCTTTATTATAATAAAAATTATAATTGAATTGCTGAAAATGTTGCGTTTTTGTGCGAGTGCAACGGAATTAAAAAGATTTGTTTTTTTTATGGGCATAACAGCTAAATCACTTTATTTTTTAAGTATCTACTAATTAATCCTCGACTTCGGTTTCGCTCACACCATACATGCCTGCCAGCAAGCAACCATAGTTGAGCGCATTGGCTGCAGTCAACTCTGTGGGCGGTGCAATGGGACCATCGTCACCCTGATAGATATAGGGCAGTCTAAGAATCCAGTACGCGCTCTGTGTTAGTTTTGGTGGATGTGCTAGACCCATGGTAAAGACATAGTCACGATCACCGGTGCGCACCTGCAGGAATTTTAAATTGAAAACAATTTGCTTTTAAAGTTAATAAAAAATAAACTTGCTTTCGGGTCCAAGATAACATTAACGGGCGCTTTTGGTGTAACAACATGTATGCGCATTAACTGGGCAACATTGGATTTGTTGGAACGGCAAGGGCAGGGAAAGTAGAGCGGCATGTTGTTATAGACAATCTTGCTGCCGCTGTCACGTAGAATGCCTGAAAAAGAAGCAGTTATTTGAAAGGGCAAATTTATAGCTTATGACCAACCTGAGCCGCCACGCAGCACCTTGTCTGGAGAGCTCATCATAAAGCGATGTCCACGCGGACACTCATACTCGCAACCGACAAATATTTTTAATATAAAAACTTCACCCATTTTGCGATATCGCGACTTTTCATAAGCAGCAGCCCAAGAGGCAGAATGCTCCAGACGCACATGCACATCCCAGGGTAGCAAAAAGTTTGCGCCCGAGAGAAAACCACTCTGAAAATGTTCCAGCAGTCCAGTGTTGTGACTATAGACAGAGCTGGGCCCAACACATACCAGCGACCAGCTAGGAAATTGTGGTAGTAGACCGATAGGGCTCTCTGTATGCACCATGCCTGGTAGATATTCCGTCGTAGATGGCTGACGATAAATGCTATGCTCTTTTTCTACTTTGCTAGACTCTTTGTCTTTCACTTGAATAACTAATTCATTCAACGATTCATCTGAAGAGCTGTCAATATCGCCATCACGATCATCACCGCATTGTTCGATTTTATTCAAATTGTTTATCGACTCTAAGCTTAGATTCGTGTGTGAGCCTTGCGTTGCCGTTAGCGGCTGTGAGGTATCGTCCGGCTCGGGAGTGGCAACTTCAAATGTGCTCTCCTTAACCGAACCAATCGAGGCGTTGATTGAGAGTTTCGGAAAGGCAGTTTCAAACTCAGCAGCACGAAAATCATTTATAGAAGGTTCGAAAATAGCAAAACTGATTTTCTTAACTTTAGCACAAAGGTTACAATTGTTTGAGAGGAATTCGTAAAACTCATAGTTGGCTTGACGTATGGTATAAGGATCTTCACGTCGGCCCTGAGTGCGTCCACAGTTGCAGGTTGAAACAAAGGCATGACCACTAGAGTGTTCACTAGGATCCTTGGGCATGTGTTGAGGCATGATGCAAGGATTGCCGCGTAAGCTTAAATATTCGCATTGTTGCTTGCCATTCTGCCAGCAGGAATCACACATCTGGCGCAGAGTGGCTTCATTGATTGCGGTGTGAGGACCACGTGCGTATTTCATGTACAGGGCAACAGCTTCATCGGCCTGAACGAAGAGGTGTTTAAAATGTGCATTCAAAGTTTTACAAAAAACAACTTACCAGCTCCTTGTGCACTGTGCTGCTGTAGTGAGTAAGCGCGGGATTTTTATACATGGCATAAGCTTTTTGCAGACCAATTTCACAGCATGCGGCAAAGAATCTGTTGGAAATAATAATTTAAAATTTTTTGCAATCCATTTGGTTGATTATTGAGCATTAAATGAACTTACTCCTCATCAATGTCTAGAATTATATTAAAATTCTCCAAATAAGATTTCTAGAAACAGTTTAAATTTTGAGTTTAAATATAAACAGGCTGGTATTACTTAAACTTACATAGTCGACATCATTTGCTTCAAACGCGGGATTATCTGGGTTTTCAATAAATATTTTATGTAATAATTTAAAGGTCTCATACCAGGACTTGGCTGTAGGCACCTGTTGAAAAAGAACAGTAAGCAAAAATCTACTATGTCTTCGCATGATAAAACCTACCACAAAATGGCTTTTCCCCTTGTACTTGGTGAGACTATCATCGAAGCCCGATTGCAAGGCTTCGTCGACGTGATCTTTTAGCAGAGTCATAAAATTGCGTTGCTTTAAATAAGTTTCTTCGGCCGAGACTGGCTTGGAATCAACATAGTTGCATTGCACTAAAGGTTTACCAAAGCCCTAAACAACAAAAAAAATACAAATGTATACAATAACAACAAACAAAAAGTGGCACTCACCTTAAATGGCAGCAAATCACTCAAATCATCCTCTTCGTTGTCTTTGACATTCGATTTTTCAATGAATGATTGCAGTAAATCGATGGATTTGAGTAACGGATCTTCGCGCAGCTGCGGATCAGTGTTGTAATAAACAAAACGCTTATTGCCGGGTATGGAAAACAAAGACATTGAGCTTATGTTGTAAACAAGAAAAAAAAAAAATCATATTTAAACTAATTCATTTACATCCAAATGCATTCATCTTAAAAGTCATATTTAAACTAAACCTACCTATTATTTGTTATGATGAACTCATTGCGTAGCATCTTGTAAATGTTGTCTTCAACTTCAAATTCCAACTTAGATATTGATTCATTTGTTTTCTCTACAAATCAATGCAATTAATAAAGCAGTAAATTTATATTTAACACCGCGCCTACCATAGCCATCGGGATAGTTTTCGAAGAGAAAGAGAAAACGTGGCTTGAGATTTTTCTTGTGTGTGTCATTTGTTGTATTTTGCAAGAAATATGTTTTGAAAAATTTAGAATTTTTTCAAGAAAAGAAAATGCTATTAGTAGCTTAATATTTTTTTTCCTATAGCAAAGCATCCTCTCAAAGTACTCTTCCCATATAAAAAAAGAAAAATGGCAGCACTGCAATGAAGTTTGACAGCAGTGTCGATGAGGTGTTGATGTGATAGACGTCAATCCACTTCTGCCACCTTCTTTAAATACATCTTCCTTCAGAATTATTTTGTCTATAACTATTATGGGGCCCATACACAGGAGGACTTGTTCGCGAATTTTGTTGGTTGCATGAAATGTCTGCTCGTTTGTGGCCTTGTTGGCAGACACATTTGAAGGTTCGTGAGTTGGTCGCAATAAAATCAAAACTTTTTGATTTCTTGGGGAGGAGCTTCAGGTTGTACAACAGGTTTCTCAGTTAATGGTGGTGTCCGCGTACTTAATGTCTAACTTTCGAATTTTGGAGCACAAATTGGCAATTTTATTTGTTTCTATTGTCAAAAACCCACATAAAATTGCAAAGAGTATAGATAATGAAGCTTGAGTAACTTTTTGGAGAAGTTATTTTTAAACTTTTTCTATAGATCTTCCATGTTAAAAATTAGTTCAAAACGAACCAAGCGTTTCTAACAAAGCGTAAACGTGAAAACTATTGACTCGAATAAAACTGAAAAAAGGAATAAAATTTGAAATATTAGGTCTTGTTATCGAAGGTTACCAAAAAAGTAAACAAAAATTTAACAAATCACATATAAAATTTCAAGGTACTACAACTAGTCCATATGCAAATTTGCGTTTTGTGTGGCAAACCGAAAACCTGGTACGCGTACATGTTGTGATATATGTCCGTTCGTGTATGGGTCCCTTTATACAATTTTGCTATGTTTGTATATTACAGTTTGTAACAGTTGTATACTTGATGTTTTCGTAACGAGTTTGTTATTTTCATTAGGTTTAAGTGATGAAAATTATTGATTTAAAATTAATTATGAATGTATAAAAATACATTTATAGGTTTTAAACAACTTTTTTTCTTAAGCCACCTAAATTTTCTACAATTCATTTTTCTTATGCCAGTAAAGACTCATATATATATAAATAAAATAAATATTTATATGAAAAAAATTAAAAACAATAAATGTTACTTCAGTTACTTCTAATTTTAATTGACAGTGTTGTATTTTTCATAATTGCATGAAAAAAAAACTGCGAACACTTCAGTGAACATAAATTTTTCAAAATTATGTAAAGAAAGTATGTCTAAAATAGAGAATCACTTTATTAATAAGATTGGCATTCCCTTTTCATTCCATCAACTTGACAACTTTTTTTGTGGCAGACCATTCAGCGAAAACATCGCTGATTCACTGGATTGGTTGTTCCGTGAAGGATAAAAAAGGAAACTATGTATCTGAATTTGTATCAGAATGTGTATCATAATATAAAATGGATAACAAGATTGTCAATACGTTAAAAAACTTAATCCTCCCACAATGTAGCCTACGTATCATCACGGGCCGTAGCCAATCAAAGAGATCTTTCCTCTTATAATTTTTAATGTAAAAAAGCCTTACAAACGACTTGTTGAAGCTAAGCCTTAAAATCTTCCTCCTCTAGCTATCTTGATTGGACCCAAGTGCACTTTTACTGTTGAACAGTTTTTTATCAATTTTACTAAAAAGATTTCTTTAATTGCTGGATTTATTTTATTAATATTATTTTTTTGTGCTATTCTTCCAAAAATTTCGATTTAAAAATCTGTTTTTTTGTTCTTCTTAGCAAAATAATTCCCTTGTTCAAAGATTTAAACAAATATTTAATTTTTGTTAGTTTAGTCAGCTACTTGAATTGAAATAGCAAATTCAAGAGAGATTGTTGAAATCAATCGTATATTCTTAATTTTTCCAAACTAAGATATATGACTTTATTAAAATTCAGGAAAATAATTTAAACCTAAACATTTTTATACCTCCACGCGTACTGCGTTAGGGGTATATTCATTTTGCACGACGTGTGTAACGCCCAAAAGGAGGCGTGGTAGGCATATATCCAAAGTATATATATATTCTTGATCAGCATCACCACCTGAGTTGATTTAGGCTGCGATTATAGTGAACGCGATTCAGACAGGCAGGCAGGCTGAAATCTGTGTGAAAAAACGAGATGCAGAGAGCTATCTATCGCGCTTGTTCACATTGCCATGTCCGTCTGTCTGTCCGTCTGTCTGTCTGTCTGTCTGTGGACACGATTGCAGCCGTAGTTTTTAAGATATCATACTGAAATTAGATTTTTGGGCTGAATCGGATGACAACCACGCCTACTTCCCATACAACCCAAAAATTGAAAACTCTATAAAGAGGCTAATATTAAAGTTACAAAACTGAAACTCAGTATTTGAGTGTTCTATGTCAAAACAGAGGTGTGTTTGAAAAATGGACGTCATCCACCTACTTACACGCCCACCTACCATACAACCCCAAAATTGAAAACTCTATAAAGAGGCTAATATTAAAGTTACAAAACTGAAACTCGATATTTGTGTATTCTATGTCAAAACTGAGGTGTGTTGAGAAAATCGGCGTCATACACAGACTTACACGCCCACCTCCCATACAACCCCAAAATTGAAAACTTTATAAAAAGGCTTATATTTATGCTGCTGGAAAGCAATTTGATATGTTTGTATTTTAGACACATAAAAATAACGAAATCTTCTAAAATCTCATACAAAAAGCTCTCCAATTTAAGATTCTTTAACCCTTAAGAATCGGCCGTGGGGGTATTTTAACTTCGGCCAAGTCGAAGATATACCATACTAGTTTTAAATATTTTATCCAACGACTTTCAGTTTTTTCGTGTTTTGCACAATAGCATACAGACAGTTTTTTTCTCTTTAAGGTTACACTAGTGTAGACCGTGTAAGTCAGCCTCAAGACTTGCATTTTATGTGAACAAACTTTTCTGCTAACTTTTGTAGTTTTGGAGATATTATAATATGTGGTCTTTATGTGGTTTTGATTTTTTCGTAGTGAGTTTCGATATAGTTCTGCATTTTAACAACTATTGTCAAAAATGGACTTGAAAAAACATATATATAAGAACTATATTGAAGAAAAGGACTCAAGTAAACAACTTAAAATGAAATAATGAAAAATTAAAATGGTGACTTGCACTTCAAGAGCCAAAAAGTGTGGTCTTAACTTAACACATTCCTACCTTGTTGTTTGGATTTGAATTTTTTCCACGCACGATACAGGAAAAATAAACATATGCGAAGTACAACAAAAACAGACTGCTTTGATATTTATGGCATGGGTATAGACATAAATTATATAAAAGAAATTGTTCGTCCGGTACTAACACAAAAATATCTACCATATGACCATGTCTACCATATGACCATGACTACCATATTTGCCATACTGCCATACACCAAAACCACCGAATTGCATTTTTGTATGAAGTAAAGGGTGATCACTTCCTACTTCGAGTATAACTAAAGGAAAAATTTCAAGTTTTGGCATGCTCTTAATTTTTTTATTTCTAAAAAAATTAAAAAATAAATAGTTTGTTGTTTCAAATAAAAAGTTAACTATTTCTAAAATTTCGCAGTTGTTTTAGTTTTTACGTTTAAGTGTATTGCTGAAACCTTTTTTGTTTTTTATAAATGCGAAAAAACAACTCAAAAACTACTAAATTCTTTATACCACACAAAAAACTTTGAATAACTTGTGGTCAATTTTAAAAATAATGAGAGCTTATGATATGAACTTAACAATATATATAAAAAATATATAAAAGGGGTATTCACGATGTGGTGTATTTGCCCTTGTATTGTGTATTTTTGATAAATTTGATATTTGAAGTAAAATTACAAAAACAAAATGTACAGTGTTCAAAATACAACCCTGTAGGAAAAATACAATTGCGAAACCCTATTGTATTCTTTGTAAATATCGTTGTATATTTGATCAAATGATCACAAAAACTTTTAGACTCAGCGTGGATGAAGGTACTGGCTGGGTTTTGTGTTTATTTAATAAAAGTTAATTTAATTCAGTGCTTCGTTTCAATTCTTTTATTTTCTCGTACTGCTTAATGATGAACTACCCAGACTTTAGTGAAGGTTTGTTCACAATGCGTTGTAAATATTGTAAATTTTGTAAGAATTTATCAAAAATACACCACATCGTGAATACCCCTAAAAGCTCTTTGTAAATCCCAAGCTTGATTAAAAAAATTACATAGGAATTTCTACATTGCAAGACAAGCAAAAATCAAATAAATCTGGTATCAGTAGCAAAAGACATTGAAAACGAAATCTGGCAACACTGCAAAATCGATAGTTTTCTGTGTTGTTTTGCTAAACATGTTCAAATTCGGCCAAAGTACTTGTGAATAAATAAGAAAATGTGTGTTTTTAAAGTGTTTTTAAGTGTTACGAAACAAACAAAATAATATACGAAATATGTGATGCGATAGAAGAACAATTCCGTAAAGTGACGATACGATGGAAAGCATCAAGCAGGAGTCATAACAAGTAAGCAAAAAAATTATATAGTTAACAGTTATATGAGAATTGCGTGTCATCGATATAAAATTCAAGTGTAAAATTTAAAAAATCCCACACATATTAGAGAATCACATAGATGCCAGTTTCGTGTGATAAATCACTTCGTGATTTTTTGAGGGCTGTGTGACAATGTGTGATTTCTGAAATGAAGCGAGTGATTTTTCGCTCATGCGTGATTTTTTTAATCACTCACTTTATTGTTGAAGAGTGCGTTCAAGTAAATGCGAAAACACGTATATTAACGAACAAACCCAACACTGCAATTGAAATTTGCTAGCGCAGGTATAAAGTTTAAACTTTTAAAAAGTTAATATTAAGTTTATATTACGAATTCAAACAATTAAAATTATTTCCACTGATATATATTATATTGAATTACCAAAAATTTTCATATCTTCTTAATTTTGATCTAGTAAATAAGATATTAATGAATTTTTAACAATAAGCTTTTGCTAATATTACCAAATAACAGAAAATATCTCATTATTTGTAAAATTGGAGTGATTTTCTGTTCTGTGTGTGATTTTTGCGTGATTTTCTGTTCTGTTTGTGTGATTTTGCGTGATTTTTTTTCTATGTGCTTGATTTTTTTGCTGTGAGTGTCACACGAGTGATTTTTACATATATGTTGTGGGATTTAGTGATTTCGAGTGTGAATTTTGGTTGGCATCTATGGATTGCACAGAAAAGCTCGTAGTAAAGAAAAAAAATCTTAGAAATGATGCCACAGCTATTAAAACGCCACAAAAAGTTTATTACAAGAAAAGAAACGGTCTAGCCTGACTATAAAGTATTCTTAACCTTATATTTAAATCTATTACAGTATTTAACCTAAATTTACATGTGCCGTTTAACTCATAGCAATTGGCGTTTGACGAAGGGCGTTTCACTTTTTTAGGTATTACATTTTCGGTATAACTATCAAACTGTATCCAGTGGCGTAGCTAGGGTTGGTGACACCCGGGGCGGAAACTAAATTGTGCACCCCTTAAGAAGGTTATAGTAAACCTCAAAAGAGTAATGTTTAAAAAATACCACGAAATTATTATAATTTTTAAATAATAGTTTACAGTTTTAATTAGTTTGTTAAAGTGCAAATAAATTTATAAATATTTTAATTATTTATATAGTTTTTAAAATTCGGTTACAATAGACAAAATTTAAAAATAATCTCATCGATATTAATATATTTGATCATTTGAAAGATATGTTATTGGGTAAGTAACACAAAACTTAAAAAATTTCATTTAATTTCAATTATGAAGTATATCTTAATTTTTTTAAAGCAGGATTTTCCGCAATCAAGGAATTTTTGAAAAATATTTTGTTTACGCAAAATTTTGATTTGCAAAAGTGAGTAAATCCCCAAAGATATATTTTGATACAAATTTTTCACTATTTCCATTTTAATTTTACAATAATTGTCGATGAATCCGACTACATGTTTTTGAATCAACCTCTACAAAAATTACATATTTTAGAAAAGATTTGGAAAAAAGCTTATAAGGGCTTATAAGTTATGCGAGGACAATTTACTGTCAGTAAACCACACAATATCAGTTTTAAATAATTGGACTTTATGAAGTTATAAAAACTTAAGCTAGTTTTTTATAGAAAATTGTGAAAATTTTACGAAAAATTGTGCATAATTGAAGAAAAAACAGCACCTGGAAGCAAACCGTTGGCAAATTTTCCCTCATTAACCCTGAATAACTATAAAGTTGAATATTTTTTCGAAATCAATCCATGTCTTCTATATAAAACTTAAGTGAAAATTAAAATAAAGCATTCAAATTCATTTATAATCTTTTTCCTAAATTTTATAAACTTCTTTATAGTATTCTATATTCATCTCAGCTTCGACTTTGATAGACAAAGCTGAGGTCTGTAAGATTTGACTGCCCTATACTTGACTATTAATATCACAGTATCTCAACATTACAGTGATACCAAATTATTATCAGAAATTTGTTTCATACTCATTATGTACATAATTCCCAAAGCAAACTAGCCCTGGCTGGACAAGGTCAAGAGTCATGAATGGCCAAAAAAGAGCTGACAATTACAAGAAATCTGTCGATGCTTCACATTCGGGGACTGAGAACAAAATTTAATTTAAATAATTAGTATAATTTTTAAGGAACTGTGCATCTTCTGTTAAAAACTCTATTTTTGACAGTTTTCGTTGGTTGATTTAATCATAATAATGATTACTTTAGTAAAGTTAAGGAGTCAGAAAACCATCTTAGAGCTTTTAATAGACATCTTCTACATAAAATAAAAAAAAACGTCAGAACGCCTTAAAATTGTTATAAAACGCCATGTATTTAATTTAAATAAAAAATTTAATGCATTTAAATCATAATTTAATTTTTTTTAGAAATTTTTTTAAGCATGTAATTAGTTGAGTATTGATTTTTAAATTGTTTCATGTAACAGGATACCCAAAAACATATTACTATTAAAAATAATATTCTAGCAGATTAAGAACTGTAAATAAGGTTTGTTTTATGATGTATTATCTTAGAACTTAGCAATCACAAAATCATAAAGCATATTTATTATTCTTGACATTTATGTCATGGGCACGTTTTTCTGTAAAGTTCAGGAGAAATATATTGCTTACAAAATAACTGATGCCTCCATTCATATGAAAATCATGCAGATTTGCGTAAAATATTGGTAATAGAAATGTATACTATACGAGTAAATTTGAACACTTCTTAACCTGAAGAAGCAAAAAAACACGATTTTTTTAAAAATTTTATGGAATATAAAAAGAATGTAACATTATAATATAACATTTTTCTTTGTGTACTCTATCTTACTGTCATTAAAATTTGAATTGCATTTGTTTGGCAATTGCACCCCTAACCAATGACAAATTAAATTCCGAATTGACTTAGGTTTTAGTATGAGCGTTTGTTTATATTGAAACAAATTTCTTATTAAGCTGAAGTTTTAATAAAAACGAAGAAAAAAAATATTTGCATTTACTTTTGCACCCTTTTTATATTCAAAACATAAAACCGCAGTCATTAAAGTATTCTTATTATTAAAAAAAATCAAAAATTGTGTGGTGAAAAGTTCTTTTATCAAATTTTGCACCCCATTTTAGCGTGTACCCGGGGCGGACCGCCCCCCCCGCCCCCCCTTGCTACGCTACTGACTGTATCAATGAAACACGGTTTGAACTAGGCTCTCGATCATCCGGGCTACCGATACAGAATAGCTATGGATAAAAAGTCACAGAACATTGTAGCTCAGAATGGAGTTGGACGTGCATTGTACAAGGAATACATACAAGCTTAATTTTTGATATCGAATAGTTTTGAAATCAAAAGTCACATAACGTTGATCTCGCTTCAAAGTTCTGTAGTTCAAAGAAAGTTTGCACTTTAACCGTTGCATGGGAGGTGGGTATGACTGAATACGGATTGGATGTATATTTTGTACACATTTTAGTTTCTATGAAACATATACTTGTTGAGCAAAAAATGCCACATAAATTTAAAAATTCCGCATGAATTTGAAAACCGTTTGAAAGTGAATTCGCACCTGAATCCGGCATCTATGGCGATATAACTGAAATATCAAAATACGTCAAAATCTGGCAACGCTATATAATCGACAGTTTTTCTGTGTTTTTTGGAAAAATTTTGTGATTCAGTGAATTTGCTTGTAAATAAATAAGTATTAAAAGTATTTTATAATAAATTAAATAATTTACTGACTATGGGTTGCGATGGAGGAACCATCCCGCGACGTGACGAGTTGGTACGCGTCAAACAGAAGCCAGAACAAGTAAGCATAGAATTAAATATTTCACAATTATATGAGATCCTTGACATAAAAAAGTTTTTATTGCAATTTAATAGAAAGACAAGGATGCGGAACGAGAATTTCGTTGGCTGCATTGCGCTTTAACACAGGAACGGCTGCAAGAGCCTATTGTAATGTGTGGCCTGGGAAGACTATATACCAAGCAGAACATCATTGAGCAGCTGCTGGATAAGGAGAAAATGCCAGAATCCGTGAAACACATCAAGAACATGAAGGATATAAGGGAGCTTAAGCTAACACCGAATCCTGCTTACACCGATGAGGACAAGACAGAAGGTTTGCTCGACGCTCGCCATGCGCCATATATTTGCAAGCTGATTGGCTTGGAAATGTCTGGCAAGTTTCGCTTTATATCTCTCTGGAGCTGTGGTTGTGTCATGTCAGAACGTGCACTCAAACAGATAGGCAGCACGTCCAACGTCTGTCCACTATGTCAGTTGCCATTCGCGATTGACGATGTTATTGTGTTGAATGGTGGCGATGAAGACTTGGAAATGATGCAAGCCAAGATTGAGATGCGTAGTGCTAAACGTAAAGCTACAAAGAAGGAGAAAAAGAAAGCTACAGTGGCCGCAGAAATTACGACTAAAGAGAGGAACGGCAAGGAATTAACTGTGGAAGTAAACGCAGCTGGTGCCTCAACTAGCAAAGCAGCAGCCGCTGCTACTGCTACTAACAAATTGGTTGTGCCTGTAATGGCGGCCAGTGGCGACGCTGCACCGTTGGGTGTTGCGCCTAAATTAAAACGAACTGGCAATGCGCGCGACACTTTGCAAGACCCCGAATTAAAGCGACTCAAAAGTGAATTCAGTGTGGCACATGACCCCAAAGCAAGCGAGATCTATAAATCTTTGTTCACAAGCCACAAGAGCGAACAGGAGCAAACACGTGCTCACTGGGTTACCTACAATCCATTTTATAATTAAGTACGACTAGACGTTTAGTTAAAATTATGATTTTTTTTTTATTTAAAATGTTCAAAAAGAATACTGTTTACAGGACATAAAATAATACATCATATACAAATAAAAATTATGTAATATCAATCAGTTAGTTTTTTAGGATAAGCATTGTTATCCTCTTGTGTAGCTTATTGAAATATAAATGTTTATAACTTAAATACTTAAAGAATAGTGTGTAAAAATACAGTACAAATATTCATGCAGTTGTAAAGAAAAAAAATTATTTGCATTAAGCATTAAATATTTTCTTGGGAGTTTTATAATTGTTTTCCCCATTTCTCTTTTACAAAAAAGTGATCTGAATTAAATTTTTCGGAAAATATACAATCAGCTCGCTCTATTATTTTGGGTGTAAAATAATTATTTTCTTCCAGTCTTCTATTTAAAAATTGTTCGCATATTCATTTTTAAGCAATTCATAGTTATTCAGCAACATTCCTCTCGCGTTATTTATTAATTTTGCATCTTTTTTATTGCTATTGCGAATCTTTTCGAAGAAAATTTTTTTTAAAAATGTATTTTTAGCCTAATAATGAAACATCACCCGGGTAGAATATTAATTTTTTCATGTTCTTCTTTGAAGAAAGTATTGCAACATTCATTTCTGATAAACCTAGACTATGGTCATTATCGATTACCGCCTAAGTCGACTTAAGAAGGAATTGACTCATTGATGCTGCAGCTTTGTTCCACGTGACATAATCCATATCGTTTTATGAAATCAAAAAGCTCTGAGTTACATTTGAAAAATTTTACAGGAGAAGCAAAAACTTTCTAACTCTTGTTATTCTAGCCAAAGTTATGACATAAAGCAATCGCTACATAAAATTTCTATGGCTAACGGATATAGACGATTTTCGCGAAAAAGAATTTTTTTCCATTTCTTTAAAAAATTATTTTCGAACATTTTTCATAATGCTGTTATTAATTTTCTCCCTTTGCCCTATTAAGAAAAATTTTCGAACATCAACTTTTGGTAAAACTAGACATTCGACACGATCGAACGACATGGTTCTCATGGTTAAATATTTTCTCCTGTCCGAAAATTTTCGAACATTTATTTTGTTTGTAATGGGTAAATTACTAGGCATTCGAAAACATTCCAAAATATGTTTTTGTGGTTAAAGAACAATTTTATCCATTTTTTCAAAATGTATTTTTCCCAGTGAATAATTATTAATTTTCCTCTATTCAGAAAACATTTTCGAACATAAAACTAGACATTGAACACAATCAAGAAACATTTCTCCCGGTTAAGTTATAAATTTCTCCCATCCGAAAATTTATTTAGGTTAAATGGGTAAATTACTAGGCACTCGAACATATTCAAAAATATGTTTTTGTGTTTTAAAGAATATTTTTTTCCCATTTTTTAAAAAATGTTTTTCCAGATAAATAATTATTAGTTTTCTACCTTCTCATTATTGGGAAAATTTTTCGAACATCAATTTTTGGCAAAAACTTTAAACTTTAAACGGTTAAATTATACATCTTTCCTATCCGAAAATTTTCGAACATTTACTTTAGTTAAATTACTAGGCATTCGAACATATCAGAATATGTTATTTTGTGGTTCTAACAAAAAATTTTTACCATGTTTTTCAAAAATGTATTTTTCCAGATGAATTATTAATTTTCTTCCTATCCCCTATTCAAAAAATTTTTCGAACATCAACTTTTGGCAAAATTAGACATTCAGCACAATTAAAAACATTTCTCATGGTTAAATTACACATTTTCTCCTATGTTTTCCTATTAGAAACATTTATTTTGGTTACAGCAAGCATTCAATGCAACCATGAAACATATTTTTTAAAACTAGAATTTTAGAAAGTTGATGAAGCTGATAGGACTTTAACCATTGATTTAAATAAAAAAATGTTTTGGATGTTTTTGTTCGAGCTGAAAATTTTTTTTAAACATTTTTCTCTTTCAAGTAGCAGTTGGAAAATTAATATTTTGGGAGCTATATTTACATTTGGTAAAACATAATAAATGTCATATCCTATTCTTCGTTATGGACCTAAAATATGTGGGAACAAAATCTCGTGGGAGTTTCGAGTACTGGTGAAATTAAGCAACTAATTTTTTCCAATGCTGTGATCAATAAACACTGAAATAAGTGGAACAAAAACTCTTGGGAATTTTGAGTGATCGTGCATTTAAGGAACTAAATAGTTTTTTATAATTTCCCATGCTCTGACCAGTTCCAGGGAGATGCCAATGCTTTATGCAGTAGAGAATACAAATATTTGAAATTTTTATCCTCGAGATTTTTAGAGGACTAAAGAAACAAAAGTCAAAAGCAGCTCTACAAAACGAATCTCTTGCAATTCTTCTTAGAAATTCTTCAATTGTTATTATTTTCTTTGGAGTAGCCGCTTCATGGGAGCATGCAAATATTTAGGAGCTGACTATATCGCGTTCAGAAGACAATTCACTTAAAGAGAATTCGAGAAATGGGCATTTTTAATACTTAAAACCGGCAAAAAAAAATGTGATGATTCAATTGACATTCCCTCATTCTTTTCTTTTCATAATTTTATAGTGGAAATTAACAATTTTGCGAGTTGAATCTAAAGTGATAGTCAGGGTCATAATGAATTAGCCTAATGAATTGACTTGTCAGCCTTACTTAATACAATAAATTTGATGCCTGCAAGGAAGAAGCACTTGATTTTTCCAGGCGCCAAAATGAGTATACTTATAAATACTTGGTTAACTTCCATACCAACTAAACACTATTGTTCCGCTTCCAAATCATCGCCTTCGTGAGCTAAGCTGCTCATAAGCATGAGCTGCTGTTGTTGTTGCTGCTGCTGCATCTGCTGAAATTGCATCATCACCTGAAGCTGCTGCAAATATTGCTGTTGTTGTTCCTGCAACTGATCTTGCTGCATATGTTGCTTCTGCAGCTGCTGCTGACCTCCACTGAATAGCTTCATTTTATCCAAGAGCTCAGCATGCGTGCGCGTCACATGCTGAGCCAATGAAGCCGAATCTCTATGTAGCGAGCCACACACTATACACAAGAGCGTCTCCTCCTCGCCACCACTGGCATTGGGTGCGGCTTCGGTTAATTGTTGCTGCATATGCGCTTGTATGTGCTTGTTGAGATATGCCTGCTGGCTGTAAGATTTGCCGCAGATATGACATGGATATGGCTTCTCACCCGAGTGTATCTTTAAATGCACACTTAGGCTGGAGGCTTGCGTAAAGGATTTATCGCAGAGCTTGCAGTGGAAGGGCTTTTCGCCGGTGTGAATACGCATGTGTATGTTAAGGCTACCCGACTGGGTGAAGGAACGATCGCAAATGGAGCAGGTAAAGGGCTTTTCACCCATGTGGCACTTCATGTGTTGCACCAGCTCGGAAGAGGTGCGGAAGGCGGTGCGGCAAATCGAACATTGATAGACCAGATCCTGCGTATGCATGCGCATGTGTTCGTCTAGCATGAATTCGTGTTTGAACTCCTTGTCGCATTCCGGACAGGTGAAGATTTCTTCCTGGTTGTGCGATTTGAGATGGAGTACCAGAGAGCTGGAGTTTACAAAACCTAAAAGAAGTTTGTTATGTAAGCCGAAAAAACAACACAAAAATAATGCACACCCACCTTTGTCGCACAGATGACACTGATGCGGTTTGATAACCGAGTGTGAGCGCACGTGCACCATCAAACTGCTAGACTGTGTAAAAGCCTTAGAGCACATGACGCACTTATATGGCTTTTCACCGCTGTGTATGCGTATGTGTGTATTTAGGCTGCCGATATGCGTGAAGGTTTTCTCACAAATGGAACACTGAAAGGGTTTGTTGGTAATGTGCGAGCGCACATGCTTCGAAAGATCACCCGCATTCGGAAAAGATTCTTCACAGTGAGAACATTGAAAGCATTTCTGATCACCATTCAGAAAGGGTGACATCTGTTCAGCTGTCAATGCTAGAGCGCTGCGACGACCACGTCCTGGTGGCGCCGTTGAAGAGGGCATATTTGAGCTAGTCGATGGCGGCAGCAGTATAATTGAAGTGGACTCTCGTGGATCAGCGGTTTTCAAAGGCATATTATAGGGATTGATTGCGGCCGCACTTGAGGAACTGCTTGAATCTTCTGCTTCGCCAACACCGGTTTCCATTTGTGAGTTATCCTCAACCTCGCCAGCTCCCGCAGTTGTTTCATCTTGTGTTGTGCCTGCATTGGAGTTAGTATTTGTTGTAGTGCCACTTGAGCTAGAGCTGGAACTGCTCGATGAGCTAGATGACGAGGAGGAAGAATCATCATCGTCATCATCAGAACTGCTGTCGTCTTCTTCATTGTTGCCCGTACCCAGGTCGACTAGCTCACAGACAGGCTCTAGAACGCAGCTATAGTCAAAGTCATCTTCAGCATCCTCAACTTCATGTTTTATTTGCGTAGGTTCATCGCCATTGCTAGCATCACATGCCGACAGTTCCGGATGGCTGGTATTCATATGTTGATATAGATGATAGGGATTGACAAAGAAATCCTTGCAGCACATGCAGTGAAAGGTGAGGTCAGGTTGCAGCTGATGTGCAGGTGGTTGAGTTGACTGTTTGCTGGAGCTGGCATCTAAAATGGGTGTGATGGTAAGTGGCAGATTGAGGTTGGCTTGGTTGCCAAAAGGATTCATTTGGATTTCCATGTTGTAAGAGCTGCGATGTTTTCAGAGCTGCAAGGAAATCAAAATTTTAAAAAAGTCTGACAATAAACAGAAAGTTGTTTTAAATTGTGAAGAAGTTGAAGCAACTGAGAACGCGTCATTAAAACAAAAAGTGCAATATAGAAGGGTTGTTTAACGGAAGCAAGAGAGCCATTCAAAAGCTGGTAAAGCCTGTAGTGTAAAGTAATAAGTGAGGAACAACACAAACAAGCCCTGATGTTGATGCCATAAGGATACCGTATAATACCAGGCGAATCGAAGAGGATGAAACTTGTATGAACAACTCAATTTAGTATGATACATAAGGATCTTCAAGTCAAATATAAAGCAGCTTATCAGCTAAACTTGAAAACCTCCCAAAACAGCAAGTTTTCCTCCAAAACTGGAGAAGAAATACATTTTGACGCTCATCATTTCACAATAGTGGTATTCATGCAATGCCGAAAACGTGCCGAATATGCCGAAAATCGGAAAAAGCGTAAACGCCGTATATCAACTGTCAAAATTTGTATGGAATTTGATATACGCAAAGTTCCCAGTTTTCCTCACGATTTTTATGCGAAAACAGCGCCGAAAACTTTCGGCAAAGAGTTGTTGCCACCTTTCAAATATTTATTACAAACTATAAACTTCTTACTCAACTACCAACTTGAGAATCCTTTTAAACGGCAAATTGCATGTTGTCAGTTGTCGAATAATAAAATAATTTATCTGGAATTTCGTTGTCTTCACCTAAATTATGAAACCATTTATTTATTTATTTATATATTTACTTTTCAGCTCATTTATTAAACCAAAGTGGCCACTTTTGCAATATAACTTTAAGAACAGCTGATTGATATACGCCACTAACCGAAAAATACAAAAAGGTGCCTCATGCAAAAACAGCGTATATTTTCCGATATACGCCATCGGAAAATATTCGGCATTGTATGAATACCACTAATATCTTGATTACGAAAAAAAAATCAATGCAATCATCTTTTATTTTACTACCAACTTACCTTATTTATTTCAACAAAAAACTTTGCTTTTAAGTAAGCTACTATCCACAAAATTCTTGATTAACTTAAAGCAACTCGATTGTTCCACTTTCCAACAAATACTTGTACTCTTCTTTCAGATTTCTTGAATTAAACATTTCTTTAGATACGCCTTTTTAGCTGCCGTGGTTGTTTTTTTCTTTAAGCCATTAAAAAAAATTTCTTTCACTTTATCTATTAAATTTATTTATTTATATACATATTTCCTTAAAGCCGTATGACGCCAGCTAATTTTGTTTTTTATTCTTTTTGACGAATCGAGATGCTTCAGCTACTAGCAAAAGTTAACACATCCACTCAAGTGCACAATAAAACAAGATTTAACTTTTAAACAATTTTAATTCGTCTCAAATCAAAGATGAAAAATAAAAAAGGATATTCGTTAGCTTCGATTCGTTTTTTTTTTGTTGTTGTTAGTGCTTTAAGCGCGTTTCTTTCTTGTCATGGCTGTATTTTTTAATTATTTACCTATACACGCACGTTATGTTAATTTTGTGCACATGTAGTGAACAATAACAAAAAATGTTGACAGTTCGTTGCTAAGCATTTGTGAATATTTTATTCACAATAGCCTGTATTTTGGCCTGTACATTCACAATATGCTATGAGGGAACGTGTGCATCGGTTGATTACAGGTGATTTAAATTGAATATAAGTGAGCAACGAATAATGTATCAACAGATGACAGGTGTATTTTATGGTTAGGGGTTTTACAAGCTGTCGTATTTAATCGTTTTAATGTATTGTGCTATTTTTTATACAGCAACTGTAAACTTTATTGTTGGCATCATATGAAACTTATTTGGGACAGTAGATAAATTGGAAGATATGATATACGGCAACCTAAGACAGCTCTGACGCTGCGGTTTTCTGTGATGTTCATTTGCTTTAGTTTGTTTTTTAAACAAAGAATATTTTCAAGGTTAAGATAAGCAAAATCAACTAGTGTGACAATTCGCTGCCTAAATTTTCCTTCCTTACTTGTAGAAGAGCTGGTCAGGTCATTTAGGATGTTGACAGTCTATTACGATAGCTTGGATTTTAAAATAGGTGAGATCAGAGCTTTCTGCTCCTAACATTATTCAGACTGTTCAGTCTGATACATCTGTTAATGGATACAATTTCCTATTGAAAGTTTATGGTATACTTACCGACGCTGCAAAAGTGAATCTTATTGGAGTGTCTTCCATAAATTCCAGCTCCAGTGCTATACTCAATTTAAAAACCTTCGTATACCACACAATGATTTTTTTGAATGGAGATAGTTTCTCGTATTCCCAGTTACATATAAGTTATATAATCACGATGAAGTATTCTTAAAGCAGCTTTTGGGAAGAATGTCATCTAAAGGCATCCTGAATTCCTTTTTTCGTTTTAGAGTTACATTTAAGAAGAGGTGTACCTTTAATGGATAGTTGAGTACAATGTTGTACATGTGGATGTGTATGTGAATTGGTGCAAGCCCTAAGATGAGATTATTGATCATTGTTTGGGAGGACCTTATACAACCTGTCTTTCCAACTGTTTGATGGTTAATTCTTCTAGGGTTTTCGATTACCATATTGCAGACACATATAATAGTGTTGGTCTAACGATTAACGTGTAGAAATTGTACATCAATTTAGGGCTTATTTCCTAGTTCTTAACGCAAATTTGCCTACAAGTCAACAAAGAGGCTATGAATCTGCTAATAATGCGGTATATGTAAAGGTTTCAGGACAGTTTGCTGTCCAGGACCAATCCAAAATGCTTTGCTAAGTCCGAGTAATCTATTTTCCACCCAAAGAGTTCCATGCAAGTAAGATTAAGCTTACGCCATTTCGTAAAAAGCGCAATAACTCTCCTTTTTTTAGTTTTTTTTTAGCTTTGAGCAAAGAATATCAGGTGTCAAACCTATTCAGTCAAGTCTGCCTTAGTTCGTAAAAGGGGAGATAGATAAGTAGGAATTCAGGCATTCTCTCAGTAATGTAATCGTCTCAGGCAGTAATGTAATTGTCAATGATTTTCTCCATACTTTTCAGCATGAAGGACTTAAAGCTATCAGCTTTAAGGTCTGAAAGATTTTGGACTACTTTAACATACATTCTTTGTCAAGTTTTTTAGGGCTTGAATGAATTGTGTTTTACGAAATAACTAGTAAGTGCAATCTTTACTATAAAATGCGCACGTTTAAGGCCGTCGCATGTCGCATTCATTGTAGTGCTATAAAAATCAATCTTGCTATGTTTTGACAATTTACGCTTGATTCGCAGTTACTGTATTTTGGTTATATAAATCAATGTTACTATATTTTGACAATTGGCACTTGTCGCCAAGCGTACTTTATTTTGTGAAGGCTGTATTGGGTATTATTCCTAATAAATTGATATGATCAAATAAATAATTTAATTATATATTAAGTTATATTTATTTTAAAGCAAAAGAATTGTCTAAATTTTAACATAAATTATTAAATAAAAATTTGCACTTTTCAAGTAAAATAAAATAAAGTCATAAAAATAAGTACAACTAACTCATAATGAACTACATAAATTTTATTACTTCCTGCCGATCCCTTTCATTATGTTATATCACCAAACGGACAGTGCTTGGCGAAGGGCATGTCAATGCAGAAACAGCCATGAGCGCTTCAAAATAAAAAAAATGAGGTAGATTAAAAATAAAATATAGTTCCATAACCTACTCATCTGGCGCATCATTGCCGATGTGGTACTCTTTGATCTGAGAAACAAGTTCGAATGGATTATGGCCTGTTACAGGCAAACGCATGGGTCCTGTAATGTCCATGCAGCCTGTGGGACAAGGCACGCCGAGAAACTTCTTATGTTTAAACAGAGCATTTGCCAAAAAGCAAATGGCCAGAAAATGACTGCAACGCGAACGTCCTGTGGAAACCAATAAATCAATATGATATAAAATTTTTTAAATTTTTGTGAGCGTACTTATGGGATTTCCATGACAGTAGGGTTGCAGTCGTCCACCATTTATGCAATAGTTGAGACTGCCCGTGTTGTCTTCTTGTCCCAAATAACCCGCATTTGTGTGTAAAACTTGAATAACTTTGGCATCGTCTCTAGACAAACGGAATAGATGACTTTTCTTGCGTTCGATCAAAGGACGAGCCGGATCCAAGCCTGTTATAAGAGAGAGTTTTGGTATTAAATCATTAGTTCTAGAGGGAAAGTTAATGAAATACTTACCAATAATGCGATATTGTTTTTGCGATAAATGTTTTGAGACCATGCCGCATATGTGAGCACCAAGAGAATGACCAACGCAGGTGATTTTTTCACGCTTTCCACCGTGATGTGTTAAAAACGCGTAAGTCTAGAGTGCGGAAGAAACAAAATAAAATATTTTTAGAAAAGTAAATATGCAATTGAAAAAAAAGAAGAAGTAGCATAAAAGAGAAGTAGCAAAAAGGAGAAGTTAGAGAAGCATGGCGAATATTATAAGTTTGAATTGTCAAAAAAAGAACATTTCGTTCTATGCAAGTTTAATTTTCTTTTTTATTATTCGAACCCTCTTTTATATATGATAAACTTTAAAAAAAGCGTTAATGAGAAAGAAAATCATTTTCTCTAGGAAATACGTCCAACACCAGACCGACGACATGATGACAATGTGTCAACGCTTATAATACAGAATTTAATTATAATGAACGCAGCAGCGACAAGCTGTGACTATATCATATATTAAAAAAAAAAGCGCAACACGAAAAGAAAGCTCGAACTGAAATGAAAATATAAAAAACTCTGATATTTTCACATTAGTCACCTGCAAAATTAGAATAAGATTGAACTTCACGGTTCAATCAATTCTATCAAACAATAATTGTTGCCGCATCATCTCTTGCCGTGTTGTGCCCAAAAATATTATCGTGAAGTCTGCAAAAAGTTAATATACATATGAAACCATGCCTTCTATATTTTGTCAATAGACCTTTATCGCGTATTGCAGTCATTGTGTTTTGGCTATAATATATAATCTTACTATATTTTGACAATTGACAATATTGTAGCATTTTTTCGAGCATTACCGTAGAAATTTTGTCGTATAAAACTAAAACAACAAAACTACAACTAACAAATTTCAAGTAAAAACTATTACTACAAATAATAACCATATAACTACAACCTCAGGTCTACCACTTAAAAAAGTTAAACTACAAAACTTTGTGCAGCCTTGCCAACAACTACAAAACTAGAATCACAAAACTACAACTACAAATCTGAATTATTAACTATAAGTGCACAACTTTAACAACGAAGCTTTAACTACAAAACCACAACTACAAAACTACAACGATAAAACTACAACTTGTAGTCCTTCCGTTCGTCGGTGTGTAGTAGAACACAGGATAAGAAAACTAAGTTGAGATAATTACATGAATATGGAACACATGTTCACAGGGACTACTAATGGACAATTCAGGCAATATTGAATATTTTTTTAATCCGGCCACAGGCGCACCTACCTCCCATACAATTCTTAAATTGAAAACTCTATAAAAAAGCTACAATATGAGCTACTGGGATAAAATTTGGCATACATGCGTTCAAATAAGTGTCATCTGCTCACTGACACGCCCACCTCCCATGCAACCCACAATATTGAAAACTCTATAAAGAGGTGAATATGATATGTGAGCTACAGGAATAAAATATGGTATGTGGGTATATTTAATCAAAACAAAGATGTGCACAAAATATGAGCGTCATCCACCCACGTACACGCCTACCTCCTGAACAACTCTCAATAGTGAGTATATAAGTCTATATATGAGTTACAAGAATAAAAATTGGCAATATATTTGTTGCATTCAAACAAAAATGCTAAAAAAAATATTCCATATCCGTCTGTGGACACGATTACTGCTGTAATTTTGAAGAAGCTATCGTAATGAAATTTGATATTTAAGCGTTTATCGAAAAAATAAATATCAATTTTAAAAAATGAGCCATATCGGATGAAAACACCGCCTACATCCCATACAAACTGACTTTTTCAATTCGTTAAGAGTATCTTTAAATTCCACAAAATTTTATTTTATGTCTTATATTTTACATGGAAGCTTTGATTTAAAATACGCACTCTCAGTTTGAGTATTGGAAAAGTTGGATGAAAACCAAGCATGCCAGCCATACAAAATGACATCTCCAAAATAAAAAAAAAATCTCCAAAAACCCATAATACTTCAATCTGAAGGCTTGAAACTTAGTCAGTTTTATGATTTGTAATATAAACGCTGAATTTGACGGCGATTTGTAATATAAACGACAAAATCGAATGAAAACTTCCTCTACATCTCATACAAAGTGAAGTCATCAAAATATAAAACCTTCACAAGTCCTCAAAAATTAATGCATTTACTTGATATCTCACACTTCTTGATATTAAAACGTCCTCTCAGATTGAGTTTTGGAAAAATTGGATGAAATTAAGTCTATCTCTCATACAAAGTGAAGTCATAAAATTAATAAAACCTAACTAACTTTGAATATACTTCAACACGGCTTTGGGGATATTCAGGCTTCGCAAAAGTCAAAGATATTCCGTATTTGTTTAGTTGTAGCTGTACTCTTAAAATGCGCATTTTTGTAGTTTTTATATGAAAACTAGTGTGCATATCAAACGCTAATAAATGTGTATTTAAATTTTAAAGTTTTCGAAAAATTTTCTTTTATATATTTGACCCGTATTTATTTGGCTGTGAGGTTGTGAATTCGAGCCTGTTAAAAAATGTTAATGAGTTGTTTTAGGATTATTATTTTGCTTTCAGTATGTTTCAAATAATATTTGATAAGCAAATGTACAGATAGACGGATAGAAAATGAGTTAATATTATGTTGTCATCCAGCTCCATCGAAAAGTTGGTTGAAAATGGATTCTTAGGGTTTGTATGAAATAGATACACAAGAAGAGAAGCCAATTAAACGTTTTAATTTAAAAATTACACAATTAACTAAGAACGTATGGACGGTGAACAATTTTTTTAATGTAATTTGGTTTTTTTGACTTCGAAAATTGGCCATTTTTGTATAAGCATCGCTATATTGTTAATTTTGGTGAATATGTTCTCTTCTTGTTAAATCTGAAGCTCTTTGAATACCAAATAAAACAAATTTTTCTATTTTTACCAGATGTTCCAGCAACACCGTGAGCGTGGCATGCAGGTTAAGTGTGTGGCTTAGCATGCTTGGAGCTCGGGTTCGATCCCCAGCCGCGGCGAAAAGTTTTTTTCAATAAAAAAATTTTTCTGATCGGTCACCACCTCTCTGCAGACAATGGCAAACCTCAGAGAGTTAATAATGCCATGTAAAGCTTCTTGAGAACATGAACTTTAGCCGTTCGAAGTCGGCATAAAACATGTAGGTCCAGTTCTCGGTCAATTGTGTGTAAACATTTAATAACAAACACAACACAAATGATCATAAGAAGCTCGGTCAAAGTCCTTTGAAGGGCTGAAATGGCCAATTTGTTTTTTTTTTTTTTTTTGTTCCAGGAATACATAATCAGGCACATCGTGATTTTTTTTTCTGTGCAGCTAAAAATACAGCCGGAAAAATCAAAATAGTTTTTTAACGATCTAACAATATTGGTGCAAATCTTTGTTCAGATAATTGTGTTTTTCTTTAAAAACTATATTTTTAAAATAAATTTTAGTTTGCGGTGTAAGTCCCCTACAAAAACGGCGAAGCTTGCCTTACGCACATGCCGTCTATTGTGAATACTGCGTGCCAGGCACGCAACGCGAGTTCGTCGCTTAAGTCTTTTGTTTTTATTTTGACAGCGAATTCAAACAAGCTGAACTCTATAGTCCGCGTGAAGAATTCCGTGTGATGTACCACAACGAATCGCTTACAAATGTTTTAATATTTAATAAAAATATTATTTATTGCGCTTTATTTTGCACCTTCTCATTAAGCAATGCGTAACGCTGAGAAATGGCAAAATGAAAAACAAAAAAATCATAACAAAGAGCGGCGCAGCAAGAAACATTTTCCAATCAGCTGCTGTTTAAACGCTGTCCGGCTGTTGGTACTCACCTGCGCCGTGCACTGCGCCGTCAGTCGAGTGTTGATGAGCGAGTGCAGATAGCATGGATAGCGTGTTAATGGACGCCAGTCCACGGCAATTACATTGAAGTCACGTGAGAGATAAGCTGAGGAAAAAAAATACAATACAATACAAAACAAACAAAGTACTACAAAATGCTAAATTTGTTTATAACAAAGTTATACTGTTTTCATTAGGCTAAAAGTAAAACAAATTATTCACTGTTTGATAATGAATTCGATCATCAGCCACTCTTACCATCTCTCAGATACTGCAGATGTCTGTCGCTAGCTGTGCCATTGAAACCATGTATGATGAAAACTGTCTCGCGATGTTTATTGAAACCGGCTTGATGCAGAGTCAATGGATTGTTGATGTTCAGTGCAACCCCATGGCGTGACGATGACTTCCTGCAAAAAAAAAAAAAAATATGAATATAAATATGGAAAACTATATGTTATAAATATATGCCTGGCATTATTCAAAAACTATAACAAAAGCAACTGTTAGTAGCTTCATTAAAAGTAACAAATTTAAGCAAAAAGCTTAAATTTTCATTGACAAACATTACTCAGAGTTTTGTTGCCTTCAACTTAAACTCTACTTTTTGTCATTTCTTGCAACTGACGGTTAATGCAATGTGGCGTAACGAATTTGTATAAATTTGTTTATGCTTAACATGCATAACTTACTATATATCTGCCAATTTTTCACTTGAGCTGTTAGACAATTTTTTGTCTAGGTAAAAAATGCAAAAAAAAAACTAAACTATGAAGCATACAAGTTAAATCAATTATTTAAAGTTTTTTTTTAATGCAACATTGAAAAAAGGGGAAAACAAACATTTTTAATAAATAACGGATAAAAAAATATATAAAAAACTTGTTAAAAGAAAAATATTTAAATAACAAAAAAAAAAAAAAAACACATTAAATATTGTTAAACTATTAAATTCTCTGTCTTAAGAGTTATTTTAAAATTTTATTATTTCTTTAAACGCCCACATTCCAAGACATATTTTCATCTACCAATAATTATCATGTCAGTTTACGTCTTACAAATTTTCTTTGTGTGTCTTTTTAATGTATAAGGCATCGTTGTTATTGTTATTAAAGTGAAAGGACGTCAGCATTTTCATGGCAGAAATAAAATTTTTTAAATGTAAATGTAAATGGAAATGCAAATGTAAATGTAAATGTCTTTTGAAAGAAAACCCTTTGCCTACCTTTTATATTTTTAATTTCAAGCTTGTTTTTAATTACATGCTTTCATATTTCAATGCAGCTGTTAAGCGTATGACTGAGATAAAGAAACCACATTTGTTTAACTTCAGTTTAATTATTTTTTAACTCTCAATCGTGAGAGAAAATTCCTTTCAAAACCAATGCAAAAATGCGGAATAAAAATTTAGACTGGCACGTTATAATCGTACGCATATTTTTGTTCGTATGTAGATTAAACTAATAGCGTTTTCGTTTCTACCAAAAAATGTTACCTTGTCGCAGAGCAAAAGGTTTTCAATGTTGCCCGCAACCCTGTAAAAGTGCAAGTTTTTGTCTACTCGAAAAATGTCAACTTAAATAAACGAATGTAACCATCCTTGTCTAACGCACGCATTTCATAATATTGTCGTTTTAAAAACAGCTGATATGCAGGGCAATTATCTACCCTGAGAAAGTTTCGCAGGGCAGAAAATGCGCCTTTTTTGCCCTCTGTGAGTGTGACATTTTAAGAAGAAACGAACACACAATTTACTCACCCGTTTGCACTTATTTTAGAATCGAACACGAAAAAAGGCAAGGGCAATGAAAAGGTAACATTTTTTGGTAGAAACGAAAACGCCATAAGCAAAAGTAAAAGCTTTTTAGTGCATGTTATTAAGCTATCTCCTGACGCACTTCATAGAATAAACCTTCCCTGAATGCTTTATGGTTAAGAAGTTATGTGTCTAAAGTGGACTGTCACATTACACATTGTTGGAAGTAAGTTCGGAGGTCATTCAGCAGTTTTAGTTAAGTCTGCACTTCAACCGAAAGAATCATATTTTTGTCTAACAATCTTAGAGCAAATTCATCAAAGAAGCGAAAGGACATAAAATTTTAATTGAAGAATGCAAGTAAAATATTGAAAATTGCACCTTATTTGAAACTGGCTACGTTACTAAAAAAGACTGCCACACAACCTCACAACTTTAAATGATCGAATCGAAACAATGTGTAAACTTGATGAATGGAACATAAGAGATATTTTTGATCTGATATTCTTAACAATGCACAAATGTAGAATAGCACTTAAGAAAAACATATAACAGGCATGTCAAAAATATGCATTTCTGTATTCACATCATAGCTTCAGACCTTAGGTGCTTAACAAGTTTTATGATATGTATACAATTTTCTAACAAATGCATAAGCAAAAACAAAAGGACTCAAAGATATTGAATTGCGTTGTGCAATTCTGCACTGCAAAGTGCTACAAATCACCCTCAAATACATATTTAAAATTTTGTATGCAGAAAATATATAACCCAATAGGCAATTAAACCAGCGCTCGCCATACGAAGGCCTGCATTGACTGCTACTTTTGAAGAATAAACACATCCGTTCCTCGCTGCTCTTATGAGCACTTCTTGAAGGCCTTCCTTTTCTGCACAAAAGGCAGCACAACAAATTTGTTTTCCCTACAAAGACTGACTTTTCATATACTTCAGGGTAACTTTTTCGTTAAAAGTTAGAATATATATCAGTTTAAAAATATGACGCAATAATGGCTTTTCTTACTGCTATATCAAAGATTATAGATTGAAATTAATCTAACTTAAAAAAACATAGGAGAGAAGATAAAATCATAGAATATATAAATAAATAAAAAAAGGTTTAAAAGAAAAAAATATTTTTTCAACACTTTTTGTTTACCCCTACTATTAGCCATTCTAAAGAAGTGCTTCTATCAGGCCTTTTTTGAGCTATCGGAGCGGAAGGCCTGCGAAATTTTCCCACTTCATATAAAAAAGAAAGTGTAATTGTATATGAGTGCGGCAGTACTACAAAATCCACAGGAAGGCCTGCTAGCAGCGATGTCATTGTCTACTGGGAAGCAACAAGGCGTGAGAATTTAAAAAAAATTTAGAGACGGCCGTCTTACTTATGTCGGCAGTATAGATATATAGATGTAAGAGAATGTGTCGCAGTTCTTGCTGAGCACAATAGCAAAAAGAAATAGAGCAACTTGGAGTGTATTCAAGCGCTCGCAACACAAACGCGTGAAAAAAAAACAAAAGACCAAGCAAAGCGTGGCATCGGTGGTAATTTCTAAAAAGAAACTTGACACTTTAATCAAAGATGTTTATTGTTAAAATTTCTTAAAGAAACTCAGCTTATGTCCTTCTCTAGTACATAGACGATACTTTAAATTTTATTTCATTAAAATCGGCCCATTAGTTTTGGAGTTTACTTCAGTCATGTAATTTGCACTTTTGATTTCATTATGATGAAGAAGATGATGAAGATTAGATGAAGAAATGGCACCACAAACACTGAAGAACATTTTTGGAAAGAAGTCCTTATTGCGGCTTGTGGTTGAAGTGCTTTGGACTTTTTGTGTCGCAAATTCCTGAACTGTGTAATTTTTCGTTGCGGTGATGTGAATTGACCGCCCAGATCATGCGATTTGACGCCGTTAGACTTTTTTCTGTAGGGTAACACGAAGGATAAAGTCTATGTGAATGATCCAAAGACGATGCCAGGCTTGCAAAGCAATATTACACTGGTGATTTGGGCCATTCCGGAAGCCATACTGCAAAATGTCATCGAAAATATGACCGAAAGAATGAGATATCTACGGCATAGTCGCGGTGAACATCTCCGTGAAAAAAGTTTTCATAATTGGAAAACTTTCGAGCCACCTGCGTTTTATTCAAAATCAAAGTACCACACGTATTAATAGAACACCCTTTGCTTCTACTACAACAACTTCTACTACAACTATTTCTACTATTACTACTGCTGTACCTATTGAAAAAAAGATTTACTTATGATCTAAAGAGATGACGTACTCTCGGTGTGGACTGGAATGTTTGTTGTGTGTTTCTTAATGAAATTACCATGGACGTCACGTTTCACGTTCACGTTTACGTTTAAACGTGTCAGCGATACTCTGCTGGTGAGGTATCGCAAGATAAATAAAACAGTAGGCTGAAGTGGTTAACACGTAACCTTACTTTAAAAAAAAGATTGCTAAAGTGTCTCAGGATCAGAGGCTAGAGGGCCGAAGCAGCCAGTGATAGCGATTGGTCCCAGCATAGATATCGGTACAGAAAAAGCTTTAAGAATACAAGGAATTGTAAGTCCGTATAAAACAACAAGGTTGGAGGGAGAATATGATTTTGTCTGGGGGAATAGAGAAGATCCGTAGTGCATGGCATCCCCCACGCCGCAAAATATGTCGTGGGCAAGGTCGATCTACCGATGTTAGCGGACTCAGCTATTGTGGTACTGTTGAAACAGAACGACGGGGTTGATGCCCCGGCTTTGAAGATGGTTGAGAAATCCGGGTATAAAATCTCTTGTATTGATGGTATGGCTGGAGAGAACTGTAGAAGCATTAAGAAGGTCATTCCGGAATACCTGGAAGCCTTATATGGTAGGTGCTTAAGCGAAGCCATCTTCTATGACGAATATTGAAAACGATAACTCCTGCGCTCCTGAAGTCACCTGAAGGGCTGAGTAGCAGATGGTGAGGCCTCCTGGTGGTTACTACCCTCGTTTTGAAGGTGGATGAGGAATCTGGGTAAAAAATCTCCGGGAATTGATGATATACCTGGAGAGATGTGTAAAAATACATTGAAGGTGATTCCGGTATACCTGGAAAGTCTTGTATGGGAGGTGATTGAGCGATGTCAGCTTCCCTGACGAATAGAAATAGGCGGGGTTGTCGTGCTCTTGAAGTCAACCGAAAGGCTGATTAGCAGATGGTAAGGCCTCACGGTGGTTACTACCCTCGCTTTGAAGGTGAGTGAGATATCTAGGTAACAAATCCCCGATGGTATGACTGCAGAGATGTGTACAAATATTTTGAAGGCCATTACGTAATACCTGGAAGATTTGTATCTCCAGCTAGGTGCTTGAACGAAGGTAGCTTCCCTGACGAATGGAAACGGGCGGGCTAGAGTATTCATGCTCTTGAAGGCACATTAAAGGCTCAGGACCAATCCTCGGTCTGACCGGGCCATCCTTACGGTGTTCGAAAAGGTAATGTAGACGGTCATGGTGGAATGGCTCCAGAAGTGCGATGGGGCGCAGTTTTCGGATAAACAATTCAGTTTCCGAAAAGGAAAAAGCATCGAAAATGCCTGGTAGTATGTTAGAAGCACCGTCGATTCTAATAGAGTAGCTCCAAATATGTTTTGGGACTGTTCATTAATTCAATTGTCGTTTGGGGCTGGAAAAGAGTGTTAGAAAGGTTAGGGAAACTGGCGTGCCGGAAATTAAGTTTTGGCAGAGCTATTTCTCAGGTAGGAAAGCGTGCGTTATAGACCTTAACCCAACCAATAGGGATAGATGTTTTCCGTGGCTGACCGCAGGATTCTAACTGTAGTCCATACGATATCTGTGGTTTTATCTGAGGTTTATACATATGGAACCTCATGTTCCATAAAGAGTTCTCCTACGACCCTTGAACTAAGTGCTGTGCATACGCTGATCACCTACTTATATTGCTGGCAGGTAGCTCTCCTAAGTTGGAAGCTAAGGCGAAAGAAGTTGTGGGTGTTGTTAGTGCATAAGATGCACAGCTAGGAGTTGCAAGAGACAGGACGGTTTTGGTGTTACTCAAGGGCAAATTATCATATGGTCGACTTGCTTTTGTCAACCTGGATTGTATAGGCCTCAGATCACTGTTGCCAGATTGAGGTAAATTTCCCTAAATGAGGTAATTTTTGACTCATTTTTTGGGCAGAGGTAAAAAAGGTAATTTTTGACTAAAAGTGGTAAATTTTTTGCAGTATAATTATTTTGTAGATTTCCAAATATTTTAAGTTTTTTTGCACTATTGTTACCTCTCTGAACGTACTCACAAGCAGTCCTTTATTATTTATTGGGAGTTCCCTTTTGTACCAAAAAATAACAAATGTAGGATTGTTTTAATTTTTGAATTGCTGCAAATTTTAACTTAAAAACTAAAGAAATTGTTGAAACACACCAAGCCATAAGAAGTAATCAAATGTTTTAAAATTGCATTGAATATCGATTAAAAGAATATCGGTTATAGAAAGCCATAACCAGTTCTTACAAAAAAAGTTAATGGAAAAGTGGATAAAAAAAGTCCCCTACACATCGTGAATTGGAAAAGTTGTTGGCAATAGGAAGAAATGAATTGTTCAAGGCTAGCAAAAAAATGTTTTATAGCATAAGTAGTGAACTGACTTATAACGACTGTTAAACTGTCATTTAAAATTTTGTAATTTTTTTTTAGAAAAAGGTAAATTTTCTCAGAAAGTGGAAATTTTTTTCTCAAATAGTGGTAAATTTCAGTTTGGCTCTCTGGCAACACTGCCTCAGATAAGTGACTGAAGTCAAATACCATAACAATGAGAGAGAGAGAGAGAATAAACTTCTGGGTGTACTAAGAGAAGTTAAGAGAGCGTCTGTTGATAGTGGTAGGGCTAGTACGCCAAATTTTAAGCAGTTGAACTGTCCGTCTCATGTATGGTGAGCTATTTGTGGCCTGTGCTTCTTATGACTCGCCTGTGTAGAGCGCTATAGACAATACTGCCGTGGGCTACCGGTAGATACTCTCAGAGAGTTATATTGATTCTATGGCAGTTTGCAGTACGATCTCTATGGACGTCCTTGAGGTTTTCATGGGTGTGCTTCTTTTAGATTTGGTAGATATGATTGGGTTCAGGAAGTTCTTGATAGGGACTTGCGCGCTACGTCTAGATGGCAATCTATTTTTCAGCTCCTGCAACCTGAGTATAGAAGAGGTGTAAGATACATAGATCTTAATCCAATCCAAGAATTGCGAAAGTCATCACAACATAAGCTAATTTGGTACCTTTGAATTCTCAAAGAGGCGCTGGCCGAAGCAATGTGTCAGTCCTGTGTTAAGAGCCCCATAGAATTAGGGTCTCCATACTTCTACTATTACTACTAATACTTCGATTTCTACTACTCATATTACTTCGACTACAACTGTGTAACTACTACTACTAGTACTATATTTATGTTTTTGTTTTAAATCATTCGTGAGTTAATGCTTAGCCCTTAAGTACTGATGCATTTTCTTATAACATTACTACTGTTTTAGGTTTCCCAGACTCTCATAGAGAAATTGGGTGGGTTTCAACAAAAAAACTATAAATTGGGAACTTCAATAAGCTCGCGCCTCACTAAGTAACTTGCAGCTACTTACATACACGACTCGATTTGGCGAATAGAGCGAGTTAGCAAGAGTTTCTTCTCGGTGTAGGAGTCTATTCGAACTGTTACAGTGTTAAAGGGTTAAAATAATCCAACTAATTTTTTCAAATAGATTTTCGGGATATTCTAAGTAGCTCTTGACCATCTTAGCCATGAATCCATCGCTAAATCATTTAAATTTTCTTTTTTTGAAGATATAAACATTTCCAGGCCAAGGATTCCCAAAGTTATTTTCACTAACATTTTTTCAAACACCATCTATTAATACTTAAATTTCTCCATACAGACGATTTTAGTAGAAGTTACAGAAGTCAGGACCATCAGAAGTACTTGGCGGGGTTAAAATTTTACAAGCATCAAAACCATATTTAAGTGTCCCAGGTTTAAAAAAATCACTATTCATGTGTTCAAATAAACACAAAAATTTATAATTACATAAATTTTTCAATTGAAATATAATAATAAAATTCATAACTCTCATTAACACATTCGAAGTTGAAAGCCTCATGCTATATAATTAGTTAGGAAGACTCTTCACAATTGGATGTTTGTTGCGTGTAACAGTTGTCTTGTTGCTCACAATCATAAGACCGTAACTATAAACAATTTGACATGGATTAATTAATTAATCGCGCCAAAATAAAGTTGCTCTTGAATCATAACAACTTTAAAAATGTCATATGCTATAGTTAAACTTGAATTAAAAGCAACCTAGGAAAATAAGGTGAAAAATTGTCTTATAGATTTGAAAATTAAATAAAGTAAGAAAAAACATTAAAGAAAGCGTTATGAAAGATTTTCATAACGCCAGAAAATTGCACATGTTGCCGGATGCTTAAGTTTTTTTTTTGTTCAATCTTTGGAACCGTTTTAACAACTTGGCCTTGCCTTTTGTTGCAGATTGAAATGCCGACGGTAGTAGTTAACTGCCACTTTTTTGCTCTTTTTATTTGACTTAATTAAGTAGTCTGCTGTAGACAGATTTTGCAAGATAAATGAAAATCATAGGTCTGAAGATTAATTTTTCTTATCTTTTCGGCATACGAATTATAAATCGAGGTACTTAAAATTTTGAGTACCATTGAAATGAGTGACATTAAAGTGTAATTAAACAAATAGACTGCTGATTTTGTCAAATGACAATTCTCACACGAATGGGAATGATCCTAACAAGGTTATAAGTCGAGTTTGAAGCCACATTAAAAAACATTGCCCTGAAAGAATTTAGCATGAACATAAGAATGATCTACAAATCTAATAATGACTACCACATATGATAAGGAACAAATTGAAATATGATTCAGATAAAAGGCTCTCTTAAGAATTTTGGGAACCATAATGTTGTGCGGAAAGCTTTAGTTCCAATAGAAAAAAAAATACTACTGCCATTTCTCCACATCAAGCTTGGCTTAATTAAGAAATTCATTAAATCCATGGCATAAGGTTCATCAGGTTTCAATATCTTTGCCAGAAGTTAGCTGTATACGGATGTGATGGGGAAAAACTTCCCATGGCAAAGTTTGAAAGCTTATGGAAAGTTTTTAATTGATGTTGTTTCCAAACCGTTTCCTTAGGAATGCATGTGGAAATAAAAGCAATGTTCGACAGACAGAAAAAGTAAATTAAACCCTCATTGTTCCAAGCAGATTCTTTAAGAATATATGTTGAAACGATTTCTTTCGTCAAAAAGAAATATCAAAATCATAGTTTCCTAGCCTTTTTCTTTAAAAACGTTCATTGTTTGCTTAAGAATCTATTAAATATATGGAATATATGTTGCATTAATCGTTTGCATATCTCGAAGACAACAATAAAACATAAAATAAGTTGTACTGTTTCGAAGTTAAAAATGCTAACTTTTTGTCTCAAATAACAGTAAATTAAACAAGCGGATAAAAAATCACGTATTCAGCAAGTTGCGGCGCGTCATTATACTATTAAGTGCTGTGAAGTACATCAAACTGCAAGCGTGAGTAAAGAGAGCTTCAATAAATATAAAAGTATTAAAGAATGCCAAAATTAATCTCAGCAGCCGCGGCCAAAAGTTCTTTCAATAAAAAATTTTTCTGATCGGTCACCACCTCTCTGCAGACAATGGCAAACCTCAGAGAGTAAATAATGCCATGTAAAGCTTCTTGAGAACATGAACTTAAGCCGTTCGGAGTCGGCATAAAACATGTAGGTCCAGTTCTCGGTCAATTGTGTGCAAACCTTTAATAACACACACAACACAATTGATCATAAGAAGCTCGGTCAAAGTCCTTTCAAGGGCTGAAATGGCCAATTTGTTTTTTTTAATAAGTAATAGATGGAAAATAATGTCGACTCCAAAGAAAACTAAACCATATCTCTTGCCGACCTACCGTTACCCTCTCGAAAAGAAACTAAAAACAACACTTAAACTCCAATAAACAAATACTACTCTTTATATACGGGAATGCTTCCATTTCCTAGAGGGTATGTTATGTTATCAAAGCATGCTCGTGGGTCGAGACATTCGGAAGCTTGTACAAGACGATCAATTCGATGTAAACTCTATTCGATGGTTGTTTTTGGAAAAAAGCATAGAAGCTTATGCAAGTCTTATACCTGTTATGTTGGATGAATTAAATGTAGTTTACGTTGGTGTCTCCGTTTTTGCAGTGGTACCTGTATGAATTCGAATCGCCGAATCGTTCGAGTCGACAACAAAGACCGTAGCAGCTATAAAAGACAGCGAGAACTTTCCTTCTGTAAATGCAGTTTGTAATAATATGCAAACGTTGCGCGGCACTGCCGGCACTCAGCAGAAGAGCCCAACTTCAAACAAACTCAAGTCGTGCTCGGGATGTTTCGCTTTACACTCACGAGAGCAATGCAAGTTTAAGAGTGCAATTTGCAATAAGTGTGGTAAGAAAGGCCACATTGCGGTAGTCTGTTTGTCAAATTTAGAGGAAAGGCCTGGTAGAAGAGGAAAGCAGAAAAAATCGAAAAATAAATTCAATAAAAATGTGCATACCAATAATAATGTAGAAGTGCTAGAAAATATTTTTAACGTTACGGGTACTATTAAAAATGAAAATAATAAAAGTTTTGTTGATGTTGTTATCTTTAACAAACAAATAAGCTTTCAAATGGACAGTGGTGCATCGATCTCGCTTATTACCGTGGGCACATATGAACAACTAGGTTCACCACCACTCGCTCATAGTAATAGAAAGCTAGTTGGGTTTGGCAATAAAGCAATTGATGTACTTGGCGAGTTCACGTCAGATGTAACGTGTGGCAAATTAACGAAAAATGTGATGTTAATAGTGGCAAACGTGCGGGAAGCAAATAATTTATTTGGTGCAGATTTATTCAATCTGTTCGGTTTCAAAATTCAGCAAATCAGTAGCGTCTCCACTCTTACACAAGTGTCCGAAAACCTGTGCAAGAAGTATGCTGATGTGTTTGAACCAGCCTTAGGCACAGTGAAAAATTTCAAAGCAAGCCTTCTATTAAAAGATGAAGCGAAGCCGAGGTTTCTTAAAAGCCGCCCAATTCCATATGCACTTTTACCAAATTTTAAGCAAGAAGCTGAACGTCTCGTGCAGTCTGACATATGGAAACCAATCAAATTTAGCGATTGGGCATCGCCGATAGTTTTAGCTAGGAAATCGGATGGCTCCATTAGAATATGCGGCGATTTTAAAGTTACCGTCAACGCACAAATCGATATCGAAAAGCATCCACTTCCTAGACGAGAGGATTTATTTCACATTGTACGCTACGGGCAGCTGTTCTCTAAAATAGATTTGAAAGATGCCTACCTACAAATGGAGCTAGACGACGATGCTAAAAAAATTTTAGTTGTCAACACACCTATAGGAATGTTTCAGTATCAGCGATTACCTTACGGCGTGGCAAGCGCGCCTGCAATCTTCCAGAGGTATTTAGAGCAACTGCTTCACGGTATTGAGGGATGTGGGAATTATTTAGACGACATTGTAGTTACTGCTCCTTCCACCGAAATTCATGTAAGCCGATTGGAAAAGGTTCTTTCCTTGCTACAAAAAAGTGGTATTAAATGTAAGAGGGAAAAGTGTATGTTTCTTAGGGAAAAAATACAATATTTGGGACGCCAAATTAGCGCACAGGGAATCCTACCCGATGAGAGTGGAGTCAAGGCAGTCCAACAGCTACCGCCTCCTAGAAGCATTAAAGAAGTTGAAGCCTTCATGGGTAAGATTAACTATTATCACAATTTCATCCCAAATTATTCACAGCTGGCTGCTCCAATAAATAAACTCAGACGGAAAAATGTTGTATTTAAATGGAGTCAGGAGCAACATAACGCTTTTTTGGAGTTAAAAAAACACATTATTAACGCCACTCAGCTCGCTCACTACCAAGAGCATCATCCATTGGTTCTTGCCGCTGACGCTTCGTCATTTGGGATCGGAGCGGTGTTGTCCCATGTGTATCCGGATGGGACGGAACGGCCGATCGCCTTCGCATCTAAAACGTTAGATGTGCACCAACGCCGGTATAGTCAGATTGAGAAAGAGGCTCTCGCCATAGTTTACGCTGTTCAATACTTCCACCAATATATTTATGGCCGAAAGTTCACTCTTGTCACCGATCACAAGCCGTTGGTTAGTATATTTAGCCCTAATAAGCAACTACCGGTTATGACTGCAAATCGTCTACAGCGCTGGGCTTTAATTTTAATGGCTTATCAATTTGATATTAAATATCGCAAAACAGCTGAGCATGGAAACGCTGATGCTCTTTCGCGTCTGCCAATAGGCCCGGACCTAGATTTTGATAAGCAAGAGTCATGCTACAATGTGAGCAACCTCAACACACCAATCAACTCTGACTTGATTAGTAAGCAAGCTGCGCTCGATTCTACACATCGAAAGGTGCGATATTTTGTTGAAAATGGTTGGCCTAAACATTTAAATGATAATGACCGCGAAATTCTTCCATATTTCCACCGGAAGCTTTCGTGTCAAGATAATTTGCTGTGCTTGCGGACGAACTCCTGTCGTGTGGTTATACCTAAGGTTCTTCAAGCCAAGGTACTGCAGGTCCTTCATGATGGACACTGGGGAGTTGTAAAAATGAAACAACTAGGGCGACAATATTGCTGGTGGCCAAATATTGACAAGGATATTGAGCAGCTCGTAGCCAAGTGTCCAATTTGTCAGGTAGTCTCCTCTGACCCCGCTAGGGAATATAGTGCTTGGCCGACGCCATCTTTTCCCTGGGAAAGAGTCCATATTGACTTTGCGGGTCCAATTTTTGGCTCAATGTGGCTAGTATGTGTAGACGCTTTTTCCCGTTTCCCATTCATTAGTCGACTGTCCAAAACTACAACAGCTGATACGATCGCAGCATTGTCAGTGATTTTTGCGCTTGAGGGATTGCCAAAATGCTTAGTAAGCGATAATGGACCCCAGCTAAAAGCTGAAATTTTCGAACAATTCTGCTCTTCAAATGGAATAAACCACATCACCAGTCCTCCATTTCACCCAGCTTCTAACGGACTTGCCGAACGTTTTGTAAGGACTTTTAAGACTACGGTGAAAAAGAATATAGAGGATGGTATGTCAATCGACGCAGCAGTGATAAAATATCTGTCTACATATCGCTCCTTGCCAAACAGTGAAGGAAAATCGCCTGCTGAAACGCTGCATGGTCGTACCATTCGCACCTTATTGACGCAGATTTTGCCACAACAACCACACGCGATCAGCTACAAAAATAATTCTAAATTTGTATCTTTACAGAATGTCTACGCTAGGAATTACGCTACAGGACCAAAATGGCTGCCTGGAAAGATAATAAAGCAGCAAGGAAAAATGGTTTATATCGTACAAATTGCGCAGAAGGTTGTAAAGCGCCATCAAAACCAACTTAAGGCACGTCTTGTGCAAGATACGCAACAGCCTACTGCATCAACATCAGGCTGCGCGCTTTCACCGCCGCTTGAAGCGTTTTCAAAAGTAACGTCACCGTCCTCGCTGTCATCAATTGCGACGCAGACAGCCCAGTTAACCAATGGAACCACGCAGCAGAACAACGAAGAACACAATCAAGAAGTGACACCGCTGCGTAGAAGTGAACGACAGCGTCTCCAGTTGCAGCGATATCAAGCAGAAGATTTTCGTAAATAGTTTGAACTTATTTATATTATCTGAATTCTATCATATTTAAGTTTGCATAATCAAATTTTAATTATTTAAGGGGGAGTAAATGATATGTATGTATGTTGCTATTGAACTCTTAAAACTACGAACTCTCTCAATTATGTTAAAATCACTCAATCTCTTTAATAGTTTACTTGTGTACAATGTATTCAACTACTTCTTGATTGTTAATATGTTGTAAATAAACGAAGTCTAAAATCAACCGTCTCCGTGTTCACTTCGTGTGTTAGACGCTTCAAAATACGTATTGATTCGGACGACCAAGGCCAGATTGAACGAGCAAGTTCAGAAAACAGTTAGAACTAGATTAAAACATCTTGATATTCTGTATCTGGTTGTATCCTCAAAAGACGCGTAAAAAAATTCATCACGTATTCATTGACACAAGTTACTCTTTTAGTGTTTAAGTCCTACGCACGATCCGCAGTACCAACATAAATTCGGATCATTATCTTATCGCATCCACAATCCACGCACGCAATTTTACTCAGAGAAAGATTAACTTCGACAAGCTGCAATTAAAATGGATAGCGAAACCTTTGCTACTCGACTCGGCTGCCGAAGAAAAAAAAAAAAGAATTGGTCATTACAGCCCTTAAAAAGACTTTGACCGAGCTGAGGATTGAACGCGGGTTTCTTTGGCTCGCACGCCACACACTTATCTCAAATAACTACGGTCGCTTCGATGAAGTGGCGCTATTGAAGAAGTGATTGGCTATTACCGACCTCGCCGAAAGTCAACCTACATCGATAACAAAAGATATCTTTGAGGTATCAATTGAACCCTTTCAATGAAAACGCCTAGTAAAAGTGTCTGGTTGGTTTCATAGGTTAGTGGACGAATTGGAACAAGTCCCTTTCCCTTTGGAACATTACACGTGATATGTTCTGAATTGGTTCCTTTCTCCATAGGATAAGTATCGAAGCCGCTGATTTCTATTAAAAATATTTTTCTTTGAAAAGTTTAAAAATATTTAAGGGTAATTCCACAGTAATTCATGGTACGATTTCACTTTTTATAAAATAATGTTCTGGATCAATTGTGTACAAACGTTTAATAATGCATACAATACAATTGATCATCAGAAGCTCGTTCAAAGTCTTTTCAAGTACTGAAATAGCTCTTCGTTGTTTTTTTATTCCATTGACCAAAATTTATCCTTCTCAGAGAAATTTAATTATTAAATAAATTAAAGAATGCTTGTATAGTTTTATGCTAATTTTTATGTAATATTCTTTTATTTCCTTAGCACTGACTGGTAACTCACGTTTCACTTGGCAACATCTATAAGTAGGCTAGTATGTAAACATCAAAAAAGTTATTATATAATGTTAACATAACGATATCACAAACAGTTTTCCTGCATTTGCAAATAATGTTTTCGGACTGAATAAAAACTGGTCACTCACGTTACACAAGTTGTGGTAACTTATGTTACAAGTTTTCGAATTTTAATTTGACGTATTTTTAGACACTGAAACAAAAATTTGGACAATGATTTTAATATTTTAACAAAAGCCTTGCAAACTGATTTTATGAAAAAAAACAACACGTTATTATCTTAGCTGTCTAGCTAGTCAGATGCAAGGCTTTTTCTTTAAATAACTTGTTTGAGTCTGTTACGGAATTGGTACTAACACCTACGTCTATACTGCTAAATTGCTAGCAAAATACAAAATTTGAAAAAAATAAAATCCTGTGTAACACGGGATACATCAGCTGTTAACATATACAATTTGTTGCATAAGAACTAAATTTTTTAAATTTTATATTCTTGAGTACAAAATTTCTGGCAGTACGAATCATTTTAAATATCAAACAAACTCGGTATTAGGATGAATAAATCACAGTATTTTCAATAGTAAGTAATAACAAAAAATTTAAATGCAGTCCTTTTTAATTGACTGCAATATTAATACAATTTTAAATTTTTTTAATTATAATTTGTGGCTCACAAATCCATTTGTTTTATCTTAAATTGCTTTTTATTTTGCTTTTCTTCGAATTAAAGATGCATATGATTCGGTTATTCAGAATACAGCCATGATTGCTAAAGGTCTTTGAAGTATAGCTTTTAACACCACGTTTTGTGATTAGCTTGAGCAATATCTGAAAAACCGATACTTTTTCTGACACCAAAACGTTTAAAATTTGGTCAAAATATGAATAAAAATAAATGGCACATTTATGCTTTACTTATATGGGTTGCATATGGAATTTTATTAAATTCATATTCTTTCTACATATTTTCTTTTGGCGCTCAAAAATTCACTTAACTTTTATAGTAACTACAAAATCTTCACTCAAGCCAACTAAGCAACTACCTACAAACGCGTTCGTTGCTTAAGTCTTTCGTTTTGTATGCTAGAACATTTGCTATTGTTACATTTTTTTTTGTTCACTTACGGTGTATGCATGGTATATGTGATGTAAGGATTTGGACAGACATTTCGATTGCGAAAAAAACAGCGAATGAAATTAAAATCAAGCACACCGCTACTGAAGAGATTTTTTAAATCGGTTCTGTTGAAAATAAGAGCACTGGAATCTGCAAAATTAAGAAACACAATTTGTTGATTTTTTTTAAACAATTTTTTACACTGCTCGAGGTAACTCAAAATAATACCATTGGTGACACTGAATAAGAGCACGACTATGCTGACAAATAATTTCATTATAACTGCAGGCAATATGTATGAAATTACTTTTTAGCACACCTTTTTACTTTTAGCACTTTTTTGATTTTTTTGTTTTGTTTTTTTTGTTTGCTTTTTTGGGTTTTTAATTAAATCAATGATTTCTTTTGATACGCATTAAATTTCTGAATTTGCCTTTTTTGTGCATTTTCGAAAGGTGCAATTGAGGTCGTTGTTCGTAATCCTTTGAGTTAAACTTTCTTTAAGTCTGAGTTGCTTTTTATTTAAAAGCGACTTTTTTGTGACACTTGCGCGCGAAACTTGTTGTTGTGGCTGGTTGCAGCTCGCGTTTTAGATTGAACGCAACAGACAAAATGAACGCAGCTGCTCCGTCCTCTGTGGCCACAGTTGAATTCCTTTGCCGCTTGACTGCGGCTGCAGCTTTCGAGTTGAATGAATGAATGAATGAATGAACAGCTACTAGTGGCTGTTGTCTACTCTACTTCTGAGTGGATGGCAAAGAATCATGTGTGCTGTTGTGCCAAAAGAAGAGCGCCAATTGTGTCGTAGTGCAGTTAAAGCACTCAATGCGGTACAGAAGTTCGCAATATTAACGTTTTTTTAATGGCTCACTTTAACATGTCTGAACAGTTGTTGTAGCCAGATTTGGGCTTCAGTTGCAGTGATTTGAACACCAAATTGGCAAGCATTAACCTTACCAAAAACATCAAGGAAGAGCTTGTTTTTACAAATTTTAATTAAAATTGTTTAATTAACTGTATAGCATGGTCTGTGTTGGCTACGCTGCTTGAGTTTTTTAATTAAAATCAATTATTTTTTCATTATAAACGGGCAGACTACTTTAATTATGAACAATTTAAAAGCAATTTTGCATTCAAGTTCAAGTTCAATAGTTATTAATTTTTAATTTCAAGTGTTTTCAATTTCTCATAATTTCACTTAAGATTCTGTCTCGTGTTCATTGTAAACATCATTTAACCAGAATTTTTAGAGTTATGTTTGTGCTATATATGCGAACAGGAAAATCTTGTTGCAACTCGCACGCGTTAACGCTAGCATTTTACCGGTTACTATATTTCTATGATATTGATCTATAGAGACAATTCGCATTGGTGTCGTTTGCACCGGCTTTTGCTGACTTTCAATTAAATAAGTTCGCACTTCGAGTTTATTGCATTTCGTTAAGTAGTCTTTGTTTTTATTGCCTCTTCTATTGGCATTCCATATAAGTGGGTTTTGTGGCAAATCAGTTACATCTTGAATTGTTTTCCCCTGCACGCACACGTTAATTGTTACAACCACTTTTGTTGTGTTCAAAGTCATGCGCTTTAAGTATAGAAGGCTATCTGTTTAAATTAAAGTTAAACTTGCTTAATTGTTTGGATTTGTTAATTGACTTTTTCATTTTTATTTAAATACATGATTTTTCATGCATTAAATATCACTAAGATGTTAACTAATTTATTCTATTAATAGCAGTCAACATTGAAGATCGATATGCTGTGATATTATTTCTATGTATTTTGCCCTTGTTTAACCATTACCTCATAAAAGTACATTAGCAAATAAAAATAGAGTAAATTTGTTTTAAGAAATCCAATTCATCTGTATGAAATAATCAAAGAACCAGTAGAAAGTGGTGCCAGACAGGTTAATTTTTCTTCTGATTTTATTTGTATTTTTAACTTGTACCAACTTCACAAATTTGTGCATTTCATCAATGTTGTTCTAATTTCAAGTCAGTAGTAAGATGTGTTTTATCTTATCAAACACTCACACTCAACCAAAAAAAGGTATCTAAACTCTCATAAAAATTTTTGAAACCTTGATAAAATAATTGATTCTATAAGTGATACAAACAATTACCGCAAAAGAAATCAATAGATTGTTAGTCGAAAAAAAAAATTCTCTGTTGATCTTGTCGGTATATGAATTGCCCATTCGGCATTAAAAGTAGTAAACGAGTCATTTAAACTTAAAGTTATGTAAAAATTTCATTAAATATACACTCAGGAAAAAAAATGTTGTTCAAACAAATCATGGGTTGATATAACAGATTTCATTGTTAACTGCGATCCTACAAATGAAACTTTCAAATCAACAGTCGATTGACTTTTGGTCTATAGAACACGAAACCCATTTAAAAACGTGCTTATTGAAATTTTTTCACTATTTCGGAAGTTCAAGTTAAACCGAGTGTGCTGCCATGTGCGTCTATTACTCGACTGATCTAGGTTCAAATACCGGCAAGACCGACATAGATATTTTTTATTTAAAATCTGTTTTTTGTACAAAAAATGTACAATTTTTTTCAAGATTGCAAGCAAACTTATTTTGAAAGTTATTTTTAATTTATTTTCAATTATTAAATTTATATTTTTGATACTTACACAGCTAGGATACGAACCCACGTCCACCGCACGACAGTCTAGCACACTTTCACTGAGATATTGACAACGAAAAGATAAATAAAGCAAAACACATTTAAAAACTATTGCTTAGAGAAGCCAGACATTTTAACAAAAATACAAAAATATTTCATAGTTGATTTACAAAACAAAAAAATAAATTGGCCATTTCAGCCCTTGAAAGGACTTTGACCGAGCTTCTTATGATCAAATTGTGTTGTGTCTGTTATTAAATGTTTGCACACAATTGACCGAGAACTGGACCTACTTGTTTTATGCTGACTCCGATTGGCTAAAGTTTATGTTCTCAAGAAGCTCTCAGAGATTATTTGCTCTCTGAGGATTGCCATTGTCTACAGAGAGGTGGTGACCGATCAGAAAAAGTTTTTTATTGAAAAAACTTTTCGCCGTGACTGGGGGATGAACTCGGGGTCCGAACGTGCCAAGCCACACACTTAACCTGCACGCCACGGTCACCACAAGTTGATTTAACAGTACAAAAATACTTTGTTGAAACTTTCATTCCACGAAGAAAACTGTTAAATTGAACGCAAATCATTCAAGCTAACAGTGTTTTGAAATAACAGTGGACAACAGTTGATATTTTTCTGAGTGTATAAACTGTTACTTTGGTTGCTAATCCATACAAATTAATAAGCATTTTATACATTGTACAAGTTTTTTTTCTTTGTTCAGTGTAGCAGGCCTAAATAGGGCAGTTAGAATTTATACACTGAACCCAAAAAGTACACAATAGTTATGCATTTTAATATGATCTTCATGAATCGCATTCATGAATTTTAGTCCAGCAACCAATAACATGAGTCATATTAACTATTCAGCATATCAATGTACAAAATACACAAAAGAAAAAATACGAGCACATGAATTGTTCATAAGCCTAGTATTTAAAGTACATAAATTGTGTGTACAAGATACACGAACCAATAAGAAATTTTGTAAATTCCATGACTAAATACAAGGTGAACATGAATAATTCATTATTTAAGGAATCATTCATAATTTTTGTGACAAACCTGCATGAATCTCATGTACATACAACGGGTGATTTTTAAGTTGCTTGGTTTTTGAAATTTGAAAAAAAAAAACAAAAAAAAGTTTATGAAATATTTATTTGGCGCGATACATCAGTGTCTGTCATTTACTTTTTAAAGATTATTTCATGCAAATGTTGGGATTGACCACATCTGAGGTGGTACATCCGTGAGCTCCAATTTGGCATGCTTGTACTAGCATTCTGGCCATTATCTCGCCAATGGCAGTTGTAATGATATGTTTCAGGGCCACAATTATGACTGGCTTGTCTCTGTTTACGAGAGACTTCTCGTAGCCCCACAAAGAATAGTCTCGTGCGATCAAATTGCATGATTTTTGCGGCCATTCGACTGCCCAAAAACGCTAACCAATCTCGCCACTCAATAGTTTCATGGTAATGCTTGCCATGTGGCATGTGGCATCGTCTTATTAAAACTACATGTCATCCAAGTCCAATTATTCCACTTTGGGCAAAAAAAAGCCGACAATCAACGCACAGTTCCTTGCTCTATTGACTGTAATGTTGCAATTTTCATTATTTTAGACCTGCACCAAGTAGTGCATTTTTCAGGGTGCATTTTCAGCTCTTGAACTGCCTCTGGCTGCTCTTCAGACCAAATTCGGCAGTTGAAAAATGAGCTTGGTTACTGAAGACAATGTTCCGATAAAAAAGTGGATCTTCACCCAACTTTATCTAAGGCCCATTCACCAATAAACGACGTTGGGATAAGTCATCCAACTTCAGTTCTTGCACCAGTGTTATTTTGTATAGTTTCAAATAAAATAAATTTACGTAAAATGTAATTCCGAATTCCACAAGTCCAATTGCTGAAAACGGCGACAAATTGATATATCGCGATCTTCATCGACACTGGCCGATATAGCAGCAATATTCTCCTCAGCACGCACTCTCCGCATACGAGTCGGTGAATTGATATGCAATTAAGAGAAACTGGTGCGAAATTTGGTCACAATATCTTGAATATTCAATGCGATGGATCGGTTATGACGACCATTAATGCTGTTCGTTTGTTGGCTTATTTATGGTGAAATGGTAAACCTTACTGATCATGTTTCACTTTGCTTTAAGTTACGAATCACGAATGGGGTGTCAAACAATTTACACAGAAAATCAAATGGGAAAAAAATTAACGTTTAAAAACTGTCAACTTTAGAAGCTTAATAGAGGTCTATTGGAGGTTATGCTGGGGTTTAACCAATTTTGACTATTTTTAGTACACATAGTTTACTCTACAAGTCTACCTTCTGACTTAGTTTCGTTAAGGTTGGTAAATTTTGTATGTACCTCCCATTAAAATCATGCAATAGGTCCAAGATACCTAGTACCAGTACCCTAAGGGCTTGTAATATATGTTACTCCATATTTTTCTAGCCTTCTGACCTTTAAGATAAGTCAACTTTTGTATGTACCTACCAGAGACCTGCAGCGAGTCGCTTTTTCGCTATTCAGAGTACATTCATCAAAAATAAGAATTCATATTCATTCAACCCTCAGCGCACGCCACTCTGATTCAATCCACTTACACCAAAGAGAGATTGTGGGCAATCAATACTCAAGACTCTAAGTGAAAGAGAGTTAAGTTGGCTTCGGCTCTGAGTATTATGAATACTCTTCCTCAATTAACGCAATGACTTATCATCATTTTGAAAATAAATTTACTGGTGCTTCAATAAACTTAAACTCCAACTAAATCTGGTAACCAGTGCTGCCACTAATTAAACATGATTCAAACTGAAAATACTCAAATAAAGATGCTTGCATCAAGTTGCGCATAACAAGATAATTTTGTAAGAACTAAAATATGTGTATTGTTTCATTAATCTATTAAAATTATGTTTAAATTCATTAAAATACCATTTTAACATTTGTGCTAAGAAAGGTCAACATTTTTTTAACGTCAATCTGGCAATCTTGCTAACACAATGGCCTCTCAGCTGAAACAGACAGATATATATAAAATATCACTCGGTTATCACTTAAACTCTCTTCACATGAATCTAACTCAGTTGAGTAGGGGTAAACAAATGAGTATGAGTGTAACCCATGTCTAATTATATTAAAAAGAGTTGAATGCGTATGAATATGGTGGGTATTTTAATGAGTATGAGTGAGTGTACCTATAAGCAAATCATGAAAATACTGGCGAGTATACTCGAATCTGAATCACTCATTGCAGGTCTCTCGTGCCTACCATACAAAAGCATGTACAAACCTACAAAAGCAGATCCAAGTAAGGTCCCCTAGGGTGGTACCTATTTCAACCAGTTTCAAAACACAGTTATTCATATATTTTCCCAGATTTTTAAGTGTGTTTGGTTAAGAACGGCCTACTTTTGCTTGTTTCACCCCACCCAAAAGTAAGCGATATTAGTTCCAGAGTTGTTTCCTTAGGGTCTAACCGATTTCGACCATTTTTAGTACATATCTAATTTCTCTATTTTCTTGGCCTTTAAACCGAATTTCGCTAAAATCGCCCAGCTTTTGTGCGTACCTTCCATAAAAAAGTATTCAAAATCTTAATAGAGGTTCAAGCGACCCTCCTTATAGGGTCTATTTGTGATGCATTTTGACCCTACTTATAGGGACCCTACTTATAGGGTCTATTTTTATGTATAAGTTTTGATGATTCCTTTACTTGTTTCTCTTTTTAATCGAGTTTCGTTAAGATCGATGTACTTTTGTATATAACTCTCATCTAAAATCCATGTTAAAAATATTAGTGAGTCCAATAGTCCATAATAGTCCAAGGGAAGTACCCATAATAACTGACCAATTTAAACCATTTTTGAATTTTTTCTTACGTAACTTAAACTAACAAAGCAAACAAAATTTCATTTTTATAGGAGCATTGCTTCTATTTATAGCATAAACATGAACAGCTCAGGTTCTGTATGTTGTAGCGTATAGATATAGGCGAGTCCGGTATAGCAAAGTATGTATATTCTTGATCAGCGTCAGCTCATGAGTCAGTTTCTCCCTAGCCAAAAATAGAAGGAGTTGCCGGCGAATCATGAAACTTTGTGGAAATATATTTTTTGAGAATGATCACATCAGCCAACTAATATACCCATCTCTTGTATAACAAAAATTGGTAATCAGGTATATTTTCCCAAAACAGCATCCCAGAGCAATATAATTTGAGACACCTGGTTATTTTATAAATACAACTAGTTGGTGTGAAAAAGAACTAAATCGGTTAACTAATTCACCCAGTTGGTGTGAAAGAGAACCAAATCAGCCAACTAATTCGCCCAACGCTCGTATGACCGAAATCGGTTATCCAGTTTATTTCACCAAAAAAGAGGTTGGTGAAATTAAGTATACCGAAGTTGCCCCATTGATAAGAAGTTCCCTTTTAGAAAACATACGGTGTTGGGAAGAAGTTTCAGGAAACACTCGTCACAATATGTGTAACACCCGTCACACATGAAAATATTTAACAAAAATCTCTCTGAAACTTATTCAAATTTTTTAAATGATTTGTTACTATTTTAAAGATATTTAATCGTCAAACATTTCTGAATAGACAGTAATTAATTTTTGTATTTATAAATTGAAATTTTGGCTGAATTTCACAAACATTCAGAGTGAAGTCAGATTTTTTAAAGAGCATTAGTAACTCCCGTCATACTTACTTTAATAAAAATAGTACAAACATTGACCATGATTTAATCTTAAAAAAAACAAATTGGCCATTTCAGCCCTTGAAAGGACTTTGACCGAGCTTCTTATGATCAATTGTGTTGTGTGTGTTATTAAATGTTTGCACACAATTGACCGAGAACTGGACCTACATGTTTTACGCCGACTCCGAACGGCTCATGTTCTCAAGAAGCTTTACATGGCATTATTTACTCTCTGAGGTTTGCCATTGTCTGCAGAGAGGTGGTGACCGATCAGAAAAATTTTTATTGAAAAAACTTGTCGCCGCGGCTGGGGATCGAACCCGGGCTCCGAACATGCTAAGCCACACACTTAACCTGCATGCCACGGTCACCACAATTGTCATGATTTAATCTTAGTCATCATAAAAATAATTTATGATGACTACAAAAACTTTAAATTATTTTATGTTTGCTCTCATATTGATGCTTTAAAGTGTGCGAATGTAACACCTGTCACAATGAAATGTTCAATATACATGAGAAAAAAGAATTTGTATAAAGAAATAGTATTTCAACAAATTCTTGCATTTATCAGAGTAAAATGTAATAATTATTATCAACTCGAAAATTGTAATTAAAATTATGAAAATTGGCAAGAACAACATTCTGCTAAATGCAAAATATAAATTACAACTTAATATTAACATTTAGTTTCTTTTATGATAATTTGAAAATTTTTGCATTTTGTGACGCCCAATATTTTCTAGCAATATTTTTGATTTTCATGAGGATGTTTTATAAAAAAATCTCTGGTTATAATTCATTAAAGAAAAACTACTTTTACGTCATAACAACTCAAATACGTTTCAATGTTAAAAAAGTACGAGACATACAAAAATTAGTATAAAATTAAAATAAAATAAAATTAAAGAAAAAACATATATTAAAAAAATGTTCATCTATAGATATGAAGCCAGCCATCTTAACTTTATAATCGCCATTTTTATAATTTAAAAATATTCAAAAAAATTTATACAATTAAAATTTACTTTAACTTTTAAGTTTAGATAATTTTGTAGTTAGAGAAAAAAATGATAAAATATATCTTCCTGCTAATGATTACTTCTGCCTTTACATTACAAACAAAAGACTTAAGACACGAACTCGTTGCTTAGAAAAACACTGCATAAGAAAAACTTGCTTACCTTGTGTACATGTGAAACTCCAGAAATTTGTGTGGACAATAATCAGTGCGTAGCAAAATACAACTCAAAGGATTGAGATACAAATGTTTATTACGTTTTGGAAATAAATCCACTCCATACGAGATTAACGTACCTATAAAACAACAAACAACTTAAATACACATATTTCGTTTTATTAACAAAAGCTCACTACCATTAATATTTGTTGTTGTTGTAAAGATAATTAACATATATAAGAAAAGCTTAGAACACATTTTAGCGTTTAATTGAAAACGCAAATTTTCAATTTTATTAATATATGTTTAGCACAGATACACTTGGTCAGCACTATAGATGCGGAAATGTTGATGATGATTTTAGCAAAAGCCACGGCTTGAGTTGAGCGTGTTTTTATATTGCAAATATGCAGTAGCTATTAATTCTATACGCAGTTTTCTATGTATTTTTTAACTCAGACAATTAATGTTGCAGCAAATGCTGTTGGTTGAATACTGAATGTTGTTGCTCATTTTGTTTGTTGTCGACAAACATTCAAAAGCACACACAAGAAACGCACGCAGAATGCAACATTTTATTAAGAACAAACAATTTTTCATGGCATAGCCTGGATTAGCAGTATCTGGGTTTTTGTTTAAACAGTTTTTTTTTTATGCGCCACACGAGCTCTTTAAGAACAACTTTGCAATCGCACTATCGAATTACTTTTGAAATATTTTAAAATCACTTTAACTTTTCGTTATTTATTTGATTTTTTGTTATTTTTATGTTAAACTCAATTTTATTACACAAAGTGAAGTGTGGTTAAATAACTTCTGATGTTTAACCATCATTAATCATTGTTTTATATTGCCTATAATTAGTAAAAGTTGGTTTTGAGCTTTTCCTTTTCTTGTTATTTTATTTTTTTGTTTTTTTTTTAATTTTTGAAGCTGAAATTACACATACTCAAAAATATATAAATTAATTTTCTAATTAAATAAACTTGGCAATATCTACAACTTTATTGTTGTATATATTTTTATTTGTTTTACGTTTCGTTGTTGCTTTTCGGACCAACGCTTAATAGTAACTAACGCATTCATCTGTTGCATGACTTAATTGAGCGCGCTTTTAATATTGAGCACGATCTACTAGAAAAACTTCAACTGCATTTATTGTTGTTGTTTTATGCTTGTACAGAATGTAGCATTTTATATACTTGATTGAGAAGTGTTGAAAAAGAAATTCTACAAATACGCCAGAAGCCAGCATTGTATTCTATAACTCTCAACCCAAATCAAAGAGGATGTAAATTTGTGTTTAATATCTACTTTGTTCTACTAATAATTGAATATAGATTCTTAAAATGAGTTTGGGTAAAGCGGCAAAGGAACAATGTATCTGTTCGAAAGGATGTATCTACAACTGACTTGAAGTTTAATACTCCCACAGCAGAGATTTTCAGTTTTGATCACGTAACTGCGTATGAAAGGTAGGCGTGTTTATGATTCGATTTTGCCAAATTTAAAAATTAGAGTTTGTATTTGAGATCCAAGCTTATGTGTGATATTTCAAGCCATTACATTAATTTTTGTTGAATTAAAAGAGATTTTACCGTTTGACTCATTTTCAAACTTAATCTTTATTTTTAGGATTAATGCTTAAATATCAAATTTTATTCAGATAGCTTCAAAATTACGGCTATAAACGTGTTGACATACGGATGGACATGGCTAAATCGACTCAGATGATTATGATGAGAATTCTGTAGAGTGGAATTTATTTATACATTGCGGTAACCGTGGCATGCAGATAAAGTGTGTGGTTTAGCATTCAACGAGCCCGAGTTCGATCCCCAGTCGCGGCTAAAAGTTTTTGTCAATAAAAAAATTTTTCTGATCTGTCACCACCTCTCTGCAGACAATGGCAAACCTCAGAGAGTAAATAATGCAATGTTAAGCTTCTTGAGAGCATGAACTTTAGCCGTTCGGAGTCGGCATAAGACATGTAGTTCCAGTTCTCGGTCAATTGTGTGAAAACATTTAATAATACACACAACACAAGTGATCATAAGAAGCTGTGTCAAAGTCCTTTCAAGAGCTGAGATGGCCAATTTGTTTGTTTTTGTTTTTGGAATTTATTTAAAAAGGAATAACGTAAACTTGATTATTAAAACAGGTTTATTTTGAAAAGTGTTAATTTTGTAAACGGGAATTTACTGGGATATTTACGAAGGATACGACGAATTTCGAAAAGGGGCATTTCAATGAAAATTTGAATTGCATTTGAACAACATGTTTCTATGAAAATAAGTGCTTTTGGCATTTTTGGGTTAAAAAACATTTTTAGCTTAAAAGTTCTCCTAAAGACAGAGCGGAGGGGAGAGGAGGTTCGAAAAAACTTATACTTACTTACTTACTTAGATGGCGCTTACAACCGTTGGTCGGTTTTGGCCTGGTCTAAGAATTTGCGCCAGCCTCTTTTGTCGTGCGCTTGCTGGCGCCAGTTGGAAATTTCAAGCGTCGTCAGGTTATCCAATGCCTGGTCTTTCCAACGGAGATGCGGTCTTCCTCGTCTGCGTTGGCCACCGCTGGGTACTAAACCTCTGCACGAGTGCGCTTGAAATGCGTTTCAAGCCACTAGTTTGTGGTACAAGCTTTTGCTATGTTATGTTCTCATCAATAAAATCAAGCATAACACTGCAGAGAGCACTCGTCGCTTGAGTAGAACAAGAACAAACGCAAACCGAATCAATGTTATGCACGATTCGACAAAGAAGAATGCAATGACTGGAAAGTTATGTAAACAACAGTAGAACGCTTGATGTCGTGCTGTGTTCTTTTGTTTTTAGTAGTATCCGACCGATTATTCGGCTTCTGCTTCCGTAATCGCCATAATCGGCCGATATTTTCACCTTCGGTTTCGGCAAAAAAGTAGCAACAATGCAGACATTAACTGCGCTTAAGATATAAAAATTAACAAATGACGCACAAAAAGGAATGCAAAAAACAAGCAAGCTTCGCCAAGGTTCTGCTGTGTTAGGTGTGATTGATGTCTTTTTCGCTGTTATCAAAGTGTTCTGTTTTTATAAAACGAACAACATCGTGTTCTGTTAACGCAAACAGCATGCATGGTTATGTTTGAAGCCGACGAGGGCTCTGCAGTATTCGTTTGTTGTCATTAAATGAATTGGATAACCTCTGCTTGACTAACAGAGTTCTGTTAAGCTCTGAACTCTGCACTGTTGGCTCTACTGTTGTAGAAAAAACGAGTGCATTCGTGCAGAGGTTTACTGGGTACCGAATCCAATATTTTTTTCGCTGGAGCTTCGTCGTTCATTCTCTCGACATGACCTAGCCAGCGAAGAAGCTCTATTTTAATACGCTTGACTATATCGATGTCGGCATATAGCTCATACAACTCGTGGTTCCATCGTATTCGGTACTCGCCATTGACGCAGATTGGACCATAGATCTTGCGAAGGATTTTTCTCTCGAACGCTCCCAAAGTCCTTTCATCAGAGCTGCTCAACGTCCAGGTTTGTGATGCGTATAGTAGGACGGGCATGATTATTGACTTATAGAGCGTCAGTTTTGTTCGTCGAGAGAGAGCTCTGCTTCTCAATTGCCTACTGAGCCCAAAGTAACACCTGTTGGCAAGAGTTATCCTTCGTTTAATCTCAATACTGATATCGTTGGAGGAGTTAATGCTGGATCCCAGGTAAACAAAGTCCTTCACTACCTCAAAGGAGGTGTTGTCAACAGTGACGTGGTTTCCAAGACGCTGGGACTGTTTGTTTGTTGACACAAGATACTTCGTTTTATCTGCGTTCACTGCAAGACCCATTCGACTCGACTCTTTTTCTAGCCTGGAGAATGCTGCACTGACTTCGCGCGTATTTTGGCCAATGATGTCAATATCATCAGCATACGCCAGCAGCATAACGCTCTTATAGAAAATTGTGCCGCTGCGTCTCAGGTCAGCAGCTCGGATGATCTTCTCCATTACTATATTAAAGAAGTCGCACGATAAGGAATCACCCTGTCTGAAACCTCGCTTGGTATCGAACGGAAGGGAGAGGTCCTTCCCGATTTTCACTGCGCTGCTGGTATTGTACAGTGTCATCCTGCAAAGACGTATTAGCTTGGCAGGAATACCAAATTCAGACATGATGGAGTATAGGTGACTCCTTATTGGACTGTCGAAGGCGGCTTTGAAATCGACAAAGAGATGGTGCGTGTCGATTTGTTTTTCGAGGGTCTTTTCCAAGATTTGTCGGAGCGTGAAGATCTGGTCAATGGTGGACTTTCCAGGTCTGAAGCCACACTGATAAGGTCCAATGACGATGGGCGATGGGCTTCAGTCTTTCACACAATACGCTCGACAGGACCTTATATGCGATATTTAGAAGGCTAATCCCACGGTAGTTGGCGCAAATGGTAAGATCGCCTTTCTTGTGGATTGGGCAGAGCACACTGAGGTTCCAATCATCTGGAATGCATTCTTCCGACCATATTCTGCATAGAAGTCTGTGAATGCATTTAAACAGAGCTTCGCCACCGGTCTTAAACAGCTCAGCCGGTAGACCATCGGCTCCTGCGGCTTTGTTGTTTTTAAGCCGAGCTATAGCTGTTAAGACCTCGTTATAGTCGGGCAGCGGAACTTCAACGCTGTCATCCATGATTGGGGTTTCCGGGATATCATCTCCACTGGCGGGATTGTTGTCAGCGTCGCCATTTAAAAGACTAGAGAAGTGTTCCCTCCATAGCATCAGTGTACTCTGGATATCTGTCACTAGATTCCCATTCTCATCCTTGCAGGAAGAGGCTCCGGTCTTAAAACCATCGGCCAGGCGTCTTATTTTTTCGAAAAATTTTCGAGTCTCATTCCTGTTGCCATGCATCTCAATTTTCTCGCACTCACGCATTTCCGCCTCTCGTTTTTTTCGCCTGAAAATGCGTCTCTCTTCCCTCCTCTTCTCTCGGTATCGCTCCATAACAGCACGCGTTACAACCGACTGCAGGGTGGCTTTGTAGGCGATGTCCTTCTCTGCAGTGGCGTCGCGACACTCCTGGTCGTGCCACTGGTTTCGGCGAGGGCGGTGGTAGCCTATCACCTCTTCGGCAGCCGTACGCATAGAGTGGGATATGTGCGTCCACTGTCCGCATATATCGTCGATCGGAGGAGTGCTTTCTTGAAGCAGGAGTGAGAGTCGATTAGCGAAGGCTTCGGCCGTCCGTTTTGACTGCAGCTTATCGACGTCTAGCTTTCTTTGTGTAGGATTGCGAGCATTCTTAGCTGCGCACAGACGTGTGCGGATCTTGGCTGCGACAAGATAATGATCCGAGTCTATGTTAGCACCACGGATCGTGCGTACGTCTAGTACACTGGAAGAGTGCCTTCCGTCAATCAAAACGTGATCAATTTGGTTGCATGTTTTTTGATTAGGGGACAGCCAAGTGGCCTTATGAATATTGAGATGCTTGAATCTAGTGCTACTAACGACCATGTTTCGTGCTGCGGCGAAGTCAATCAACCTCATTCCGTTATCGGATGTGTTGTCGTGGAGGCTGAACTTTCCGACTGTTGGACCAAATATGTTTTCCTTACCCACCTTGGCGTTGAAGTCACCAAGCACGATTTTTATGTCATGACGGGGGCAGCGCTCGTATGCGTCTTCAAGGCGCTCGTAAAAACTTTCTTTGGTCTCGTCTTCTTTTTCTTCTGTCGGAGCGTGCGCACATATTAGGCTTATGTTAAAAAATTTTGCCTTGAAGCGGATTATGGCAAGTCGTTCGTTCACAGGAGTGAATCGCAGGACATGATGCCGTATTCTCTCGAAAAAACTTATCCTTTAAGTAAATCCTACACATTTTTGTATTTTATACATTCAGATGATCATATGATGAGGCATCGTGTGCTCTATAAATCACAATTTTTCGAAGGCGGCTCCGAAAAACTGCTACCATCGTTCCAATTTTAACATATTTCCATGAAATTTTAAAGAAGGATATTTTATTTGGGCGGCGAAGTCTCCTCTAGACTTTAAACTTGAGAGGTCTCTACAAGACCTTAAAAATTGAATGTGTGTAGAATTTGGGTTCCAACCACATTACTAATTTTCCAATAAAAACTAAAACAGCCTCGGATATGAACTCCTACTACGTTGACGACCACCGCAAACGAAAAACGGACAATGATTTACGGATATGCACCTGAAATGTCCGGACCCTTTATAGAGAAGATGCCGCTGGCGGAAGCCCTCGAAAAAATCACCGCCATTCAGGAAATGCGATGGTAAGAATAAGGCTGCTCTAAGAGAGCAAACTGCGATATCTACTACAGCTGCCATGCGGAGAAGAGCGAATTAGGATGCGGATTCATCGTAAGCCGGAAATTAAGACATCTTGTTTCCCGGTTCACACCTGTGAACGAAAAACTGGCAACAATCCGCATCAATTCGAAATTCTTCTACATAAGCCTAATTTGCGCACATGCCCCGACGGAGGAAAAGGACGATGCTGTCAAGGATCAACCTTCTACGCGAGCTTAGAGGACGTGTAGATCACTGCCCATAACGTGAAAATAGTTCCCGGCGATTTTAACGCGAAGGTCGGAAAAGAAGGCATCTTTAGCTTCACTGTCGGTCAGTTCAGTCTCTACGAGAGCACATCGAACAACGGCCTAAGACTGATTGACTTCGCCGCGGCGCGAAACATGGTAGTTAGTAGCACCAGATTCGAACACCTCGATATCCAAAAGGCAACCTGGCTGTCCCCGGATCAAAAAACACGAAACCAAATTGATCATGTTGTGATACACGGAAGGCACGCTTCAAGTATACTGGATGTGCGCACATTTCGGGGGGTCAATATTGACTGCGACCATTATCTTGTTGTAACCAAGATCCGCATGCGATTTTGCAATGCAAAGCATGTACGCACAGGTATGCAACGAAAGCTAGATGTTGATAAGCTGCATTCTCAACGGACTGCCGAGGTCCACTTGGCTCAACTTTCGGTTAAGCTCAACCAACCTTACTCCGAACTTGATGACGCTGGCGAACTTTGCGTGCACTCCATGCGCACTGCTGCTGAAGAAGTCATTGGTTTTCGACGCCAGCAACGGCGCAACTAATGGTATGACCAGGAGTGTCGCGATGCGACAGCAGCAAAATACGCCGCATATAAAAAGACGCTGCAGTCAGCTGCAACGCGAGTCATGCACGAAAACTATAGCAATAAGAGGAAGGAAGAGAGATGCCTTTTCAGACGTAAAAAAAAGAGAGCAATAAAAGCGTGAGCGAGAAAAAAGTGTGCCAGGGCAAGAAGGATGCTCCAAAATTTTCCAGCAGATTAAGCGTCTAACCCAAGGCTTCAAGCCCGGAGCATCCACTCGTGGAGATGAGAATGGTGATCTGATTACAGATGCGCAGTGTGCATTGAAATTATGGAGACAGCATTTTTCCTATCTGCTTGCAGGCGACGATACCAACAATTCCGCCCTCGGAGAATGCAGTCCGACACCACCAATCGATGATGATGGAGTAGAAATTTCACCACCTAGCCATGACGAGCTTAAAGTTGCTATCCAGCGACTCAAAAACAACAGAGCCGCAGGAGCTCACGGCCTGGCTGCTGAATTGTTTAAAACCAGCGGCGGTGAATTGATAAGATGCATGCATCAACTTATCAGCAAAATATGGCTAGCGGATACCCAACTACCGAGGTATCAGTCTTATTTCCTTGGCATACAAGGTGCTTTGGAGCGTATTGTGTGAAAGATTGAAGTCGCATACCAAAACACTGATTGAATCTTATCAGTGTGGCTTTCGTCGTGGCAAGTCCACCATATATCAGATTTTTACACTACGCTAAATCCTGGAGAAAACCCACTAAAATCAAATTTCCACCCACCATCTCTTTGTTGATAACAAAGCAGCTTTCGTTAGCCCGATTCGGGATTGCCGTACGCAACAATGTCTGAGTTCGGTATACCTGCAAGGTTGATAAAGCTCTGCAGGATGACTTTGAGCAATACATGCAGCTGCGTCAGGGTAGGAAATTACATCTCCGAAACCTTTAATACACAACGAGATGTCAGACAAGGCGACCCGCTATCATGCGATCTCTTCATTTTCATCATGGACGGGATCCTAGGCAAGTGAACATCGAAATCATTATCATTTTTCGTTTGCGGCAGTCGTTATGAGATTTGGTGATTATTCTTTTATTTGTTCTGTACGTTGCATTAAGCATAAAAATTAATTTTGGTATGTTGTGGGCCTCATACCAACGTACAACCGTTGCTTGAAGGCCAAAGAGACCTACTGCTCAAATTAGCCGTCGAAGTAGCGGTTGCTAGTATATCGTTTCCAGGAGACGAGAGATAATGCTGACCTCGCCTTGTTGAGGAAGTCAGATATGTTGCTATGTGAAGATCACCTCCCTTGTCTCTCACCACACTTAAGCCGCGTCAATATAATGTTGGCCTCTAAAATGTGAGTACAAAATAGTGTCTCTTCTTCACTATGAATCGCCTCAGTAAAATGATATGAATAAAATTATAAAATGCATATTTTTTAACAGGGCTTGACCCATGGCGCCTTACTTTTGATAGATTACGTTAAGATAACGTTGTTGACATAAACAATGCTTTAAACAATTACTTAATTTTTCCATCAATTACTTAGTTTCATGCGCTCTGGATCATGATCTAAGCCTTTTAAGCAATAAAGCTGCAAAAGTTAACAATATAAGATATTCGAATAATAAAAATTAAGAGAAAATTAATTTCAACAGTTGTGCTTTTCGTTACGCAAGGTTTTATTATTATCAAATAAACAACGTTTAGTTGATAGTAACAGTTGAGTTAAATATGTTAAAAGGGTCATCTTAAAACTTATTCACTTAAGAGCACAGCTTAAATGTACGTTTTCACTTGTATTACAAATTTCGGCAGCCCAAGCAATAAATAGCAATAAAATCATTTAAATACTGGGTTTTGTGACAAAAAATAATTTAGCAATTCTTTTGATACATGGTGTTTTGATTTTTAACCACAATCGTGCCCAACTCTCTCGCTTTGTGTCTGATGCTCATGCAACAGCAGCAATCTTTTTATTTGCAGCATCTACATAAAAAACATTAACAATGTGGGAAAATATCCATATAATTTTTTGTGTGAAGTGTGACACCCGCATTGCTAGACGGTATTCATTTAAGTCTCAGTAAAGCTGCAGCATGTTGCCACCTTCTTATCACGAATCTCACCGCTATTGTCTGTTCAAACAAACACTTAAGCAATTCTTCTATAGCAGACAATCGCTTTTGGAAGCTGTGCAAAACGTCAGTGTTGCTGTGAATTTGTTTTTAAATGCACATATTTATGCTATTTTGAATTAAATACATACTTTTAAAATGAAATTATTTCTTTATCATCACTTTAGATGTTACATAAAACTTAACAAATTCTTTTGTTGCACGACAAGCACCGACTTGGCTTGCATGCAAAGAGCTGCCTGCAATTTTGCTGCATTTTTAATAAGACAGCGTGAAAATGTTTATTTTTTGTTGCATGATTGCATGCTTTTGTTGCAAATACCATCACCATCTGCTGCACCAACTTCATCATCATTATTTCTTTGATCTGAAATGCAAAAATTATGCATCTTGTGGTGTTTAGTTGGCAAATGTTGGCCGCATGTCAGTCAGCAATATGGTCAAATGAGTAACGGAAGTGGAGGTGTTTTCAACAACAACAATAACAACCAGTACAAGCATTATTACAGCATTTTGTGATGATCGCTCATGCGCTGACGTGGAGCTAAACACAAGTTGACTTTAATTCAATATCGCACGTTTTATGTTGCTGCTGCTGCTTGTGTTGTTGTTAGCGGCATGCAACTGGTTGAAAATGGTTGTTTGAGATAACAAAACGTTTGTCATTTAGCCATGAATTTGATCTTGTTGCATTTAGCTAGAAATATTTCATAATTTTTTAAATATGTGGTTCATGTTTTAGAGTCCCAAGCGTTTGAGCAAATAAATTTTTGCCAACTAGTGAAAGTGAATTGTTTTGCTCTCAAAAGATAAATGATCACAAAATTATAAATTAAATTAAAATTATTTCAAAAGAGTATTTAATCTCTTGGATTGCAAAAAACAAGTTAACACTTTTCATACCTTCTTCCAGCTGTCTGAATGGGCAGGTTTACACGCGCACATTTTTGAAAATTTCGTAATCGATACACCAGCCAACGATATAACGATTCAACCATAGGTTAAATAGCTTTAAAGGCTACTTCTTTCGAATAGCAAGAGTTAAATTAAGATTTTTAATCAAACTGCATCGTTAATTCTTTTCATTTTGTTCAAATTTTTTAAAGTTATGAAGCGTTTTTTAAAAAATTCACAAAAATTTCACGAAAAATTTAAATATATGACACCCAAACCACCAAAAAAATTGCCAAAACTTCTGATTTATGTAGACGGAAAGAAATTTGAGCTGAAAACAATGCCAAACCAATTAATTTTGGAAGTGATTCTGAGCTAAGCCATAATGTTCTTGATATCAAGCCCTAATGTGATTGTTTATCAAAAACATAACACGCCCATTCGTGCATAATTTACGTGACGTTTGGATCATTTATCAAAAAATTAATAAGCTCACTTGTGCCCAATTTAAGTCATTTTGGTATTATTTATAAAAACAAAAAACATGCTCATTTGTGTCCAATGCATGCCACGTATGGATTGATAGTAAAACAAATGAATATGCCCAATAGACCGTACCACCTCCTATGCAAAAAAAAAGTGCGCCGTAAACCAGCGAATATGACGCATTTGTGCAAGACAATTACGAAAAAAATTTTTTTTTTTTTTTTGACCGAACGTAGGGGTCGCGCATTGACATATTTATTCATATCTTTGGTGATTACAGTCGGATTTTAAAGTTTAGTACAACGATGTTTTTGTCTCAAGAAGATCAATATGACCTCTTTAGAAGTCATTGACCTCAGGTGTACCGTTCTAGTACTTACCCTCCAGATCGCAGTTCCTACCATCCTAATGTACCATCCTTATATCAAAAAAATAAAGCTCTTAAAATATCATTAATCTTTTGCCCAGGAAGTATATCGAAATTTTAAGCAGAACTATTTTTAATCATATCTTTCATTTTCATCATATCTTCGGTATTAAAAGTCTGATCATATTGAATAACATATCGATGTTTTTGTTTAAAAGAGACCAATTAGTTTTATTCCAAAATAAAAAAAAAATATTCCTACAAGTCCTTGGAAGGCCTCGAATTGATTTTGAGAAACTGTAACGTTCGGCAAAAAAATTTTCAAAAATTTTTTAAAAATAGTTCTGCTAGAAATTTCGATATACTTCCTGGGCAAAAGGAAGTACGTTCGGCAAAAAAATTTTCAATAATTTTTTAAAAATAGTTCTGCTAGAAATTTCGATATACTTCCTGGGCAAAAGATTAATGATATTTTAAGAGCTTTATTTTTTTGATATAAGGATGACACTTTAGGATGGTAGGAACTGAGATCTGGAGGGTAAGTACTAGAACGGTACACCTGAGGTCAATGACTTCTGAAGAGGTCATATTGATCTTCTTGAGACAAAAACAGTGTTGTACTAAACTTTAAAATCCGACTGTAAACACCAAAGATATGAATAAATATGTCAATGCGCGACCCCTACGTTCGGTCAAAAAAAAAAAAAAATTTTTTTTCCTAAGTGTCTTGCTCAAATGCGTCATATTCGCTGGTTTACGGCGCACTTTTTTTTGAGGTACGGTCTAATGCCCAATCTAGGGAATTTTGTAATTTTTTATTAAAATTTGCCAAATTTTAAAATAAATAAAATAACAAATTACAAAATCTTTAAGAACGCAGAATTATGCCCTTGTATAAAATGTACAAGTGGCTCAAGCAATAAAGAAAAAAAAAAAAAAAAATAAAATAAAGACACTAAATTAGATATGTCCCATCCAATTAGGACAGGAAAATAAAAATTAATAATTTATTCTCTGCATTTTTATACACTTTTATACTCACTGGATCAACAACCAATTGAGAATTACATCATTCGGTTGCCCATATTTTTGATGTGCACAAACAACAACAAAATTAAGTTTTTTACAAACAAACCAAGATTGCACTTTTTAAGCACAAATTGACGTGTTTACCAAAAGAGTTGTCTAGCCAAATTTCTGGCATAAGCTGCGAACAAAAATAGCATATTTTGAGATGGTTTCGAGCTCTATTGAGCTGATTTCAGCTTGATTTTAGCCCATTGTTTTTTCTCCGTGTACTTAAAGTAAAGTTTGGACATTTGTATTTCGAAATGATGACTCAAAGACTTGAAAAAAATCTGTTGTTCAGCAACTAAAGCTTGAAATTCGAAAACCTTTCAAGCAAGGATTGAGCAACTATGGAATTCGAAAAACATGTTTTCTATTGGGATGTTCTAGTGTACAAGTTATTTAATTACGCAATAGACTTTCTCTAAAAACAAGTAAAAAAAGTCTGAAGTCGGTCTAGCCCGACTATTAAAATACCCCAAAACCTACTTTTTCAATATACTATAATAGTATTGAAAATGGGCGTATCCGTGGACTGATGAAGCCCATATTTTATATTCATTTCTATTGTGCTAAGAAATTTACCCATACCAAGTTTTAATGCTGTAGTTCACATGTTAATGCCTTTATAGTGTTTTCGCGATTGTGGGTTGTATGGGAGGTGGGCGTGTCCTTGGATGGATTAAGCCCAGTTTTCGAACATATCTTAGTTATGGTATTAAATAGATACATACCAAATTTTATCTCAGTAGGTTAAACATAAGATTATTTACTGAGTTTTCAAGTTTTGGTTTGTATGGGAGGAGGGCGTGTTCGTGGTCGAATAACAACAATTTTTCTAAGACATCTTTGTTTATGTCCTAAATTTTATTGTTGTAGGTAAATTATGAGCTTATTTCTGCAGTTTTCAATTTTTGTGATGTATGGGAGGTAGGCGTGTCCGTGGTACGGATTCCAAAAATATTCAATACTGAGATCCTTGACCTCATATGGCCATGTGTACCGAGTTTCATCCAATTATCTCAACTCCTTCTTATCCTGTGTTTACGGACAACACAAAGGGAAAGACGGACGGAGAGACGGACGGACGGACCGAAGGACGGACATGGATAGCTTGACTCACGTGGTGACGCTCATCAAGAATATATATACTTTTCTATACCTGACTCGCTTATTTCTATGCGTTAAAAATGTTTGCATTTGCGTTAAAAATGTTTGACATTTTAACACAATAACTAAACTGAAAACGGGTTTTCCAAAAGGATTCTATAATAATTATAACACTGTAAAGCTTTAATTTGTATAAAACATTGTTATTTCATAATAAGTATATGACGGGTCATATTCAAAATAATTAAGTAGCAGACGATATGATAACATTTTTACATTCACCTCAAATGTAGTTTTATTCCAGTCATTGTCAATGAGTCCTTACTAATAAATATCAAATAAAATTTGTGTGCATTCTTTTAGGCTGACAATTTTTTCATATAAAAAGGATTGAGTAGTAAGAATGAACAGTTTGAGCGATATAGAGTACAGAGCAAGACGCTTGGCTTTTATATATTATGCTATTTTTTGTTACTAAGTACAGTAAAAGCTCTCTTAAGCGGACACTGACGGTCGCAGAAATTTTGTCCGCCTAAGGGAGATGTCCGCTCAATAGAGCGTTTTAAGGAAAATTAGAACAAACCAAATAGAATGTTCCCACCACTAAGGAAATAAATATGCTAATATATTTCAAAACATTTCATTACAAAATTGAAAAATTAGTTTTGTTGCTCGAAAAATTGACGGATTGTTGATTGCCTTAGGTTGGTTTGCTTCCATTTTTTCTCATTATCCACAAGACGAATTTCTAAAGACATTAATTGTTGATATGCAACAAGATCAGTTTTAGCAAACGTTTTCAAGCGAGAAACTTGTTTGAATGCTTCATGATAATTTTTAATTGGATCCGAGTCTTCCACAGCTACCTCCTCATCAGAATCACTTAAATCCTCCCCAGTATTAGTAATGCCTTCATAATCAATTTCAATGCTGCAATTTTCTGTGTATGCAACAGAGAACTGCAATGAGTATCCGACAGAAATCGGATACTCAAATCATACCCGAAATACTCGAGTTTCTTGCTGTTATCTGCCCTATCCATACTCAATCAAATATGTAAACTACTAGACTCATTCGCTCATTAGCATATTTTCGGGTATGAGTTCATACTTATATCCGAGAGCGGCGTGATCCGAACCACTTTGTTTTGTTTTCAATGAGTGTGTTGAGTTAGCGTATAGGAAGTAAGCTCGACCCGAGTGTATTTTGAGTGTATCCTGAGTACTGCTCTTTCTCTGCCAACGTCTCTAATTTGTTTGGATTTGATTTTTGCGTATGTTTTTTCATAATGCACTGCAGGCAATATCAGCTGAAATTTTTCTATTATGTTTTTGTAGGAATTTCGTTGTTGGTATTTTCTGTTACTCTAGGAAGAAAAGAAAACAACAACAACGTTTGTGAGTTTTGTTTTTTTCTTTCTGTTACGCGTTCGTTCGTGTAAGCTGGATACATAAAGCAAACAAAATAAAAAAAACAAAAAAGAACACGTGCTTCTGTTACACACAAAAAACCGGTTTACTTCTCACTGCTGCGCTCATCTGCGCTCTGCTTCACATCAGTGGCAGAATGAACCGAGTGATTCGGGTGTTTTTGTCGATTATGAGTTCTTGGGTAAGTATGATGAGCAGTGCTGTCACTTTACCACAATTGTGGTAGATCTACCACTTTTTTCGACTTTTTTGACATCTACCACTTTTACCACCCACTTTTTACCTTTTCCCAAAATCTACCACTATTTTATTTGTGTCACAATATCTAACATCAATTTTTTTTTAAAGAATAATATCTATTATTTGTTTCTTTAACATAATTTTTATAATATTTTACCGAGACAGGAAATCGAATTTTCTAAATGTGTGATTGGATTTGAATAGTATTGCATTGAAATATATCATAAAATCTATGCAAAAAAAAAATAAAAATTTGCTTTTCAGTTCTTTTTCAATTATCCCGAAATTATTTTTTTTTAATTTCGCAGGACACGAAAACGTTACCTAAGTTACAACTCTTAAAAAGTTTTCAAATTCAATATAACACCTAATCTAACAATCTTTTGGTGCGCATGAAAACTTTGCTTAAAAGTTGCTTATTTTCTAGTTCGCGAGTAGCTCCTAACTTGGCTCTTGGCTTGCTCGCGGTCTTTGCACTTTGCATCTCATGATTGGCAGTGGGAGTTACGGAAATTTAAAAAACGGCTTGGGCCACGGCGTCTAAAAATTAGCGAGATCAAATAACGAGATTTTTACGTTTATCAGTCTTTATGATCCGGTATTCACAATTGAAAATTGATGTAATGCTATTTTTGTAAAATAATTTGAGAACAATCGTTTATCTTTTTTTTCCAATAAAATTTAATGAATGTGAAAATAAAGCTATTCCATAATTTTTATGAGATTACTGCAAGTAAGCTCCATATTTTAAAGATAGGAAAAAATCTACCTCTAATTTTCTTAATCTACCACTCTTTTCAGACACAATCTACCACTATTTATAATTTTCAAGTGACAGCACTGATGATGAGTATCAGCAAGACGACAACAACCATAAGTATTTATGAACCGAAAAACCCGATCTTTGCCCGATCCGACTTGTGATTGAGTATACTCATATTTATTTGAGCCGCCGCATTGCAGCTTCGTGAAAGTGAGTATGAATAGGGTTGCGTGCGGTTAGGGTTGAGTAGGTTTTTGGACTCATTTTTTTCGGATCTACTCAGAGTCTCAAAAAAGCTACCCGTTGCAGTTCTCTGGTATGCAACGCTATCAATATTTAAATAATCCTCTAATATAAAGTCACTAATTTGTGCAATTTCATTTAAATTAAAGAGCGTTGCTAATGGAATATCATCCTCAGGCTCAAACAGTTCGAAATTCGAGTTTTGCATAAATCCAGATTTTCGGAAACAGTTTTCTATGGTTGACGCTTCAACTTTGTCCCAAGAAGCTTTAACAAAACACAGAGCATCAAGGACATTTATTTTTTTTGATAGTTCTGATGCTGATTTAGCTGTATCCATATTTGATAGCATATCTTTTATAATGAAGTTTCTGTATCTGAGTTTAAAATTTTGTATTATGCCCTGATCCAAGGGCTGGCATATGGATGTTGTATTAGGAGGTAGAAACTCTATAGCTATGTTTGTCAGGCAAATATCTCTGGGATGAGAGGCAGCATTATCTAAAAATAAAACAATGTTTCTGTTGCAAGATTTCATTTTTGCGTCAAGCTGTCGTAACCACTCTGTCATAATTTCTCTTGTCATCCACGCCTTTTTGTTCGATTTCCAATAGACTGGTAAATCGGAAATTTGTATGTGTTTAAAAGCTCTCGGGCGTGCCGCTTTTCCGATGACTAATGGCTTTTCTTTTTCTCTAACCATAATGACGCAAAACAAAATGGTAAGTCTTTCCTTCGACAATTTACCACCAGTACATTTCTCTGATTTTAGAGCCAACGTTTTGTCAGGCATGGCTCGAAAAAAGAGACCGCTTTCATCGGCGTTGTACACATCTTCAGGTCTGTACTGACTCAGCAAAGAAGGAAGTTTTTCCCTGAATTGTTGTACATCTTCTGGAGTAACATCAGCGGTTTCACCCGATATGCATTTAATTGCGATGTTATGTCTCTTTCGCCACTTCTGAAGTCATCCGTCTGATGCGGAAAATGTTATGAATCCTATGTGTTCTGCTATTTCTTTGGCCTTGGATTTTATTATTGGACCTGAAAGAGGGATGTTTTTGCTTCTTGCTACAACGAACCAGTCATAACACAACTTATTGACCTGGGAGCCCTTAGGTGTGAGGACAATTCTTTTTTGGTTAATATTAATCCCAGACTTCCATTTAGCTTTGATGTCTTCTTTATTTTTGATAATTCCTGCAGCTTGCGTTTTTCCAATGAAAACCTTAATAATATCGTAAGAATGAATTGATGGCCGTCCACTAAAAATACAAAAATTTTACCTCTTTGCAATATCACGAGCAGAATTTTTTTCTTTTTCTTGGATATTTATTATTTGAATTTTTTCTTTTAAGGAGAGCACATTTCGCGATGCCATTCTGATAAAGAGTTACACACAAGTGATCGTTTTCAACAAATAGTGCAGCAAAAATCCGAAAAATACAAAATACGGGGAATCACCGCTTAAAGCACATTACTTGTCTGACGCATGTTGCTAGCTTATAAATTTGTACATAGTTCTGAGAAAAAGCAAGATAAATGGCAAAATTGAACAGTGAGTTGTCCGCTCATGGGAGATTTTTCGTACCAAAAAAGTGTCCGCGTCCGTCCAAGGGAGCGTCCGCTTAAGGGAGCATGATTTCTTCGTGAAACAAGGCGAAAATTTTGGGACCAAGAAATTTGTCCGCTTAAGAGAGCTGTCAGCTTATATGAGCTGTCCGCAAGGAGAGCTTTTACTGTATATGTTTTTGTCAAAGTTTTCTGGTACCGTTCAAGATGACCAGTTTTTTTTAACATGTTTTGCTACAAAACTTATCGTTACCAAAATTCCAGGGGAACTGTGCCAGACTGACATGCAGAGGACGAAGTTTCGCATCCCGACTGTGTAGGTCTCAAAAGTATAAATTTAATAATTGAGATTCTAATTCAAATGTTTTATTAACTAATTGGTCAAAAATAAATTCGAAATAAGTTCGCGGCTACAGTTTTAACAGCAATCAAATATATGACAGTTTTTGTCTTTATCAATTTCTTTATGTTATTCTATTAAATGAATAACATCTGCTTTAATTTTTTGTTATAAATTTGTTATAATTTTATACCTCAAACGCGTATTTCCTTACAAAATAAATATGATTAATTTTTAAAGATATCTTCTTATATTATTGAAATCGTCCGCATCTGCATCCGCGAATTTAAATTTTGATTATCCGCATCCTCAATGAATGCTTTTTACAGCATTTTTCTAAAATCCCTCTCGTCCTCTTTGGGCTTAAAAGATTCTTTGAGTATTCATCTAGCTTATAAATAATATATTATAAACCAAATTTGGGTCAATTAGGTTATATTTGAAAATTAACTGTTCAATTTGGTGGTTGAAAATTAAATTCTAAGCACAAAAAAACTCTAATTATCTTTCAACAATACAATTGATCCTTTGACATAACGACGTCTCTGCAATACTGACTGATAAAAATTTGTCAAAAAATAATTTATCAAATGCCAAAATAATCATAAATATGTATATTTATTTTATAATTTTTTTTTTGTGTAAGCAACACATAAGTATTTATGTTAAATATAACAGTCTATGTAAGCATTTAACATTATGTTAAACCTTAAAAGTTCAACTGGCAAAAGCTTTAGTTTAATGCAGTAGTTAACAGAAAGCTCACAAAGCTTAACATTAACATTGAAATTAATTTTATTTCAGTTGCAGAAAGCACCGTTAAAGAGCTTTTCGTCTACACTGTGAAAATTTTTTAACACAAGAGTAATGCAAATATTTTCAATTCAAATAAACATATAATGAGTAAAGTGGAAATAAAATTACATAGAGTCATAGCGAAAAAAATATTGTTTTGAACTAATCTATCTGATGGTTTGATTTTTCTTAAATTTTTTTATGTCCTTTAAATTGCCTTGTATGAGGTATCCATGATTTTTGCATCAGAAATTTATTTATTTTGAACTGTTATGAGACATTTAGTTAAATTAATTGAAATTCTCAAGATTTGAAAATGAAATTTAATGAAAAATTACAAATAAAAAAAATGAAATACATCACAAAAAATTAAAAAATTTATAAAATTAAAGTAATGACGAAATTAAAATTAAGAAATTATGAATTATAAAAATTAATAAAACAATAACTAAACTCGTTTAAACTTAAATTTCTGTTAAGCCAGAGAATGAAATGGCAATAATTATTTTTGCACCTTAGATTTGCTGATCTTTTTTTTATTATCTAGTAATACTTGAGATCCTTATGATTTTGTTTATTTTTTCTAATCATTTATCAGAGCCAAATTTTTGGAAAACTACAAAATGCTGAATAGAATTAAAATATGATATATCAGATAGATTTTGTTAAAAATTTTTAGTTAAATCTGATAATGGTCAAGCAATCGAACTTTTTTCAAACTAAACTTCGAATTGCAATTTATGTTGCCATTATTTTCTCTAATAATCACATTAAATAATCTGACTTAATTTTAAAAATGTCGAAGTTTTAAAATTTAATTTTCAAACAAAACTTTTCTCATGAAAATAATTTCACGAGTTAAAAAATTTAAAATTCAATATTATTACTAAGAAATTCATTGAATTTTTCGATTAATTCAAATCTCTTTAGCATAATTCTATACAATAATTTAACAAACATCATCATCCCATCACTAAATCCTAGCCAAAGCCCAAGTTGTCACTTAATCAGAAAATTTTAATCAACTCAATTTAATGAAACAATTTTTACTATTCTTCTGATCCTTTGTTTTGAATGTCAAAGAAAATATATGTAATCAATGCTAAAAATGACTCTCATTCAACAAAGAATGCGCCGACTTCTTTTCATTCATGCCATTTGAATTTTCAGCCAACGCTTTAAATCCAATAAAAAAATGTCTGAAATGAAAATCGAATGAAAATCTAATAATAGAGATTTTTTTTTATTACTGATTGAAATCAATTGGAACACAAGGCATTAATTATGCAGTTTTCAATCAATTTTCCATTAGCTTTGTGACAGATGAAATGGAATTAATTTGTACAGAGAGCAAAAGGCAAGTGACGCCAAAAGTATGGCGATTTAAGATGGATTAAGAGGTAAGGAAAGCTAAAATCATGGTAGCTTATTTGGAAGTAATATCTTAAATATTGCTATCTAACAATAAAGTAGAAATTAACGTTGAAAACTAAAAGCTACTTTATCACTAATGCCATAATTTTGAATTTGTTTTAGTTACTGTTGCATCAGCAAAGCTTAATTAACTTAGCGTTTTCTTTGTGAAAACAAACCAACTTCACTTTATTATACTTATATATATATATAAAAAAATAACTCACAAACGTTCCTTAATAAATTAGGCTCTTGAGACTTTCAACTTCGTCTCAACTTCAAGTTAATTTTGAATAAACAACCTTTCCTCTATTTTTTTTTTTTCTCTATTATATTCCTTTTGCCTTCTTAGCATCACAAATAAACTAACTATTTTTACTCTTAATTACGAAATTATTTACATTAGCTCACTCGTTCTCATCGTCGCAGCGTAAAAAGTCAACATTTGGCAGAGTTGCATAAAACTTCATAGAACTTCGAAGGACTCAAGGGACTAAAAGTACTCGTAAGCTTAAAAGCTGTTATTGTTGTTGCTTAAGAGGATGTTGATAATTAAACTGAATGTTAATTAAAGTCGTTTTTCAGGTAAATTTTTTTATGCAAGCCGAATGGATTTAAAGGATGCGTTTTAAGTGTAAGAGATTTTAAAAGAAAAAAAAAAACAAAAACAAATTGGCCATTTCAGCCCTTGAAAGGACTTTGACCGAGCTTCTTATGATCAATTGTGTTGTGTGTGTTATTAAATGTTTGCACACAATTGACCGAGAACTGAACCTACATGTTTTATGCCGTCTCCGAACGGCTAAAGTTCATGTTCTCAAGAAGCTTTACATGGCATTGTTTACTCTCTGAGATTTGCCATTGTCTGCAGAGAGGTAGAAACTTTTAGCCGCGGCTGGGGATCGAACCCGGGCTCCGAGCATGCCAGGCCCACACACTTAACCTGCATGCCACGGTCACCACCGATTTTAAAATAAGAGATTTTAAAAGAGCTATAAATAATAATAATGTGTGTTTAAATATTTTTCGAATTCAAAAAATGTGGAATCTAAACATGAAAGAGAAGAAAGAAGAAAGAAGAAAGAAGAAAGAAGAAAGAAGAAAGAAGAAAGAAGAAAGAAGAAAGAAGAAAGAAGAAAGAAGAAAGAAGAAAGAAGAAAGAAGAAAGAAGAAAGAAGAAAGAAGAAAGAAGAAAGAAGAAAGAAGAAAGAAGAAAGAAGAAAGAAGAAAGAAGAAAGAAGAAGAAGAAAGAAGAAGAAGAAGAAAGAAGAAAGAAGAAAGAAGAAAGAAGAAAGAAGAAAGAAGAAAGAAGAAAGAAGAAAGAAGAGAAAGAAGAAAGAAGAAAGAAGAAAGAAGAAAGAAGAAAGAAGAAAGAAGAAAGAAGAAAGAAGAAAGAAGAAAGAAGAAGAAAGAAGAAAGAAGAAAGAAGAAAGAAGAAAGAAGAAAGAAGAAAGAAGAAAGAAGAAAGAAGAAAGAAGAAAGAAGAAAGAAGAAAGAAGAAAGAAGAAAGAAGAAAGAAGAAAGAAGAAAGAAGAAAGAAGAAAGAAGAAAGAAGAAAGAAGAAAGAAGAAAGAAGAAAGAAGAAAGAAGAAAGAAGAAAGAAGAAAGAAGAAGAAGAAAGAAGAAAGAAGAAAGAAGAAAGAAGAAAGAAGAAAGAAGGAAAGAAGAAGAAGAAAGAAGAAAGAAGAAAGAAGAAAGAAGAAAGAAGAAAGAAGAAAGAAGAAGAAGAAGAAGAAAGAAGAAAGAAGAAAGAAGAAAGAAGAAAGAAGAAGAAGAAAGAGAAGAAAGAAGAAGAAGAAGAAAGAAGAAAAGAAGAAAGAAGAAGAAGAAAGAAGAAAGAAGAAAGAAGAAGAAGAAGAAAGAAGAAAGAAGAAAGAAGAAAGAAGAAAGAAGAAAAAGAAGAAAGAAGAAAGAAGAAGAAGAAAGAAGAAAGAAGAAGAAAGAAGAAAAGAAGAAAGAAGAAAGAAGAAAGAAGAAAGAAGAAAGAAGAAAGAAGAAAGAAGAAAGAAG